>CM067323.1:47069166-47767500 GCA_034376525.1 Nicotiana benthamiana
GCCCCTCTTTACCCGAGGAGTATGAAAGAGTTGTCGGGTAAAGGCAAGATGGCCAATTTTGTTCGGAATTGGCAATTGTGAAAGAATTCTGACCGCGCTCCGGTTATTAAGCTACCTACATATCCCTGGTTTTACAGGAATCAGGCCATATGTAGTTCAGGAACAAATGTTCGGGATTAGGAAAAGAATGGACGCGATGGTCTAATTTGAGA
Organism: Nicotiana benthamiana; assembly: GCA_034376525.1. Classification (NCBI taxonomy): domain Eukaryota; kingdom Viridiplantae; phylum Streptophyta; class Magnoliopsida; order Solanales; family Solanaceae; genus Nicotiana; species Nicotiana benthamiana. The sequence continues at coordinate 47,069,379 of CM067323.1, forward strand.
AAGGTTATGAAGTCGAACAGGTTGCCGAAAATCGGAGTGGGAGCATTCCTGCTGAGACGGCCGTTTGCTAGCCGGTGTACCTGTGAATGAGAGATGCAGTGTATATTTGCATAATTTAAACATGATGCAAGTTTCCGTTGGACCATAAATGTTCTCTTCGGACGGACTATGGTGTCCTGGGCCATGAAGAGCACAAAAGTAAAGATTTGCAGGCCATGACATGGTGTTCTCGGGCTATGCAGATGGTGCCTCCAAACTATGACGCCTTTTAATAAGTTGGTGATTTTTCAGCCCATGAAAAGGTGGCAATCTTTCAGCAAATTGAATGCAAAGGGTGGCAATTTTTTGGCTAGAGCGAGAATTTAAAATGCAGGTAGAAATATTTCAGCAGTTCGAAAAATAAAGCAGCGATATTTCAGCCACGTAAGATGGAGACAATGCTTAGTCTCGGAAGGTAGATAGGTAGCCTTATGCGATGCATATGGAGACAGAGATTAGTCTCGAAAGGCAGATAAGTAGCCTTATGCAGGTTAGAGGTAGAGCTTAACCTCGAAAGGCAGAAAATAGACATATACAAAAATGCCAATGGAGACAGAGCTTAGTCTCAAAAGGCAGATAAGTAGCCTTATATAATGCAGATGGAGACAGAGCTTAGTCTCGAAAGGAAGATAAGTAGCCTTATGCAGGATGGAAGTAGATATTAACCTCGGAAGCCAGAAAATAGCCTTATGCAACAATGCAGATGGAGACAGGGCTTAGTCTCGAAAGGCAGATAAGTAGCCTTATGCGATGCAGATGGAGATAGAGCTTAGTCTCAAAAGGCAGAAAAATAGCCTTATGCATGATAGAGGTAGAGCTTAACCTCGGAAGGAAGATAAATATCCTTATGCAATGCAGTGTAAAGGAGCGAACGGTAGTAAATTCTCTTAGCTGATAGATGAATGTAATATCGTGACTGCTGGGGATGTAGGGTGTAGATAGTAAACTTGCGAATGAGCGATTGTTCTGAGACTTCCAACCTTGAAGAGTATGAGTGTGTGGATGTATTCAATAACCTGCGACCTAGAGTGCCTGGATTCAAAGAATAATCATGAGTTCTGTAGAGGGGGAAGGTTAGTTCGTATCCCCTGGCCCTTGACGTTACACATCCTTGGGGTAACGTTGCTAAACGACAGCGATGCGAATGATATTTATGCATGATTTCATATAATGTAAGTATAAATTGGAAACGATTTTATTTTGGATGAACCAATAACTGCAACGTGGTTCAAAGACACGGCAACCTCGTTTGTTCCGAAATTTTGAGGGTCCTCCTCAATATTCTACCCCAGTTTACCGGGCTGGTGCTACTGACGGCCGTGCTGAATGACTAAAAGCAGATCGACTCCAGAATTTTGAGGGTCCTCCTCAAAATGCTGCCCCATCTGGGTCGGCGCTGATGAAAAGATTAATAAATTGACTTCTGAATTGAGGGTCCTCCTCAAAATTCTGCCCCAATTCTAACATCAGGGAAAATGGAATTTTTATTAAGATGTGACCGAACTCATAGGGCTACCTATGTACCCCCTGTTAAACGAAAATCAGGTCAGGCATAGTTCAAATTACATTATGAAAGAAAAGCATATGATCAAATGTAGTATCGTTTCACTGCATCTGAGTTAATTGGCTTCAGCCAGACTTCCCTTTCATTTATGTGAGAATAAGGGCTCCTCCAGTTAGAACCCGATGAACCATATATGGACCCTACCAATTGGGAGAGAATTTCTCTTTGGCTTCAACTTGATGCGGAACTATTTTCTTCAATACCAGCTGTCCTGGTATGAATTTCCTTGGCTTAACTCTCTTGTTGAAGGCTCTGGACATTCTGTTATGATATAATTGACCATGACTACTTGCATGACCCTCAAGGAGGGAATTTCTACCTCGGTGGGTATGACTGCCTCTGTACCATAGACCAAGTATGTAGGGAGTGGCCCCTGTGGATGTCCAGACCGTGGTAGGATAACCCAATAAGGAAAACGACAATTTCTCGTGCCACTTCTTGTGCCTTTCAATCATTTTCCTTAGTATCTTCTTGATGTTCTTATAAGTTGCTTCTACAGCTCCGTTCATCTGAGGTCTGTAAGTCGTAAAGTTCTTGTGTTTAATCTTGAATGTTTCACATATTGCTTTCATCAGGACGCTATTGATATTAGAACCATTGTCAGTGAGGATTGATTCTGGAATTCGAAACCGACATACCATAGGGTCACGAACAAAATCTGCTACAACTTTCTTGGTCACCGTTTTGTAGGATGCCTCTTCAACCCACTTGGTAAAGTAATCAATTGCCACTATGATGAACCTGTGACCATTTGACGCGACTGGTTCGATTGGAATTCTTGGTTGCCCATTCTTCTCAGACATGATGTATCAATCACTAATAGTTCCTGAAGGTTCATGTTGATTTCCAATCTGAGCCCTAGATGCAGGCTTCCTATTCGGCCATGTTGTTTGTGCATGGGAATCTGAGCTTGGCGGATACTGGGTAATGTTGACCGGTTTCTGATACCAGGACTGCTCCTATACCGACTCCTTTGAAATTTGCGGCTCCGTCGAAAAACATCCTCTAACCATCATAGGATTCTGCAATGTCTTCTCCAATGAAGGTTACCTCTTCATCAGGAAAATACGTCTTTAGAGGTTTATATTCTCCTCCTACAGGATTCTCGGCGAGGTGATATGCCAAAGCTTATCCTTTGACTGCCTTCTGGGTAACATAAACAATGTCAATTCACTTAACAGGATTTGCCATTTGGTGAGCTAGCCGGTAGGCATGGGCTTCTAAAAGATATATTTCAATGGGTCCATCCTGGATATGAGATAAGTGGTGTAATCTTATAAATAGTGCCTTAATTTCTGAGATACTCAGGTTAGAGCACAACAAGTGCATTCTAATCAGGAATACCGAGCCTAGTACGGGGTAAAATTCTTGATGAGGTAGTATATGGCTTGCTCCTTCCTTCACGTCTCATCATGTTCTCCCAAAACACAACCATATGCCCCATCCAATACTGCAAGATGAAGCAATAGAGGTCTCCTTAGCTCGGGCGGAACCAAGACTGGCAGCGTTGATAAGTATTCCTTGATTCTGTCGAAAGCCATGTGACAATCCTCAGTCCATTTAGTGGTGGTATCCTTCTTTAGTATCTTGAAGATGGGTTTACAAATGACAGTGGACTGGGCTATCAACCGGCTGATAAAGTTGAGTTTTCCTAGAAAACTCATTACATCCTTCTTGCTCTTTGGTGGTGGAAACTCTTGAATGGCTTTGACCTTTGACAGATCCAATTTTATTCCCCGGTGACTCACAAGGAAACCCAATAACATTCCGGTAGGGACCCCGAATGCACACTTGGCCGGATTCAATTTCCAGTTATATCTCCTCAATCTGTTGAAAAACTTCCTCAAATCTTCCATGTGATCTGTAGATTTTTTGGATTTGATGGTGACATCATCCACATACACCTCGATTTCTTTATGTATCATGTCATGAAATATAGTGTTAATGGCCCTCATATATGTGGCACCGACATTCTTTGAACCGAACGGCATCATTCTATAACAGCACATTCCCCGTGGCGTGATGAATGTCATTTTCTCTGCATCTTCTTCATCCATCCATATCTGGTGGTGTCCAGCAAAACAATCAATGAATGATTGCAGCTCATGTTTGGCGTAGTTGTCAAGCAATATGTGTATATTTGTCAAAGGCAAATCGTCCTTGGGACTAGCCCGGTTGAGATCCTGGTAGTCGACACAGACTCTAACTTTCCCATCTTTCTTTGGTACCGGTACGATGTTGGCTAACCATGTGAGATATTCTACCACTCTGAGAACCCTGGCTTTGACTTGCTTGGTAACCTCTTCTTTGATTTTCAAACTCATGTCTGGCTTGAATTTTGCTGAGCTTCTGTTTTACCGGTGGACATGTAGGATCTGTTGGCAATTTATGAGCGACGATGGATGTGCTGAGAACAGTCATGTCATCATAGGACCATGACAAAATGCCCTCACACTCTTTTAAGAACTCTGTGTACTTTTTCTTTTCTAGTGATGACAAATGTACGCTGATACGTGTTTCCTTAACATTCTCTATATCTCCCAGATGTACGACCTCAGTTTCGTCCAAGTTGGACTTAGGCCTATTCTGAAAATTCTTGACCTCTCTGACAACCACTTCTGGTATTTCATCCTCCTCTGAATCTATGTTTGCTATGTAGCATTGCCTCATTGCAAGTTATAGTCGTTGGTTCATCAGCAAGATATATCATAGTAATGTTGTGTAAAAATAAAGTAAATGGTAGAGATAAGTAATAAGCGAGATATAAAGATAAACTTGGAAAATGCTTTCGATTAAATTCATAACTGTTTGAAACATCGGAGCTCTTTTCAAAGTAAAGACAACGCGGAAAAGTAAAATCAACAAAAAGTAAAATGCGATGCATATGCGTCGTATATCCTTGCTACACCGAAGCTCTTCGGGTACTGGTGGTTCTGACTGACCAATTGGTGAGGTGTTCTCCTTATAAAGATAACACAGCAGTCCTTATAATCCTCCAGAAATAGGTTCTTCATTGCTGCCAGTGTCTCATCTTCCTCTGATCCGTATATAACGTCGGCTGGCTGAAAAGTCTACTTCAGCTGGGTATGGAATGTTCCAACGGATAGTAGGGACTACGCCACGGGGGTGACCAATGGTTGAACTCCTCCCAGGTGTACTCGTATCCCAGGACGAAGGTGGTACCATGCTTCTTCAACTTGATAGGCTCGGTGATGCCCTGGAGATTTTTTCCAAGTGCTTTTCCGCACTCTTACCCGCTCCAATTAAGAATTCTCTCAATTTTGTTATCCCACCACTTGCTTTTGTCTATGGCGTTGACTCGTTCGATGTGATGGTATATTTCTCCACCTATTCTCCTTCTACCTCCGATCATCGATATGGTTTGGCGACTGTATATAGGGTTGCTACCGTCGTCGTGAATGATCACTTCCTGATGATTCCATTCGAACTTTACAGCTTGTTGCAGGGTTGATGCCACAGCTCCAGCGGCGTGAATCCGGGGTCGCCCCAGCAACAAATTGTAGTATGCTAGCACGTCTATGACTTGGAAGTCAACATCAAATCAGGTGGGTCCCATCTGTAGGCACAAGCTAATTTCTCCGATGGTGGATCTTTGAGATCCATCAAAAGCTTTGACACTGACACCTCTGTCTTTGATCTCAAGCAGTCCTTTTCTCAATGTCCTGAGAGTTTTTAATGGACAGATTTTAAGGCTGGATCCCGCGTCGATTAAGATCCTGGTGATAAAATGATCCTCGAATTGCGCAGTGATGTGCAATGCTTTGTTGTGACTAAGACCTTCTGGTGGTAACATATCCTCGTGAAAGGTGATCTTGTGGCTTTCTAACACCTTCCCCACCATATTTTCCATTTTGCCTCATGTTATGTTGCTGGGAACATAAGTTTCGGTCAGTATTTTTAATAAGGCATTTTAATGTGCCTCAGAGCTTTGCAAAAGAGACAAATTAGAAATATGTGCCGACGTTTTGTTCAATAATTCAATGACTGAATACTCTTTGGCTTGTATCTTCCTCCAAAGGACATCAGGTCAAGTTTTAACAGCCTGCCCAGAGGCTTGCCTGCTGGACTCAGCTAAATGTTTTGGGGTGTACACCCTGGCTGTCCTGGTCATGCCCTGTGCGGTAAATGCTTCTCCAGTATATGTTTTTCCCTTCCTTCTAGCCTCGGTTGTGTAATCCCAAGGTATGGAATTTGACTTGAATGGGGTCATGTTTGTCATGAAGACTGGAATTGGCATCCTGGGAGGTAACACAGTGACTTCAAGTGGTGCAGGTGCCTTGGGAATCATGAAATCAACTTCAATCGGTTTTGGCATCTGTGTAGGAGGTGCTTTAAACTCGAGTGGTACAGACACATTTATCACATCACCCTCAGAGGGCTGGATCTGGAAAAACAATGGGATTGAGGGTCACTGCTAGTTGTTTAGGCTCATCTCCATTAGCTATCAAACCGATTGACCCCTTGGGGTCCCAATCATCTCTAATTTCGATCATATGGAAGCTTCCGCCCTTGTGGTCAGGCAGAGGGTTGTTGCGAACAGGAGAGGGCTCCTTTACGATAATGACCTTGTTATCAACCATATTCTAAATCTTGCCTTTCAATGAGTGACACTTGTCGATGGTATGGCATTTCATCCCGAAATGGTATGCGCAAGTCTTGTTTGGGTTGATCCATTGGGAGGGATTTTCTGGAGTAGGGGTAACGTAACCGGATGCTTTGAGTTTTTCATATAGTTGGTCGATTGGTTCGGCAACGGCGGTATATTGTCTAGGAAATTTATGGTCAAAATTTGGTCTGGGCTGAAGAACAGTTTTGCGGGTAGGTGGTGACGGGTAGTTAGAAGGTTACGAGTTGTATGCTTGGTATACATGTGCGGGTTAGGAATATCAGGGTGAGGTAGGTTGATATGTGGGCGGTGGAGGTGATTAGTACGTAGATGGTGGCATTTGGTATGTAGGTGAGGGTGCTTGGTAATTTATGGTAGGTTGATATGTGAGTGGGGTATGGGGGTAGGTTTGATACTTCATAGGGGAATTGTTTCTTTGCGCAACCATTACGGAATTTACATCCTTTTTCTTGGACGAGCCACCAGACTATAAAGCCTTGTTGGTAGCTCGCTGCCTCGATATAGGTGACCATACCATTTTTTATGCCTTCTTCGATCTTTTCTCCCAACTTGATGAAGTCGGAGAACTTTTGATCCTCTACTAGCATCAGTCTTTCGTAGTACTGCGGATCCTGAGCACGGACAAAGAACCTGTTCATTTGTTCTTCTTCCAAGTCCAACCTAACCTTAGCCGCTTTTGACCTCCAACAAGTAGCATACTCGTGAAAGGTCTCTGCGGGATTCTTCTTTAGATTCTGGATATAGAACACACCTGGTGCTTTCTCAGTGTTGAACCTAAATCGGTCCATAAAGTCAGACGCCATGTTCACCCAACTTGTCCCATTTCTTTGCATCCCAACTGATATAACATGATGAAGCAACTCCTTCAGACTCCTCATGAACAATTTCATGCAGATTTTCTCATCCCATCCGACTCCCACCAATTTATCACAGTATATTCTCAAGTGGACCCTAGGATCACTGTACCGTCAAACATCTCGAACTTGGGAGGTTTGTACCCCTCCGGGAGCTTAACATATGGCTAAACACAAAGATCTTCATAGTTCAACCCTTCAACACCTTTGCTATCTTCGAAACCTTGGACCCGGCTAGTCAATTTCTTGAGTTCAGTGGCCAAATTCTGAATGAGGGAGCCCTTGTCATCTGATTCGGACACACTTGTGATTGGCTGAGTATAGTGGGGTATAGTGTCCACAAATATAGGAGTGTTATGATCTTTTTTGGTGTTTTCTGGTTTAGGAATAAGCAGTGGAGTGTTATTACATATGTTACAGGCTTGGGCATGAGTGGGTTGCATTGGTGGTTGCGGGATATTTTGTTGAGGTGCAGGGCTCTGGGTGTTAACATAAGGAGTGGCAAGACTGATTGACAGGCTTGCCAGGTTCCAAACTTGGTCCAATTCCTCTCGAAATCTCAGCAACGTTTGCTCAAGGTGAGCAGCAATTCCCTTAGTAATTGGGGTACCCTGAGAAGTTTCCTCAATTTCCTTTCTAATATTTGCATCTCCCATGTTGCCTTTGATTCTTGTAGGACTCGGGGGAAGAGGAGGTGGTGGGCCCTTGGATCTTGTTGACTATGATGATGGTGCCATAATGCATAAACTAACCTTTGGGGAAGGGAATAAAAATAAAAGAAAAACAAAAAAAGGTAAAAAGTTAGTGCGAATTCTGAGAAAGAAAATATTGCAATATTTAAACACGTTGTGCAGGAATATAAGTTGTTTTCTAATTTGGGTGTCTCGTTGTGCCCGAGGTAGGCCTAGAGACAAGTTAACTTGGAGAACTTATAATGCTAAATGCCTCATTTTATTGATAAAAATAAGACGAATCCCAAAGCGACACTAAATAAAATATCACTAATGGCCATTGGCCTTATTACATCATTAAAGCAAAAGAAAAGACTCCTAACTAAATGGTCCCAGAAGGACCTTCTTCAGGTTCAATGTTCTCATTGATCAAATCCCCCAGCTCGCGCAGATTTTCTAGTAAAAATGCCTTTGCCAGGCGTTCTCCTTCGCTTCCCTCGGCATTTTGACAGTCGGTGACTCTTTTCCTCACTTTCCCTTCTAATTCCAGCAAGTTGTACTCCAAGTATTCTAGCTTCTCACTGGCCTTGGTGACTCTCTCTTTCCATTCATTGATTTGGTTGCTCGATTGGAGGTTTCCACCAAGTCTGCAAGAGTGAGGGTATGTTTACCACACGGGAGTCGGGAACTTCGTCATTCATTTCCTGCAAAACAAAAGGGTTAAGACCTCACCCTCATCGGACTCGACTATTTAATTCCAATAATTAACATAAAGGCATTTAGTTCTCTAAATATATGCAAATAACATGGGGGTGTCCGTTTGGGTTTCAGGAAAACCCGATGGACTTTGGACTAGGCTATCTTAATGAGTCATTATGCGGATGACATAACTGACTCGGCTAAGTTTGACCATAACGCATGAACAGTTTAATAGAGTAAGGTTTATCTTTTTAAAGTTCTAGACAAGGTACCCTTGAGCAGACAACTCAAGAGGGAAAGGCACGGAACCGTCAACTACACCGTTGATCGACTGGTTTTTCCGCAAATATACCTTTTCCACATTTACGGGTTATAATATCGGAAGGGCGCAACCACTCACTATAAGCGTTTCTATAGGATTTGTTTTGACCCAAGTGGAATATGATGTTTGAAGATGCAGCTACAAAAATGAAGCAAATTACACGTATTTTCACGTTCATATAGTAAAGATTAAAGTAAATGCTCAAAAATTATAACGGTATCGAAATGGTAACAAAGCAGTAAAGAAAGGCGGTTAAAGGAAAGGAAAGATATGAAGAATCAAGTCGGTAATCATGATAAAATAATTAAAGGTGTGAAATAAAAACAATTAAGGAAGCAATAAAGTCACAAGATCACGTAATGGTAAAAGCCTTAAAATTCCCCAGCAGAGTCGCCATGTTGTCGACGCTCCCATTTTCTTAAGGGAGAAAAGAGGGTTTCGACATTATAGGTCGAATGACTCTTTTATCCCCTTTCGGGGAAATTAGGTTATGGATTTTGGAGAGTTTCCACCTAATGATTATAGTGCGTTAGGACACTTTAAAAGAAAAGAAAAGGATTTTGAAAGAAAACCATAGTTCGGGTAAGGGCTTGAGATTATCTCGTGGGGAAGGTGTTAGGCACCCCTCAAGATCCCCTAGTGTGGTTTTTTGCCGTGCCTAATTGTGACTTTAAGAAGAGGAGGAGTAAACAACCAAAGTTTGCACATAGGAAACATAGCAAGTTGAAAATTTTGAAAGAAGAAAGACACAAGTTGTTTTGAAAAGAGGAGTTTTGGTTGAAAACATTAATCTGAGATAAAGCATTAATAAAGAAGAAGAAAGGATTCCTAGGGTTAAATATAATATGGATCACTTTGGTGCAATACCCAGCAATCATTCTCACACGAGATATTAGCGCACCAGTCATCATATCCATATTCTACCCTTACCACCCCGTTAAGGTATTTAAACGCGACTAGTCTCGTTTTACTTATTGCATGCTAGTACCGGCCTCAACCTATTAGTCCCGGGATATTAGGACTTCTAATCCTAAAAGGGGAAGAAAGGGATGGGGGTTTGCATGGAGTTTCAAAGGATAAAAGTCTAGTTCGTCATTCAAAACAGATACCAAGTAAGGGAAAGAACAAGAAGACAAACCAAGGCTCAAAGAAACCCCTTTTAAACAGACAACATATAGTTAGCATGCCTTGCATATACTGTTTAGGTCTTAAATTAAAAATAAGTGGTGGACGAATCAGTTAACACATATAATTAGATAAAAGGTCTACATTAGGCAACTTGGATACAATTGTTAGGATCTGGAGTATTTTACCAAATTGTTAATTAAGGACTAACATACACAAGTTTTGTAAGAAGCAGAAGTTGCAGGAGTTCGATGGGATTGTTTAAAGAAATGTACAGCAGAGTTTCAGAAGTGAAGTGTTCATAAAAAAGGCGAGACTTTGAAAACTGTTGGAAAGTAACCTCATGAATAAAAATTCAGATGGGGAGTTCGAAAATGATTTTAGCGATAGAAATACAAGTTCTTAGAGTTGCAGACAGATTGGATGAAAAAATTGAAATAATTGCCAGATTACTGATTATACGACTTAAGCGAGTTTTGAGATCCTATAGGCAAGATATCTATTCCGATTTTTAATGCTATTTTAAACATTTCAGGCAGGCGATATTTGTGTTACCCTATTGTTTGCCTATTATTATTGCAATTCTATTGGCATGATTTCTATATGCTTGAATGAAGAAAAATGCAAGCCTATGGACATGATCTCTAGGTAATTCAAATGTTAAAATAACCTATAGACGTGATATTTAAGTGATTCAAAGTAGTAAAAGCCCTATATGCATGATATCTAGGCGATTCAAAGTATTAAATCTTATAGGCATGATTTCTAGGCGATTTAAAGTAGTAAAAGTCCTATAGGCATGATTTCTACCCTTTGACATGTACACAACTAAAAAACCCCTCCCATACATTTTACTTCTATATTCCCCAAGTGTTATTACAAAGTTATTATTACAGAGCCAAAAGCAAAAATAAAATACATCATAGCCCACAGCTATATCCAAATTTCCTAATGCATTCTTGATATCCAATACATGTGTTTTACCAAATCCGGGTTCCAGATTCCAAGACCTTCTCTTAAAGTGTTTCAAAGTTCCAAGGAGCTTCGAGAGCCCAGGTAATGCTTACACCCAAAAGAGTGAATGTGGTAACAGAGTAGTGCAATGTGTGGAATTACCAGCCCTTAGGCATCCAAGTTCAGGGGGAGCTCTAGGGTCCCTAAGCAAGGTTTACCAGAAGGGGTAGAACATAAGAGCTAGGAGTAGGTGTAAAGTGAGAGAGGAACCTTAGTAGGAGGTGGTCATACCAAGCCATGACATAGACTGGCACACCCCTACCTCTTGCTCAGGTTCAAACAAATAAGAGCAGACTCTTATAGAGTCAAACTCATGTCTGAATAGTGATCAGGACACCAACAGACCCAAATTAGAGCTCAGCACATTGAAGAGAAAGGGAATGGGAAAGCGATTGAGTAAAGACTCAGTAAAGTCTAGTTCTGGTTCACAAACAGTAATTAAATAGTGCTGATATGATCCAGAACAATACTCACATTCAAAGGGAATAGAGGGAAGGTATTAATCATAACATATGACACATAGCATGCTCAAAGGTCATTACAGAGTGCAGGAAAGCATAAATAAACACACAAAAAAAGAGGGGTAGAAGCAGAGAAGTTGAACAAGGATGCTATTTAACATAGAAGAACATACCAGTTATAAATTCTAGAACATCAGAATACTAACGGCAAACAAGCATCCAGGAACAACAGGAACGGACTCAAGTAAACTCCCCAAGTGCTTAGAAATTCATACAACAGGAAATACAGATGTGGAATGCTTAATAGTAGTGAGAAAGAAAAAGTAGTAATAGTAGTAGTATAGAAGACAGAGAGATGAATTCTGATTTTGATTTGCAGTCAAAATTCGATGATGAAGTGAGAAAAAGAACATGTATATAATTGAAATAAGACATCAAGCAAGGAAAGAAAATTAGTCGATTATCAATCAAGATCAATCAATTAACAGAGGTTCCTTTAATTAAGGAATCCCAATTTGATCAGAAAAGGATAAAAAATATTTAAGGAAAGGGGATCAAATAAACAAAACGTGCATAGTATACAAATAAGGGCGAATACATAAAAGTTATTTAAGGAAAAAAAAATTTAAATACACGGTTTGTGCAAATAAGGTAAGAAAAACAATTAACAAATAGTAAATCAAAGGTCTGATATTTTTATAGGAATGAATCCAGTCTGAAAAGGAGAAGGGTTTTACTTAGGTCGAGTCAGGGGAAAAAATGGAAACAAATAAATCAAGTTGTATGCAGCAGAATTTTTTAACTAATTGCAAATTTGAAAGACCATTTTAGGGGGAAATTCAAAGTATATAAGGAGCATACGAACACTTCAAACATAAAAGAAGGAAAATCTAGCTTTAGGCAAAAAGGTCAGAACCATATGAAAACAGAGATGACATTCAGAAATTGAAATCAAACTAGTTCAGAGGTGAGAACATGCAAGTCACGTACACGTGGTCTGAAAACCCCCAAATTCTAAGGTTTTCGTCATTAGTCTAGTGTAGTGACGAAAACGAAAAAATCAAGCAAGAGCAAACTTAGAAAACCCAAAGGAAATTAATTATTCCGTGAAAACATGTTGAGGGAAAACACAGTAATAGAAAATATAGAAGGAAACATTAGGAGGAAACATAGTAGAAAAAACACATAGGAGTCAAAGTAGAAACAAACATGAGACACAGTAAGACGAATACAGAAGAACACGACATAAATTCATATTAGAACGAGTAAAAATCAAAGAAACCCTAAATCGGAGAAGATGAATAGTTTTGAAAAAAAAACTTTTGAAAGAGATTTAAGAAATTGTTTTGAGAACCTTAAAACAAGCATGGATCTAGAGTGGATCTAGTGAAATATAGGAAAACCTCAAAGGGCTAGAGTTTCAAAAGAACCCTAGAAGTGAGAAAGACCTAGAAAAGGGCCTGCTCTGAGCCAGGTGAGCCAGAGATAGGCTCATAGGACCAGGACATGCCGGAGATGGCCATAAAACTTAAATCGGCGACGATCTGAGCGGAAACCTTCAAGGTCAGACCTTGAAGCTTCTAGTGGCATGTGTAACAAAGCACGTGAAGGTGAGTACAGGTCACCCAGGGCTTGAGGATGCCATGGATTCCGTTGAAACATGGCGGAAGACGGTGGGAGAAGGCTAGGGTTTCAGAGGGGCTAGGGTGAGTTTGATAGGACGGGGGTTTGAGGGTGGCGGATTTGAGTAAATAAAGCAGGCTTTGGGGGTGCTGTGAGATATAAAAGGAATGGAGAAATCGTGTTCGTTGATCAAAATGATCAACGGCCTGGATTAAAATAATGGTCGGGTGGGTTTGGAAATGGGTCGGGTAATTGAGTCGTTCAATTGGGTTAAAATGGGTCAGAATTGGGGTTCAAATTGGGATAAAATTGAAAGCAATTTGAGGCCAAAATTGAAATAGCCATTTTTCCAATGGAAACAATATATAAGTATTAATTTAAAAATTTTGGTATTGATTTTGTAATTTAAATTACTATTAAATCTGGAAATAGGTTAAAATTATAATTTCATGCAATTTAGTTTTAAAAATACCAAATGGACTCATAAAATTATATAAAATCATGTAGATTATGTTTTTTTATGCAAATGACAGAATAAAATGAACTATTCTCCAAAATGGCAAGTTTTGAGGAATAATTATTGGGATTTATAGTGTAAAATAGGCTGTAAATTAGTTTTAAAAATTCTTTACAATGCCAAAATCTTTTGGGATGCTCATATATGCATACATGTGCTATATTAAGAGTATTTTGAGTATAAAAATATATAGAAAAAAATTAGGTATCAACAACTGTCACCATAAATATACACCGTACTCCATAATTAGCAAGTACCAAATAATATCCTAATCCTAATCCCTCAAGCCAAAGTAAGAACAAACACTTACCTCGGTCCAAAACTAGCAATCAAGCCTCTAACACCGCCTTTCCTCTAGAATGCAACTCCGAAACAATGATATCTAGCCGTAATTAGTTCAATATTATCAATAAGGGCTCGAAGACACAATTCCATAGCCTAGAAATGCGCTTCCTAACATTCTTCCAAAATTACCAAAATTCGACTCTGGGCCCATATGGTTCAAACTCGAGGATTGGACCAAAACCCAATCATCCTTAACCCCACGAGTTCAAATAGGTAATTTGTTTTAAGATTCGACCTCGAATTGATGTTGAATTGCCCAAAATCTCAAATGCCCTAGTTCTACCCAAATCCCTCATTTTCTACCTTGAATTCATGCTTTAGGGCTAGGAAGTTAAAGACTAATGGAAGAAATTAAGAGAAAAAGGAGTTAAGAATACTTACCCAAGAGAAATGGAGAAGAAATGGTTGAGAATCGTCTATAGAGAGTTTTATGGAAGAGCTCATGTGAAAAATTTGAGAGAAACCCGTAATGGAACAGTGCTGGAGTTTAAATATTTCAGTGAAGAAATTAATCCTATGCGAACGCATGATGATGCCGCGTTCGAGATGAAGAAGAGTGGGCAGGCTTCGTGTTCGCGTGGTCAGGTCGTAAACGTGTGGAAGAAAAATCTGTGCTTTCACTTGGGTTATGCGAACGCAAAGAGGAACTGCGAACGCACAAAAAAAATTGGTTGGGGTTCCTGGATAAGCCTATGCGAACGCGGAGAGGGATCGCGATAGCGAGGAAGCAGAGGGACTGAGCTATGCGAACGCGACTGTGGACCACGAACGCGTAGGGAAAAAATGGTTTGCAACACTTCTAAATTTTCATGTGTTCTTTTAAGTCCTAAAACATCCCGAACCAACACAAAAATCACTCCCGAGCCCTTGGGGCTCCCAACCAAACACACATACTAACTCAATAACATCCTACGAACTTAGTCGAGCACTCAAATCGCAACATTAAATTCAATGAATTAAACCCCAAAATCATCATTTCCCGTTTCAAAGTTCATAAACCTTAACTTTAGATATTTAGGTCCGAAACACGTCAACGGCATCCGATTTCGACCAAATTTCACAAAAAATGCTAAACACTCATTTAAGACCTGTACCGGGCGTCGGAACCAAAATACGAGCCTGATACCTATATTTTCTAAATCATTTTCTTTTCAATTTTTCATATCATTTTCAAACAAACAATTTCTTTCAAAAATACCGTACTCGGGCCTGGGACCTCGGATTTCGATTCCTGGGATGCGCTCGAGTCCCATATTTTCCTAAAGACCTCCTGGGACCATCACATCATGGGTCCGGGTCCGCTTACCTAAAATGTGGTCCAAAGTAAACTATATCAATATTGATATCAAAAATCTTCAAATTTCTCATAGAATTCACATATTTTAACGTAAAAATTTTTTGGCTTTGCACCTGGACTGAGCATGCAAATCGAGGCAACTAAAAGCAAGGTTTTCAAGGCCTCAGAAGCACGTAAAAAGGGAGAATTATGTTGGGGATCCTTTGGTTCCTCACATCCTCCACTTCTAAAACAATCGTTCGTCCTCGAACGGACAAAAGAAAGAAGTACCTGAGTCGGGAAATAGATGGGGAAAACAGCTCTGCATATCAGACTCGGACTCCCAGGTCGATGCCTCATGAGGCTGACCTCTCCACTGAACATGCACTGAAGGAAAACTCTTCGACCTCAACCGTCAAACATGCCGGTCTAAAATAGCCACCGACACCTCATCATATGACAGATCCTTGTCCAATTGGACAGTGCTAAAATCTAACATGTGGGTTGTGTCGTCGGGATACCTCTGAATCATGGATACATGAAAATTTGGATGCACCGCTAACAAGCTAGGTGGCAAGGCAAGTCTATAAGCCACCTCTCCCACGCGATCAAGAATTTCAAATGGGACAATAAACCTAGGGCTAAGCTTTCACTTCTTCCTGAATCTCATCACGCCCTTCATAAGCGATACACGAAGCAATACTCGCTCACGAACCATGAAAGCAACATCCCTGACCTTGCGATCTGCATAACTCTTCTGCCTATACTGAGCCGAACGATGTCTGTCCTGAATGATCTTGACCTTATCCAAGGCCTCCTGAACTAGATCGGTACCCAATAACTGTGCCTTTCCCGGCTTAAACAATCCGACTGGGGACCGATACCGCATACCATACAATGCCTCATACGGAGCCATCTAAATGCTGGACTGGTAGTTTTTGTGTTAGGAAAACTCTGTTAAAGGCAAGAACTGGTCCCACGAGCCTCCAAAATTGATATCGCAGGCTCGGAGCATATCCTCAAGGATCTGAATAGGCCATTGCAGACTAACCGTCCGTTTGGGAATGAAATGTTGTACTCAACTGAACCTGGGTTCCCAACTCATGCTGTACCGCTCTCCAGAAATGTGAGGTAAACTATGGGCCCCAGTCCAAAGTGATAGATATAGGAACCCCATGAAGGCGAAAGATCTCCCTGATATAAATCTCATCATATCTCTCGGACGAATAGGTGGTGGCAACTGGAATAAAATGAGCTGACTTGGTCTGCCTATCAACAACAACCCATATAGCATCAAACTTCTTCCGAATCATCGGAAGGCCAGTAAAAAAATCCATGGTAATTCTCTCCCACTTCCACTCAGGAAGCTCAATCCACTTAAATAAAACATCGGGCCTCTGATGCTCGTACTAATCCTGCTGACAGTTCAGACAATGAACCACATATGCAACAATGTCATTTTTCATTCTGCACCACCAATAATGCTACCTTAAATCCTAATACATCTTCGCGATGCCTGATTAATAGAATACCGAGAACTATGGGCCTCCGCTAAGATCAACTCCCGAATACTATCAACATTTGGCACACAAACTTGCCCCCGCAATCTCAATACACCATCATCTCCCAAGGTCATATTCTTGGCATCTCCCCGTTGTACCGTGTCTCTCGGGACACATAAATAGGGATCATTAAACTGTCGCTACGCTTCATCAACTACGAACGAGCAACTGTGCATGCTAACACCCTGCTAGGCTCAGAAATATCCAACCTCACAAATCGATTGGTCAAGGCTTGAACATCCAAAGCAAGCTGTCTCTGGCCAACCGGAATGTAGGCAAGACTACCCATGCTGGCGGACTTCCTACTCAATGCATCATCCACCACATTGGCTTTTCCAGGATGGTATAAGATAGAAACATCATAGTCTTTCAACAACCCTAACCACCTCTTCTGCCTCAAATTCAATTCCTTTTATTTGAACAAGTACTGAAGGCTCTTGTGATCTGTGTACACTTCACACATAACACCATATAAATAATGCCTCCAGATCATCAAGACATGAACAATGGCTGCCAACTCTAGGTCATGAACTAGATAATTCTTCTCGTGGATCTTTAACTGCCTAGAAGCAAATGCAATGACTCTGCCATTCTGCATCAACGTTGCACCAATCCCGATACGAGAAGCATCACAATAAACACGGTAAGGCCCTGATCCCGTGGGAAAAACCAATACCGGTGCTATAGTCAGAGATGTCTTGAGCTTCTGGAAGCTCGCCTCGCACTCATCTGACCACCTGAACTGGGCACCCTTCTGGGTCAATCTAGTCATCGGGGATGCAATAGATGAAAACCCCTCCATGAAACGTCGGTAATAACCAGCTAACCCCAAGAAATTCCGGATCTCTATATTTGAAGCTGGTTAAGGACAGTTCTTGACTACCCCTATCTTCTTCAGGTCCACCTGAATACCCTCTGCTGATACCATATGACCCAGGAATGAAACTGAACTCAACCAAAACTTGCACTTCAAGAACTTGGCGTACAACTGACTATCCTTCAGAGTTTGAAGAACCACTCTGAGGTGCTGCTCATGCTCCTCCTGATTGCAGGAATATATCATAATGTCGTCAATGAATACAATCACGAAAAAATCCAAATAGGGCCTGAATACTCGGTTCATCAACTCCATAAATGACACTGGGCATTTGTCAACCCAAATAAAATTACCAAAAACTCATAATGCCCATACCGAGTGCGAAATGCTATCTTAGGGACATCAAACGCCCTAATCCTCAGCTGATGATAACCAGATCTCAAATCTATCTTCAAGAACACCCTAGCACCCTAAAGATGGTCGAATAAATCATCAATCCTCGGTAGTGGATACTTGTTCTTCATCGTTACCTTGTTCAACTACCGGTAAAAAATGCACATCCTCATCGACCCAATGAAACCCTTATCAAGCAAGTCCTGAAGCTGCTCCTTCAACTCTTTCAACTATGGCGGTGCCATGCGATACGGCAGAATGGAAATATACTGAGTGTCCGGAGCCAAATCAATAAAGAAATCAATATCCCTGTCGGGCGGCATACCCGGCAAGTCTGAAGGGAAAACCTCGGGGAACTCCCGAACAATAGGAACAGAGTCAATAAACGAAACCTCTACACTGGAGTCACGAACATACGCAAGATATGCTAGACACCCCTTCCCGACCAAACATTCAGCCCTGACATACGAAATAATACTGCGGGTGTCATGACCTGGGGTCTCTCTCCACTCAAGTCGGAGCAAGTCTAGCAAGTCCAAGGTCAGTGTCTTGGCATGACAATCCAAAATAGCAGGATACGGGGACAACCCATCCATCACAATATAACGTCGAAGCCCACCATATCTAAGAGCAATCAGTCGACACGGGTCTCATACCCTCAAATACTAACACATATGAATAATGCACTCGGTCGACCACTATATAATCACCAATCGGTGTAGACACATATACAGGAATACCCAAATCCTCACTAGGCATAACCAAATAGGGTGCAAAATAGGACGACACATAGGAATACGTAGATCCCGCATCAAATAACACTGAAGCACCTCTATCACAGACCAGTATAGTACCTGTAATCATAGAATCTGATGAATCGGCTTCTGGCATGGCTGGAAAAGCATAACAATGGGGCTGGGCCCCACCCCCTAAATTGTGTCTCTGGGACGATCGGCTACTGGCTGAACCCTACCTCTGGCGGTCTTAGCTCCACCTCTATGCTCCTTACCTCCACCTCTATGGCTTCTACCCCCGCCTTTAGCTGGCTGGGTGGCATCTGGATCACGTGTTACCTGAATCATGGGATGAGGACCCTGCAGTTACGACCGAGCACCTCTCAACCTCGGGCAATATGTCTTGATGTGACTGAGATCTCCACATTCATAACACCCAGCTGAATGTAGCAACTGAGAAGATTGGGACTAACCTTGACGCCCTGAATGACCTCCTCAAAGGCTCTGGAGTGGTAGTGCGCTGATAGGCTGCTGATCAGAATAGTGCTGCTGAGAACCGCTACCGCCTACGGTACCGTGTGAAACCTAAAGTGCTAACTGAAAGGGTCTTTAAGGGTGGCATCTACCATATGAATCCCAACCTCCAGATGAGGTACCGCTGAACCTACTAGAATGACGAGGCCTCTTGTCTGATCCCTGACCACCTTCCTGTGCAAGTGTCATCTCTATCCGGTGGGCCGCATTGGCCGCCTCCTGAAAAGACATATCACTACCGGCCCTCATTGCCATCTGAAGCCGGATCGGCTGGATAACCCCATAAATGAATCTTCCCACCCTCTCCCTCTCAGTAGGGAGTATAATGATAGCATGGCATGCCAAGTCAATAAAACGAGTCTCATACTGAGTAACTGACATGAAACCCTGATGAAGACGCTCAAACTGCCTGCGCAGAGCATTTCACTCAGTCACAAGGAGAAACTTCTCCAAGAACAACTTTGCAAACTGATCCCAAGTCAATAACGGCAACCCTGCTGGTCTAGATAAACAATAGTGCCTCCACCAAGTCTTGGCGGATCCTGCAAGCCGAAAAGTGATGAAGTCAACCCCATTGGGCTCCACAATACCCATAGTCTTGAGAAACTCAAGGCAACTGAATAAGAAGTCCTGGGGGTCCTCTGTAGAAGAACCGCTGAAGGTGGTGGTGAAGAGCTTGGTGAACCTATCAAGCCTCCACAATGCATCCGTGGACATCACCACACCATCGCTGGTCTGAGATGGAATACCCGACGAGGCTACCACAGCTGGCTGAGCTTCTGGAACCTGAGGCTGAGGAGCTACCTACTCCGGAGTACGCGTAGTGGGAGTCTGAACTCCTCCCCCAGCTTGATATGTGGCTGGTGCTACGGGAAGCAAAACGCTCTAGAGACACTCTCCATAAAGCCTACCAGTCGGACCAAAGCGTTCTGGAATACTGGAGTGGCTATGAAACCCTCTAGGACCTGAGTTGGGTCCACTGGAGTTGCTACTGCTGGAACCTCCTCAATAGTCAAGATGAGGCTCCACCTCTAGGACTGCTGCTCGTGGCTGAGATCTGCCCCAGCCTAGGTCTCGCCCTCTGCCCCTTATAGGAGCTGCTGCTAAGGGCTCGGGCTACTGCACGATAGAAGAAAAAGCACGTGTTCTCGCCATCTGCGAAAAAACAGAGTAGAATGACAAAATAATTGAGAAACAAAATCGTTAGACAAAAATGAACAAAGTGAAATTTTTTTCCTACCTCTGTAGGCTCTAGGGGATAAATACAGAAGTCTCCGTACCAATCCCTCATACTCTACCGAGTTATCCGTGAGTTGTGAGACCTAAGTAACCTAGTGCTCTTATACCAACTTGTCAAGACTTGGATTTCACACCATCGGGCGTCGTGATGGCGCCTACTATCGGAGCTAGGCAAGCCAACATTTAAAATACATTACATGCTTTCATTCAAACAATACTGATAACAGAAATAATAAAATAAAGCGGAAGACTTTTAGATACTTAAATAACAGAAAACAGAAATATGAAAGTTTCAAATCACACTTCTACCCTGTATCTAGTGTCAATACTCACGGACTACTATGGAATACTAAAACAAAAGTCTGGAAGAAATACACAATGTTTGTCTCATACAAGGTAAACAAACAGAAAACATAGAAGGGGACTCCGAGCCCGTGGACGTCGGCAAGGCTACCTCAAGGGTCCCTGGACTGAAGGCCTGCTCCTGGTCTAGAACTGCTGCAGTCCAAAACTGCATCCTGATCTGTGCAAAAGAAATGAACAGAGTGTAGCATCATCACAATCAACCCCATGTGCTGGTAAGTGCCTGGCCTAACCCCAGTGAGGTAGTGGCGAGGCTAGACAGGACCTACCACAAATAACATGTACAGATACATGTGCAATAACAAGAAATACACTAATGTAAACAATTAAAGGGAGGGGAAACATATTGTGAGGTACGGCGGTCTAATCGTAGAAGTCATCGGTAACACTGAAATAGAACAGTAACAACTAATAAGGGAACACAGAAAATCTCTACATATAAAACAATACACTCAGTCCATACTCCGTTGCGACGCACAACCCGATCCTCAAATATATCCGTTATGGTGAGCAACCCGATCCTCAAATATACCTGTTGCGAGGAGCAACCCGATCCTCGACATTTAATACCGTTGCGGCGTACAACCCGATCCTCAATCAATTAATACCATTGCGGCGTACAACCCTATCCTCAATATTTAACAATATGAACTCACCCAAACAACAATCGCAACTCAAGTGCGAGGGGAGTAATAACAATATGCAAGGAGTCCCCGCGAGGGAACATAATTAACAGCTCAAACATCCTGGCAAGGGAGGAAACAATAAATGTTTAAATCCCGGTAAGGGAATAATCACAACGCTTCCTTTTAAATTATTTACTTCTCAGATAACAAATTCTAGTCCGATCCAATGCTCCATATGACAACAAATCACCAACTTTCTCAACTATTCACTTTTCATATTATACTTATCAACCAAGCAAGAAAGTGTATCATTATGTCCGAATGCAACACATATAATACTCACGGTCATTCTAGACTCTGATGCATACGTAACCGTCACCATACCTATACACCGTACTCCACAATTATCAAGTACCAAATAATATCCTAATCCTAATCCCTCAAGCCAAAGTTAGAAACAAACACTTACCTCGGTCAGAAAATAGCAATCAAGCCCCTAACACCGCCTTTCCTCTAGAATCCAACTCCGAAACAATGATATCTAGCCATAATTAGTTCAATATTATCAATAAGGGCTCGAAGACACAATTCCATAGCCTAGAAATGCATTTCCTAACATTTATCTAAAATTACCAAAATCCAACCCTGGGCCCACATGGTCTAAACTCGAGGCTCGGACCAAAATCCAATCACCCATAACCTCACGAGTTCAAATAGGTAATTTTTTTTAAGATTCGACCTTGAATTTAGGTTGAATTGCCCAAAATCCCAAAAGCCATAATTCTACCCAAATCCCCCATTTTCTACATTGAATTCATGCTATAGGGCTAGGAAGTTAAAGGTTAATGGAAGAAATTAATAGGAAAAGGAGTTAAGAATACGTACCCAAGAGATTATGGAGAAGAAATGGTTGAGAATCGCCTATGGAGAGTTTTATGGAAGATCTCGTGTGAGAAATTTGAGAGAAACCCGTAATGGAACAGTGCTGAAATTTAAAATTTTCACTGAAGAAATTAAACCTACGCGAACGCATAATGAGGACGCGTTCGCGATGAAGAAGGGCGGGCAGGCTTCGCGTTCACGTGGTCTGTCGCGAATGCATAGAAAAAAAATCTGGTCTCTTCACTTGGCTTATGCGAACGCGGCGAGGAACCGCGAATAGATAGAAGAAACTGGCTGGGGTTCCTGGGTAAGCCTATACGAACACGGAGGGGGATCGCGAATGTGAAGGAGCGGATCGACTGAGTTATGCGAACACGACTGTGGATCGCGAACGCGTAGGGGAAATGGTCTGCAGCACTTCTAAATTTTCTGGTGTGGTTTTAAGTCCTAAAACATCCCGAACCAACCCCGAAATCACTCTCGAGCCCTCAGGGCTCTCAACCAAACACACACTAACTCAATAACATCCTACAAACTTAGTCGAGCGATCAAATTGCCAAAATAACATCAAATTCAATGAATTAAATCCCAAAATCATCATTTCCCATTTCAAAGTTCATAAACCTTAACATTAGATATATAGGTCCGAAACATGTCAAACGACGTTTGATTTAGACCAAATTTCAAAGAAAGATTTTAATGCTCATTTAAGACTTGTACCGGCATCAGAACAAAAATACTATCCCGATACCTATATTTTCTAATTTATTTTCTTTTCAATTTTTTATATTATTTTCATATAAATAATTTATTTCAAAATTTCGTACTCGGGCCTGGGACCTCGGATTTTGATCCGGGAATACGCCCGAGTCCCATATTTTCCTATGGACCTTCCGGGACTGTCACATCACGAGTTCGGGTCCGTTTATCCAAAAGTTTAACCAAATTCAACTATATCAATATTAATTACAACCCCCATGAATGGCCAAAATTACCAGAAAATTCACACCAAGTTGGGAGAATAGTGAAACTGTACCTAAATCACCATCAACTATATCAATATCAATATTTAACCAAAGTCAACTATATCAATATTAATATTTAATATCAAAATTCTTTAAATTTCCCACAGAATTTACATATTTAACATAAAAAAATTCCGGCTTCATTCTCGGACTGTGTACGAAAATCGAGGCAACTAAAAGCGAGGTTTTCAAGGCCTCGGAAGCACAGAGAAAGGGAAAATTACGGTGATGACCCTTTGGGTCGTCACACGATCCAATTCCGGAACCTTGTTCTTTCAAGTAACTTATATTTCTTTCTTTCTTCTCTCAAAATTCTGAATCTCTAAACCGTGGTCAACAATGGCGATTGACAATTTTGAGCATGAAACACCTGCAGCAACAGCTGAAACATCACAAATCTCGTCGGAGGATGAATTTGAAAAAGGAATCTAAGTTCAGTCACTCATCCTTTAAATTTTGCATCTACTGATACAAGTGGAATTTGTCTGATCTCTTTTCAATTAACAGGAACAGACAATTTTTGTTGTGGTATAGATCTATGAAAATTGCTCTTCTAGGTCGAAAGAAGCTTGGAATGGTAGACAGAAGATGGAAAAGAGAAAAATTCAGAGAGAAATTATGGTATCAATGAGAGAGATGCAATACAATTGTCTTATCGTGATTGATGAATGTTGTAGCACTGACATTAATTATCGGAATCGCTTATGCAACAAATGCACACTCTGTATGGATGGATCTAAAAGAGATATTCGACAAGGTTAATGACACTAGATGCTACAATCTATTGCAACCCTAACTCAAGTTACTTCTTCTATATCTGTGTATTATTCCAAACTTAACGATCTATGGGATGAAACTGAAGATCTGGTCCCTCATCCTGGTTGTGACTGCCCTAGGACTAAGAAATTCATTGAACACCTGCACAAACAAAAGTTGTATCAATTCTTTATGGGATTAAATGACTCATTCTCACAAGCACGTAGTCAAATCCTTATGATGAAACATGTTCCCTCTGTGAACCAAGCCTATGTTATGTTAATAAGTGAGGAAAGTCAAAGGAGCGTAGCAGGATCGGCATGGATTTTAAGTGCTGGACCTAATGTCACCAGTGGTCACTATGAATCTATAGCACTCTATAGCTCTAAGGCTGAGAATAGACCAAAACACAGGAAGAACTACAATCTCTATTGTGACTTCTATAAACTAAAAGGGCATAGCAAGGAGAATTGCTACAAAATAGTTGGGTATCCAGCTGACTACAGGTATATGAAGAAAGGGGGAGCTGGTGCTTACAATGTTGTAGCTGAATATGGCTCAGCTTCAAATAATTACAGTGCTGCACCACCTGAACTAAGTCTCTACACACATACTAGTGGCCGACAAAGCCCTGGCACTCAGATGACTAATATGCAGCCAAGGTCCAGTCAAATATTGCAACACAACAATCACACTACCAATATGGATATACAGTCACAATATGGAGGAGGTGGTTCCTTTCCTTTTACCAAGGAACAATATGACCAGATCATGCAGATTTTGAACAGCAACACAGTCAGCTCTACCTCAACAAACAACAGCAGTTCTACATCTACATCACATGCCCATGTAGCAGGTATTAGTGTTGTATTACTAGCTTAATAGTCCACAAGAGAGGATTACTGATACAAGGGCGACAAACCACATGGTGTCTCACCTCAATTTATTAGATAAGACAACTGTAGTTGCTCCTCCTAGTTCTATAAAGGTTCTCTTGCCTAATGGAGATGTCACACAAGTAACTCATGTTGGAGATAGTCAGATACCACACAACAACACACTAAAAAAGTAATTTATGTTCCACCGTTAAAGTATAACCTACTTTTAGTATCAAAAATGACAAGGGATCTAAGGAGCTTTGCTTCTTTCTACCCTGATTTTTGTGTGTTTCGGGATCTCTTCAATGGCAAGGTGAAGGGGATGGTAGAGAAAAGGATGGCTTATACTTCCTACAATAACATGGAAATAAGAGATTGACTGTTGTGTCTTTAGCAGCTGTTAACACAAAGGATGATTCCTCAGTTGATTCCAGTGATATAGCTTTATGGCACAGGAGACCAGGCCATGTGTCTATTCTTACTTTGAAAAATTTATTCCCTGTTAAGCTAGCCAGTATTGCCAATGCAATTAATAATTGTTGTGTGTGTCCTTGTGCTAAGCTAACCAGGACACATTTTACTTGCAGTAGTATTAAGAGTGCTTGTGCATTGATTTGATTCATGTAGATGTTTGGGGAACTTATAAAACTGCACCCTTTGATGGTAATAGATACTTTCTCACAGTAGTTGATGACTTCACTAGAGTAACTTGGATTTTCTTATTTAAACTGAAATCTGATGTGTGTGTTGTATTACCACAGTTTCTAGCCTTTGTTTACACTCAGTTCAATAAAACAGTCAAAATGGTGAGGTCTGACAATGGTACTAAGTTTCTAAATACAGTATGTAAGATAGTCTTCAACAAACTTGGTATTATTCATCAAACCGCTTGTGCATACACTCCACACCAGAATGGAGTAGCTGAGAGGAAACACAGGCATCTTCTAGAAGTCATCAGAGCTCTAAGGTTTCAAGCTCACATTCCTATCAAGTTTTGGGGTCATTGTGTCATCACTGCTGCCTATATGATCAATAGACTACCCTCTTCCATGTTAAAAGGGTACGGCCTTATTAATTATTGTACAAGAGAAGTCCTCAACTGGGCCACATTAGAACTCTAGGTTGTTTGTGTTTTTCTAAACAAGTGGAGGAGACTGACAAACTTATGCCTAGAACCAAATCTGCAGCCCTCATGGGGTTTTCAGATACTCAAAAGGGATATATTCTCTTAGATATCTCTACTCAACAATTCTTTGTCAATAGGGATGTTGTATTTCAGGAGAATGTTTTTCCTTTCAAAGACTCCGTCAATAACTATAATCTTGTTTTTCCTGTTATTCACTCACCTCCTAGCTGTGAAGATTTGCCTAGATATATCCACTCATATCCTTCTCCTCACAACCAATCTTCTACTCCTCCAATAAATCCTTCTATTACCTCTCCTTCTGTTGGTTCTGAGCCTTGTCCCACACTGAGGAGATCTCTTAGACCTAAGCATCCCCCAATTTGGCTTAGGTACTTTGTCACTCAACCCTCTTCCACCACTACACCTTATTCCATAGCTAATTATATGTCATATGACTCTTTATCACCCTCTTATCAGGCCTTTATTGCAGCCTTCTCTTCCATTATGGAACTCTCTACTATACTGAGGCTATTCAAGATCCTAGGTGGAGTGGAGGCTATGAAGTCTGAGATTGATGCTTTGGAAGCCAATCACACCTGGGAGGTTGTGTCACTTCCCCCAGACAAGGTACCTATTGGTTGCAAATGGATCTTCAAGGTGAAGTATAAAGCTACAGGGGAGGTTGAGAGGTTTAAATCCAGACTGGTGGCAAAGGGGTTCAGCCAGCAGGAAGGTATTGATTATCAGGAAACTTTCAGTCCAGTTGTTAAGATGTTCACAGTTAGAACCATTCTATCTATTGCAACTTCTGAGTATTGGCATATCCACCAGATGGATGTATACAATGTTTTCTTACAAGGAAACTTGCCTGATGAGATTTATATGACTCTTCCTCAGGGATTTCAGAGTCAGGGGGAGAGTAGGCCAGTTTGCAAACTCTTAAAATCTCTATATGGCCTCAAACAAGCACCCGGGCAGTGGAATGCAAAGTTATCAGAGGTATTAAACAGTTTTGGGTTTCTATAGAGTCAACATGATCACTCATTGTTTGTGCACGGTACTGGAAGTTGCATTGTAGTTATATTAGTCTATGTGGATGATATGCTCATCGCAGGACCTGATTTATGACTAGTAGAGGAAACCAAAGCTACAGTTCAGAAAACCTTTAAGATGAAGGACCTAGGGGAGCTTAAATATTTTCTTGGGATAGAGTTTGCAAGATCTTCACAAGGTATTCTAATGCATCAAAGAAAATATGCATTAGAACTTGTATCTGAGATTGGTCTAGGAGCTGCAAAGCCTGCTGCTACACCTCCTGAATCAAATGTGAAACTTACTACTCCTTAGTAAGATGAACAAATAGGTACAGTCAACAGCCTAGATGATACACTTCTACCAGATGCAACTTGCTTTCAAAGGCTGCTGGGGAAACTCCTATATTTGACAGTTACAAGACCAGACATTGCATTTAGTAATCAAACTCTTAGTCAATTTATGCAGAAGCCTAAGAAATCTTACATGGAGGCAGCACTCAGGGTGGTGAAATATGTCAAGAATCATCCTGGGCAAGGAGTTCTTCTCTCCAGTCAGAAGAAAGGTGTTATCTCAGCCTTCTGTCATGCTGATTGAGCAGCATGTCCACTGACTCGAAAGTATGTGTCTGGATTCTTTATAAAGTATGGGGATTCACTGATATCTTGGAAGTCAAAGAAACAAAACACTATTTCTAGAAGTTCAGCAGAATCAAAGTAGAGAAGCACTGCAACAACAGTGGTTGAATTAGTATGGATATTAGGGCTACTCAAGGACATTGGAGTGGTATTTGAATTACCAGCCACTATCTTCACAGTCAGCAAAGCAGCCATACAAATAGCTGCTAATCATGTTTTCCATGAACGAACCAAACATATATAGATTGATTGTCATTTCATAAGACAGAAGATTCAGCATGGATTAATCAAGACAGAATATGTCGAAACTAAAGAGCAATTGGCAGATGTGCTGACAAATGGACTACCTAGAGCTCAACATGAATACTTAGTATCCAAGCTAGGTTTGCTGAATATCTTTATTCCACCTAGCTTGAGGGAGAGTGTAGAAATAGTTGCAATCACATAACAAGAAGGAGGTGAATGTTAGTTAGAAAATTAGTGTACTGTTAGTTAGAAAGTTACAGTTGTCATAGTGTTAGAAATAGAGTGGGCCCACTATCTTGTTAGTGGAGGTTAATTATATGTGTATATATACAAACAATGTACTGTTACATTGAGATATAGAAAATATTTCTCTTAATCTCTTCTTCTTCTTTAGCTCATATAACCGCCGTTGCTGCACTTCCTCATCTCTTGCATGCACTGAGTTCTAACATTATTACTAAGGGTTAAAAAGGAAAAAAGATAATTAATTTTATTTTGAACTTTTAAAGTGACAAATAATTAATAATTTTAAGTAACTACGACTAATAATACAAGATACATGGAGGATTGAATAACATAAATGGAAACTCGTGGTGGATTATTATTTTTCTTTATAGTGAAAAAGTATTTTACAGCCCAGGAAATTTGGAGTAATATCTGTTTCGGTTGGTCCATTGTTGGCGCAAACTTAAATTCAAACTAATGAGTTTACATTTATGGAAAGAATATTACGAATAATTTGATCAAATAAATAAAATGTACATATTAAGAAATCAAATTACAGATATAGGGTGTGTTTGGTATAACGAAAAATATCTTTCGTGAAAAATATTTTCCAAAAAAAAATTTTCTTGGAAAACAAGTAGTAATCTTATTTATTTTCCGGTGTTTGGTATGCAATTTAATGAAAATGACTTCTCACGAGTATTCATAACTAATTTAGATATAATAGAATATGAAGCCATGAATTTTCAATGTAACAACCTTCTGGACCCACAAATTTCATAAATTTTCGAACCGCTAAACATTCAAAACCGCGACATTTCGATCCCGCAAACTTTATAATTTCTAAACCCGTAAACTTTCAAACACATAAACCTCTGAACTCATAATTTTAGAAATTGTAATATTTTGAGCATTTAAACCGATAAATAATAAAATTAAAACTGGAAAATATATTTAAAACTTTTTTTTGAGGGGAACGGGTGGGGGCAGGGCGGGCCGGGGGCTGGTGCTCGGGGCAGTAAAACAAAAAAAAACAGAAATTAAATTACAAAAAAAAGTAAAAAAAATTCGGGGGGGGTGGGGGGGGGGGGGTGGGGAGGGGGATGCAGAAAAATAAAAAAATAAAAATTTAAAATTGCAAAAAAAATTAAGGTAAAAAAATACTTTTTCGCGGAGAGAGGGGAGGGGAGGAGTGGGGTGGAGGGGTAGTGGGATGGAGGGGTAGTGGGATGGAGGGGTAGTAGGGTGGGTAGTATCAGAAAAATTGAAATTTAAAAAAAGATTTCTTTTTTTTTTTGGGAGAGGAAGTGGAGTGGGTTAGTGAGGGTGGGGAAGGTTGAGAAGGAGGTTTGAAAATATTTTCCCTTCTCTCGGTAAGGAAAATATTTTCCTCCAACTGAAAAAAAATGAATTGACAAGAAAAATATTTTCCAAAACATTTAAGCCAACCAAATATAAAAAAATTGGAAATTCGTACCAAACACACCCTCAGGGTCACAAACGAAGCAAGTACTAAACAATTCCTTGCAATGAGGAACTCAGGGATGAATTAAAAATGATATTTTTCTAGGATAACGTTCCCAGAGACTAAACTAAATATAAAAAGGTAATAATTCTCCACATTTACATAAAGCAAAAGAGTAATTAATTCACACTTATGGGTGAGATATTGAGCTGCTGGAACATATACAAATGGAATTCAGATCACTTGTTACCAAATAATATTAGTAATGATAATTGTCAATAAGTTAAAGATCCTTCTTTTTTTAGAAAAATTTTCGCCATTTTTCTTTGAACTTCATTTTCATGATGTATATGGAGAGGCTGCAGCGGAGGTAGAAGTCCAGATACAAGTTTGGCCAAATAATAATAGGTTTTGTTCAAATAATATACTTAAATTTATATTAAATATGTACACACAGTAGCGAGTCAAGAATTTTATCTAGAAGCAAACTTGAAATAAGTAACAATAAATCCGACAAAAGATTTATACACCTCTAAAATCAAATAATATTTTACATATAAAAGCAGTATAATTTTTCAATAAAAGGTGGTCACTAACCACCCTTATCCAAGGGTATCTTCGCCCTTGTGTACACATATTAAATTTATAAATCAATTATTAGTACTTGAAGTTATCATTTCATTTGTGAAAAACTTAGATCACATGGTTATATGGTTGAAAGTAGTGAGGTAAAGTTGGATTTTAACAACAAAAAAGGAAAAAGTTATCATATTCAGACAATATAAAGTTGAAATTCGGACTCCGCCTTATATATATATATAGGGGGTACTAGAAAACTTTAGTACGAGGAAATTAGGAGAGTGATTTTGACTACACATACAGGGAAAAGCTTGAGAAGAAAAAAAAAGGTCAATTTTGATTCATGTCATCCTTGTTTTGTAGGTGACTTATGAGGCTATTGATTGCATATTATTAGTACAATTTAGTGCCTTTGTCGACGTAGAGTATTCTTATCCAAGCTTTTTTATTAATTGGTTGTTTGAGAGGAAGTATCTAGCCACCTTTATATAGTACTAATAAACTGTAGAAATAGGATTGTCCACATGCATATTGAAATAAAGATTCTCATTCAAAATAATTCATAGTACATTCAAAATAGGATCTTATGGATCTTGCTTGATACAATGGTTCTACTTTTTACCAATTTCATGTATAGGAATGGCAGGCGGGGCGGGGCGGGTGCGGGTGCGGGCGCGTGATGATTTTTGTTTGATCATATACAATTTCAACTCACCCCATCCCACCCCACTTCGCATTAACCCACATCCACCCGTCCCATTCTCCACTCGTGTTCACCCGCCCTGTTGATTTTTTATAAAAAAAAAGTTCTCTCTTTTATTTTTGCCGGTAATTGCATTACATAAAGATATCACAAACATCTACCCAACATCTTAAATTTGCATAACCTAGAGACTTTCAACATAAAGGTTAACTAATAGCAAATCATCTACTAATACATGATCTGGAATAAACATTAAATTTTATTTTTATTCCTGTTCCTCCTCCTTGGACAGCTTAATCACCTGAAATTAATTAACATAATGCACCATTAGGCATTGTATATATTCTTAAATGAAGAACTACTTCACCAATTAGAAAAACAATTTGAAAAACAGAAGGGGAAAAAGGAAAAAATGAATTGTCTGAATGCAAAAACTCACAGTTATGTATGTGTATTAGAAAACTGGTTTTATCCCAATTCTACCCTTAAGAGAAGAAATACAATCATGAAAAATTAAATACCCAACTCGCGACCTGCCCCGCCCCGCGTGATGTATTAGAAAATTGGCTTTGAACCCGCACCGCCTCGCACAGCAACTACAAACTCCAAACTCGCCCTTCCCCGCTAACGCTCAAATTCGCACCGCCCCTAACCGCACTACCCCATTGCCAACCCTAGTCATATAAGTGAAGTGCTTACTTGGCTTTGCTAAGTTTCCATTAATGTTAAAGAGTGAAAAGGCTGGCTAGAGTTTTGGATTAATGCTACACGTGACATGTCTAGAAAATGTTATACGTATCATTTTTCATGCGCCATGCCTCCAAGAAGTGGGAGTCACTTTCTTATATATTTGTTTTTAAAAGAAAATCTATGAACTTTTTAAACAAATTAATTAACAAGCTAAAAAAATGATAAATCGTAAGCTCATTATCGTGACATTTAATCCATCTTTTATATCGAAATTTATAGTGTTAGTTGCTTCTTACTCGAATCTCCATATATATATATGATCAAGAGTTTAAGTTCCGCGTGAAGAAATATATTAACATAATTAGGTCACTTATTTGGTTACTACGTAACTATAACTATTTGCATAAGTATTAGTAATTAATAAATTGATAAAAATGATAACTATCCGCATATAGTGTTAAAAAAAATTACAATTTAAATGCTACCACGATATGTCAAGTTCTCAGCCTTTGATATTGTTTACTTTCCCGCTTATTAAGGAATAGGTGGGATCTTCAACAATGTGGAATGTCACTGAAAATATTCTTTGTACTTAGTAAAATATTAGTGATGTTCCATCTATACACAAGGAGAGGTTGAAGTGAATGCATAGGTTTTGACATTTTGTTGTTCCTTTTACCTTTAAGGTTAAAAAAGAAAAGGAAATTAAAGTCAAAATGATAGATAGTGATTTCTGTGGACTCTGGGGGTTGTCCTTAATTTCTTCCACTCTCACAACTTCTTCTTTCCATCCACCACATTTTGCCACTTTCTCAGTTTGGCCATAGCAATCTTGGTTGTAATTGCACCCAATTGTGTGGTTTAGTGATAAAAAAAGTAGGTTAAAAATCATAAGGTCTCGGGTTTAAATTTTAGTTGGAAAAACAAACACTACTTGGTTTCTGTTCATCTATCGAAGGTTTGACGGATAGAATTACCCGGTATTTGATATTTGTGGAAGGTGATAGATATTCAAGTGAAATTAGTTGAGGTGCACGCAAGCTGGCCCGAACAGCATAATTATTTAAAAAACTTGGTTGCCGTTCCCATTCTTGTATCCATGCTCTGAATTCAAATAGTGTAGTAAAATTCTGAGTGACATCAAGCCCTTCTTTTGACTTTTAACATTTCCTTCCTTTTCTTCTTTCAAATTAATGCAAGCTTGACCTAAAAATGGGG
Source organism: Nicotiana benthamiana (assembly GCA_034376525.1). Classification (NCBI taxonomy): domain Eukaryota; kingdom Viridiplantae; phylum Streptophyta; class Magnoliopsida; order Solanales; family Solanaceae; genus Nicotiana; species Nicotiana benthamiana. Next base: position 47,102,268 of record CM067323.1, read on the forward strand.
TAGGGTAATTAATACAACACTCTAGTTACGCTCTTCTTTCATCAAAATCTCCTTCACTATATGAAAATGGAACTTGGATTTATACATTCAACTTCCAATATTGAGTAAGTCAAAAATAATATATCTAACGCTGATGCCATAATAATTAATGGGAAAATTTCACAACTACATAACCTTTAAGACCAAATTTCATTTTCTACAACAAATAAATTGATTTCAAATTACACTATCTCCAACTAAAAATAAACACCTGAAAATAAGGGAATATCCCTACAACTAAGGTAATTGATTAAAATAAATATTAAGTACAATTACTTGTCGCCTAAAAAAATTTGGTTTCCTAGCCTTCGTATTAAAAGTTTCTCATGTTTTGTCAACCAGATTTCTGAGGACATGGCACTTGATAGGAACACGTGGAGGTCGAGTATTAAGATTATAGGCTTGGAGGTAGTTGAGTTTTGCATTATGTCATGACTTTGGGAGACTAGTTTGGTAGTGATACAATTTTGCTTTTGCTTTATATTATCCTTCTATTTTCATGTTGTTTCTATTTTCATATATATATATTTATATATGTATTATTTCTGTGTTATTACTAATATTGTCTTCCTTTGTCTTTTTGTCTTCTTGAGCCGAGGGTCTTTCGGAAACAGCATCTCTACTCCTTCGGGGTAGAGGTAAGGTCTGCGTACACACTATTCTCCCCAGACCCCACTAATGAGATTTTACTGGGTTGTTATTGTTGTTCTCATGTTTTGTCAACAATAACATAATTTAATTAGACTTCCTATTTTAATGGGATTGATTAGTTTTAAGTGAGATAAGAAAAAATGTATATATTAAATAAAAAGTTAAAAGTTTGTAATAAACTGGATTTGTAAAATTTTCTAAAAGTAATATAAATTTTTTTTATCGTTCTAAATTCTTCATGAACCTTGAATCTAACTCAATCGATGGAAAATACTTTAGCAAGCTCTAACTTGTTTTTGTTGCTAGGGTTTTGCTTCATGAATTATAACATAATTTTCTTCAACAGATTTGACACAAGATCTTAGAGTGGATTTTGCATTAATAAAACAAATCCCTTATTTGAAGAAATAGTCTATTCAGCATATATATCCACTGAATCCCATAATCAAAAGTAATTACAGTAAAATGCAAACTAAACAAAGAAATGTGGTGTCCACGTGTTTGTATGGACTCTCATTTATTTATTTGCTTACTTTTTTCCTCAAAATATTTTGGTCAGATATATGTGAACGTATCATTGTCGGCAGAAATTGAGAATAGGTAAGTAGTAGTGTTAGATTACGTATCTTCAGGTTTTGACGAGTGTTGCAAGCTCACAAATTTTGAAGATTAATTAATGGAGCCATATCATATCACTAGAAAACGGTGTAATATTAGTAGCTTTTTTGCTCATGGACTTTGTAATGATTACCAGTACTGCGCAAAGCAAAGAGAAGCCTTCAGTATAAAGTAAAAGATTTTTTCTAATTGCAATAAGTGTTATAAATTAATTTGAATTTATCAAGCGTGGGCGGATCCAAAATTTTTAATTTTTATATTTTTACCATTAAACTCGTAGTTTATTAAAAATTATGAGTTTAGAATATAATATTTATTGAAATTTTAAGATCTTTTATATATATATAAGCCACGTATTATATTATAAGTTCAATTGAATTCTTGGCAGTAAATTACATAAAGTCAAAGGGCCACTAAAAATTTTGATGAGATGGATGAGAACATTCCTCCCTCAACCATAGATCTGTCAAAAGCATGAATTTTAGTTGTCGAATGAAACTACTAAATACTAAATATAAGAATTCCAACTGAAAAATTCACGAACCAAGGTTCCGCGTATCACGTTTTTTCAAGAAGATTGGGACTCTCAGGGAATAGAGCCTCCAATTCAAGATAAGAAAGCGGTTTCTTAAAAATAGGATTTACACAATGCGAATTTGAATTAATCATATTAGTAAATATTGAATATCAGTTTAATAAAATAAAAAATAATAAGCTAGAAAAGGATGGAAGTGAGTGGAAGGGAACCAGAAAAGAAAAAGAGGGAATTTGATGAGTTAAGTTGAGTGCTTAACTACCAACTTAACCTTTTTGGCAATTTCTAGCTCAAATAGCAAAATGTGGATCTAATATTGAAAAAGTTGGTTGAATAGATTGAAGCTCATTTGTTCACCGTCTGCCTTTTACTAAAAGAAAAAAATTGTATCTACAAAAGTTGACTCATTGTGTATGGTGCTAATGGAATCCAAGAAAGCATCTTTATCCAGTAATCCTTGTTTTTCCTAGAAACATCTGTCATATAAGACATTTCTTTCTATTTTATTTTTATCTTATTTTCTTTTTACCTTTAAAAGAGACAGGTGGCTTTGAATTTTGTAGTAATCTTATTTCGGATCATTCACAGGTAAATAAAAATGAATGACATATGCATTATCAATGGGATCTATTCTAGACCACCTAAAATTCAAAAGTAATGTCTCTGCCTTGTCTCCCACATTGTCCACACTACACCATTTTCTCCAACATTGTACTGCATATATCATTCAACAACTTAAAGAGCTTTTTAAGAGAAGCACAAATTAAAGGGGCTTTTAAGCTTCAAAATTTGAAAATATATACTAATGGATTATTATATGTCTTAGCCTACCTGGGGTGCACTTGATTACTCTCTTTTGCCGACAACCTAATTGTTTATTGGCAGAGATTAAAAAGAAGGTTGAATTGTGTAGGGGCTCATTCATACTGCAACGTTAATGGGCTATAACTCCACCATGTGTCAATTTTGTTTATTAAACATTCTTAACATTGTTTTTCACATCCTAGAGAGTTTAACATTATGCCTGTTTAATTTATCACATTCTTGAAATTTATACTAGGAAATTGTTGTCTTATGTAACATAAAATAGTTCGACTTTGCTTCTTTATTTGTTTTTTAAGAGGTGTTTTTTAGTAATTCAAAACACGTTTGGAATTACCTTTTAAGAATTGAGGTTTTGTTTGCAATTTCATCCTATATCAGTGAAGTGCGGGCGGGGTCAAATCCCCATAACAGCGTCCCCTTCTGCTAATCGGCCGCCACCAAAAAAAAAAAAGTATAAGATTTTGTGATGAAAAGAAAGAATTAGATTAAAAGTTTTAACTATAACAACATTCCATCGAAAGCTTTCCAATGCAAAAAAGAAAAGAAAAGAATTAGGTAAGATTAAGTGGAAAGGCTATTGGGATTTGGGAGTATGTTTTTTATGAAAACCTACCGCATTTCTCATTTCTTTTTAATTCTGAAATAAAATATCGCTACATGAGGAGTTGGTTGTACGTTAACCAAACTCTTTGGTGTTAACTGTAAGACATATTGTAATTCCGAAAGGAGGGAGGGTAGCAGGGGACAAAAGAGGGGTTGGTTTAAGAAAATGGGTAATTTGTTGTGTAAAAAGCCTACAATGCAAATGGTGGTGTTTAAGAAAGAATGAAGAAATTTGGAAGGTTTCGCCGAAACCGTTTCGGCCCCATTTCAACTTTAAACACCCACATACATAGCTGACGAATTAATAGTGTTGCATGATTTGCCGACCAGAAAATATATACTATATCTTAAGATTCATCTTGTTCCCTTCTTTCGGCAATAGAACATCAATCTTTCAACCAGACTAAAGTTGTAAATTGGTTTGTTATAAATTTAAAATGTGAAGAAGTAAATAAAATGTAGTGATAAAGAAACCACTGGAGAATGACAGATCAAGGCAGGGTTTTGTAAACGTATTCGTTTTAAATTATTCAAAAGAATCTTAGCTGTTGATAATTGTTTTGTATAAACAGTGGACGTGAAGAAAACAAAAATCAAAATCACAGGATAAATGAATTATCCACTTCTGCAACGTTATCGTTTTTAACTGAATGTCTCAAACGAAGAGCTGGCAAATTGGGACATATCGTACCTTTACCTAGTTAGAAATATTACAATTGCATAAAACGGCATCGAGACATGGATATGCACATATTCGGACTACGCTTAGATGAGTAATTAGTTACAGAAAATTGATACCAACATCCAAACTTTCAAACAAACTCCGAAAGAACAGTCTGAATTATTATTGCCAGCAAGAGTAAGGGAATGAAGAAACTGCCATATGTATGTTACTTCAAGACAATGTTCTCTTGTTGAAAGATTCCACGGTCAAATTAGCAGTGAAAGCAGGTATTGAATTCATCTTCCGAATGAAAATATCGACCTGCAAAACATAATACCCCAACAGTTTAGAAGGTTGATACCTCTCTGCAACCATTGTTATGTAGCTTAAAATAATAAAAGCTAAAAAACACTAATTGCTCAAAGGATGAAAGTTCACCAGGACAAACAGGAAAGATTCATCTATCACAGTGATAGCTAATTGGAAGAATAACAAAGATACTAGAGATTGACTTGCACAAAGGCTTATTCAAAAATCGTGGTTAAGCACCTGTCGGGATATCTCTGGCTGAGAGGTGTACGTGTTTGCCTGAAAGATCAAATGAAAGAGTTTAATGATCATGCTTCTTCAGAAGTAAGAACTCAAAGGGCCACCTATGTGTTTTACTAACAACGTGCCAAACTGAAGCAAAAAGGCATTGCACGAATATTGAAATTGACGGTAACATGTCCATCTCATGCTTCAACCCCTAACATCCTAAAGCCCACAAAAAGAAAACATGACATCTTACCAAAATGTTTGTGTTCCCTGACTCATATTCAAATTCAAGCTTTTCATTATCACTTTGAGCATAGATCGATTGAAGCATAAACCGCGTAACTGGTATTCCATCTGGACGATGATGATCATCCATCACAATCTGACAACATAAGTAAAATACATTAAAATGGTAATTGGTGTTAGACTAAAAGCTAAAAGCTTCTCAATACACACTAAAGACATTAACCCAGTACTTTCAGGCAATATTTAACCCTAGGTACAACTTTTTCTGGTGCATAAGAACTCACAAGCTACAAAAATGCTTTTCCTGAAACAAACTACCTTTTCAACCAACATTATAGTAGGAAATCATCGAGGAAGATTCACCATGCACTAAAATGAAGATGCTATTGAAGAAATGTAAACAAGATAACCCACCCTTATTTCCACTCACAGCCTCCAGTTTTGTGTTCAAACTGGTGGAGTCGAAGCACATTGGTTGAGAAACCAACTAGACTCTGGACAATTCTTTCTAGTGGAAAACTGTATTAGGTCGAAATATAGTCATAATCCAGGAAGCATGTAATACAACAACAACAACTACCCATTATAGTCCCACAAAGTGAGGTTTGGGGAGGGTAATATGTAGACAGGTCTTACCCCTACCCGAAAGGGCAGATAGGCTGTTTCCAATCGACCCTCGGCTCAGGGAAGTAAAGGAAAAGCAAAACCAAAAACAAAAGCAAAAGAGCATTAGTAACTCCAGTAAAAGTCGCGTAAATAATTATCTAAACATAAGAACCATAAATAAATAAGGCATGCAATAATATCAAATAGTAATTACCATAAATCATCTAAGGATACACAAATCATCTAAGAATAGCCTGTCAAGCCTCACTCAACCCCGGGAAGAAGCATGTAATACCTTATACCCAAAAAGTTCACAGCATGCCCTCCTGAAAACAGAGATCCTATCTGCAAAAACTGTCTTGTACCTGAAGAATGATTAAACTTAGTTTTTGACACGAATAACAAATCATTAACAATACAAATGCTGAGACATCCTGAATTCTTTACCTCTCCTCGCGCTTTTCTAATGTTGCAATTTGCTCTTTCAACTGCATAATCTTTCCAGAAATATAAGAATCAACCAGTGTACCAGCGTCAGCTGTATACTTCGAGAGGTAATGAATTAGAGACAATAAAAGGTGACGAAAAGGTCTCTCTAAGAACTGATATTTCCAACTGACACTTCAAATCCACCAAACATTGCATAATAGAAACTAAAGAATGGCATTTAAAATCTCACAGTAAATTGGCCAAAGAGAGCAGGAAGATTAGGCAGGAAGATTAGGTCTGCCATGTTGAATGGGGCGGAGTGCTGGCCAGTGAAGAACTCTCACGTTCAGAGGATGAAGGTTGCGGAGAGGAGGATGCTCAGGTGGATGTGCGGGCTCACCAGATTAGATGGGATTAAAAATGAAGTTATTCGAGAGAAGGTGGGGGTGGCCCCGGTGGATGAGAAGATGCGAGAAGCGAGGCTGAGGTGGTTCGGACATGTGCGGAGGAGAAGTCCTGACGCCCCTGTGAGGAGTTGTGAGCGGCTGGTGATGGTCGGCGTACGGCGAGGCAGAGGGAGGCCTAAGAGGTATTGGGGAGAGGTGATTAGGCATGACATGGCTAGAATGCGGGTTTCTGAGGACATGACCTTTGATAGGAAAGTATGGAGGTCTAGTATAAGGGTTGTGGGATAAAGGCCCCTAGAGTTTTTCATACTCCTCACCCGGGGTTGGGTAAGGCTTGGCAGGGCTATTCATAGATGATTTATGTATTGGATTTTGTCTTATGCTAGTTACTGTCTGATATTATTGCATGCTATTTTATTTATAGTTTTTATGTTTTTATTTTTATGTTTTTATGTTTAGATAATTATTTACGCTATTTATGTTGAAGTTACTAATGCTCTTTTGTTGTTTTTGTTTTTGTTGTTCCTTTACTTCACTGAGCCGAAGGTCGATTGGAAACAGCCTCTCTATCCTTTTGGGTAGGGGTAAGGCTCGTCTACATATTACCCTCCCAGACCCCACTTTGTGGGACTATACTGGGTAGTTGTTGTTGTTATTGCTTAACAGCTCCAATGAACAGAGGATTTAACCAGCAAATTCTATACCTCTTTTGACATCTAAAAAGATATTCTGGGAGACAAAAGGCTCCACTTTTACTATCCCAACCTAGTAACAAAAAGATGATTATGCTCAAAACAAACAACCAACACTAATCGATCAATCAATTAATAATCCAAAAAAAATTGGGGTCAGATATATGAACCCTCCATAACTGTTCTACTAACATTGTCTGCAGATATTTTTTCCAGACTGGTCAGGAATCAGGATATAAAATAAATATAGCCACTAGTGGCGATTCTCCACTATAGTTCTGAACATAAGCTATCATGGAACTCCATTAGACACTAAACACTAAATCGTATATCGCAACTAACCTAAAAGCAAGTTGCCACTATAGAACATAAAGCCTAATGTGTTAGATTTTCTCCATTATCTTTCTTCCTATCAAAGATCTAATGTAAATAACTCAACTATCTGGTGATGATATTTGGAACATCAAGAAAACTACTTTTCTTTGCCATCATATAAAATCAGGTTGAAGAAAGAAGTAAATTGTTTGTTGTCCAAAGATAAAAGCATTACATTTTGTCTTTTCCTTTTCCTCTTTTCTAAATCTTTGTAATATCTTTTGTATTTCAGGTCCAACTGATATAAATTATTGAATGTCATTCACAGACAGCACCAATGACATGTATATTCCTTGATTTATCTCATTTTTAGTGACTTCTACAACTAAAACTCAATCCCAAACTACTTGGTCTGCTATATATGTCCTCAACATCCAATCATTCAATTTGGACCTATTTCATTATAAAACTCAATAATTAATCTCTTTCTCCTAATAAAGTACTCGATAATTTATCTTTTAGGATAAATTAGGGGTTATCTAACACTAAAGGTTCTCTAAATTTCAAATAGATATACAAACTCTCTATACAAACAAAAATGACTTCTAACAAACTCTGAACCTAATGTAAGCGTACCAGCACAGTTGTATATCCTAATTGGATCTTTTGCTTCCCTCGTGTTCTATTCTTGGCTAAATTTACATGGATACTGAAACATTATGTACTATTCAGACAACTATTTCCCATACAAGTCTATTAGCCTGTTTGGCCAAGCTTCTCCTAGGCCAAAATTACTTTTTTCCTCAACTTAAGGTGTTAGGCCAAGTTTTTTCCTTTTTTTGTGTGTGTGGGTGGGGGGGGGGGGGGTGGGGGGGGAGGCTTGAGGTGCTTTTGGGAAAAAGCAAAAATAGTTTCTGAGAAGCAGAAAAAAGTAGCTTCTTTCCAAAAACAGAAGCAATTTTGACTTTCTTCTTACAAAAATAATCTTAACAAGATATAGTATATGCCAAAATAACCTTACTTATTTTAAACCTAATACTGGGGAGCTTGGAGAAGTTTTGGGGAAGCGGACGCTATGTGGACAGTGACGGCGAACTTGGTTAGGGGGTAGCACGGGATGTGCTCGGGGTAGCCAAGGGATATTCAGGCAGACATCAGGGTGATTGGTGGTGGAACGATGTAGTCAAAGGAAAAGTGGAGGTGAAGAAGGCGGCGTTCGCTAGGTTGGCAGGGAGCACAAGCGAGGAGGAACGGAGAGCGTACAGGGTGATCTACAAGGAGGCGAGAAAAGAAGCCAAGATGGCAGTCACGGAAGCTAAAAACGCGGCGTTCGGTCGCATGTATGAGGAACTAGGGGAGAGAGGCGGGGATAAGAAGTTATTCCGGTTGGCTAAAGCGAGGGAAAGGGAGGCACGTGATCTAGACCAAGTTAGGTGTATCAAGGGCGAGGATGGTAGAGTTCTGATGGGGAAATCTCAAATCAAGCAGAGGTGGCAGGCGTACTTTCGAGACCTACTTAACGAGGAGGGAGATCGTATCATTGAGCTAGGGGAGTTGGGTCATCCAGAGCAACATAGAGACCTTGGGTACTGCAGGCGTATTAGGGTGGAGGAGGTCATGGGGCTTTGCGTAGGATGAGTAGGGGTCGAGCGTCCGGGCCTGACGAGATCCCGGTGGAGTTCTGGAAGTGCATGGGTAAGTCAGGAGGGGAGTGGCTCTCTAGGTTGTTCAATGCGATCTTCAGGACCAAAAGGATGCCGGATGAGTGGAGGTGGAGTACAGTGGTGCCCTTGTACAAGAACAAAGGGGACATCCAGTGCTGCAACAACTATAGGGGTATCAAATTAATAAGTCACACGATGAAGGTTTGGGAGAGGGTGATTGAGGCGCGGGTGAGGGAGGTGGCATCTATATCTGGAACCAGTTCGGCTTCATGCCGGGCCGCTCCACCACAGAGGCTATCCACCTAGTCAGGCGGCTGGCGGAGAAATTCAGGGATAAGAAGAAGGACCTGCATATGGTGCTTATCGACTTGGAGAAGGCGTATGATAAGGTCCCAAGGGAGGTGCTTTGGAGGTGCTTGGAGGCGAAGAGCGTGCCGGAAGCCTATATCAGAGTAATCAAGGACATGTACGATGGTGCTAAGATTAGGGTTAGGACGGTGGGTGGCGAATCAGACCATTTTCCTGTGGTTATGGGGCTCCACCAAGGATCGGCGCTGAGCCCCCTCTTGTTTGCCTTAGTGATAGATGCTCTGACTCGTCATATTCAAGGGGATATGCCTTGGTGTATGCTTTTTGCTGATGATATAGTATTGATAGACGAGACGAGGGTCGGTGTTAGTGAAAGGCTAGAGGTATGGAGACAGACTCTCGAGTCTAAAGGTTTCAAAATAAGCAGTTCTAAGACAGAATACAGAATACCTGGAGTGCAAGTTTGGCGCCGAACCGAGTGAGGTAGGCAGGGACGTGATGATTGGTTCCCAGGCCATCGCCAAGAGGGACAGTGTCCGATATCTTGGGTCGGTGATTCAGGGGGACGGAGAGATTGACAGGGACGTCACCCATCGCATAGGAGCGGGGTGGTCGAAGTGGAGGCTTGCATCAGGGGTCCTGTGCGACAAGAAAGTTCCTCACAAACTCAAGGGGCAATTCTATAGAGCCGTGGTTAGACCTGCGATGCTGTATGGGGCGGAGTGCTGGCCCGTGAAGAACTCTCATGTTCAGAGAATGAAGGTCGCGGAGATGAAGATGCTTAGGTGGATGTGCGGGCACACCAGACTAGATAAGATTAGGAACGAAGTTATTCGAGAGAAGGTAGGGGTGGCCCCGGTAGATGAGAAGATGCGAGAAGCGAGGCTGAGGTGGTTCGGGCATGTTCGGAGGAGGGGTCCCAATGCCCCGGTGAGGAGCTGCGAGCGGCTGGAGATTGTTGGCGGTCGGCGAGGCAGAGGGAGGCCTAAGAAGCATTGGGGAGAGGTGATTAGGCAGGACATGACTAGAATGCAGGTTTCCGAGGATATGACCGTTGATAGGAGAGTCTGGAGGTCTAGGATCAGGGTTGTAGGTTAGGGGCTCCTAGAGTTCTTCGTAGTTGCTGTATGATATTATTGCATGCGATTGTATTTAGGTTCCTTATGTTTAGATAATTATTTCCGCTATTTCTGCTATTTCTGCGGGTGATACTAACGCTCTATTGTTATTGTTTTTGTTTTTGTTTTTGTTTTACAGCTGATTTCCCCTTTTTTCTATGCGCCGAGGGTCGATTGGAAACAGCCTCTCTGCCCTTTCGGGTAGGGGTAAGGCTCGTCTACATATTACCCTCCCCAGACCCCACCTGGTGGGAGTATACTGGGTAGTTGTTGTTGTTGTTGTTATTTTTTCTTATTTTTAGGATAGCTTTCTAACGTAATAGTGACTTCAAGGGTCTAAATTTTTTTATATTTGTTGAATATTTTTTAATATATTTAAATCATCTTAAAAGAGTTAAACTACTTTTAAATTTTATTATCGTATTTTACTTAAATAAAATGAAAAGATTTAATTATTATCTTTAATAATAAATTTTTGAGATTATTTATTAACTTATAATATTAACTATTAAGTAAATCTATTTATGTCCTTATTCGTAATTTGACACTTAAAATCACTTTTTGAATAGCTTGGTCAAACACAAATTATTGCTCAAAAGTGCTTTTCAGATTAGTTAGCTAAAACACAAACTGTTTCTCTCCCAAAGTACTTTTCGAGAAGCACTTTCCAACAACAACAACAACAACTACCCAGTATAGTCCCACAAAGTGATATCTGGGGAGGGTAATATGTAGACGAGCCTTACCCCTACCCGAAAGGGCAGAGAGGCTGTTTCCAATTCGAGAAGCACTTTCCAAAATAAGCTAATTTTTCCAGCTTGGCCAAACATGCTACTAGGTCTATTTCATCCCTTTTTAACACCTTCAATGATTCATTCTGCACCTGCTGATTAATACGTCTGGAGAGATAGTCGAACCATCTCAGACTACATTCTCTCATCTTTACCCTCTGAGTGACTACTTATATTTTCTTTCACTGGCGATGATTTCTACCCTCACATGACATCTATCCATCCTAACGTCAGCACAACATCCATCTGGTAAATATTTATTCAACCTTGGAGGCTTAATAATCACTCCAAAACTGGTGCTTTCTCGTTATACATATATTCTTTCTTTACCCCACTTGTGGGAAAATACTGGAATTGTTGTTGTTGTCATCTTTCTTTAACTTCTAACTGGGAAAGTAATAAATATCATTGAACCAAAGGTTCCATGAGCCAACCAGATTAAACCAGCCTAAATGAGGAAACTTTCCAAGTAGATCTATGATTTGATAAATCACTTCTGAGTTCCATAGTATATATAAACGATGAATCGATTAAAAGGAAATCCCACTCCAAGTTGTTTGGAAAAATTCCTATAACATTTCGTATGACAGACCAAAGTCTCGACCAAAACGAGAGCCAAGGAGCACAAGACTAGAATAGTATAAGACAACTCAATTGCAGTCTGTTAAATAATAGGAAAAGGCATTGAATGACAACAAAGTACAGGCACACAAGTACTTAAAATTGAATTTGTATGCACCTGACTGCTCTTTTAACTCTTGAACGGCCAGTAACTTCTCTTTTGTCTTCTGCAACTCGTTTTGAAGAGCCTCTATTGTCTGTTTTGCCTCATTTTCAACTCCCAGGGTGTTGACCATTCGCAAGACTTTAGTATTGGCAGAAGAATAGTCTCCATGCCCTAACTGCAAGGTGACCAAATGTAACATAAGGATACTAAATATGAGTTATAGCTTATAACAGTAAATTTTTACCCTATCATTGAAAAAATGCTCTAAAGCACCAATAATGATTCTTTTTTTTTTCTTTTGGATTCCCCTCCCCTTTGATCCCCCTTTGTTGGAGCTATTTCTCATTTGGTGACTGAACCCACGACCTTGGGGTTGTAGGTGGGGGTGCTGACCATCTGAGCAACCCCCTCTTGTCATGATTCATTCATAGTAAAAGACATACAAGTGAGTATTCCACAACAGCATAACGAACACAAAAAGAGAAAAAAAGTAATTTTCGCAGCAGATAGCATTCTCATTGACATTGAAATAGGCATTAGGTAGATAAAAAAGAATGCATAAGAGACAAGTCGACATGGTATGGTACTCGAAGCAGTTTTTGCATCGAATCCATCAACATGTATAACATAATTACACAGACAAAAGGTTCACTTAGCATTCAAGTAGTTTGACCTTCAAAGCATATCGAGGAAACAAATAAGTGTCACTGCATCTTCGATGAAAGCGGCAAACATCTAGCGCAAACTTTCAGCATCATGAATGGGATTTAGCATATGATAAGATGGATATACAGCAAAAGGAAGACATGAAATTTCTAAAATTTAGTAAAAAAGATTATATTCCTACCAAGTTCTTTTATACTAACTCGCTCAAGTGTATTGAGAAGTCATAAGCTGGATAACCACTAAAGGCATGTACCAGCATCTTAAAAGGTCTTTTTAAAGGAATCTACATGTGAAATTCTTATGCTTCATGGACGGAACATCCCAGTAGCATTTCCTGTCAGGGCGTTGTCACTTGTCTGAAAAATATATTTTAAGAAAAATCCGAAAGACAACAGTACAAAGTATGTAACCCAGAAAACAACCTTGGACTCCAAGAGAGCTATCTCAGAACGTAAGCGGTCACCCTCCCTCTCCAAAGATCTTATTCTTCTAGCTTCATTATTTAGTTTCTCACTGAGCAAATTTATTTCATTCAGCTGACGAAGATTCACTTCTTTTTGTTCAGATAAACTGCTCTCCAATTCCTTTATAGAGATTTCTTTCTTGGCAAGAGATGCTTCAAGCCCCTGTAGTCAGGAAATAACTACCACAATTAAGTAAATAACAATCAATAGAGCTAATTCATCAAAAGGAAAAAAGGGCACGGACTATAACCTGAAGAATAGCTCCACTGACCACTTCATACCCGCTTTCAACACTCTTTTGCTTCCTCAAGTCCTCAACGACATTTTTTAAACGATCCTTTTCCTCTATAACAGCAACAAGCTATAAAGAAATTTGAGATCAAATACAACACAAGTTAAAAAGCACACAGAAGGCTACGAAAAGGTAAACTCCGAAACTACAGGCATAGGGTTATCAAAAGAAGGTAGCCTAATTTTGTACATACATTACACTATTTGGGAACTGTGATATCAATTCAAATCCTAATAAGGACTTGGTTTATTAAAACATACTGACCTAAACTCCAATCTAGGAATCAAGAAGAAACACAGATCACAGGGAAGATGGGAAAGCAACTTAACAGTAACTAATTTCTCAAACAACAGATGGAAAACATGCTAACCTTCAACTCGATCCTCTTGATCTCTGATTTTGAAGAGTCTGCGCTCTCCTTTGCAACTGCAGCCTCACTCTCTGCTTTCCTTTTCTCGAGCTCAGCAGTGTCCAGTGCCACCTCCATTTGTTTAAGTCGAGCCTGGACCTCACCCACCTTAGTCATGCTATCAAGCACTTCTCTGTTTCCCAGAAAAGTAAACAAACTCTTGAATACCAATTTAAAGGAACAAAAGCAAGGCAAGAAAATCATGCAATTTAAACCCCAATACATCTGAGAAAAAGATAGAAACTATTTTCATCCTTTTTCCTTTTTCTTTTCTCAATAGGTCAATTTCACATCAAGAAATTGTGTCTCTTAGTACTAACTACTGTAATAAAAGTCAAAAGATAAGTGTAGGATATCAAAAAATTGAAAACTGTGAGATGGTAAAGTTTGAGTCACCCTAACTAAAGCAACTTTTTTAAGGTGTAAAAGATGTGCATCATCTTACTAACTTAATATGCATGAAATCTACAGGTATACTTCCTACATCTACCATGAATGTTTCAACACAATCAGTTGACATTAATTGGTAATCAAAACTTTGTCAGTTTGCAGGATGTGCACATTATACTACTGAAGCAAAAAAGGCAATGACTACCCAAACGAAAAAGAACAGGAAGGACAGAATTTCCTCTGGTTTAAAATTAGACAATTATGAGCAAGTAGTTAGCTTAAAGCTAGAGTAAGTAGTTAGACTAAAGCTTTCCAACAACAACAACAACAACCCGGTATAATCCCACTTAGTGGGGTCTGGGGAGGTTAGTGTGTACGCAGACCTTACCCCTACCCTTGGGTAGAGAGGCTGTTTCCAAATAGACCCCCGCATCTTTTCCTCCAAGAACTTCCCACCTTGCTCTTGGGGAGACTCGAACTCACAACCTCTCGGTTGGAAGTGGGGGTTGCTTACCATCAGAGCAACCCCTCTTGTCTTAGACTAAAGCTTTCCAAATCAACAAAATAACTCCTAATGGATGCAATCTTAAGCATCAATGAAGAGCATGAAGTTAGAAACAGACCTCATCAGAAAACATCCTCGCTACAGAAAAAAATCTGAATCAAGTTAACAACTTACCTCTGCAGAGCTGCAAAATTGGGAGGCACATCATCAGCACATGATGCACCAGGGATGTCTTTAACCATTGATTTCCAAGTAGTTAGCTCATCATCTAACTTCTTCATATCTCCTTGAAGATCTGCTAATTTTAGCAGCTCTGATTCTGCCCTATCTCTTCGGCTCTTTTCCTCAAGTAGTTTTACCTTCAACAACTCGATGTTTTCATGAGATGACCTCAGCTTTCTTGCTTCACGTACTTCAGCCTCCTGATGACAGGATCGCGACATATCGGTCAAACATTTGCTTACCCAAAGTTACAACAACAACAACAACAACTACCCAGTTATCCCACCAGGTGGGGTATGGGGAGGGTAATATGTAGACGAGCCTTACCCCTGCCCGTAAGGGCAGAGAGGCTGTTTTCAAACGACCCTCGGCGTGTAGGATAAAAAGAGGGAAAGCTGCATTACGAAAACAAAGGTAAAATTAGAAACACAAGCAAAACAAAACAAAATAATAAAGCATAGGTACTCCTGCAATAATAATGTAAGTACTCATGAAAACATAAGCAACATAAATACAGTCGCATGCAATAATGCAATAATAACAAACAGTAACTACCATATTAACAACCATATGGAGACATAAGCTAAAACACTAATCACCTATGGGTAACCCTACTATCCCACACCCAACCCCGAGAGATGCGAACGAAGGACTCTAGGAGCCCCTAGCCTACAATCCTGATTCTAGACCTCCAAACGCCCCTATCAAGGGTCATGCCCTCGGTAACCTGCAATCTGGTCATGTCCTGCCTAATCACCTCTCTCCAATGCTTCTTAGGCCTCCCTCTCCCTCGCCGACCACCAACAATCTCCAGCCGCTCGCAGCTCCTCACCGGGGCATCGAGGGCCCTCCTCCGAACATGCCCGAACCACCTCAGTCGCGCTTCTCGCATCTTCTCGTCCACCGGGGCCACTCCTACCTTCTGTCGAATAACTTCATTCTTGATCTTATCCAGCCTGGTGTGCCCACACATCCACCTAAGCATCCTCATCTCCGCAACCTTCATTCTCTGGACATGCGAGTTCTTCACGGGCCAGCACTCCGCCCCATATAACATTGCAGGCCTAACCACGGCTCTGTAGAATTTCCCCTTGAGTTTGTGTGGAATTTTCTTGTCACGCAGGACCCCTGAAGCGAGCCTGCACTTTGACCACCCCGCTCCAATCCGATGGGTGACGTCCCCGTCAATCTCTCCGTCCCCCTGAATCACAGACCCAAGGTATCTAACACTGTCCCTCTTGGCGATGGCCTGATAACCAAGCATCACTTCCCCGCCTACCCCACTCGGCCCGTCGCCAAACTTGCACTCCAGATATTCTGTCTTAGATCTGCTTATTTTGAAACCCTTAGACTCGAGGGTCTGTCTCCATATCTCCAACCTTTCACTAACACCGGCCATCGTCTCGTCTATCAATATTACATCATCAGCAAAGAGCATACACCAAGGCACATCCCCTTGGATATGTCGGGTTAGAGCATCCATCACTAAGGCGAACAACAGGGGGCTCAGCGCCGATCCTTGATGGAGCCCCATTACCACAGGGAAATGGTCTGATTCGCCCCCCACCGTCCTAACCCTAGTCTTAGCTCCATTGTACATGTCCTTGATTACTCTGATATAGGCTTCTGGAACACTCTTCGCCTCCAAGCACCTCCATAGCACCTCCCTCGGGACCTTGTCATACGCCTTCTCCAAGTCGATAAGCACCATATGAAGGTCCTTCTTCTTATCCCTGAATTGTTCCGCCATCCGCCTGACTAGGTGAATCGCCTCTGTGGTAGAGCGACCCGGCATGAAACCGAACTGGTTCTCAGATATAGTTGTCGCCTCCCTCACCCGCGCCTCAATCACCCTCTCCCAAACCTTCATCGTGTGACTTATCAATTTGATGCCCCTATAGTTGTTGCAGCACTGGATATCCCCTTTGTTCTTGTACAAGGGCACCACTGTACTCCACCTCCACTCATCCGGCATCCTTTTAGTCCTGTAGATCGCATTGAACAGCCTAGAGAGTCATTCCCCTCCAGCTCTACCCATGCACTTCCAGAACTCCACCGGGATCTCGTCAGGCCCAGTCGCTCGACCCCTACTCATCCTACGCAACGCCCCTAAGACCTCCTCCACCCTAATGCGCCTGCAGTACCCAAGGTCTTTATGACGCTCTGAATGCCCCAACTCCCCTAGCTCTATGCTTACCCAAAGTTAAAATTCTTTAATAATAAAAATGAGGCACTGAAAAGAAATGTTCTGATAAGTGGTGGGACAGTCATGCCAGTTTGGCCAGCATAAATTAAAATTCAGGAGAGCAAAATAACTTCAAGATATGAGATCAATCTGTCACCTCCTTCGTAGCAATCTCATGAAAGCTAAAAGGAAAAAGCTTCCTATAGTTTCAAAACTAATCGAGAAACTAGCAATTTGCACAGCTTATTGTGGAATTATTCTCTTAATAAAAGTTCTTTTTCCAACGTTCACTCAATTAGCTTGAAACTGATTATGTTAGTCATGACCCAGCAAACATGAATTTCTCATTATTGTAAGTGCCAGTATT
This sequence comes from Nicotiana benthamiana, assembly GCA_034376525.1. Classification (NCBI taxonomy): domain Eukaryota; kingdom Viridiplantae; phylum Streptophyta; class Magnoliopsida; order Solanales; family Solanaceae; genus Nicotiana; species Nicotiana benthamiana. Next base: position 47,119,544 of record CM067323.1, read on the forward strand.
AGCTCTCACTTAACTTGCAACTTAAAGGACAGTGGCGGATGTAGCATGTAAACATCGGATTCAAGGATTTCCGCCATGGAGTATATATAGATGTGTGTGTGTGTGTGTCTATATATATATATATATATATATGTGTGTGTGTGTGTGTAAACAATTACTAACATTTTAAAATATTAATTTTCTAACCCATAATTTCTAAATCATAATATGTTCACTGGTAAAAACCTAAAGGTGTTGAATCCATCAAACTAAAATCCTGGATCATCTACTCGAAGAACTGACAAAAAGCATTCAGAATTGCGCATTGGACCTATAAGAATGAGGATTTAACTTACACAGTTTCTAAGTTCGTCCTGCAAATGCTTCACCAAAATATTGTCACTAGAACAACCTTCTTGAAATGTGAAATTTGACAGTTTCTTCTCCGCTTCAATTCTCTGCTCGACGCACTGAAAAGAAAAAAAGAACAGGAGAAAATTGTAATTTCATAATAATTCAATAATGCCAAACATGGTAAACTAACAAACAGAAGAAACATGCAAGACCACAGTCTGACATCGCAGAAGATGTAATATTTGAATGCATGTTCTTCAATTGTTAACCTACATAACAAATATGGCATCAAACAGATACTAGTGCAAAAATTACAGACATAGTGACTAATTATGCCATAGAAGCAACATTAGGACAGGGTAAATGCACATTTGGTACATTTATAACTTCTATAGATCATGCAGACAACTGCAACTAAAAACTCTAGGCACTCTGTCACACTTACTACATATTTCCCCTGAAAAGTTTTTACGTTATATGCTAATCAACATATGCCAAGCAAATATATGCACGACTGCAAAAACAAGAATCCGTTCCATTTCAAAAGATCAAATATTAAAGACTTTAAGTACCAATCCACACATGCAAATCTAGAGAACCTATTTTGTAGAATACCCATTCCATAACAGTTAACACCCGTGTTTTGTGTAAAGGCCATTCCCGTCTCACAATTAGACCTTCACTTTCAAATGAAGCAGTAAATCTTATGCTGCAAGTCCATAGAAGAACTCGTTGGTCGACCATTCAACAACTGATGCAAGCGCATTTTAAAATGTCAAAAAGCTTCATATAACAAACAACAACAAAAACTTTAGATAGACCTCCACTCTGCTTGCTCCAGCATACGCTTGTGTGGCTTCATGGGTGACATTTAAGACAAACAAAGCAGTTATTCTAGGATAGAAGATGCATTGACCTCATCAAATCTCTTCCTTAGTTCTTCCAGCTGCTCCTTCAGCAGAACTGACTCTTTCTCAGCATTGGCAGCTCTGAATTCCATTCTTTCAAGCTATAAAAGTAGATTAGAGTTTGGATATAACACTTGATTTCAATTTATAACCCTATGGATATTTCATTGAACTTCATGCAGAGCAAGCTTGCAACGTTACATATTAGTTGTAAAACTAGCACCTTTAGTTAATTTCACACACAGCAACTTCTTACATTTTTACTTATTTTTGTGACAGAAAACTTGGATTCACTTTTCAGCAGCTCAAGATCATTCTGCAGGCGACTTTTCTCTCTTTCTATGCTTTCCGACAGACTACTAAGCTTTCTCTCTAGAAGACTTGCTTTCTCTTCTGATGCAGCAGCTGATGTCTCAGCTTTTTTACGAAGATCCATCTCATGTTGGAACTTCCCCTACAAGAAAATGAGATAGTTGATAAAATATATCATAGACTACAACGAGATAATCTAGAAAGTTATAAAGATTAAGTTCCTTGAGAATTCATAAAAGCTACCAAAGAAAGGCTCGAATAGAAAAATGAATAACTTAAGATAGTCTCCATCCATGCCATTCAGAAGTTAAATGATAAATCCCCTGCGGCATGTTTACATTCTGACACGGTCTATGTTGCTACAGATTGTTACTTTTTTTTTTGAAATGGTTGCTACAGATTGTTACTTTAAAAGGAACTAACAGAAAACACCTGCTTTCATTCTGGGTATACCTCTTCTCATACTAAAGGATTCCAGAATTGGGGGAACGTTAAGACTTACAACCAAAGTATGGCTTGCATTGAGCATTGAGGACCAAGCCAGCATACATCAAGAAACAATATAGATGTACACATTACAAGTCATAAATCAGTGTCATTATAATGACAACTTGAATATTATGGTCTCTGCTACCTTCTTTTCATTTGGAAGCAAAAAATGTAATAAAGTTTGAGAATCATCAAATCAGATTAAGATAATGTCTGGCTCGCTTCTTACTTATCAGGATCTCATTAATCAAACTTATTGGCAAGTGGAAATTGCTTTTTGTCCTCAGATCGTGATATTTTTCCTATTAACCAATAGAGAGCTTTCCTAAGAATCTCTTATATTAAAAAAAAAGATATCTAAGAATCTGTTTCTCTTCCTTGGCATAATTATCATATATTAAAGTCACTTACCAAAAATATTTGTGTATCTTTAAGTTAGTTTTACATATTAGACCAAACATAAACATGACTTGAACCAACAAAAACCCACTGATTCATCTCAAGAATGTGACATAAAGGAAGGGAAAACTATACAAAATATTGGGATATAACAGAACATCTAGCACCTCAAGTTCACTGTACAGCTGCAACTGTTTTCTGAGCCGTTCTTGAGAAGCGTTGACTTCCTTCAACAGCTGGTCCTGCAGAGCCTCTTCACGCCCTTTAGCAGCAGCTAGTTCTTGCTCTGAATTGAGGAATTGATCCCGAAATTTCTTCCTTTCAGCATCTGCATGTGCAATTCATGTCATCATGCAAATTAAAATCAATACAGTCACTGAAGGGGTCATTGCCCCAAAAAGGTGAATTTCAAACCATATAGTCATTGTCCTTCCTGTGGAGAAAAGGGTTACTGGTGAATAGGGGAAAAAACAGAATTTAGTAAATACAAAGGAAATTACCAAAGTATAAGAAAAAAGCATGCTTTAATTACTAACAAGGTTCAACACATGATTAGGAGACATAAGAAATTCAAACGAAAATAATATTATTCCAAGTAGAGTAACATCTGATCTCCATAATAGTGCCAACTTCGTCACGAAAGCTAGAATTTCCCCAGAATATGATTATACCAATCTATATAACGAAAAATTCCATAGTTAGACAATTGTAAAATTTGTAAACCAAACTTCTGGTGCCATTAGGACAATGTTATACAATATTAGCATGCTAATATTCTTATTGATCAGTACAGAGTGATCTATATTAAAGGAAAAGCACTGCAGATGTGGTGGAATCTCACGTAAAAAGAAACAAGAACGGACCATGGAATATCAAGGATCTAGAAGAGATAAAGCAAAGTTTAACTCTTCACACTCACCTAGGCACTCACCAATAATTAGAACGATTCTGGCAAAGTTGCTAGTTTTCTGGTAAAGTTGCTTTGTTTATCAGCTAAGTTGCTAGAACTCACACAAAATTTACAAAAAGAGAAGATAGCTTTAACAATTGCAATCAGGAACAATTGAACCGTACAAATAAGATTAGTCTAGCAAAGGAGCAAATTGTAGCTTTGCTTTATAGAAGTTGTTTCAACCATTGAACTCCAATGGCTCAAAAAATCAGAATATCTTAATTGTCTGGTGAATAAACTTGTGCGGTCAAAGTAGGTAAATTTTTAAACAGACTGTTGAAAGGACAAGGGGAAACAAAGCATGAAACTAGTCAACCATATTCAAAGAATTGCATACTGATGACTCACCCGCTTTAAGATAATCATTGTTTAGTGTTTCAAGTTTGGATTGGGAATCACGAGCTTGCTTTTCTGCACTGCTTAAGGCATCAAAAAACTCTGACTTCACCTGATAATAATTTGTATAAAAATAAGTAAATTCATGAAGAAAGACTCAAGAACTGAGTACAAAGAATCAACTAGGACCCATTGAGCAGTAATTAATCAACACAAGAGACATATGAATACTAACTTGCAGGAATATATTAGTTAGCTTAGAGGCCTTCCATTATCTTCTGTCATTCGGTGTAATCAATGAAAGGAAAAACTGCATATAGGACCTATCATTCATACCGACTTGGAAATCATCTTTATCCTTCAACAATATAAACAAGGAACGAAAGAAGAAGGGGGGAAATGAAAGATATAGTAATAGCAAATGAGATTAACACCTAAGTGAAGAAATATCAGCAATTACCGAATCCAAACTACATAATCACAAAAAATTAACAATTGCAGAATCCCAACCGCATAATCAAAACATCATATATACACCATCACTAAACTTTCACAATAAAAAGCTCCAACTAAAAAGTCAAAAAAAAGTCAATCTACCAAGTCATATATCACCATCCAAAACCAACAAATATTATCCATCCACACATATCAAATCATCAGAAAAAGTATCCATCCAAATTAGAACCTCACCCAATTTAAAATTTTGCATTATCGTCAACGCAATTACACAAAACAGCAAAGTAGCAAGGTCTCCCTGAAAATATGTGTAAGTTTTGAGATTTTCTCCTTGGCGACCTTGCGGCTTGTCTAGTACCAATATACTTAGACTTTTGTTGTGCATGTGAGCTGAAATGAGATTCTTTTACAGGCTTGAACAGAATTGAGAACAATGATCTTGTTAGTGATTCTTATTCTCATTTTATTCACTAATTAGTCTTGCTTTGATAATTGTGATTTTGTGAGTTCATTTGTTTTTATTGTCGTTTGGAACATATCCATCTTGAATGAATCATGTGCCATGTGTAGTGAGAAATATGGTACCAAAGCCAGATTGGAGCAGTACAATAGTGGGGCAAACAAACCTCGGTGTAGGTTGAGTCCCTAGAGGGTATATGTGACGCCAATGACATAGACCAGGCTACTGAGGGCACGTCAAATAGAAGGACTAGCACGCTTCTAGGTTGTCAAGCTTCCGAAGAATGGGTTAATATGACACCATAAGAAAATCCCAACATCGAAAAGGGATATATGATTGAAGTGTTATATAAGAAAGCACAAATTCACATGGTATGCAGTATGCACGCTTTTGGGCTCAATAACGGCGTAGTCCGAAGGATAAATCTATGAAGTCATGTTTGACCACAGGGGACAATACGTGCCAATGCCATAGGCTTGGGTCATGACAAGTATATGCGCTACATAAAGATTAGCTCAATTCAAGTTCATTTGATATGTACTTATAATTGGGGTGCAAATCCCATCCCACACCGGATGAGAAGGAGAAATGTGACCAAAATATATATGGTTACCCAACCCCATTAGTATGAGGCCTTTTGGGAGATGCTCAAAAACAAATCCGTGAGGGCTTGGCCCAGAGCGGACAATATCTTACTAATACGGGGTTGGGGTGAGGGTACGCGCGGTCCCCAACATGTGGTATCAGAGCCCAGGTTCAGAGGGCGGAGTAGCGGACCGACGCGTGCGAAGTCGACGGTGTGCCAAACTGGACCAAAGGTGATCTCCGGGCTAGCGGGGGTAAGGTGTCTGCGGAAATGCCTTGTGTCGAAAGTCTTCCCGACAGAAACAGATGGTCGGGCGGCGGGTCCCGCGGTAGTTGCGGCGGTGCAAGATGGGTGGCAGATCGGAAATGGATATTCGCTGGAGGGGAGGTCACGGGATTGTGTGGTCTGGGTTTGAGGGGAGGTTTGTTGGGGTGCAAATCCCATCCCACACCGGATGAGAAGGAGAAAAGTGACCAAAATATATATGGTTACCCAACCCCATTAGTATGAGGCCTTTTGGGAGATGCCCAAAAACAAATCCGTGAGGGATTGGCCCAGAGCGGACAATATCATACTAATACGGAGTTGGGGTGAGGGTACGCGCGGTCCCCAACATGATTTGTTGGGATTTTGCTTAAAAATGAGAAGGGTCATTGTCCCACATTGGAAAAATGTTGAAGAGTAGCTTGGAGGCTTGCCTATATAAGGGGGCTTAAGTTATGTTTTCAAATGTACCAAACCAAATGTATTTCTAACACTTTTTGTTAGGAGAATGTACTAAGGTTTATGTGATTGTAAGAATTTTTCACATAGTGGTCGGTTGTTGTCTTTTGACAACGGTTGTGGTTTTGTCCCGATTTTGGGTTTCCACGTTAAATTCTTGTATTGTTTTATTTCTCAATTTTTCTCTTTACAAAAGGGGCGGAGATTTCGGGGTTTACGGGAAAGGGTCATTTCTTTTTTCCCAACAAGTGGTATCAGAGCGAGGTCGCCTAGCTTGAGGAGGGAATCATAATATGCTCTGTGGTCGCAGCTTTGGTTGATCTTCCACATCAGAAAAGATTTTCAGGTTCAAGAAGCTTGTAGGAGGGGAAGTTGGTGCAATTGGAGTATCGAGGCTTGTGGTAAATTCTGGCTGTTAGAATCAAGTGTGGAGGTACACGTCTAGGTAAGCTCTGGCTAGGAAAGACTTCGTAATTTAGTGGTCACGCCGGACCCACCTCTCTTTCCTGGGAACTTACCTGGTGTGTTGTTCACGAACTACAGACGAGGTTCTAAGCAAGTGTTACAATGGGAAGCATCAAGTTTGATATTGAGAAATTTGATGGAAGAATCAATTTTGGCTTGTGGCAAGTTCAAGTCAGGGATATATTGATTCAATCAGGTCTACACAAGGACCTGAAGGGAAAACCAGAAGCAGGTTCGAGCGATGATTCATCAAGCAAGAGAGATGAAGAATGGGATGATTTGGATTTGAGAGTTGTAAGTCCGATACGGTTATCATTGGCAAAGAATGTCCTTGCAAAAGTGCATGGAATTGCGACGGCCAAGGAGCTATGGGAAAAGTTGGAAAAGCTGTATCAAACAAAGGGAGTCTCAAATCGGTGTACCTGAAGGAACAATTTCATACATTGTGTATGGGTGAGGATACTAAAATCTCGGATCACTTGAGTGTTCTCAATGGGATTGTCTCTGAGCTTGAAGCTATTGGGGTGAAGATAGATGAGGAGGATCAAGCCTTAAGGCTCGTCTGGTCTCTTCCTTCGTCTTTTGCGCAAATGAAGCCAATATTGCTCCATGGGAAAGAGCAGGTGGATCTTTCAGAAGTTATCAGCACGCTCATCTCCGAAGAAAGAAGACTCAAAGGAGATGGGAGGGATACTTCTTCTGGAAGTGTGTATATGTGCTACGGGAAAGGAAAGGAAAAGAGGAACCCCATGAAGCGGAATGTTGTTTGTTGGAAGTGTGGAGAGCCTGAACACATGAAGAAGGATTGTCCAGCAGGTGGAGCAGGTTCGGCTACAGGCTCCAAGTCAAGTGATGCTGTTAATACGGTCTTTGATAGGGACCCATATGACCTTATATGACCCAAAGACATGTACATCCTTATGGCATGCCGCTATTTGCCATGGTGAAGGATGTGAGATTAATAGCGGAATTACACACGGGCATTAATTTGGCAGGAATGCAAGGTGTGTGATGAAACAGTTATGTCGATAGCTGATGGACTTCCAAGGAGAGCCAATAGTGGAGGTTGCACCATAATAATCAGCAAAGTGTTTTTCGACATGAGCCGAAGTGGAAATTCTTAGAATGGTTTATTCTAAGTGGCGATACTCTTTATGGTGGAGTATGACAGGTGTTCAGCAATGTGGAGTATGACGGATAGCTGCTACTATGATCATTTTTAATCAAGGTGGAGTTTGTTGGGATTTTGCTTAAAAATAAGAAGGGTCATTGTCCCACATTGGAAAAATGTTGAAGAGTAGCTTGGAGGCTTGCCTATATAAGGGGGCTTAAGTTATGTTTTCAAATGTACCAAACCAAATGTATTTCTAACACTTTTTGATAGGAGAACGTACTAAGGTTTATGTGATTGTAAGAATTTTTCACATAGTGGTCGGTTGTTGTCTTTTGACAACGGTTGTGATTTTTTCCCGGTTTTGGGTTTCCACGTTAAATTCTTGTGTTGTTTTTATTCTCATTTTTTCTCTTTACAAAAGGGCGGAGATCTCGGGGTTTACGGGAAAGGGTCATTTCTTTTTTCCCAACACTTATAATTTGTTTTTATACAATATGAAGATTTTATCTGGGTGTGTGTGGGTGTGGGTTGTGTGTGTGTGTGTGTGGGGGGGGGGGGGGGGCGCATAAAACACCTGTATACAAGTGGGTAAACCGAAAAGTCTCATAAGGTTATGAGAAAAGCTTTACAAGTGATTAGTTAGTCGTTCGGCTTCAAGTTGTCTCAAGAATCAATTAGGTGGTTGGTATACACATCCAAGGCAAAATTCACTAACAAATGAATAAAGCTCGAACATAAAGCTAAGTAAGGAATCAACCCAAGCTCGTAAGACCATTTACCCTATAAGTCTTAACTCTTTTAACATAAATTAATAATCACCCGCAATAGCAATAAATTCACAGAAATGTTCTCAGGTGGGAAATGAATGAGTACCATTTGGCGGCATTGGTAAGTGCATAGCATTTGGTCGGAAGTATCGGGATGATCATGAGAAGATTCCGGTAACGGTGTGTCCTCGTAGATGATGAGCTGCCGATTGCCGGAGTTCGGACTGCCATCTTCAGGTTGCTTGCTCTGCGCCCTTCGCTTCAAAGGTGGTGTTCTGAGCATCATGATTCCTTACTTTTTCTTTTCACTGGCTCGGCGCAATCCTAGGGTTTTGAGTACACTATCTGAATCGCCTGTCTATTGGTATATACTCCGATTGATGATGTATTTGGTGCTTTTGAAATGAAGCTAAGAGGGGTATTTTGAAAGCTGAGGCGCCAATTGGTTATTTAGTGGATCGGATTCGGGGACCATACTGAACCGACTCTGGATAACCCGATCCATTAAGGGATCGGACTGATCTACGTTTCCTAGGGCAAGTGCTACTTAGACATTAATGAAACAAGATCTATTGCCAAACTCTATCCGTTTTCTTTTTGTTCTTTTTGTTATTTTTTCACTACTTCTATAATTGTAAGAAAAAATAATGTTTGAATATATTCAATTGATTATATAGGGTGCATTAATTTGTGGGTTTTATTGTTGTTGTTGCTTGTTATTTTATTTATTACTACGTCTCACGAGTCATGAGCAGGTTTAGTAGAGTCTCACGGATCGGTACGGAGATATTTGTATTTTTCCTCGAGAGGCTGCAGAACGTTTAGGAAAACTTCACATTCTTGAAATTTTATCGTGCGTCCTTGATTCAGCTTGAGATATAGCTATTGAGATTCCCTCCATGCGTCTGTATGCGCGCATGAGCGCTCAATATTATATGTGCCTTGATGGCTTGTGATTCCCCCGATCGAGGGGCAAGATGTTATTTCTATGAGCTTATGTTGGGCCAGTCTGGATGACTTGAGGCCGAATCTTCACCTATGGCTTGAGCACCGGGGTGCTTTTGTGAGCTGGTGTTATGAACTTATATGTTCAGTATTGTCCCTAATTATGGGAATGGCGGTCGGATTTCTACGTGATGAGTATGTTGGTACTATGTTATGTTTCTATATGACTTGGAAGTGTCGAAGAAAGATTGTTGGGTGATAGATGAACCATTAAGTGTTTTATTTTCATTGTGATTGGAGTTGTTGCCCCGAGTTATGGGTGTGTGAAGAATATTTTTTGGTCTCCTAGTTGGGAGTGAAGTAAATAGCATGTTGCAGTTTGAGTTTAGACTTAGGAAGACTAAATGACCGTGTAACGTATATAATGGTGGAATGTGTGCTAAAGTACTAAATTGAGGCGGAGCGGGTAGGTTATCTCCTGCGGAGTATTCTTCAGTGGTATGATCCTTATGCGTATGTTAGAAGGTATCATTTGTAATTGAAGGGTACATGTTGAAATTTTGAGAACTTGGGGTCGCTTAAGCGAGTGGACTCAACTGAAGTAGAGATGGATGCGAGGAGTATAGAGGATTATGGTACTAGATGATCTGTGTTTTCACAAACTGGTAGATGATTTATGGTTAATCTCATTATGATATTATGGCATCATTAGAGTAAAAGTATTATGAGTCATTGAGTGTTTCCTGAAATATGGCTTCGAGCTAAGTTGGTGAGGTTGTTGTTGATTAGTTGGTTGCACGATTATGTGCTATGTGGTTCCGTTTAGAGGTATATCAGTTCTGGTTGTAGAAATTGAACTGAGGGTAGCACAAGTGAAGCAAAATTTTGACAAAGCTTATATGGTGCTACGTAGATGTGAGAAAATACTAGGATGTCTTGAGCTGTTATAAAACAAGAATGCTCGGTGTATGGAGAAGGAAGATGTTTATATTTATGTGAATGAGATCATATAAGGCACGAGTGGTTCTGTTCGTTAAGTCAGGTAAACTCCAGCTGTATAAGCGTGAGTGACTCTCGAGAATGATTTTATTGTGTTCAAGATTTTTGCATGTAATAATCAGGTGTCTTAAGGTTGTGTATGTGGATGGAGACAGTGGTTTCATTAGAAAAGATCAATACTTGTAGTATTTTATGTTAATCATAGGATTCTATGTATCAGTATCTGGGAAGTAATGGTAACGAATTCAGAATCGCAGGAAGTTCTTCAGGGTAAAGTACTCTAGAATGTGGTATTTCTGGGAAAATATGAGAGGGTATTCAGTGGCCTATGGGTCTTATATAGTGTGTTCTTGTACTTGGGTCTCGTGTAGTGAGCCTAAGTTGAGAAACTGTGGTGTTACAGCAAGAGGGAATATCAAGTTGAAAATGAATCAAAAGGAAACCTAGATAAATGAAGTAGCTTGTCAGTGGACCGAATCGGTATGGTAAGGATATAATTAATTCTTTGTGTGTATTTTAGGCAATGCGTTCGTACAGGTGTTTTGTAGCAAAACTCTTGAGTTCTGACAGCTTGTTTAGCTTGGTCTGGTTAGAAGGATTCAGTCCTGACAGTTTAGCATGTGCAAATGGAATTAGGAGAGAATCTTGTTGGGTTTCATCGTGGTTTGGAAATGTATATTTTCTATGGAAATACGGATCATGGAGTGTGTAATGATTTTTCTTCTAAATGGGATCAATAAAAGTTCTTGACTAGTTGAGTGTGTCGATATCTACGGCGCGGAAGGGAGATAAAAGTTCTCATGTTATCCTTGGACAGTATAGTATATGTGGTATGTTGTAGAGAACCGAGACTGGTGTGTGCGAGGTTTCGGTTCAGTTCTAAAAGGAATTTCATAAAATTCTTAGAAAACGAGCAGCCTCAGGTAGGGGTGTACAAAGAAAACCGATAAACCGCACCAACCCGATAATCTGAGTCAAACCGAGAAAAAAAAACCCGACTATGGTTTGGTTTGACTTGGTTTGGTGTTGGAAAAAAAAACCCGACCATAATTGGTTTGGTTTGGTTTTAACTAAAGAAAGTCAAACCGAAACCAAACCAACCCGACATTACATATGTAGCAATTTTAGATATATTTAATATATAAATATACTTATTGTAATGTAACTTATAAATATTTCTTAAATAATTTCATAATTTTATCTTTTAAGTATTATTTCAAGGTTTGATTTAGAACTTTTAAATGCTCCAATAAGTTTTATAGCCATTAATATTAGTAAATTAAATAATGCTAGCATACTAATGCTAACAAAAGACATTCAATTCAATATTACGAACGAGAATGTATTAAATGTCTATTTTTTATTTTGCAATAATTTAGATAAAAATACATAACCTATTTTTATTTTTCTTTAGCTTTTAGGCATATAATTAATACTCCCTCATTAGTCTATCTAGTTTAGCATGAATTAGTGCTTTTAGATTATGTTTATTTTTATTATGACTTTTTAATTAGCAATATTTATAGTACATAATTTTATTATTTTTTATTGTTGAATATTTTAGGATAATGTCATGAGTCTTGACATATCTCATATTTTGTATTATTTTCTTGAAAAATAATTTATATAGTTGTATCTTACTAGGATTAAAGAAATATTTTGAGCATACGTTATATATTTTGTTCTACGAAGATTTTACGGGAAATTTTTTCGAAAAAACCCGAAAACCCGAAAAAACCCGAGAAAAATCGATATTGAAAAACCCGAATTTATTGGTTTGGTTTGGTCTTTAGATTTAATAACCCGACACAATTGGTTTGGTTTGGTAATTGTAAAATCCGAACCAACCCGGTCTATGTACACCCATAGCCTCAGGTAATTAAGGAAATGGTACTGCTAATCGGAAGCAATTTGAAGAGAGTAAATGTCTCAGAAAAAGGGGTAAGGGGATTAGGCTAATGATACTACGTTAGTATTGTGGTGCTTTCCGGCTAGATTTACCGCTGATACCCGAGTGTGTTTGATGGCACGGGGGAGTTTTATAATATCTTTCGTGGAAGGATTGGGTACTTGAGGTTTAAAATGTATTCATACTGTGGAATTTTGGATCAGGTACCGTGATTCGTGTGCTATATGGAGTTGGAGACTAGGAGTTCTCACGTACAAATTATGTAGTGGTTGTGGATTGTATGTATTGGTACCGTTAGCGGCTATTGAGATTTGGAGGCCCGAGTGGATCTTTCCTTGCTTAGTATATTAGATTTTGGATATGACATTGGGGTATAGACTAGTTGTCTCAATGTGGGTTGTTCTAGACTATTATGTTATGAGCTATGTCGGAAAATGCCATAGGCGCGGCGAGGCGCATCGGATTATATTCTAGCAGAGTGGGTCGCATTCTAAAGAATAGCGGACGGCTAGGAAGGATTGTTTTTCTTAATTATGCCTTCGTGGCGGATGTCAGTGTAGAGGTTTCAACCATTGATCCAGTTCCGGTATTGAGGGACTTTTTTTGGATGTGTTCCTTGTGGCAGGGCGAGATTATGGATTTTGATATTGATTTGGTGCCGCGCATCGTATCGTATGGCTCCGGCGGGAGTTATAGTAGTGGGTGGAGCAGCTTCTTGCTTCTTGATGTTGAGTTCGTGGGCAGGCCGATGTGGCTATGTACTTGGCTTGAGTTAGCTTGGTTGGCCCTGAATTGTGTTGATGAGGGATAGGTTGATTCGATCGTCATTATGCTTGCTATTGATCTAAACAGAGCTATGAGTTTCTTTTTGGTGTTTTAAGACGTCATGATTGGTTGGATATGGGAACATATGGTGCGGATCTACTAAGGATTCATACAAAAAGTCGAGCGAGAAGAGTAATTGAGTGTTGCTTGCTAAATGGAGTATTGGTTATGGCCTATCAAGTTGCGAGCCTTATGTTATTTGTTTCGCCGTGGATGTAATGCATTGCTTTGGTTTCAGACATAAAAATTGTGCGTGGTTGTTGATTTTGAGCATGGCAACTTGAGGTACTTTATGAGTACAATGTTTTTGATAGGATTGCGCATTGTAGCGAGGCTACGTGGAGTAATGACATGTCGAGGTAGCTTCAAGTGTTCTATTTCTATGATGTGAGACGGGGTCTCAGCCTTGTGTTGTAATGGTGTTGATGAGATTAAGGTGAAGCTCTTTTGTTTAAGTCATTTTCATGATTTGAGTATGTTCATACTGTCTCTTATTGGTGTGTTTATTATGCAAGTTGTGGCTTAGGTCGGTGCTGAGGTTTCATATCACCAGAGTGGTGTTTTGGACCCGAAGTGATCGTTGGGGGTCGTTAATGAACACTAACAAATTTAGTTTCAGCTTGTTGGAAGGTTAATATCGAGGTTCGGCTCGAAAATATATTGTGGTAGTAGTCAAAACGGAAGTGACTTCATGAATGGTTGGTTTGAGAAATTGTTACAGTTTGTTGCGTGTGTCATTTATCGTTGGCAGTGTATGAAAGTGTTGGAATAAGACCTTGGTTGATAAGAGGTTTTTTCACTGCTATTCAAGTGTTGTAGGCAAATGTTGTGAATAGAAGTTATCGTTTCGAGTGTTTGGGTTATGTAGTAATTCATATGATTGACACCTGAAGTTGCAGGTATGGGTTATTACAGCTGGTTCGGGCTTATTCTGACTATAGATGTGAGGTTATGATCTTGTGTATAATTTCGAAAAATGCAATGCGGTCCTACGAATTATGGGTTAGATGGACTGTGAAATTTCAGTTATTTTGCATTATCGGACCTATGCGAGATAGGGTGACAAGGGAATCACCCCGGGTATATGATTGGTAAGGTCAATAAGCTATTGGGTTGCTTCTGGTACAACTCTGGGTACGCTCGAGGATGAGCGTTTGTTTAAGTTGGGGATGATGTGACGACCCGACACGTCGTCTCAAGTGTTACTGCTCTATTTCCCCCATTTTATTCTCCTACATGTTTCGTTATCGGTATGTGGTGTGTTAGAGTTGATGTGGACTGGTTTTGATAAGAAACGAGACACTTAGTCTCTTTAATGAAGACTTAAGTTGGAAAGTCAATCGGACATTAACTTATGATTTATAGGGCTCGGAGGATTTCCGGAGATTTAGTTCGCTTTGGGGGATGATTTGTAACTTAGGAGCGTGATCAAAATTTATTTTGGAGGTCCGGTATAGAATTAGGCTTAATTTGACGAAGTTAGTATTCGCGAAATCCGGTTGATAGGTGAGATTTTGATCTGTGGGTCGGAATGGGATTCCAAAAGTTGTTGTAGCTTCATTGGGTTATTTTGGATATGTGCGCAAATTTTCAGGTCGTTTGGTCGGGTTTTTTATCGAAAGTTAGGCTTGAATCCGATATGAATTGATAATTTTAGTATTGTTTGATGTGTTTTGAGGATTGGAGCAAGTTTGAATAATGTTTTAGGAGATGTTGGTGCTTTTGGTTGAGGTGTCGGGGGCTCGGGGTGATTTCGGGTGGCTATCGGAAGGAAATTTGAAGTTGGAATTGTAGGTTTTTGGTTGCAACATGTGTTTCCACATCTGCAGAAAGGAAACCGCAGATGTGGTTACGTGGAAGCGGAGCCAGGTATCGCAGGTGCGAAAAGGGTGAGGTTGAGCAATTTCAACAGAAGCAGAAAGCTATCCACATAAGCAGAAGCTATAGCAGCGGTTTTGGCATTCTCTTGATATTACGCAGAAGCGGAAGGCGGCGCATAGGCAGTCCCGCTGATGCAACATGTGGAACGCAAAAGCGGTAGGGGGCCTTAAGTGAAGGTCCACATAAAGGGACGTGGACCGCAGATGCGGAGGTCGCATAAATGACATTTCCTCCGCAGAAGCAAAATCTGGGCTGGTCATAAAGGGTTTTATTGAAACATTTCATCCGCGAGGGTTATCTATTTTCCTCCATTTTTAGCGATCTTTAAGAGCTTTGAGGAGATTTTAAAGAGGGATTCAAGGAGGAATGATTAGAGTTAGTTCCTTGGCTTCAATACACGAGATTATGATAGATTTAACATGGAAATTTGTTGAAATTCATTAAAAATGGGGTGAAGCCAGGGCTTGGGTTTTCATATTTCAAATTGGGATTTGATAGGTCAATGGAGCTTGGATTTAGGAGTTCTTGGTATGTAGACTCGTGGCGATACGAGGAATCCGTTAATGTGAGTTTTAAAATTTTTCGAGAAGTGGCCTGGGGCTAAGGCTTTGCTAGTTTCGAGATTTTTGCTATTTTTTGATTGTTTTCGATTGGGTATTGTTTCCTTTGCATATTGGGATGCATTTTCTCTAATTTTGGTTAGATTTGACGCGCGTGGAGGTCTGTTTGCGGGGCAAAGGCATCGCGGGCTAGAGATTTCACCAGTTCTAGGTGAGTAATACTTGTAAATGATATCATGAAGGTTTGAAACCCCGGATTTGCACATTATAGTGTTGTATTATGGTGACTTGTACGCCGGATAGCGAGCGTGGGGTAGAGCACCGTTGGTGATTGTGACTTGGTCCGTCCGATTGATCAAATTACTACGTATTTAACTAAGCTACTTGTTATTATTTTGATTTGGTCTGATTGCCATATTTTGGGCTTCGTGCCGATTAATGGAATCCTTAGGGATTATTATCACTGTTTCCATGATACTTAGCTTGTTAAATTGTTTCAGTCCTGAGTTAAACATTTTTTTGAAATGTCCAGTCATACTTCTAAAGTTTTTAAAACGTAAACTACATTTTTTTTACGTTTGGAGTTGAGAACTATTATCTGCCATCGCCCTAGTGGCTCACATGCATATTCTGGACTGAAGATGGATGGGCTGCACACTGCATCAGTGTGATATTGATATTGCGCTTAGGCTGTAAGATCCCCTCCGGAGTCTGAACCCCCACAGTGAGCACGGGTACCCAAATGGATCGGGCTGCGAGTCGAAGCGGTCATATGCATTGCATTGCATTCATGCATTGGTTCCTGGTTGTAATACGGGTCATGACATTTAGCACTCTCATTCCATCGGCATACATGCTACTTCTTGCACTGCTTACCAGACGCCCGGGTGTTAATTGTTAGTGGAGTGTTGTGCCCGAGGGGCTAACTTATGTGCCGACTTGCACTATATGATTTCGCATTCATTTGCTTAACTGTTGGAAAGGATATTTTCAAAAAGGATTTTAACTGAGCCCACATATTTTCTAGAGGATCTTTGATATTTTCTAAAGGATTTTCACGGTTTTACTACTTTTCTCAAAGATTTGTACTTCCCTATACAGCATGATGGAGTGATTTACATGTTTTCTTACCGTTCAGTTATTATTTACTCTTATTACTCACTGGGTTGGAGTACTCGCTTTACTCCTTGCACCTCGCGTGCAGTTGCAGGTATTGTTCATCAGGTAGCGAGTTATTAGCTGATTGAAGGTATTATTATTGTAGCTGGGCAAGGTGACCACCAGCGTTCGCGGCACCGTACGTTGTCTTTATAATTCCATAATTTATTTTTGGTATATTATTAGCCTTGAAGTTGTGTTCAGGTTTCTTAGATGCTCGTGAATTGTGACACCACGGTCGGGTCGTGTTTGGTTGTAATACTGGTTGTTAATGTCGTTAAGTTGTATTTATCTATTCATTTATGTTTATTAATTGTTAGAGAGACGATTTGGGTTAGTTGGCTGGCCTTGTTTTCACGAGAGGCGCCATCACGATCGGGTTTGTAAATTGGGTCGTAACACATACTTTATTGTGTATCCTCAAATTAAAAAAAGTAGAATCGGATATGAGATTATCACATATCCAATTAGAACAGTACGAATCAACATAATGATATAGCTTTTTCTTTTGCGAAAATTATCAGTTCAAATAATCCAGGCTCATGATACCACATGTAAGCATAAACTATAATTCTACCAGGATCTTGAACATGATAATCTTACATGTAATCGTCAAAATTTATTATCTTGAAGCGGAAGCGTTAATCGATAAATTGGTTTCTCGACCCTTTCCCTAGCTTTCGTTACCGCCGACTTTAGCGCTTAAAAACGAATAAAAATACGGTAACCCTAATGGGTGGGGAGAGGACCAATTTATAGAGGTTCTCATTTAATCTGGTACGTCCATCAAGTAACCGATCGAACAGATGAGATTTGCTTATTAATTAAATATTAATTATGGGCCTTAAACTTATTGGGTCGCACACACGTAGGAAAATAACTTGTAAAAATTGCATGGGGCGCCCTATTTGGTTGCTCCCATTTAACCTAGGGAAACTTACAGAAATGTCTCACATAAGTTCAACTTACCAACCTCTAGCCAATATTCTAAAAGTCAAAACAAACAAAGAATTTTTTTAATGGGTATAGTCGAAATTCATTAAAAACATATAGATAAGTCAATATACAAAATTTGAGGAAGATTGGAGGTGCTTTGGACTGGTTTTGTATCAAAATTCATAATTAAATCGCTGTCAAAACATTCTCTGTGACACATGCATCACACATGTATCTCACACATAGATATAAATGGATATACATGTGATACACAATCGATACATATGTGATACACAGTGTGATACACGTATTATTTTTTTCATATTCAGTTTTTACTTCGAATTTTCAATTCAAACTACCTCAAAACTTCACCAAATCATCCCAAAACTGAGATTCAAGCTCCTTAAGATATACCCAATCTATTCTAATAGCACCCACTCAAAAAAAGTAAAAATTTAAATTTTTTTTTGCTACAAATAGATAATTGGCCATTTTGGCTAATATTAGTAATATTTTATCAATTGGCCAATTTTTATAATGAGCTACTTCTAAATGGACATAGCTGGTAATTTCCCCTTAACATATACCCATTTTTTTAAAACTTCTAATTTGTATCTACTTTTTAAATAACTTCAACCTCTTTCTCCTCCTCCTCCTCCTCCTCCTTCTTCTTCTTTCTTCCTCTTAGCCAAACCTGATACTAGCTGTGAATGCAAATCCAGTTTTGTTGCTTCCTTTGTTTCTGATAACTGGTGCGTATTGTCAAACATGGAAATATCACATACTTGAGCAGCCACTAACTGTGGAAAAACTCATATTCATATGAAAACTTCAGCCCTATTTACGTTGTGGCAATGCAAGACATGACTTGCAGCCAAGATAATTAACCATAAAAAGTTGGTTAGTTTTCGTTCAGAATATAGTGAAACTTTTGACCAGACTTGCAGCCACGATAATTAACCTAAAAAGAAGAGGAAATTGTAGCTAGATAGAAATTGCTCTAGAGCGGAAGTTTCTCAGTTACAACACAAAAACGTCAGTTTAGACCTAAAGTTTCCTAGGTATAATGCAAAAACTTCAGCCCTCTAGAGTTGAAGTTTTTGTGCTTTATTTGGCGAACTTCAGCTCTAGGGCTGAAGTTTTTGTGACAGTTGAGCTATGACAGTAGTTAAACTCTTCCCTTCTTACTATGAAAAACGCAGGGGCATCCCGGTCTGAATAAGAATTAAAGAAATCTTTTTTGCAGAATATTAGACTGCAATAAATTATCCATGGAAGCTTGCATGCATGCTGCTCAAAACGGATTGCTCCCATTAAGGATAGTAGTTCAAGTTCTGTTCTTTGAGCAAGCTTGAGCCACAATGTCTGGTGGCCATTTAACTGAGCTCCCCACTTACATCAAAGCGCTTCTAGCTAATCATGATGACTTATCAAAAACTTCTGCATCGTTCAAAATGACCAGTGCAGTGCCTCAGGCAAGCTTTCAACACTGAAAATGAAGCTGGCAGAAAATGAAGATTTGGAGGAAAATTATGTTGATGGAAATGGGACATCCTCGCGAATAAAAGCTTCCTGCATATTTTGTGTTGTAACTGGAAAATTCTAGAGCTAAAGTTTCCCAGTTACAACACAAAACTTCAGCTCTAGAGTCGAAGTTCGCTAGTTACAAAGCAAAAACTTCAGTTCTAGAGCAGAACTTCAGGCCCGACTATTAGAATGATGAAGTTTTGCGAGATTTCCTTTGCTACTTCAGCCTCGTATGCCTATGTTATGTGAAAAAGTGGCTACGCTTGTAATTTTTTTTGCAAGGCAATGTGTTTCGGGATTCCCGACATATCTGAATGAGAGAAGGCAAATAAATCTGTGTGGTTATTTAAAAATTTGTGGTACTTACTTGGGTCGGAGAGACTGTGCCCGATGTAGGCTTTCTTTGAATGGTCGGTATCGTCCAGTTGGACCAGGTCGAGGTCCTCGACCGTCGCTTCGCAGGACTCTACAGTGTCTAGGCCTTTGATGTCTTCTACTGTTGGGTTGGCTTTAGTGCCCGACATGGATGATTGATATGCCTCCGCACTTGCTCCTTTCAGTTGTTTGGTAGTACAGTCTTGGGCAATCCGATATCATTCCTGAGTGGTGCGTTGCTCGCCTTGAATGCTGAATATTCCCCATGAGGTTGGGAACTTGATTACCTGGTAGAAGCTTGAGGGGACGGACCGCATGGCGTGTATCCAAGGATGCCCTATGATGGCATTGTAAGCTATTTCCTTATTCATGACGTGGAATGTGGTTTCCAGCGTGACTCCCCCTGCTAAGACTAGTAATATTATCTCTCCGTAGGTCCACTCCACTATATTGTTAAAACTCGTTAGTGCTATTCAACGCGGTATTATCTTATCTTCGAGTCTCATTAGCATAAGGACTCTTGGATGGACAATACAAGCACCGCTTTCGTCATCTACCATGATTCTCTTCACATTAGTCTTAGTGATACATAAAGTTATAACTAAAGCATCATAATAAGAAAAAGACAAATCATCGGTATCCGACTTATCGAATATGACACTATCTTGGAAGTCATCATATGATTGTGCATTTCAATTTGTGTGTGGTAATGAACTTTACGTGGTATACTGCTGAGTCGTTGCTACCGGAGATGATCATTTGTACGGTGCATGCTGGAGAAGGTGTTTTTGTTGGTCCTTGGGATTGATCTCATCCTCTGGCGAAATTGGCCTTTCCCTTATCGCTAAGCAGCTCCTTCAGGTACCCTTGGTTTAGCATCTTGACTACTTCCTGTTGTAGACCTATGCAATATTCGGTATTGTGTCCCCTTTTCCTGATAGAATTCGCATAGGACGGTTGACCTTCTTGTACTAGGATCAGATTTCATTTTTTGCGGCCACTACAACTTTGTGCCCAACCTCTCCAGTTCGTACACTATTTCTGAAGGGGACATGCAAAAGTTATGAGCCGATAATAAATAGGGCATACCTCTTTCATTTTGGAGTGGAGCGACATGTCGTTGTATGACATCTGGGTGCCTTGGAGGGGGTGTATTGGGAGTTCAGATGTAGGGCTGATGCCTTTCTTTGTTGAAGCGTGGGGGTTGTTCCCGCCGTCCGTCGTTGCATCAATCCCTTCTTACTTCTGATTGTATCAATGTTAGTCGTTAGGTTGGCCCGTTGAGATCGTGTTCGTCTGCTCTTACTTCGGCACAGTAGGCATTGTGGATCTCTTTGTTGGAAATCATGTATATCTATGATATGTGCGCTTTGGTTGTATAAGCATGATTTTCAGGTATAGGTTTTGATGAATGACAAACAATGAAGTCAAGTGTCAAACAACAATATAATATGACAATCAATCAAATGGCGAGAAGCATACTGATGACGGAATTGCATGAACGAGCCAAAGAGTTCAAGACCAAAGACCCAAGACGTAGGTCGTTTGGTAGAACCAATGTAAGGACAACGTTTAAGTTATCTTATCCTTTGGCTCAACATTAGGTCATCATAAACTTGCATAAAACATTTGATTAAATCTTATTTATCATAAACATGCATCTCTGTGTTAAACCAAATGATTTGTATTTTAGTCAAAATGATTTTTAAACATGCCTCTAAAATCTGGACTAAGATAATCGATTATGTACTTATGATAATCGATTATGTTTAAGTCAGCTGCTTGACAATCGATTGTGAACTTATGACAATCGATTGTGTTAAGGCAGTGAGCATCAGATTTTTCAAATCTGCATGACAATCGATTGTGAACCTTATGACAATCGATTGTGATGAGGCAGTGTCCATCAATGTTTTTCAAAGCTCAAAATAATCGATTGTGAAGCTAACGACAATCGATTGTGAAGAGACAGTGTCCATCAGATTTTTCAAAGTCACAAAATAATCGATTGTGAACTTATGACAATCGATTGTGTTGAAGCAGTGTCTTCCAAACTTTTTCAAAGTTATTAAATAATCGATTGTGAACTTATGACAATCGATTGTCAAGAGGCAGTGTCTAAATTGATTTTTCAAGACTGATATATAATCGATTGTTAACTTAATATAATCGATTGTATAACTGACCGTTGCCAAAATGTTTTCAAATACCGTCAGGTAATCGATTATTGATTTCCTATAATCGATTGTTTTAATTAAAATCTGGAAAGGATTTTTTGAACGTTGCTGAGTAATCGATTGTAGATTTCTGACAATCGATTGTTTTACGTAAAATCTGGAAATGATTTTTTGAACGTTGCCAGTAATTGATTATTGATCTTAGATAATCGATTGTTAAGCGTAAAATCTGGGAATGATTTTTGGAACGATTGGCAAACAATCGATTGTGGCATTTTGACAATCGATTGTCACTGAGTAAAATCAGCAATTCTTAATTGGCAATTAGGCAACGGTAATGCATGGTTTTGCAACTATAAATACAGCTTCAAATCAGTATTTTAATGACACAACTCCTGCATATATTAATATACATATTGATCATTTTTCAAGCATCATTTTAAAGCTTTTGTTGAGCCATTTGATAGACAACTTTGTGTTGTTCATAGAGCTTATTGTGTATCTCTTTATCCACTCTATTGAGAGAGTATTTGTTGTAAAAGAGAGTTGTTTGAGAAGAACATATCTTCTCATTTGTCGGGTTTGCTAAGTACCCAAAGTCTTAGTGGTTGAAGTCTTGGGGTGAGGTATCCTCAAGCAAGTGAAGTCTTAAGGTGTGGTATCCTTGAGCAACTGTAACGGTTTGTTAAGCACCCGTAAGCTTGACGAAGATAGTGGAAATCTCGAGGGAGTCTCTCGGGGACTGGACTAGCCACGGGTTGTGGTGAACCAGGATACATCGGTGCGTTCGTTCTTATTTATTTACTTATCGCACTTATTTCTTTCCTGCAATTTTTAAATTCCGCAAGTTTACGCTAATTTTATTATAACGCTATTCATCCCCCTCTAGCGTTAAGCGTATTATCTAACAATTGGTATCAGAGCCTAACTCTCTGAAAGCCTTAACCGGTTGAGAGCAATATATATTTTTCTGTTGAGAATATTGAACGCAGGAACGATGGATGAAGGACAGTCCGCCACTTCCCTCCACTATTTGACGGAACAAACTATACATATTGGAAGGAGCGGATGAGCATCTTTCTCAAAGCAAACAGTTTTCGTTTGTGGCGAATCATCAAAAACGGTGAACCAATGCCAACAAAGAAAGTTCGAGAGACCACGGTTCCAAAGAAGGAAGATGAGTATGATGCCAAGAATATCAAGAAAGTTGAAAATAATGCAAGGGCCATCCATGTATTATAATGTGTGGTGAATCCAGATGATTATCGAAAAATCTCTTGCTGCACAACCGCCAAGGAGATGTGGGATAAGCTCGAGATCATTTATGAAGGTACGTCTCAAGTCCGAGAAGCCAAAATTGATTTTCTAACACATAAATATGAAATCTTTAAAATGGAGAAGGAACCCATTGGTGTTATGTTTGAACGATTTTTAAGAATCGTCAACGATCTCCATGCTCTCGGAAAAGTTTACACAAACAAAGATCTTGTTCGAAAAATTCTACGGAGTCTCACTCCCGAATGGCGCTCCAAAGCCAATGCCATCCAAGAGTCGATGGAATTTACGGATATCACAATTGATGGACTAAGAGGTAACCTCGAAACTTATGATAGCACAATTATTAATCCTTATCTTAGAAGCAATTCAAATTTTGCCTTCAAAGCCTCATCCTCTAAACGAGAAGAGGTAAGTGATTCGGAAAGGGATGATGATAATATTTCAAATGATATAATTGAAAAGTCTTGTAAGTCTATGAAGAAGGACAAGAAAAAGAAGAAACACCATAGGCGCGTATCACGGGATTCGGACAGCTCGGGCGATGAAACCGCAGCATTATGCTTCATGGCCGACAAAGAAGAAGAGGTAAGTACTTCTAACTCTCACTCGTTTGAAGAATTACAAAATGCCTATGATGAATTGTATGGTGAATTTGTTAATGCTTCCAAAAACTATCATAGAATTGAAGAAAACACTTTCTTTGCAGAAAACACTTTCTTTGCAAGAAACAGATTTTCAGAAAATACTTTCTTTACAAGAAAAAGAGTTTGAAAAATCCTCTTCTTTGAAAGAAATAGATTTTGAAAAATTGACTAATGAAAATGATGTTCTTAAAAATAATATTGAAGTTTTAGAAAAAGAAAATAAATTTTTGAAAAATGACATTGTTGATTTTAAAAATAAAATCAAGGAATTGAATGAAGCCTCTTCTATTGATAAATGTTCCAATTGCTTTTCTTGTAGTTCTTTAATATTAGAGAACACAGAACTTAGGAAAGCACTAGAAACACGTAGTGTTGATAGTCCTAAAATTGAAGATATTAATGAGGTCGGACCATCTAGAAAGAATTCTAGGAACCTCACTAATGAGTCTAAGATTAATTGTTTTAGACCACCTAGAAACAACTCTAGGAATTTTATAAATGAGTCTAGAATGAATAATTTTAGACCACCTAGACATGACTCTAGGAAATTCAACGCTTCTAGGGGGAACAACTTTAGATCACCTAGAACGCATTTGGCTCAACCTAGACATATGCACAATATGTTATATGTCACTATTGTAATCGGGTAGGACACATTGCACCCATTTGTTTTGCTAAACATAGAGATTTATGTGTTGATTATGACTATTGTTATCCTAACCCCCAAGGACCCAAAAGAAGTTGGGTACCAAAAACCTATTTTTAGGTTCTTTTTGCAGGTGTGCTTGAAGACTACAATATTGTAGTGGATGCACCAAGCACGAAACCTTAATGCATTAAGGGGGAACGTCGGTTAGTTATCGTATTTTGAATAAAAACGCAATGAGTTGATATGTGCAAATAATCTATATCAGTTTTGGATGATACATGCTTTAACAAGTTTTATTTTTGAATAACAATTAGTATCAATTAGTTTTAAAATAAATAATTGATTCATGTTTTGATGAATATTTTTAGTTTAAATAACAATTGGCATAGTTGAGAAAACTGATCGGTATTATTAGCATGCCATTTACTAACTTTTTATATGATCTTGTTTATAACGATTGGCATCGTCAATGGTTTAAATAATTTTTGGTATAGTCTTTTTGCTAATGCCAAAAGGGGGAAGAATATAGGCGATATGCATGCCTTAATTGAGGGGGAATATTCAATTAAGGGGAAATTATATTGAATTGATTATATTGAATTGGTCGCATAAATTATATGTTGAGACATAGCATGAATTTAGGGGGGATTCAATATGCATATCTTCCGTTGTTTGTCATTATCAAAAAGGGGAAAATTGTTGGAAATCATGTATATCTATGATATGTGCGCTTTGGTTGTATAAGCATGATTTTCAGGTATAGGTTTTGATGAATGACAAACAATGAAGTCAAGTGTCAAACAACAATATAATATGACAATCAATCAAATGGCGAGAAGCATACTGATGACGGAATTGCATGAATGAGCCAAAGAGTTCAAGACCAAAGACCCAAGACGTAGGTCGTT
This sequence comes from Nicotiana benthamiana, assembly GCA_034376525.1. NCBI lineage: Eukaryota > Viridiplantae > Streptophyta > Magnoliopsida > Solanales > Solanaceae > Nicotiana > Nicotiana benthamiana. The sequence continues at coordinate 47,144,615 of CM067323.1, forward strand.
TGGTAGAACCAATGTAAGGACAACGTTTAAGTTATCTTATCCTTTGGCTCAACATTAGTCATCATAAACTCGCATAAAATATTTGATTAAATCTTATTTATCGTAAACATGCATCTCTGTGTTAAACCAAAATGATTTGTATTTTAGTCAAAATGAATTTTAAACATGCCTCTAAAATCTGGACCAAGATAATCGATTATGTACTTATGATAATCGATTATGTTTACGTCAGCTGCTTGACAATCGATTGTGTTAAGGCAGTGAGCATAAGATTTTTCAAATCTGCATGACAATCGATTGTGAACCTTATGACAATCGATTGTGATGAGGCAGTGTCCATCAAAGTTTTTCAAAGCTCAAAATAATCGATTGTGAAGCTAACGACAATCGATTGTGAAGAGACAGTGTCCATCAGATTTTTCAAAGTCACAAAATAATCGATTGTGAACTTATGACAATCGATTGTGTTGAAGCAGTGTCTTCCAAACTTTTTCAAAGTTATTAAATAATCGATTGTGAACTTATGACAATCGATTATCAAGAGGCAGTGTCTAAATTGATTTTTCAAGACTGATATATAATCGATTGTTAACTTAATATAATCGATTGTATAACTGACCGTTGCCAAAATGTTTTCAAATACCGTCAGGTAATCGATTATTGATTTCCTATAATCGATTGTTTTAATTAAAATCTGGAAAGGATTTTTTGAACGTTGCAGAGTAATCGATTGTAGATTTATGACAATCGATTGTTTTACGTAAAATCTGGAAATGATTTTTTGAACGTTGCCAGTAATCGATTGTTGATCTTAGATAATCGATTGTTAAGCGTAAAATCTGGGAATGATTTTTGGAACGATTGGCAAACAATCGATTGTGGCATTTTGATAATCGATTGTCACTGAGTAAAATCAGCAATTCTTAATTGGCAATTAGGCAACGGTAATGCATGGTTTTGCAACTATAAATACAGCTTCAAATCAGTATTTTAATGACACAACTCCTGCATATATTGATATACATATCGATCATTTTTCAAGCATCATTTTAAAGCTTTTGTTGAGCCATTTGATAGACAACTTTGTGTTGTTCATAGAGCTTATTGTGTATCTCTTTATCCACTCTATTGAGAGAGTATTTATTGTAAAAGAGAGTTGTTTGAGAAGAACATATCTTCTCATTTGTCGGGTTTGCTAAGTACCCAAAGTCTTAGTGGTTGAAGTCTTGGGGTGAGGTATCCTCAAGCAAGTGAAGTCTTAAGGTGTGGTATCCTTGAGCAACTGTAACGGTTAGTTAAGCACCCGTAAGCTTGACGAAGATAGTGGAAATCTCGAGAGAGTCTCTCGGGGACTGGACTAGCCACAGGTTGTGGTGAACCAGGATACATCGGTGTGTTCTTTCTTATTTATTTACTTATCGCACTTATTTCTTTCCTGCAATTTTAAATTCCGCAAGTTTACGCTAATTTTATTATAACGCTATTTCTCTTACAATGTTGGGATCCCATTTATATATTAAAGGACCCTCCTCGAAATACTCAGATAAATAGAAACTAAATTCATATCCTTGAGGGGTCGACGGAACTCGTGGTGTCGTTTCTCCCACTGCTCTTGAGTTGTACCCCTGCCCTAGCTTATGCACACTCGACAATTATTCATGTTGGTATAGAGACATGGTTTGGTCAAATTCGACCCCATACAGTTGGTGCAAGACGGGACGTTTTAAGGCGTAAGCCTCGAGGCATAAGCCCCTTGAACTTTTAAATTTTTGTACTTTTTAAATAATATAATTGGAAAAATATTTTTAAAAAGGTAAAATTACATAGAAGTTGTGAAAAATTCAAGAGATTATTTACCAATCCTCTGAACTTCATATCTTCCTCGTTAGTACTAAAAATTTCAGTAATATTCAAGATGGATCCAATATTGTTAATAACTAGGATGGAAATTGAGGCTGATCAATTAAAAAGAATTGAGGAAAAGTGGGAACCTCATTTTATAATGATGAATCTGGTTATTAGCATCATGGGATAAACTTAGTTAGACTCTATTTTTAATATTTAACTTTATGAATTAAGCATATTTAATTGAGCAAATGATTCTGTAACGGAGGCTTCCGTTACAAAATCTCAACCTCATGTTAGGCACCAGTATCAAGAATAGAGGATTATGATTATTGAGGAGAAGGATCCTCAAGGTTCTAATATTAAAATTAATGGATATATTTTTGCTAAAGTTCTAAAATATTCTATTGAATGCATTACGTGAATATTTCTTTTGAGGGTCTCTGTTATGCCTTTTGTTTAGTGCGTATTACAAAATCGAAGTAAACAACAGAGACAAATTTAATCAGATAAAAAAAATACAATTACATTGATAATAATTATGTAAAAAGAATTGTTACAGATAAATTAAAACAAGAAAAGTAATCGTAATATGCAAATTCTGAGGAATACATTAGTATTGCGAAATTAAACAAAAAGGAAGATCTCTCTAAAACTAATAAAAACAAAATATTTCGCGTATTTATTAATTTAGTATAAATGTAGAGAGGACATGTGGTAGTCAAAAGAAATGTAGAAAAGGACATAACCAAATTGATGAATGAGAAACTACATATTCATTTTGACAGCAGGAAATGAACCAATCTTGATCGAGGAGGGGGGGGGGGGGGGGGGGGGGAATATTTGACAATGTCCAACTTCTACAATCGTGGTAGGTGACTTGTGCTCTTTTAAATTGTTTTCGTTATTTTTTCGTCCGGTATTCGATATTTACATTGGAATATAACTAAATTGGATTCACATTGAGAAGTCTCACATTAGAAATAAATCGCTTCCTAATAAAGGCAATTTTATACTCAGAGGCTGAGACATATGGTTAAGGATAGGGGTGTACAAAGAAAACCGATAAACCGCACCAACCCGATAATCCGAGTCAAACCGAGAAAAAAAACCCGACTATGTTTTGGTTTGACTTGGTTTGGTGTTGGAAAAAAAGCCCCGACCATAATTGGTTTGGTTTGGTTTGGTTTTAACTAAAGAAAGTCAAACCGAAACCAAACCAACCCGACATTACATATATAGCAATTTTAGATATATTTAATATATAAATATACTTATTGTAATGTAATTTATAAATATTTCTTAAATAACTTCATAATTTTATCTTTTAAGGTATTATTTCAAGGTTTGATTTAGAACTTTTGAATGCTCCAATAAGTTTTATAGCCATTAACATTAGTAAATTAAATAATGCTAGTAATCAATACTAATGCTAACAAAAGACATTCAATTCAATATTACGAACGAGAATGTATTAAATGTCTATTTTTTATTTTGCAATAATTTAGATAAAAATACATAACCTATTTTTATTTTTCTTTAGCTTTTAGGCATATAATTAATACTCCCTCATTAGTCTATCTAGTTTAGTATGAATTAGTGCTTTTAGATTATGTTTATTTTTATTATGACTTTTTAATTAGCAATATTTATAGTACATAATTTTATTATTTTTTATTGTTGAATATTTTAGGATAATGTCATGAGTCATGACATATCTCATATTTTGTATTATTTTCTTGAAAAATACTTTATATAGCTGTATCTTACTAGGATTAAAGACAGATTTTGAGCATACGTTATATATTTTGTTCTACGAAGATTTTACCGGAAATTTTTTCGAAAAAACCAGAAAACCCGAAAAAACCCGAGAAAAATCGATATTGAAAAACCCGAATTTATTGGTTTGGTTTGGTCTTTAAATTTAATAACCCGACACAATTGGTTTGGTTTGGTAATTGTAAAATCCGAACCAACCCGGTCTATGTACACCCCTAGTTAAGGAGACATATGGTTAAGGAGAAATAATACACTTATCACTAGAGCCACAGCTACATTCGTGGAGATAGAAAGCAAGTGGCACTAAAGCATTGGAAATTTCTTTTGACTTTAATTATATTTATTGTTTCCTTTGAATGCTTCATGAGTAATAATATAATTAAAGTCACTGTGGAACATTTAATAACGTATTTAATACACCATCAAGGAGTAGTGTATAATCGATACCCTTATCAATTACGGTTGTTTCATTACTTAAGCATTATACACATTTTAAAAAAAGGTTCGTCCCCGCAAGATCGGTCATGTAACACTTGAATTTTTTATTTACTAACTTCGCAAATTCACTAATTTTTAAATTGAGAAGCAACCATATCTTAAACAAATTAAAGTAGCTAATTAAATAGGGAAATACTCATCCAAATATATGATACATGTGTCAAGTGTATATTTAATCTAAATTTAATTCAATTTATTGTTTGTGATTTGTGGCTATTTTGCCAATTTTTGGTTGTGATAAGAGCTGGGGTGGAAAAATGAGTACAAGAAAATGCTTACGTTGAGAAGTAAGGTATGTAGTAGCTCAACCTGTCTTATCTATATTTTTGCCGTCTTATATGCCTAAATTATCAATTTATTTAGACACTGTTAGATCAACAACTCCAACCAAACCCCTCCACCCTAACAGGATTAAGCTACACACAAATATATATATATATAAACATAACATTTGCAAGAACTCAACAGTAAAGAAAATTAAAGAACAATCAAATTAGAGTATCAAAAATGAAAATGAAGATTATGATAACTATGATAATGATGATCATATTGTTATCTGAGGTAGCATTGGGTCAAAACACGAACTGTATGAACAAGTTGTTGCCGTGTATGAACTTTTTCAATGGATCAAGAGGGAATCCACCAGAAAGTTGCTGCAATCCACTAAAGGATGTTATAGAAAACATGCCTGAATGTTTGTGTCAAATGATTAGCGTTAAAGGGAGCAATGCAGCTGAGCAAGCTGGAATTAATGTCAACGAGGCTCAAATGTTGCCTGCTAGATGTGGACAGCCCGTTAATTACCTTGGATGTCTTAAAGGTATGTCGCCCTGAATAAGCTGAGGCAAATTTAGGGCAAGTTCTATGGATTCAACCGCACTCATTTCTTTCTGTCAAACTATAGTTTACACATGTAAAAGATATCACACTCATTCTAATATGAAACTACGGAAGGGATGAAATTGCAACCAATATATAATAGAGGCATATCGCGTACTAATAACTTGATTAACATTCTTTTTCTCATATTGTAGTGAAGCATCTTTATGTTTTAATAAATGAAAATATGTTTACGTATGTATAACATGTGCTTAATCATAAGTAAGAAATCGCTAGTTTTTGATAATTTTCTTAGTTTTTTTCTTCTTCAAATTATGATTTGGCAATTAAACTCGATTATCCTATAGTTGATTTCTAGTATTATTCTTGGTTTTAGGTGCATCTAATTCAGATTCAAATTCGGCTGGCTACTCAATGCGGACTTCAAGCATGAAAGTGTTGATGGTTGTTGCTTCTCTGGTTTTTACTCAAGTTTTGTGAAGCTACACAAAATAGAGACTTAAGTTTTGGCTTTCGCGATGAGCTTTGTTGATAGTCATCGTTATATTTTATGTAATCCACATTTCCAATATGCATATATTAATTGCTAAACTGGGAAAAATATTACGATTTAAACATTGGTCTCTTGATAAAAATGTGTTATTCTTAATGTACATTTTCAATATGCATATATTAATTGCTCAAATAATAAAAATATTACGATTCAAACGTTGATCTCATGATAAAATTGTATTTTTCTTAATTGAGCCGGAGTTATTTTATCTTATTCGAACAAAAAAAAAGAAATAGAAAAATAAGAGTCTAATGACCACCGGATAAATTAGAAACCTAACATGTAATATTTCTCTATTTTTTTAATATTTACCATTTGTAGTGAGTACTCGCCAAAGACTCAAATTGGGCTCCTTAAAATTAGTTGCCTAAAGCCAAATTTTAATAAGATGCTTTATACCCTTTTTATTAGTACGTATATACACATATATACAAAAAACCTAGTGCTGCCATCTTTTTTATACTTGTTATTTATAGTATATCATTCTTAAACGATATAAAGCCTTTAACTTCGCATAGTAATATTATTATTTATATTAAAAATAAATAATTCAAATAAACAAATGTTAGACATGTATTTACAATATGTTACATTTGATATTGTTGTAATTAAAGTATTTACTAATATGAAGATTTAAGTAGTTTATTTTAAAGTTCTAAAATATTTTTACTATCCAAAAAGCAGACAATCTTTCTTTCTTTCTTTCTTCCAAAATTTTTGTACTTTTTTTTCTATAAATCTTAGTATTGTGTAATCTGAAATAAACTAATAAAATCTATTATTAAAAAATTTGGGACCTAAATCAAAGTTTTTCTAGTCTCCTGCTAGAGTCATTTGTCTACGACTGGCATTCTTAATCAAATTTTATAGAATCTCAATTAAGATAAGATTTACAACAATGATAAAAATATTAAAGATAGTGAATATGTCATTTAGTTACCGAATGTGAATGAAGCTGGTTGAGCAACACTTTCATGATGGGCAGTGCTCTGTAAATAATTATTGAAGTAATTAGGGATGGCTCAACGAAACTGGTGGCCTAAAATAAAATATATTAAAAGACCCTCAAACTTCTTTCATAAAATCCATAAAATATTGAGATACAAAAAAAAAATTTTATGCCTTTGATCTAGTAGTGAGAGTGCAATACATGATGTGTGAGTTATGCACATATCATGTGGTATTTAATTCCCCTTAAATGAAAATAGCAAAATGAATGAGCCCATTATTCATCGTGTTTTAAACATTGCGACACTTGTTTTAAAAATTTCTTAATTAAAGATAAGACACAAAAGAACTTACTTTCTGGTATATGGATCGATCAAAATGTGACAAAAAAGAATAGTTCATTTAGAGACTATGAGTTGAAATTAGAAGAAAATTGTGAGAAAAATAAAAACTTATTATACATAAAGGAAGAAAAATACAATTATTGAGAAGCTAAATATATTATTAAAAATTATCTTATTAACTCACTCAATCTTACCTGTAATATTTTAAAATATATTAAAATTTAATTTCTATTAATATTTATGTAAGTAGATATTATATAATAATATATTAATGCTTCATACTTTTTGGGCTTAAACATTTGGATGTATAAGGCAAGGTTTTCACTAGCCTTTCCCTAGAGGTGCCTTTGCAACGACTTTAATTGTGTGCTAAGTTCGTGTTCCGCTTCCAAAGTCAGTCGTCTTTGCCCAAGCCCCGGCCCTTGATCATATAAAGTTGCCCGCCTTAATGGGAACATAGAGTCTCTCCCATAAACGAATGAATGGGGCTTCTAATTTAGAAATTGCACTCAATCAACATAGTTTCCACTCATTCCGGAATTCAAGTCAAAATCTAGTACAAGGAGGAACCCCTTCGTTTGTTGTGGGTCGCGCCTCACCGCAGGCACTGAATGAATGAAATGAGTGGAAATCCTCCTTCCCCCTGACCTGAATTGGTTAGTGAGTTGGAGAGCTACATCCCCAGGCTACATTATAGAAGAGTATATTGGGAATTCCCTAGTGGACAATGGATTAAATGTAAAACATATGGTGCATCAAGAGGTAATCCAGGTAAGAGTGATACTGCTGTGGTGTTTAGAGATGCTGCTGTTGATTTTTTGTGTGCTGCTACCCATATTTTGGCTGTTCAAACTAATATAAATTCCGAGATAATGGTATTCAGTTAGCTGTTGAAATCTGTGTGCATAAAGGCTTCACAAATGTGGTGATTGAGACTGATTCAACCATTGCCAGACTGATCATGATACAAGAGGTGTCTGCACCCTGGGCTGTTAATACAATAGTCAGGAAAGCGTACCACTTTTGAGTATCTTTGCACTGCTAGCTCCCTCTTAAACAAGTGAAAAAAGCTCTGGGAGCTTGCTTCAGTCCATAAAGAGCTTTGTGAAGTTGGCAGACATATCCTGGATGAGTGGTATCCAGAAAACTAGGAGGTTGAGACATATCCGCCTCCCGACGACGGCTTGGAGATGACTCGAATGGAAAGACTGCTCCGTCCCTTATTAACAATGAAGATAGGAGATCCAGTTAACGAAAAGGCTAGGCTGCAGCTATTCAAGCATCTCAAAGTCTATCTATAACGATTGCTTTTTCATATCGGAGAGGCTAATTTCTCAGGTTTCAGTAACTCTGCACAATTTACTGGTGAATTCTATATAAGGAGTTGATTTGCATCCTTGTCTGGCAGTTAGCTAAGCGAGAAGCTGTGATCGAGGAAGCCCCGCCCAGTAGTGCCTCTACTCTACTAGTCCTAGTATTATATACTAGATAGACAGGCCGGTCACCGGTGGCATAAGATCCTTCCCTGCTTGTCTAACTCAAGCCATCCGTCTACTCAGACTGTCACACCGGCAATGCGAGCAGACCAAGTAATCAACTGCTTTTTTTTAATTTGCCTCAAGCAAGCCACCCCAACCCTACCGCCAAAAAGTCGTTTGTATAGTGCAGGAGCGCTCATATTTTATTGCTTACTCTTTCACTCCCCGCCGATTAAGGACTTGCTTTGTTGCAGCAAGATGATCAGTCCGAGAATGTGGAGAGAAGAGAAAGAGGTAAAAAGCTCTCTTATTCGGACACCGAGAAGTCGGATGAATTTTTAGTAACCCAGGGTGATCCGACCCCTTCGGCAATTTTTTTGTTGTATACCCCCTCCATCCTTCTGAAGTGGAAGAAAGGGTACTCTAATTTGAATACATAGTAGGGCCCCAGAACGCAAAAAGGTGGGGGAACTAGAGTTGTCACGATAGAAAAGATAAATAAATAAATGACTATAAGGAACCAACGACTCTCTCTTCTTAAACAAACCTCCTTTATTTCTTTTCTATTGCGATTTCTGTGGATTATTATATGATGATTTGGGTAGATCGTAGATTGCCGGGTATGAATTTGATTCTAAGTCGGAGAATGCCCATGAATACGTTTTGAGTCTAACGAGGCTCAGGTGTGGAGCCTTCCTTTGTGGACTGCCAACTGAACTTGCCTTGTTGTGATAGGGGTACCGCGTTTTCATTCCCACCGACACTTAAAATCCTCTAGAAATCTTATTATGGAATAGGCTCTTGCTAGTGGGATTTGGTTCCACTTTTCCAATAATTACATATCCGATTTGGCCTATGGACGAATATGTAAGCATACGTTTCATGCTTGTTTGAGTAATAGCAATGAGATTTCTCAATATCATGCTAAGAATAGCTGGGATTTCCAGAAGAAGATGTCATTTGTTTGATAAGAAATAAAAAGGAATATCGAAAATTCGAGTGACTGAAGCTGAAGCAGCTACTTTCGAAGTAACAAAAAGAAAAGCAACGACTGGAGTGGGAGAGTCAGAGTAAGCCTAACAAGCGAGCCATGCTTCCTTGAAATTTGCCAGAACTATTATCACCTATGGTTGATTAAGAAAAAAAACTGGAAACAAGCAAAAGGGCAAGCCTAGAGTCAGATTCGGCGGGCTTAGAGCTTTCATCCAGCACCTATTCAGGAGCTGGGAAATCTCCTATCTAATAGCCCTTTCTTCGGCAACGGTCGGCTTTTTCTTTTTTTCTTTGTTTCTACGTCTCATGACGGGAGTGCTAGACCCATAAAATACAATTATTGTGGGGATTGAATATCTGAATCCGTAGACAGTCAGTTATATAGGTAAAATACATAAATAAATATTCAAACTTTCGCCACTACTATTCTTTCTTCTTCCAATTATTTGTATTTGTTATACCATGATAGGAGTAACGAACTGAAAAAATTCATTAGTTAATATTTAAAAAGTAAAACTTATATAACCTGGGATTCGTGAGGGTGGGTGAGGGGCTCTTTTAAATGTTCTTTTTTTTTTCCGGTTAAAATGTACCGTTTTTCTTTCTCTTTTGTTTTTATATGAATTTTATATGTCATTTGGTTATTTGTTATTTTGCCACGTCACTCGCACTTGTAGCACATGCGTAATATCTCTCGGACCACGGTTGTAAAGTTAAACTGTCAACATGATCTTTGCGTAAGTTTAGGTGTTTGTATATTTTACCATTATAATATTATTATCAAAAACACTCATCATAGATAGGATTCTTAATGCAGTTTTAAGTGTTCAACTTTCACTTTCCATATTTGAATTGGTCGACATTAATTTTGCCTCAAATATTTGTGATCTTGACCTTTAAAAGTGAAACGGTATAATGTAATGGAATTATAGAAATGAAAGAATAGAAAAAAGAAAAAAAAAAGACACTCATTGTAAAAATAAATTAATATTTTTCGGAAAAGAAGAGGATGTATTGTGTTTTGTTTTAAGAAAAGAAAATTCTTATTACCTGAATTATTGTATGTATGGGTCAAAACTTGACCTCATGATAATGAATGAGATCAACGCATTTATTAAAGTCTCTTTGTGATTAATAAATGGTATGGCTATTTATTAACAAGATTATCAGGCAGATATCTAATTTGACAACTGAGGCCACGGCCTGGCCGTCCTTGTGAGGGCATCCCCTCGGTGTGGTCCCAACTCCTTGGCGCCAGCTGGCATGTCTCCTAGCTATAAATATTAGGAGAAAGAACCCTAAAAAGGGGGTTGCTTCTTCTTCTTCTTCTTCAGATCTACTTCTAAAAGAAGAGAAAATACAGCTCTAAACCTCTCCATAGAGAGACAGACCAAACCAATATCATTAATAAAAAACCTTCACCCTCCTCCCTTTAACTTATAACTGTTGTTTCTTACATCCTACTCATTTAGTCTTTTGGTTTATTACGATCTGCTATGATTGGCCCTTTATTTATTTGGATTGTTTTATGCTTACAAAGTATATGAGAACTTTTGAGCTAAACAATTTGGCGCCGTCTGTGAGGATTTCATAGCAGAATCACGTAGTTTATCCTTAGACCAAAGAAGGATAAAGAACAACCCAGCTCGAACAAGCCCAAGCGGCACGTCATATCAAAGGAATTCAAAAACCTCGAGATGAGCTCGCTTCCACATCCCCGCGTCTCCGAGCAAAGGGAAGAAGAAGAAGAAGATCAGATCCCCCATCCCCATGGGGAGAATGTGAATAAGGTACCTCGCCCCCTTTCCACACGAGATCCTGCCAAAAGGGAGAAAAGCATAAAAGCATCTCTCAAACCGAGATCTGTAATAGGGTGACCCGCCCGAGCCAGTCGAAAAGACCACAAGCGCAAGTTAGTCAAGATCTGAATCCAGAAGAAAATCCCAACCCCCAACACGAAGCGGGTTATGTAGGAAAACAAAAAAGTTCAACTACGGTTGAACCGGGACTCAGGATATGTGCCTTCGACTTTAAATATTACAAAGGTTCAACTACGGTTGAACGTCAGCTCAGGCTACGCGCCTTCACCCAAAAAAGTCAACTACGGCTGAACCGGGACTCAGGTTATGCGCCTTCGACTTCAAATATTACAAAGGTTCAACTACGGTTGAACGACAGCTCAGGATATGCGTCTTCACCCAAAAACGTTCAACTACGGTTGAACTGGGACTCAGGCTATGTGCCTTCAACTTCAAATATTACAAAGGTTCAACTACGATTGAACGTCAATTCAGGCTACGCGCCTTCAAAAAATTACAAAAGTTCAACTACGGTTGAACGTATATTAGGGCTATGCGCCTTTGACTTCAAACATTACAAAGGTTCAACTACGATTGAACGCGAACTCAGGCTACGCGCCTTCACCCAAAAAAGTTCAACTACGGTTGAACCGGGACTCAGGCTATGTGCCTTCGACTTTAAATATTACAAAGGTTCAACTACGGTTGATTGTTAGCTCAGGCTATGCGCCTTCACCCAGAAAATTTCAACTACGGTTGAATGGGGACTCAGGCTATGCGCCTTCGACTTCAAATATTACAAAGGTTCAACTACGGTTGAACGATAGCTCAGGATACGCGCCTTCACCCAAAATATTGAACTACGGTTGAATTGGGACACAGGATGTGTGCCTTCAACTTCAAATATTACAAAGGTTCAACTACGGTTGAACGTCAAATCAGGCTACGCGCCTTCAAAAAATTACAAAAGCTCAACTACGATTGAATGTCAGTTAGGGCTATGCGCCTTTGACTTCAAATATTACAAAGGTTCAACTACGATTGAACGCCAGCTCAGGCTATGGGCCTTCACCCAAAAAAGTTCAACTACGGTTGAACCGGGACTCAGGCTATGTGCCTTTGACTTTAAATATTACAAATGTTCAACTACGGTTGAACGTCAGCTCAGGCTATGCGCCTTCACCCAAAAAGTTCAACTACGGTTGAACCGAAACTCAGGCTAAGCGCCTTCGACTTCAAATATTACGAAGGTTCAACTTTGGTTGAACGTCACCTCAGGCTATGCGCCTTCACCCAAAAACGTTCAACTACGGTTGAACCAGGACTCAGGCTATATGCCTTCGACTTCAAATATTACAAAGGTTCAACTGCGGTTAAACGTCAATTCAGGCAATGCGCCTTGAAAAAATTACAAAATTTTAAATACGGGTGAACGTCAATTTAGGCTATGCGCCTTCGACTTCAAATATTAAAAGGTTCAACTGTGGTTGAACCGGGACTCAGGCTATGTGCCTTCGACTTCAAATATTACAAAGGTTCAACTAAGTTTGAATGTCAGCTCAGGCTACATGTCTTCACCCAAAAATGTTCAACTACGGTTGAACCGGGACTCACTCTATGTGCCTTCGACTTAAAATATTACAAAGGTTCAACTACGGTTGAACGTCAGCTCAAGCTACACGCCTTCACCCAAAAAAGTCCAACTACGGTTGAACCGGCACTCAGGCTATGTGCCTTCGACTTCAAATATTACAAAGGTTCAACTATGGTTGAAGGTTAGCTTAGGTTACACGCTTTCACCCAAAAACGTTCAACTACGTCTGAACCGGGACTCAGGCTATGCGCCTTTGACTTCAAATATTACAAAGGTTCAACTACGGTTGAACGTCAGCTCAGGCTACGCGCCTTCACCCAAATCTACCTTCGACTTCAAATATTACAAAGGTTCAACTACGTTTGAACGTCAATTCAGGCTGCGTGCCTTCAAAAAATTACAAAAGTTCAACTACGGTTAAACGTCAATTCAGGCTACGCGCCTTCAAATATTACAAAGGTTAAACTACGGTTGAATGTCAGCTCAGGCTACGCGCCTTCACCCAAAGAGTTCAATTATGGTTGAACTTGGACTCAGGCTATGCGCCTTCGACTTCAAATATTACAAAGGTTCAACTACGGTTGAACGTCAGCTCAGGCTATGCGCCTTCACCCAAAAAGTTCAACTACGGTTGAACCGAAACTCAGGCTAAGCGCCTTCGACTTCAAATATTACGAAGGTTCAACTTTGGTTGAACGTCACCTCAGGCTACGCGCCTTCACCCAAAAATTCAACTACGGTCGAACTGAGACCCAGGCTACGCGGCTTTCAAAATTACAAAGGTTCAACTATGGTTGAACAACAGCTCAGGCTACATGCCGTCACCTAAGAGTTCGGCTATGAGTTAGACTAAGACTCGGTCCAAGTGCTTCCACCATTATGACTTACAAAACAATCCAACTACGAGGTGGACCAGGACTCAGGCTACACGTCTCCGTCACAAAAGCCACAAACTCAACCAGGGACGAATCAAAGCCAAGGACACACGTCCCCGAGGATATAAGTCGGGCTGCAATCAGACGAGAACAAGCGCCCCCATATGTCCAACCACGGACAAACCCTAGGTCGGGCCAAGCGCCCCGCCGTTCAAGTAAGTACGACTAACTCAAACTAAAGCTTCGACCCGCACAAAGTTCGGCCCAAGTCGAACTAGAAGGCAGTGCTTTTCATTATCACGACCAGTAGTTCGACTAAGCCCGAACTGGGACTAAAGCTATGTGCCGCCATTGCCCAAATGCGGCTACAACCCGCTCCCAACAAATGGAGAAGGCGACAACCAAAAACGTCTATCTATGGCCAAGGCCATCTACACCAACTTTCCTTAAGGCAAGGAATCAGTTCAACAATGGTCGAAATCACCTAACCGGTTGAAACTATTAACATGCCCACTAGAGAAACTCTAAGGCGACCCTCTCAAACAAGCACAAATACAAAAAAAAAAGAATAAGGTGTATTCGATACAAAACAAACTGAAGGGAAGAAAGCCACATATATTTACAATATTTACACGGGGTTACCCCAATTACATTGGCCCAAGACCGGCAAAAAAAAAAGAGAAAAACGAAAACAAAAATTTAACAAAAATTACAAACTTCCCCATTATTCACTCGTCGCTCCCAGCGCCCTCTTAACATTATCAGCGCCCTCGGCGCCATCATCACCCCCAGGCGTAGACGGGTCAAAACCATAGTCGAGGCGGGTATCACGAGCCTTTTGGCGTGCCTCCTAATAAGTGGCCTCATACACGACGCCGGCTTCCCACAGTCACCTATACACATCAAGTTGGGCTTCGGCATACATCCAAAGCTCACGAGCATGACCAAAAAAGGCAGCCTGATCCCTCAGGCGCTGATTCTCGGCCTTCAAGGCCGTGAATCAGTCCACTGTAGCATGGGCATCATGCTCACAGACAGCAATGCACCCCTCCAACGACCGCTCTCGGAAAGTAGCGGCGGCCCTCTCTAATCCGTGCTCTCTTTCTTGGGCGCGGTTGGTCGCCTGCAGTGTTTCAACCCTCGCCAGGGCATCCTCTGCCTACTTCCATACAGTGGCGGCCTCCGTCTCCAGGGTAGCCACCTTCCTAGTCAGAGCTTTAGCATCCTCTGTTGCAGCAGTCTGGTTTTGGCTCTCTATTTCACTAGCCTCCCTTCTCTCGGCGCCCATATCCTCGTTCGCTTGGCGGAGCTGCCCCTCAAGAGCAGTTACCTTGCTGAGGGTCTGTTGCATATGAAGCTCCCTCTGCACCAGCTCTTTTACCAGCTCCTGGTTCCGTGGGTCGTTCCTTATGCGTTCACACAGACCACGGCACCGGTCACGGTAGCGGCAAAACTTCTCCAACAACCGCATGAAAATAGCCGAGTGGACGTTAGCCCGTCTGATGCTCTCCACCTCCAGCAAGAATGTATATAACAAACAGAGTGATAGTTAATACAAGAAGACGTATTAGGAAAGAAAACAAACCAAAGTTTTATACATACCTATACACTCAGGGCGGCAACCTCACCCATCAACCCGACGTTTGAGATGCCCCTCAGGGACGTGCTCTCCACTTCCGAGAATAGAACCCCGAACAGCGTCACCAGGTTCTCCTCCTCGAGCAGTAGGTTCAGGTCGTTAGGGATCTCCAAATAACGGTAATCCCCTTCGGCCTGCACCGCTGGGCGGGTATAACCCTCCTGAAAAAGACAAACGTCTTCAGGATCCATGTCGAACTCCGAATCATCCCCCTCTCCTGAGGCGCCCCTTCCTTCATCCGCTCTGGAAATCGAGGCTTTCGCCGCTCGGCACGTTGAAGTGCCCATGTTTGCCAAAATATCGGCGCCTATACCCTCCACCAAAATAGTTCCCGAGGAACTACCTTCCATCTCAAAAATAGGAACAGAAATTTGAATTGCCGAAGCGATTGTGTCACCTTGACCTGAGCCAAACGAGGCAACCCCCACTGAGTGATCGCCCTGGCAAGGTCCGCTGTGCCCCTCTCCTCCGCCGATGACGAAGAGTCCAAACTAATCACCACCGGAAGGGCCGGGGTGAACGCCACTCTGCGCCAAACCAGCGACCTCGCGTCTTCTTCCTCATCTTCGTTAGGTGATCGTTCCGCCATGGAACGCACGACCCCTGGAGATTCTTCAACTACGGTCACAGACCGTGCCAGAGAATGTGCCGCCGAGGATTCTACTGAGGTCGCCCTCGGGACCGGGTGAGGCACCGTCATTATAATCAATCGAGCAGTCGCCCCCGGCCTATGGAAAGCAAGCTGAGAAACTCGGTCATTCTTTTCAACCAAGGAAAAAGGGCTAAGTAAAAGAAACTAAAGCCTATGAAAGGAGCAATAACAGCAAGTCAGATTCTTACCAGTTGTCGGCTTGCGGCCATGGACCTCCCAGAAAGGCGCCCACGTACGAATCCCTGCTATAATGGGGAGCACGGTCTCGACCCACTCGCGAATCCCAAATAATAGTGTTGGTTGTGCACCTCCCGCTACGACAGAAGAAGAAGGTCAGTACATACGAACATAAAGCGGGACATTTAGTCAAAGGAAATCGAGTCCAGCGTAAAAGAAACTTGCGTGCATGGTTCCACTCCTCCGGGAAGTCAGTAGCGCAGGCCACCAGGTACTCGGTCCTGATGAAGAAAAAATGCTCGTAAGGACGGATAGCGACCTCATCATCGAGCTCCGTAGTTAAGCCGGCGACCCCATGAGGGACCAACCGAATCATGGTGCCACGTACCCTCTGAGGGGAATAGAGAGTTAGCACATGCCCAAGATTGATCTCCCTCCGTGCCAACTCCGCATATTTGATCAGCATCGCCAGTAACTTGTAACAAGTGGGGACGAGCTGACCGGGGTACACCCTGTAGTAGCGACAGAAGTCAACCACCAGCATTGGGAGAGGAAGTCTGAATCCCAGCTTGAAAGGGTAGGCAAAAAAGACACAGTACCCCCGGCGGTCGACGTGTACCCTTTCGCCGCTTCTAGCCAGGATGATGTTGACGAAGCGAGTAATATCACATTGCTCCTTCAGCTGGGCGATGCCAACTTCCCCCATCAGTGGAGCTTAATCCAATTGATCCTCTCCCTTGGGGTCGGTGAAATCAGTTGCCGGACCACCGGGCAGAGAGAGAATATCAATCAACGATGGGAACCGGTCAACATTCAGCGAATCAGTGGTTCCTACCACCGCAGATGGGCCCTCAGCTGCCGTAACCGACATCTGAGCAATATCGAAATGACAACCACTCGCCATTTTGAGAATAATGGAAGAGAAATGGCAAAATTCACCAGAAAAGCAAGAAAAGACGGAGATCCAACGAAAACGACGGAGAATGAATTAACAAGGAGCAAAGACTAGATAATCTGAAAACAAGAAGTAGCTATCACTCTGGGGATTTCACTTAAACAAATATCGGAAAAGTGAGAACTGAACGATATAACCCCTTATTTATAGACGAGGCATAAATGACCTTCATGAATCCCAAAGGTCAACATTAACTACCTGGCCAACCGCAAAACGGTTCAGGCCTACAGTAACGGGCATCATTATGACAGATACCACGCAACGGTCATTCAACCGCCAATCGGCACGTCTCCCCTAAAACAATTGTGATGGCCCCAAGATACCGTGAGCTCTCCCCATGTGTCACCATACATACAACGTCCCCCTTATATGCGGTAAGCATGATCGTATTCTCTCCAGGCATGTAAAGATGGCTATGGCCATCTCTAAAGAAAAAATGGTTATGGCCATCCCTAAAGTAAAGATGACTACGGCCATCTCCAAAAGATAAAAGGCTACGGCCATCTCTAAAGTAAAAATGATTACGGCCATCCCTAAAGTAAAAATGGCTACGACCATCTCCAAAAGATAAAAAGCTACGACCATCCCTAAAGTAAAACTGGCTACGGCCATCCCCAAAAGATAAAAGGCTACGGCCGTCTCTAAAAATAAAAACGACTTCGACCGTCTCCGAAGAATAAAGGACTACGATCGTCCCCAACGCATAAACGGCTACGGTTATTGGCGGGATCCGCTCATTGAGCTCGGCCTGGGCACGACCTCAATAAGCGGACGGACTATCTGTATGGGTCAAAACTTGACCTCATGATAAT
This sequence comes from Nicotiana benthamiana, assembly GCA_034376525.1. NCBI lineage: Eukaryota > Viridiplantae > Streptophyta > Magnoliopsida > Solanales > Solanaceae > Nicotiana > Nicotiana benthamiana. Next base: position 47,162,396 of record CM067323.1, read on the forward strand.
GAATGAGATCAACGCATTTATTAAAGTCTATTTGTGATTAATAAATGGTATGGACATTTATTAACAAGATTATCAGGCAGATATCCAATTTGACAACTGAGGCCACGGCATGGCCGTCCTTGTGAGAGAGCCCCCTCGGTGTGGTCCCAACCCCTTGGCACCAGCTGGCAGGTCTCCTAGTTATAAATATTAGGAGAAAGAACCCTAAAAAGGGGGTTGCTTCTTCTTCTTCATATCTACTTCTAAAAGAAGAAAAAATACATCATTGTAAGGCTCTGAACCTTTCCATAGAGAGGCAGACAAAACCAATATCATAATTAAAATATCTTCACCCTCCTCCCTTTAACTTATAACCAGTGGCGTACGCAGGATTTTTCATAAGCAGTGTCACTATTTCTTGTAAAAAAATTTGTGGAGCCAAGGGAGTTTGAACCCAAGACCTTCACAAACAAGCTTAAAACTATCAACCACTAGACTACTGAATTATTTTGTTGCAAGTGGTGCCACTTTTGATACTTTTATCTTGTATTTCTGTTTTACTTGTTATTTTTATATATATAAATAGTAAAAATTTTGACGAAGCGGTGTCCCGTGACACCGGTTGGGTCCATGTAAATCTGCCACTGCTTATAACTGTTGTCTCTTACATCCTACTTATTTGGTCTTTTGGTTTATTACGATCTGCTGTGATTGACCCTTTATTTATTTTGATTGTTTTATGCTTACAACGTATATGAGAACTTTTGAGCTAAACATTGTACATTTCAATTTAAATTAAAAATTCTTTGTCCAACTCTAAGCAGCGCCGCCTTTTACCACGTATACACCTGATCATATGTGTATTATATATCTTAACAAATAATAGGATTTATGTTATACACGTTGACGCTATAAATACCTTGTACAATAATTGCTATAAGCAATTACCCTTCTATTTTCTAAGTTACTATATTGAACTTGATTTGAATGTGTTATTGTGCATCATTTTTTCCTGATGATGTAAAAAGCATATATACTACTCCCTCCGTTCAGTTTATGGGAATCTATTTTCTTTTTGGTTCATTTCAAAAAAAATAATTCTTTTCTATATTTGAAAACAAATTAGCTTAAATTTTACAATTCTACCCGTAATGAGAAGGTTTTATAACCACACTAATACTTTGGGTCCCTTTTCGATTTGTTTAGAACCACAAATTCCAAAAATCTTAATTTTTTTCTTAAATTTCATGTCCGGTCAAACAAATTCACATAAATTAAAACGGAGAAAGTAGGGTCTATTACGCTATTAGTACAAAAAACTTAAATTCACAACCATAACGGTGGGAGGAAGAGCGTGCCATAGAATTATTTCTGTATCATTATTTAAGTAGACAAAGAAGATGGGGCGAAATAGTCAGCAAACAACAACAACAACCCAGTGGAATTTCATAAGTGGGGTCTAGAGAGGTAGTGTGTACGCAGACCTTATCCCAATTTTGGAAGAACCCACGCTCTAGAAGAACTATTTTTAAAAAGGCCTTCGGCTCAATAGTCAGCAAAATAATCCAAGATTAGCACTAACAATGTTCTTTTTCAAAAAGTTGTGGAGCTACTAAAGATAACGGTCGTGAAATTTGAAAAAAGCTTCACAATGTATATAATCATTTAATCCCATCTCTGTATTCCCCTTTTTGCCCATTTTGGTTACACATAACAATCATCTTCGACCCTCTCACTATTGAGAAAAAACAAAGCCAATGAAGTTAACAAAAGCAATGAAGAAGCTCAAGTTCTGGTCAAGAAAGAAGAAGAAAAAGAGAGCTCCTCTTCTTGAACAACCACCATCGCCGCCGCCACCATTGCTACCCTGCTATTATCAATGCCCTTATAATTACCCAATTCAGCCGTCAGCACCGCCATTGCCACCTTGGTTCGAGTACGAGCAGCAGCAATTACATGACTCCATTTTCATAACAGAGCAAGGTTCAACTTCGACATCAGAAAATCTGAACCAAATTCATGGAACTAATTCGCAGCACTCTTATAATGTTAGCGAGATCAATCAACCAAAGCCAACACCGTCGGATAATATTAGTACTATTACTTTGGCTCAACAGTTGGTTTCGAATCCAGTGTATGGTGTACCTGTGACAACAGAGAGATTTGGTGGAGCTTTTGGGTATGTGATCAATTTTGGAGCTCATTTATTCAGGTGTTTCTTTCCATGTTTTCATATTCGAGAATTGAAGTAAGCCGTATGTTTTCATACAATATCAGACAACCATTTCATTGCAAAAATTGAGTTTCCTATTTCTTGTAAAGTTATTCAGGAGTGATTTTTTTTATCGACATAATCAATTAAGGTCTAGTAAGTTTGAAAACATAAATGGATGCAAGGTTGTTTTTTATTCATGAATGTGAGTGTCATGCCTCAGCAATAAAATCTCACATATACATAAACGTATTATCACTTTTAACCCGCGCCAGAAACTATTTACGTTCTGTAGCCGGAAAAGCATATAAAATTTGTATAACTTTTGCATACACACACAACACACACATATATATAATATATTTTTGGCCGTTATTTTAAGAGCGGCTATACAGTGTCATTTTCCCTATAGATATCTCTCCCTCATTCTTACTAAACATATATGTCAAAAATTATGTCTTAGCTCTATTACATTGAATAAAATGAATTTTTTGGGCAAGCAAATGAAATGAATTTATATTTCATATAAGAAGAAATCCAGAAAATTGACAAAACCGAAACAAAATCTGACTCTGCAGTTTGGCTTAATTTGTATATCTAATAAAGACATAGTTGGTTTGGTCTCGATTTTTAAAGATCGAACCATGAGCACTCCTACACTTTAAGTCGCATAAATAGTGGCATCACCTCCACCTAACCTAAACCTCTGTATATAGACACCATTGACGGAAATGCCTCAATTTTATATCTACAAATACAGAGATGCCGCAAAGACAATGTCCCTCTTGATCTTGGCTACAGCCTCTTTAAATTTTGCCTCAAGCTTTTCATCCCCAACGGCTTTTGCAGCTTCAATAAGCTGCTGAAGAACTTCCTCTAGTCTCCTGATAGCCCTGATTAAACTGCCCTCAAACACCTGAGTGATCTCCATTATCTCATAGAACTTAGATCCTTTAGCCCACGCATAGACAGCCTCCATGATATCAGGCCGGAATGAACTCACAAAGTTCTCAACGTCTATTTGGACCTATTGAAAGCACAATGGAGTTAAGACAAAATGGTCAACAAGAAAGTGATACTTTGCATGACAAAATCTCTACAAGTAGTTGCTCTTTTGGTTGCAGATTATGGAGGGTCTTCGGTAATTAGTTTCTCAATTCACATTAACAATTGAATCAGATTCAACAAATTAAACTCATGTTACTAATTCAAATCGCTGATAACTTAGAAAATGCTTAACAGTGCCCGAAAAACTGAAAGTTAGATAATAAGTCAGTGACGTGTTCATTCAGCTATTGTATTTAATACCATAATTATCAAGCTTTATCAGCATACTCAGATGATGCATACCTTGCTCTCGAGCTGAACTTTTGCAACCCTTCGAGCTGCATCTTGTAACTGCGCAAAGAGCAACTCTAGCTCTTCCCTGGGCTTCTGAGCATCCTGAAGCTTTTCTTGCCACACAAAACAAGAGAGAAGAGAGACAAGCTCCTCCACTTTAATTTTCTCGAAGGTCCCATTATACATCAATTCACTCAAGGTCAACTCATCTGCGCTGCTGATTGAACAGACAACGTTACCTTTAGACTCCAGGACATCCTCCTCACTGTTGATGTATCTGCATAATTCGCAACCTCATAAGAACCTTTCATGCAATTGACCAATCAGAGCAAAGTCATACAGAACAAAAGAATTCTGGGGCAAGAAACCATGAGAGAATACATAACATGATGAAGAAGCGCGTACCATACCAAACAGAGGAACAAAAGTGTATGTCAGAAACATAGATGGTGCACTAAATCCGCTTAAGTCTCTTTTGCATTAATGTTTATCCTAAGTTATAAAAAAACATTTGCCATACCACATCGAAATAGAATTAACAACAGTTCTTCGCATGGTTTTCTCTTAAAAGCAGGCTACTTATCTGTAGCTCATAGTCCACACTGTCACATTCAAATATACCCATGAAAGTACCAGATATCAAAGGAAAAGGATCTGAATTGGAGTAAATATTTGGGAGAATGATGGGCTCATTACAACACTAGAAGCATTTTATAAGTTTAGTACACCTTTGAAAGGGTAAAACAATTGGCAATATAATACTGATGAAAAAATGGAGAAGAAAAAATAAAAAATAAATAAAGCAGTTCAACTGTTAAAAGTTTCAGTAACTTTATGAGAGGAAACAATAACAATACGAAAAGCATGTATACTCCTCTAATTCTGACAGCTGCAATAGCCAACACAGCGCAACTTCAAAGAAGAAACAGTCTGTCTGCAAAATCAATATAAGGTTGGTAAGATAGAGAGGTGAATATACCCGAGTCTCCTGAGAACTCTTTTCCTTGCTTTAAGTTCATCTTTGAACGCTAAGGCTTTTGAAGTACGCATTGCTCTCTTAATTGATCTGATTTTTCCAGTAAGTTCTTTCTTCTTATGCAAAACCTTAAGCTTTTCTTTTATGAGGGGAGACGTTGCTATCTTGTGCTCTTCAAACAGACTCTCCAAGGCTTCTATCTTACTTGAAGCCTTCCTGTACGTGCTACTTTGAACCTGCAGAACACGCATCGAATGAACACCAAGCTAATATGCCAGCAGGTTAATACCAGGAAGTCGGGGGGGGGGGGGGGGGGGGAAGTGGGGGGATATAAGCTCTGCTTTTGACCTTCATGTCATCTTCCGGGTGTAAGAGAGGCATGCCCTCTCTTGAAAATCTATTGAGAACTTCAGAAACCTTCTTTAGTGTATTTTCTCGAACTTCCGAAGGCAAAAGATCCTTTGGTATCACAAGACGGACACTGCTCAAACTATCAATCTGTCATTAATTTGTTTAGCAGAAAATACATCAGGTACACCAACAAGTGAACAACAAGTCTAAATTTAATGTGCATGAACGACATTGTAATTTAATTTTCACTTTCATGACCTGCTAGAGAGCATATACATGCACACATGATTAGACGAGAAACGATTTTCAAAATCTATGACAAATCCCATCATTCAGATGCAGAAAGAGACGGCAGAAGGGCAGAAAAATTAAAACGAAGAACTGACCACAATACAAAAGTAGAAATGGGACTTGGGTGTTACCGGAATGATTAGCAGTTAAAACATCATCTACACCGTAACTCCATCCATAATAGTTTGGTAGTAGTTACGGTAATACAGGAGGATGTAGATCAAAATATACTGATTTAAAAGGTGTAGCAGGAACGTTCTCCTCTTAATTTTTCCCTTTTTGATAGTAAGGTTGCACTGAGAAATGACAAATTACCAAGACTACCGAATTTGTTCCAACAATATGTACTGAGGAATATATTGTTACCTTTCTCAAAATATGCACAGATGAGTATCAAGAGGAAATTGCAGATCTATTTGTACTTCAGCACCAAGAAAGAATCAGCTATGCTTTATCTAAGTAGTTTTTTAGTTGAAATGTAATTTGTGAAGGACTTTGCAACTAAAATGTGGTCTTTAAGTTGGAAACCTACCATCTCTACCAGCACAGGCATAGGTAACTCTATCCAGCGAGGAGAAAAATTTCCCTATTATCTTAACTTACAAAATTTAGTGTCTCATCAGATATTGCTAGCAGCAGAATATGCAAAAGGAGCTTACCTGGGACAAAGGAAGAGAAACAACAGCTGGTTCCCCAGCATTCTTCAACGGGACAATTTTAATTGTCTTTCTACCAACCTCATCCTTCTGCACTATACATCTCGTAAGTACATCTATTGTATAGTTTGCATCCTCCGGTTTTTTGTTTGCACCATCTGAACATAACATTCGACTAAAAGTTAAGAATCTAACTAGCAAGAGAACCCAACTACTGTCCAATTAAATATATCATCTCACCTTCAGAAAGACCTTTCACCCTTTCAAAATTAATTATTACTCCCCATGTGACCTCTTCTTTTATGGAGAAGGTTGGAACATCATCATCAACCTTCGTACACTCAATGCATACAAGCCTACCAGGCTGCAAGAATGGCAAGCAATATTTTGGAGATAAAACAATGTTACGTGCATCCCTCTTTAAGCTCTTATATTGTTCTAGAAGACTATAGTATCTCTCAAGGCTATCTTCTTCTTCAATCACAATTGAGTCTCTCTCCTCTTCAAGAATTTTTGCTTGTTTCTGGCAAGAAAAAGGAAAAAATAAAAACAAAACCTAAAAGAACTTTAGGGAGAGGGAGCCAGGAGTTGAGTCAATTGACAAACCTCAAGATCAGGAATTGCACGATCTGCTTGAAATTGATAGAACGAGTCACGGAGAAGATTTTTAGGATCAGCATCTTTACAGCGTATTTGATTTAAAAGCATGTTATAGCTTAAATGGAAGGCACTGACATACACAAACAAGGAGTCAAAACACAACGTTGGAACTGATACGATGATTAAGAAAACTTTTGTCTGTGTGTGGTGGGAGATGGGGTGACAAATAAGACAATGCTGAAATGGCTGTGTTCATCAATTTAACCAATTATTCATTTTTTTAGTAGTGTCAAATAGCTGCATAGTTGTCGTCAATGCATTATTTGCAGTCTAGATATACACATGACATAAATATTAATCAATGTCTTTTTTTCCTTTTACGCACTGCTTCTTAATGGAAAAGAAGAAGATATTTCTAATCCTCTAAGAGGAAGAAAGATATTTTACTCAGGGAGGTTGGAAGATAACTACCCGCAAAAGGTAATTTGTTTCAGCTTAACAGCACTCTATGAAGCATGTTTGACTCGAGATAATCTCAGCAGAAGGAACATACCCACTGTTAACAGATGCTACGTGCCAACAAAGTATAGAAACCAACAGTCACCTCCTACTAAACTGCTCAGTTGCTACAGATACCTGGAACACGCTCTTTTCAGTTTTTGGACAAGTTGGGTCATGCTAAGGATACCTACATATTCTTGGAAAATTGGTAGATACATCAGGACAATCTGGATTTTTTTATTTTATTTTTTTTGAATGGAAAATCTGGAAAAGCTTCGTGCATGTATTAAAGGAAAGAAGATGTTTTGATGGAATATCAACTCCTAATCAGACTCTCAAGGCCAAGTGCCTTCTATTTCTATATAGCTGGAGTAATTTCCCCCGTAAACTCCCCTGACACTTTTTTGGACTTTGTAGCTCCTTATCTTTAGCATAGGGCACATCGAAATGGAACTAACAAACTCATTTTTGTTCTTACTACCTTTTGTACTATTTGCATCTGCTTGATGCCATTAATGAAACCACTTCACCAGAAAAAAAAAAGTTCTTGACGTAAATGAGTAGTCAAAAGTGGCACCTGTTTAATGCATCAGCACTTCCTTTTAGCATGGATTTCACTGTAGGAGGTTCAAGCTTCTCATCAACCATAAGGATGCAGATCCCACGTTCATCAATCCCCCGACGACCAGCACGACCACTCATCTGAATATACTCACCACTGGATATCCACCTAAACTTGTCTCCATCAAATTTGCGAACATTTGTGAAGACAACAGTTTTTGCAGGCATGTTCAGACCTATACTGAAGGTCTCTGTGGCAAACAAACACTGCAAGAAAATCATATAAAGCTACATGATCAGAATTGAGCTTAGAAGAGTCTCTTACGGAGGATAAAAGTATGCCGAAACTTTTACGCATATATCAGTGCAACTGCACAAGTATCTGTGTATCTATGACTTCAGAGGTACTTTAAAATGAGGTCAACAAATCTGGAAAAAAAAAAAAGAGATGATATATATTCCTCTGGCACCTTCATAGAATGATGACAGAAGTATTTCAATGGAGAGGCTTAGCAGGCATTGAACCCTTAAACAGGAGTGTCGATCCCAACTAAAACAGGAGAGTGGTCAACTATGAACAAGAATTTTCTAGCCAATATAGAAGGCAACATTAATAACCAAAGTATCATTCTATCACTTAGTTGATTTATTAATACATCTGCGTAAAACATTCTAATCTACTCTATAACTGCAGAAAAATTTCAGGACATAAGATAAATATATCATTAAATGCAAACATAAAGTTAATCAACTTCTTGGACTGAATGAAGTCAAGTAGTAACATAAAAATCCTTCTCCTACTGGATTAATTCTTGAAGCAATTAAAAATTATTTTCTCCCTACCTTGATGAATCCTTCTTGGAACAGGATTTCAATCACTTCTTTCAATATAGGAAGCAAACCAGAATGATGCACACCAATTCCACGTTTCAAAAGGGGAAGCATATTTGAAACCTGCAATGTCAATTATCAACAATCAGTCATTAGTAAGAACTCTTTCCAAACATCAAGGACATGAAGCAATAAATTTATCGCATAACTGAACCGTCCCAGGAATACACGGTGGGGAAACATTGGTAGTACTTGTAGGAAAAGAATCTCAGTGTTTCACTTGTAACCACATATAAAATCTCACCTAGGGCATCTATAATAAAAAACAAAAATATAAGATGCTTACCTGCGGCAGCTTTTTATCATCATCCGATAAAATGTCCATAGCACTCCAAAAAATAGTTTCAATATTCACCTTCTCATCATCATTGTTAAGATCCATTTTAGCCATCTATTTCCGTATAGAAAAGGCAGAATAGTTAGCGCATTAAGCAAGACTTAGACAGAAATAGATGTTCTCATGTGCCAACAAACAAGTACATATAATTCTACACAATGGAAAGCTGGTTCAAAGGTGGGTGGAACAAAATATACTTCTACAGAATGAATATCATTTCAAAAGTTTATGGCATGTTCTCTTCTCTCTGGATCAGATCAAAAGGGGATATAACAGAGAAGAAATTAGGGGGCATCTTTTGTAGAGAATCATGTTTTGATGTAAATTCTCTACTTTTTGGTATACTTCTTGTACACATGAGTTTTCTCCCTTTTGATTAATACAATTTACCTTATAAAAAAAAACAGAGAAGAAATTAGGAAACTTGTATGTTGGTTTGCCAACCTCACACCGAATAGCCATCTAAGAATTATTGGCTTCAGCAAAAGACACAAAACATACCTGCATTGCCAGAAATTCACATTCTCTTTTGCTGAAGCTGAAACATATTACAGGATCATATTGCCGCTGAATAATCATTTTAACCATCTTGAATATGTCACTATCTTCACCAGATTTGCCAACAACCAGACCCTTCTGCCACTTGCCATTCTCTCTTTTCTTATCCCCTTCATTGGCTGGAACAAGAGCATTCAAAGCTTTCTGAAAACTATCCTCACGAAACTTCCCTTTTTCATCAACCACCAAGTATAATCCATCACCACCAGAAGGAAATATATAATGCTGAAGTGGTGTGGGTCTATAGTCCGTATAAACAATGTGACATGGTTGCTGATGGACCTGCACTATGACAAACCAGGTTAATATCCGACCAATAAGATTCATAAACAGGTTAAACTTTCAGAAATTAGTATCTCATCAAAACAAGGATAATTCAATATCAGGATCTGGAAATAAAGGGATCACTCTTTCTTAGAGGTGAACTATTTCAATAATAAAAGCTCTCCTCATCATCTCCCATTGTGGATAACTTGATACCTCAAGCCTGTGCTGACCAGAATAACTGGTATACAGCTATTGATTTGCATGCATTGTCAAGAAAAGGAGAGAGATATTCATGAGACATGGGTCTCCTCAGAGATAGGGAAAGAGAGGCAAAGAATTAGGGTAAACCCCCTAAGCTTCTACCTTATTTAGGGTAAACCCCCTAAGCTTCTACCTTATTTAAATTTCCTTTGCAGGTTTCCAGGATGAACTAATGGTCCAGCTGTACCTAGATGATAGCCTTGTGCCCGCATGCCAATCTTTAATCTACAACTCTTTGATTGGATTCTCTCTCAAAGCATCACCCTAAAATCTAGATTAGCCCATGCTCCAATGTATTTATGCTCTTCACTAAAAGGAAGTGAGGCCATAAATGACCATCATATATGTTAGAATAGTTATATAAATAGTAGAAAATAACCCTAATCCCCATATGTATTAGGAGTAGGACATGTTATGTGTATATAATATATATAGGGCTCGTTGTATCATTTTTGATGAATTATAGGGCTCATGGTATCATGTTTAACACAAGGGAATAATATCAATTAGATTTCTCTCCCGTGCATTCTCACATGGATCAGAGCAAGCGTGAGAGATTTATCGTTGTGCATAAATTCCAGCGACTCCGGGAAGGAAAATCAGTTGACTGGAAGCCTTTTTCCGGCAGGTCCGCCGCAAGTAAAAAAAACACTTTTCGTCAGTGTTGTGCAAAAACCAACACCATCACAAAGTTGATCGGTCTCCGGCGACCAACCCATAAAAAAATCTCCGTCAGAATACCCTCCACGCGCCGCCACGCGCCGCCACTCGCCACCTTAAGAAAATTTTCCAGCAAAGTTCTGACATCGCGTGGGCCACCTTCCGACCATTTTTTGGCGACGACTCTTCAGGACATATTGTTCCCTTTGCAATTCCGAACCTACCCATCCAGGTTACACCAAATTTCGACAACTTTTATGTTTTTCCGGCGTGAATAGTGATTTCAAAAGTGGACTTCCGGCCATTTTGTGAAAACGTTTTTCAGAACACTTGGGTCGTCTAGTAATTCTGATCCTACCTCTATTATTTTTATTTCATTCCGACCACATGTAATTCCGTCCACTTTGAATTTTCCCGGCAGCTACAGTACTATTCCGACTACTACAGTAATATTCCGACAGCTACAGTATTTCCTTATTCTGTTTCACTGTTCTTTACTTTGTTTCAATGGATTACATTTGATTATTTCTCTAATTTGGTAATAATTTGCAACGATGTCTTTGGGAGTCGATGCTTTCTGGTCTAAAAACCCGTGTTCTGGCAGTTCTGGTGTTATGATTATCTCAGAACCTTTAATGGGAAGTTCAAACTACTTAGCTTGGGCTTCGTCTGCTGAATTGTGATGTAAAGGTCAAAGTGTTCAAAGATCATCTAACCACTAAGTATGGTGAAGGAGATGAAAAGGCTAAAGCACTTTGGGAGAAGATCGATGCTCAGTTACGCAGTATTCTGTGGCGATCTATTGATTCCAAGTTGATGCCCTTGTTTCGTCCATTCCAGACATGTTATTTGGTTTGGGAAAAGGTTTGCACTTAATACACGAATGACATATCTCGTTTCCATGATGTGATATCACGGATGACAAATTTGAAGAAACATGAATTAGATATGTCTTCTTACTTGGGACAAGTACAAGCAGTCATGAGGAATTTGAGAAGTTGATATCAGTTTCTGCGAGTGTCGCAAAGCAGCAAGAGCAGCGGAAAAGATGTTTTTAGTTCTTACTCTTGCTGGGCTTCCTAATGATCTTGACTCAGTACGCGATCAGATTTTGGCTAGTCCGACTGTCCCCACAGTTGATGAATTATTCTCTCGATTACTTCGCCTCGCTGCAGCACCAAGTCACCCAGTGATCTCATCACAGACACTTGACTCATATGTTCTCGCATCCTAGACAGTGGACAATCGAGCATCTTATACAATGGAGAATAGACGAGGAGGAGGTCGTTTTGGAAGATCTAGACCCAAGTGCTCTTATTCTCATAAACTTGGACACACTCGTGACGTGTGTCATTCTTTACATGGTCGACCACCCAAAAATGCTTATGTTGCTCAAACCGAGACTACAGGTAACCAGGGATTTTCTTTATCTGAAGGGGAGTATAATGAGTTCCTTAAATATCGAACAAGTAAGCAGACATCTCCACAAGTAGCCTATGTTGCTCAGCCTGATACTTCTGTTGCTGGTAATCCTTTTGCTTGTGTTTCCCGGTCCAGTACTCTTGGACAATGGGTTGTGGACTCAGTTGCTTCTGATCATATCTCTGGTAATAAATCCCTTTTGTCAAATATTGCGTATTCACAGTCTCTTCCCAATGTTACTTTAGCTAATGGGTCTCAAACTAAAGCAAAAGGAGTTGGACAAGCGAATCCCCTGCCCTCTGTCACTCTAGATTCCGTTCTTTATGCCCCTGGCTGTCCTTTTAATCTTGCATCTGTTAATCGTTTGACTCGTGCCCTCCATTGTGGTATATATTTTATTGATGATTCTTTTATTATGCAAGACCGCAGTATGGAACAGATGATTGGAACAGGACTTGAATCACAAGGCCTTTACTACCTTAACTCACTTACTTCCTCCAAGGCATGTCTAGTTACCGATCCTCCAGACGTAATTCACGGACATTTAGGACATCCAAGCTTATCCAAGCTTCAGAAGATGGTGCCTAGTTTGTCTAGTTTATCAGTGTGAGTCATGTCAGCTCGAAAAACATACCTGAGCCTCCTTTTCTCGTAGTATAGAGAGTCATGCAGAGTTTGTTTTTCTTTAGTTCATTCTGATATATGGGGTCCTAGTAGAGCCAGTTCAACCTTGGAATTTCGTTATTTTGTTAGTTTCATTGATGATCATTCAAGATGTACTTGGATTTTCTTAATGAAAGATCGTTCTAAGTTGTTTTATATATTCCAAAATTTTTGTGCTGAAATTAAAAATCAATTTGGTGTTTCTATTCGCACTTTTCGCAGTGATAATGCCTTAGAATATTTATGCTCTCAATTTCAGCAGTTTATGACTTCTCAAGGAATTATTCATCAGACCTCTTGTCCTTATAACCCATAGCAAAATGGGATTGCAGAGAGAGAATAGGCACATTATTGAGACTGCTCGCACACTTCTCATTGAATCTCATGTTCCGTTGTGTTTTTTGGACGATGCAGTTCTCACATCTTGTTATTTGGTTAATCGGATGCCTTCATCTCCCATCCAGAATCAGATTCCGCATGAGGTATTGTTTCCCCAGTCACCCTTATACTCTCTTCCCCCTCGTGTTTTTGGGAGAACTTGTTACGTTCATAACTTAGCCCGGAAAAGATAAGTTAGCTCCTCGTGCTCTCAAGTGTGTCTTCCTTGGTTATTCTCGTATTGAGAAGGGATATCGTTATTACTCACATGATCTTCGTAGGTACTTTATGTCTTCTGACGTCACATTTTTTGAGTCTAAACCTTTCTTTACCTCTTCTGACCACTGACCACCTTGATATATCTGAGGTGTTACCTATACCGACCTTTAAGGAGTCTACTATAGCTCCTCCTTCACCTTCCATCCCAGTAGTCTTACCCGAGTCTACTATATCTCGCCATTCACCTTCCGCTACAGAAGTCTTACCCATTCCAACCGTTGGAGAGTCTAGTGTGGCTCCTCCTAGACTCCCTGCCACAGAAACACCACTCTTGACATATCGTCGTCGTTCGCACCCAGCATCAAGCCCGACAGATTCACGTCCTTCACCTAACCCTGCTCTTACTCCGGACTTGTCTCTTCCTAGTACACCAATTGCACTTCGGAAAGGTATACGGACCACCCTTAATCATAATCTCCATTATGTCGGTTTAAGTTATCATCGTTTGTCATCACCCTATTATGTTTTTCTATCTTCTTTGTCCTCTGTTTCCATCTCTAAGTCTACAGGTGAAGCATTGTCTCATCCAGGATGGCGACAGGCTATGATTGACGAAATGTCTGCTTTACATAGGAGTGGTACTTGGGAGCTCGTCCCTCTTCCTTCAGGTAAATCTACTGTTGGTTGTCGTTGGGTGTATGAGTCAAGGTTGGTCCGGATGGTAAGGTTGATCGTCTTAAGGCTCGTCTTGTTGCCAAGGGATATACTCAGATATTTGGGCTCGATTACAGTGATACCTTCTCTCCCGTGGCTAAGATAACATTAGTCCGCCTTTTTCTATCCATGGTTGTTTTTCGCCATTGGCCCCTCTATCAGCTGGACATTAAGAATAATTTTTTACACGGTGACATTGAGGATGAAATTTATATGGAGCAACCACCTGGGTTTGTTGCTCAAGGGGAGCCTCGTGGCCTTGTATGTCGCTTGCACCGGTCAGTTTATGGTCTAAAGTAGTCGCCTCGAGCCTGATTTGGTAAGTTTAGCACAGTTATCCAGGAATTTGGCATGACTCGGAGTGAAGATGATCACTCTGTATTCTATCAGCATTCTGCAATGCTTCGAGTCTCTATATTTATTCGGTGGTCTATGTTGATGACATTGTTATTACCGGCAATGACCAGGATGGTATTATTAAATTGAAACAGCATCTCTTTCAACACTTTCAGACTAAGGATCTGGGCAAACTAAAGTATTTTCTGGATATTGAGGCCGCTCAGTCTAGCTCAGGTATTGTAATCTCACAAAGGAAGTATGCCTTAGATATTCCTAAGGAGACAAGAACCACAGGTAGTAGACCTGTTGACACTCCGATGTATCCAAATTCTAAACTTCTGCCAGGACAGGGGGAGCCTCTTAGCGATCATGCAAGATATAGGCGGTTGATTGGTAAATTAATGTTAGTGACAAGACCTAACATTTCATTTCATGCGAGTGTTGTGAGTCAGTTTATGGATTCTCCGTGTGATAGTCATTGGGATGCACTTGTTCGCATTCTTCGGAATATAAAATCAGCTCCAGGTAAAGGTTTATTGTTTGAGGATCGAGGCCATGAGCAGATCGTTGGATACTCCGATGCAGATTGGGCAGGATCACCTTCTGATAGACGTTCTACTTCTGGATATTGTATCTTAGTAGGAGGAAATTTGGTATCTTGGAAGAGCAAGAAACAGACTGTGGTTGCTCGATCTAGTGCAGAAGCAGAATATCGAGCAATGGCTACGGCTACATGTGAGCTAATTTGGATCAAACAGTTGCTCAAGGAGTTGAAATTTGGTGAGATTAGTCAGATGGGACTTGTGTGTGATAATCAAGCTGCTCTTCATATTGCGTCAAATCCAGTGTTTCGTAAGAGAACTAAACACATTGAGATTGACTGTCACTTTGTCAGAGAAAAGATACTCTCGGGAGATATTGCTACAAAGTTTGTGAAGTCAAATGAACAGCTTGCAGATATTTTAACCAAGTCCCTAACTGGTCCTCATATTAACTACATATGTAACAAGCTGTGTACATATGATTTATATGCACCAGGTTGAGGGGGAGTGTTAGAGAAGTTATGTAAATAGTAGAAAATAACCCTAATCTCATGTGTATTAGAAGTAGGACATGTTATGTATATATATATGGCTCATTGTATCATGTTTAACATAAGGGAATACTATCAATTAGGTTTTTCTCCAGTGCATTCTCACAATATACTTGGGCATAGTCGATACACATCACATAAATTACGCATAATATAACAGGCAAACGTTCTATTTTTCCTAATTATAAGTAGCTGCCAAAGATTACAGCATTTCTCTTAAACCTTGACTGTAACATCTCGTAATCAAATAACAGGAAAAAAATTAGCGGATGTCTCACTCAAGATTTCAAAAAATATGCGCGCTCGCTGCATATCATATAGCAATCAATAATCTACACATCAAATTAAGCTAAATAGGGATTCACAATAAAGCAAGGTTTAGAGGACATAAGATAGAAACCAAGCAATTTAGGAGTTCAACACTGACTCATGAACACCATAAATATCAGATTATTTGAATTATTGATGAAACAAAGCCAAATCTTCTTCACCCTTCAATACATAACTCTAATATGTCCCCACATATCCAAAAACAATATGCCACCATCCTCCATATCTAAATACGTGCAAAAACTATCTACTTCGTGAAGCAGTTTATGAAGAAGCAAGATTTGTTTTTCAATATTACTTTCAAGACTTGAGCAACGTCATTAAGACAAACAAATTCTTAAACGGAAGACCAAAAGCAATCAAGAAATACCATTACTCCAATATTACACCCTCCGTTTCAATTTATACAACTTTCCTTATTAGTCTATTCCAAAAAAAATGACATATTTCTATATTTGAAAATAATTTAACTTTAAACTTTTCTTTCTACCCATTTCACCCTTAATGAGCAATTTTTATTGTCACACAAATGTCATGACCCCACAACTTTTATTCCTTCATACTACAAGTGTCAAAAATCTTCCCTTTTTTCTTAAACTCCATGTCAAGTCAAACTACCTCATATAAATTGAAACAGATGGAGTATATCTTAAGAATTGCTCCAGTAAATGTTCAGTTGTTGTCATTAATATTAAAGTAGGACACCATATCCATGAATATATCAAATGGGTTCGAGCATCAAGCATGCTAATCAATATCAATGTGTTTATACAAGTTATTGATACCTTTGCAACCCAATCCGCAAACTCTTTAGCATTGGGCACCGTGGCCGAGAGGAACACAAAACGAGAATTTTTCGGGGCCATAACAATACTTTCCTCCCAAACCACACCTCTTTCTCTGTCACGCATGTAATGTACTTCATCAAAAATAACCCAAGCCACCTGCCTTATAACATCTGATCCGTTGTACTGCATACTACGCCAGATCTCTGTAGTCATTACCTGAAACCAAATCATACCTTAGCCTCCCTGAAACCCCAGCATGAATTAGAAAAATTATGAGCAAATGCATCGAACAAAACCTGGGCATACCAAGCAAGAAGCATTTGGATCAATCGTGACATCTCCGGTCATCAAACCCACATCTGAAAACTCCTCTTTGAATTCTCTATACTTCTGATTACTAAGAGCCTTAATTGGTGAAGTATATACTACTCGCTGGTTATTCTTCAGACACATGGCAATCGCATACAATGCGACAACTGTCTTTCCAGCTGACGTGTGTGCTGATACCTACAGACACAACTTCAAATTCAGTCCCACCACCATTAAATATAAAATAATCTAACTAAGATGTACTATGTTAGATAAGTGTGAAATTTCAGAGAATCTGAAAAACTGTAATTTGCCCTAAATGACATTATTTGTTACTCATGATACGGGCCGAATAAAAACCCCAACTAATTCGGTATTCAGACTTATCTTGATTGAATGATTAATTCATACAAGAACAACTACGCTTCAATCCCAAGCAAATGGGTTTGGCTATGTATTATTGGCTGCCAGCCTGCTGCATAGATTGATTAAATTAACTATTGGGAAAAAATGTAAGCTTACCATGACGGATTCGCCATTATTAAGGCAATTGATAGCTTCGGATTGAAAAGGGTCAAGGGTAAAAGGGAACTCTTTAGCAGGTTTTGAGTCTTGTTGAGGCAAAGTTGAAGCAGCAGAGGAAATATAGCCTTCTGGGTATGATACATCATGCACACATGCAACTGCTTCATCCACTAAACCATTTTGTTTCATCTGTTTACTTGGAGGAGGTATAATACTACCCTCATTATTGGAGAATTCTTGCGACTTCCTCTTAAAAGAACCCATCTTTCACTATTATTAATCCACAATCTAAAACAATTCAATGAAAGAAAGCCGTATTCAGTCAATGAAAACCCTAAACTATTTTAGAACATGTACAAAATAAGAAATCACAAAGAGTGAGGCAAACCAAGGGCGGCTCTAGGGTATCTTGCCGTAGGCCCCAAATAACTTATTATATAATATATTGTAATTTATATTTATATAATTGTTTATAAAATATTTTAAATTTTAATATTTATTTAAAATTTGGTAGATGTACAATTGAATGAGGTTATAGGATAAAAATTTTCTCTAGCTAAATTAAATAATATATTTATCTTTTCGTTAATTTTATTTTCTTTTTTCCTTTTTTTAAATATTTTTATAATTTTACTTCCGAATTTTAACTCAGATTCTCTAAAATAGTTAATTTTTGTTACGTTTGATTGATCCACACATCACAGAGCAAGTTCTTTTATGTCTCATTTTTTTAACTAAAAAATTCAGAGACAAGTATCGTAAAATTCAAAACATGATCGATAATAGGCTCAATTATTTTATTAATTTTACTTAATGTTATATTTTTGTATAGGGGAGAGCTCAATACCATATGATTTATGCATACACCACGTAATATATGTTGTTCTCTCACCACTTTTTTTGTCTCAATATTATATGGATTTTATGAAAGAAATTTCAGGGTCATTTAATATATTTTAGTTTTAAGCCACCAATTTCATTAAGCCACCCTCATTAATGATCAATAATTATTTATAGATTATTGTCCCATGAACGTATTATTCAACCAGCTTCATTCATATTTGACAACTAAATAATACATTCACTAATTGTTATCTTATCTTAATTGAGACTCTATAAAATTTGATTGAGAATATCATGGGCTGGACTTGCGGCTCAAGGAGGGGATTAGCAAAGCTTTAATTTAGCTCCCATAATTTTTTTAATAATGACTTTTATGATTTTATTTCAAGTTAGACAATATTAAAGTTTGCAAAAAAAAATCTTGGACAAAAGAAAGAAAAAAAGACAATTTATTCTTTAACACTAAATATATTCTTTAAATTACTTAAATCTTTATATTAGTAAATATATATTTTTACCACAATATGAAAGGTAGCAACAATATATATTTAAGAATGTTATACTATAAATAATAAGTATGAAAAACTAGCGACACTAACCTTTTTTTGTATATGCGAGTAAATATAAATAATTAGAAAAATATAAGATCTCCAATTAAAATTTCGTGTTAGATCATTAATTTTATGGAGCCGCTCTTGATACAAATAAACCTTCCACAAACTAACTATTGACGAAACACTTCCACAAACTCTAAAAGTTTGGTGAAATTCAGCTTCTTTGTCTGTCAACTCTCAAGTAGAATAAAGGAGATCGGCAATTGCAGTTGGAGGCCGCGGTGGCGGCATTTTCCTCAGTTCGTTTTTCTGAGGCGGGGAGAAGGGAAAAAGAGATGTAAAACTATACAGAGTTGCCTATTAAATCTCGAGTCTTTAGATCGGTGGTGATATGGCCTAAAATTGTTTTTAGTTATATGTTCATTTCATATGGCCTAAAATTGTTTTTAGTTATATGTCCATTTCGAAAAGAAAAATGTGTTGAACATTTAGAAAAACATAAAATATAAAGTACAGGAAAATTTTCTATAATAATTTTTCTATCCTCAATTTGCAATCAATTATTTTATAGCATTGTATCCGCTAGTTTCTTAATTTCTTTTTCTTTTTAATTTATGTGAGCATTCAAGTCCATTTTGACTACAGTTTGGTTGATAAGTGAAAATCAACTTTAATAAAAAACCACATACCCCTTTATTGTAGTAGAAGATGACACGCCATAATTAAATTTTGAAGATTTTTCTCACACCAAATAAACTCTGAAACTACTTGCATAAATCATCATTCAGAGTTTAAATTTTTTATTCAACATATATATTATAGTAGAATAAAAACTAAAAATTTTGAAAAAGTAGTTGCACATAAGCAAACAAGCATTATCTCTGGATAGTAATCATACAATTGAGCAAGAAATTTAAAAATAGCCAGATTTACCGGTGGTCGTTGAAAAATAGCCAAGTTTTAAAAGTCATCAAAGTTTAGCTATTTTAAATCTGACCCGAAATAATAAGCTCGCAAATTTTACGGAAGTTCCAACATAAGTATGCTTGAACTCCAGTAAATTTTACGGGAGTTCTAGGATAACTATGCTGGAACTCTCGCAAGTTTTACGAGAGTTCAAGCATAATTATGCTGGAACTTCCGCAAATTTTACAGGAGTTAGCAAAATATACTGGTCCAGCATAATATGCTGGAGTTCGTACACAAATGCACCAGAACTCCCATATATTATACTGGACCTGTCCCTATTGCAGCAAAATAGTGGCTATTTTTCATTGACTTGGTAAATGCTAGCTATTTTTCATTGACCAGTGTAAAAACTGGCTATACCATGATATTTTAACTAAAATTGGGGAGAACGAAAGTGGATTCTTCTTATATATATATATATATATATATATATATATATATATATATATATATATATATATATATATATATATATATATATATATATATATATAAGCCTATTCAAACACAAAATTCACTTATCCATATGGCATCTCAATGTAACTCTTTATGTTTCTCAAGGATTGATTTTATAAAATGCAGGGCAGAATTAAGATGGCATAAGTACAAGGTTTCAAATATTAATCAGAGTAAGATTCATCAACGAGAGCCATATGTATGATTCCTAAAAAAGCAAATTTGAACACGACATCCTTTTTTCATCCAACATAGAATAGCTAGCTAGTTTAAGAAATACCATCAAGTGAACTAACACACTAATCATTCAATCATCCAAGATAAGCACCTACCAACAAGTTCTCAGTTAAACCCTCTGAGGGTGATTTGCCATGTTAACCGTGCTGCTTCTTCAACCTTCAAGGGTTCAGAAGCCTAAGAGAATATATTAGAAATCTACTACTGATGGATTTTAATGTGACCTCGTTAAGTCTAACTTCATAAATAATAGTCTTGCTTTTCTAATCAAGAAATAGCTGAACGCCTTAAGGGAAGAGCGATCAACGTTAAGTACTATAGCACTGATCGTGCCAAATGGTCATACTTCCAGCAGCAGCTGGAAATTTATGGGAAATCAAAATTCGGACAAAGTCAGAGTTCACTATTTACAATCAAGACCAAAATTTACCAATCGTTGATGCACGAGACCATTCATATCTATCATCAAGTTTTTCCCAACATTTCGACTGATTATATATTAGGGTATGAAAGTCGCGAAACTAGTACTGGAATGACTGCCTTAGGAGCTTACCTTAATGCTGTTTGTGTCCATCGTGACTCCTGTCTTTTTCCTCATGACTACTATTATTCTTTTTAGATCCTTTTAGCTTCTTTGATCGGCTGCTCCCTCTTGATGTACTCCCTCTATGGTACCCATCATCATTCAGCTGAGATTCCACGTTGTGATCTTCAGAATCATCAATTTCAGACTCTTTACTGCTTTTAGAGAGTGTTGCAGTAGCACCTTCATCAGGTTCCCATCGGCCTCTTTCCTCGATGTCTTCATTATGATGATATTGGTAATCCCTATCTGAATCGACACTCTTGTTAGAACTTGGCTTTCTTTTATCTGTGACAGCAGCAGTCCAATCTCCAGTAGTACTACTATCGTGGCTTGCTCTTCTCTTATCCCGTCGATCGGGTGATGATGGAGCACTGTCATGACGCCTAGACCTGCTTCTTCTTTTAGTTTTCTTGTGATGGCAATTTCTGTCTCGTATCTCACTGAACCACTCATCGCTAGAATCTGTACTTTGATCTTCCTTCCAATGTCTTGTGCCCCTTTCTTTGTTTCCAGATCCTGCATCTCTATATCTACTCTTTTTCGGCAAATCATCATTGGAGTCAGAATGGGTAACCCCTCTTTTGCTGTCACTGTTACAATGTCGATGCCCCATTTTTTCTCTATGGTGGATTCTTGATCTTTTCCTTCTGCTGTGACTGCGCCTAATAACTCCCTCTCTCTCTCTCTCAGATAAATCCCCATCAGAGTCACTACTATGATATCTATATTTACCATGTTGTCCTGTTTCTTCTACGTATCGTTTCTTATCAAGAATTCTGCGCCGTTTCCTATCAATACTGCCGTCTCTCTCTTGATGTGCCCTCTTATGACCATCATAATCCTTATAGTGGATCCTTGAATCCCTTGAGCGGGGCCTTCTCTCCCTTGAATCCGACATTACAGAGCGATGCCTGTCAATTCTAGAAAACTTATCAGAAGTTTTACTTGAACATATAATAAATAGTAACAACAAAGTACGCTAACAAAAAATTATGCCTTCTCCTGTTGCTAATATTCGATGGTGCAAGGAAGCCATTAAGCATAGTTATTTTAAAATGGTCTTGAATTTTAAACCATGCTTTCTGCACTCTGCTTATATTACAAAGAAACAGAGAACACACAGATGACAAGATAAAAGGATAGAGAAATAACATTCCAATATGTTCGTTGAACCCTATTCATTTAGGCATGGAGTATCAGACCATCTACAACTGTTCTAATATTCAACCAAATTCTTCTATACTGGATCCAAACAAGTAGTCAAAGGATTTCATACTTGCTCAAGATTGATATGCATCCATGTATTCACCCACACCTTAGTCTTCTGGAAAATTAAACAGGGAGATAATACATCTTCCATCTAAAATTAGAAAAGAATGATGAAACTGAGGGAGGAAAGAGACGCCAACCGTAATCAGATATGTCAATCTGAACCCTGTATGACCCACTCACAACCGCGCATGATGAAACCTTATTCAAACCGCCCATTAGGTTAAATGGGCTGATCGTTTCTTAAACCGTAATAAAATGGACCCATTTAGGTAGAAAACATTTTTGAAAATATTGTCAACTACTGTTATCTTAAAACTGAATAGGGAGGCATCAACTGATTTCCTCCACCAATTGTAGATTTTCTCTTTAATATGATACATATCTGTAGCATAACTTGTCCTAGGTGGTTTGTTAAAAAGAAAAATTACTATTATTTTAGCATCTCTATTTATAGTTCATTCAGTGTTTGAAAAGATGAAGTTGGTTTCAGTGTTTTGCTTTTCAATTGTTAATATTTGTGATTCGTAAATGCCTAGTACATTTTAGAAGTGTCCGCGATGAACTTGGGAATTGCCAGTTTGCAACAGCATACATTACAGAAAATTAAAGAACTGAGTCGCTAGGCTAAGAGGAATCCAGAACAATAAATGTATTTCACAGAAAAGGAAAAAAATTCAAAGTTCTGTATTCATGGATTTATTTAATCAGGCATTGCAAATATTTCTAAAGAGAACGGTGAGCTGTAGAATGGAGACCCAATCCATCATATTGATTTATTCATGCACTTAGGTCAAAGAGTAATTGGTTTTGTCTCATTTACATGTCCAAGATTGGTTGCAATATGGTTAGATTATTTTTTTCATTGAAAGACTAAGGGGATATTATTTATCATATTTCTACAACTGTCTTCATTCCTAAAACATAATGTAATGAATGGAATTAAAATTTTCTATATTTTTTAAGATTGGTATTTCAATGAAAGACTGGGGAATATTGTTTATCAAATTTCTACAAATGTCTTAATTCCTAAAACATAGTGTAATAAATGGACTTAAATTATCTATATTTTTTAAGATGGGTAATGGCTAATCAAAGAGTTTTTGCCTTTTCTTTTTTCTACATTTGTGTACAAAAATACAGGTTTGAGCCGAATTACCCATCATCTAACCCAATTTTGACACGCATTAAACATGGGTTGGGTTTTGACCCAATTTTCTTTAACCGTTCTTAACCCGCTCAAATTCAACACAACCACCTGCTAGTCACCACTCACATATCCAACAGGCATGACTCATTGTAATCTCTTAAAATCTGGTAGCCATCAATGAAGTATCAATATAATCTTTTATGAAGACTAAAGCATCAAGATATTATCGCTAAACTATCAAGGTCGCAAGAAAGATGCAAAAAGCTAACAACCTGTCAGAATCAGCTGTCGGCATCTTGTAGGAATTCAACATCCATTCTGAGTTTTTCCTTTCAAGCCGTCTATCATAGACAGACTCATCAGTGTAACCAAACAAAGCAGCCATCTTTGTTAACCAGTATCTTGGCGGTGGTTTATCCAAATCTGCCCATTCATAATCCCCACCAGGATTGCGGAAACAATGGATGAAGTTGCACGTCATTCCACGAGAGCATGACTGTCAATACATGTGTGTAATTCATGTTAATAAATTAGGAGAGATAAAGATGATCTTAAGATCAGAATCAGGGAAACAATAAAGATGTTATTTAACTAATATACTCCCTAAAATAATGCTGACAAAAAAAAAGAGTAACTAAGTCATAACACATCACATAAGCAAGAGTAGTGAGATTCAAGTTGTACCTTAAGCTTCGATTTCATGAATTCCCCACATATGGCAACCTTCCATTTTGTTACACTAACAAACTCGCATGTGATCTATCAAGAACGAGAAGAAAAGCAATTGTCATTACATTCTAAACCAAGTCGTTCAAATGCAAGTAAGCAAAGTGCATATATGGGGTATTGTGATCCCTAGAAGTGTGTCATTAGGGCGTTAGTATTATCAACCTCGACTCTCCAAGGTAAACAGAAAACAATAGGCTGTAATCAAAAGGGGAAATTTCATTTGCTTCACTCAGTCAGCTCTTTAAAAGAAAGCTAATTAGAATAACAAACAGCAAAATGCATCTCATTTGAACCACAAACCATTAACTTGAATGGAAGTCAAATACCTGTTTGCCAGCAAAGTAACGGCCATTAATAGAACGATAAGCAAGCACCGCAGAATCTATATCTTTGTAGTGTACATAAACATTCCCTCGCAAATGAGATGAACTGTTTCTACAAACCTACATGTGGAAACATATTTGTAGGTTACCCAGATTAAAGGAGAACTCCTTCAATAACAGCATTACTTTGCAAATAAAAGTTCTCATTGTCATGTGATACAGCTCTCCAAAAGATCTCCTTGGTTTAGATATATTGTTACATGTTTTAGATCCTCGAGGCTTCTTTTGGATTTCAAGAAAGTTGATTTTTTGTGTGTGTGTGTGTTTTAGGGGGGTCCTAATTTTCATGCATATGATTCGCCAAACAAAAAGAAAAGTAAGAGAGAACCACTTCCGTTCAGAAATCCAGCAACTTTTGCAGGACTTATGTTGGAGGGAAGTTGTTCTGTGGGAAGGTCATAACGATTCCCATGACTTTCCTACTTATGAAACGCACCTAAAGTGCAAAGTAACTAACTTTTTAATACTTCTTTTTTGCTTCCTTGGCAACCAAATATACCTAAGAGAAAAGGCTAGAGTATTGCAAGGCACCTCAACAACTCAGCTTTTGAAATCATCCTTCTTTCATCAAGGAGTCGGGAAACTGTAAATTTTTACTATGTGCAACATGCTTTAAAAGAGTAGGAAAGGGCACTGCTCACTTCAAACAGAATATCCCTGCTGTCACTGATTTAGGAACTTACATCCTAAATTGAGGACATAGTAGCAACAACAGAAAGAAAGAGAAGTAACTACCTTGAAATTTATAATTTCTCCAAACTTCAAAAATTCTGTGTGAACATCCTCATAGAATTCCTCATAACTACGTTCAACTTCCTCATCTGTACACTGTAGAAAAAAGAACAGTGGACCACAATTGATTGCATAAACATATGCATAGTATATGAAATATAAATAGAAGTTCAAATACAACTAGCAAGTACTTAACAACTAAATACTCAACGGATTACCAACAAGCTCTATGATAAGCCAAAACCAGAAAGACTCTTAAGGTTTTGCAGATTAAAACTACCCAAAAAAATTTAGTAGCCATAATCATGTACGTGCAAAGACTATGCAGGCATAAAGAATTAAATCCAATAAAGGAAAATCCAGAATTTTAACATTTAGCACTGGACAGCCTACTATTATCTAAAGATCATTAATAACCCTCAACTTTCTAAAACTAATAGCTTCTATTGAAGTGTGTGACCATCTCATTTAAAAACTTAAGTTGTTCGAGACAGCACACTTTTATTTATACTTAATCATGTCTTCAGTATGATCCCTTACATGCGGGCCTGATTCTTTTTCATGAGCCAAGCACATGGAAATTCATATATTTAAGAATACCAATGGGATACAGTAGCAATACCTTGTAATCCAATTAAAAAATTATTTCTTGTCAGTCTTCCTTTTATCTATTACCAAAAACAGAAGGGTAAATAACATGAAGAAATGCAAAATATAGAAATCACAAACATACAACAACTGTTACATTCATAATTCTTTGGCTCACTTTGCAAAACTGGACACAGAGCTCGATAAGAGTCTCCAGCTGATGCGCGGAAGAAACACGTACCTCCAGAATTTTCAGGGCAGATATTCTGTTTTAAGGGAGTTAAAGAACAAACAGAAAACTTCTACACACTTAAAGAAGAGTGAATTCAATAAACAAGAAAATAGCCACACAGAAAAAAAGAGGATTAGTGTTCCAGCCACATCTTGACATCATATTTCATTACTGACAATTGACAACCAACATCGATCCAGTACTGATGCAAGTAAAGAAGTAAAAAAGTAGACACACCCAAAAAATGAAAGACGTATCTATTACCACCAATAATATAGAAGTTCCAAAGAAATGCAGTAACTGAAAACTACTAAAGCTTGACAACAACCAAAATCAGGATACTAGAGCCACATGAAGACTTCACTAACAGACCTCAAGCCCCTCATCCTGCTCCCAAGCAAGACCAGGTCCAGCGTACATGTTCTTCATGAGCAGTGTGCAGGATTTATCAGGATAAAAATGAACCCTACTGCAGCGTGAACCAAATCTACAAGCCCCAGTTTTTAGGTGGAAAGGACAATGAGCTTTATCCTGCCATGAGATAACCAAGAAGGCAGATGGTCATGATAGACAAAATGAGAGGAGAGGAGAGTAATTATTTGGAATAATAGAAGTTTACGTTAAAGAAATAGAAACAAAATGTCATCATTACTAAGGCGGATCTACATTCAGAAAAGGACATACTAATTACTAATTAGGATTTGTAGATGTCTACCTGCTCAGTTCCAAAATTCGGAGTTTGTAGAGCAACATTCTCCAACAACTGCTGTGCTGAAAGAGATGAAGCATTCTTGTAGTCAGCAAAGACTTCAGATTGTGGAGGCAGTGGATTGGATGTTGGCCTATTGGGATCCTGCACCGGCAAAGGACAGCCTTTACATTCCATCTACTTTGGTAATCACTAGGTAATAGGATTTTGAAAGAGGACAAACTATGGCTTTGGGAAATACACATAGTATAGAGAACTACAAATCAGTACCTCTTTAACAATCACATGATTGGGATCCTTCTTTTTTACTTTCACTTTATTCCTCTTCACAATTATCTCATTTCCTTGCCATATAATTACGGGAGGCCCATCTTCTACATATTCCCACTCGTCATCTCCATCTGATTCATTCTCAAGAGCACCCTGCTAGGATTGCATGTATACAAAAATATCAGTGAACCGTGAAAATCGCAGCACTTAAAGATGTAAGACAGACATAACAGGTCTACATGGGGGGGGGGGGGGGGGGAGTCAAAGGGACATTTGCATATGCTGCTAAACTCTTTGAACACCACAGTGAAAGATTTACAAAACAATAGAAGATCGGGAGTTTTTGTATAGAACCATGTCTTTTTTGTAGGTTCTTCCTTTTTCGATATACCTCTTGTATATGAGAGTTCTCCAATTTCTTAATGAAACTACTCCTCACTTGATTAAAAAAAATAAAAAATAAAGGCTAGCGAAACAAGATGTCAGAACTGTCTGCAACTAAGCAAGCAATATTTGCACCATGTTAAACAGGGGAACACTGATGATTTAGATCAAAGGACCAATACCTGAATCGTTATGCATGTCAAATAAAGACACTCATTCACACACATATCTCACCAAACCTTGCTATAACGGCAGTAGAACTACCTGTGCACATAATTGTGCGCTGTATGCTAAGGTCAATAATCTGGAAAGCACAAACTAGTTTATGCAGTCAAAGAAGCACGTGATATGCTACAATTTCCACTTGGTTTATGTAGACATATTCTTGTTCCAATGTTGAAACCAAAATAGAATAGTTTGGTTTTACAATTTTTCTGCAACGACCAACTCCCATGCACATTCTCTCTGCACCGTGGTCATTGTTAAACTACTACCTATTTTTGCGTCTCTAGAAAATATGAAGTATCCACCAAAATGTTTCCTACTGCTTCAAATTTCAACCAAGTCCTAAAATGCAAGATTCTCTACGCCTGACTTAAAATTAACTGTCGTACAACGATTGGGAGAGTTAGTTGCTACGCATTTCCTTTTATAAACAAAAAAAATGCTAGCAAACTTATGACTAATTTCATTACTACCTCAATTTTGTTATTCATCACGTAATGTCCATTGTACAATCATCTAGTAACCTTAGTTCCCAACGTGCTAGCACTATATTCGAATTTTATTTTTTATAACTGATAAATCCCTAAGGGCCAGTGGCACCTGAACCTGTATGTGCATATAATCCACACGTCACGTTTGAAGCTTAGACCAAAGCCTAGGGGCCTATACTTGATCTAACCAGGTTAATGAGCAAACATGACCAATAAAGTTAATACACAATCCACATAACTCAAATATTGACTGGTAAAACTAAATAACTATTCGATGCATATATTTCTCTAAGCTAACAGAGAGAATGTGGAAGTGCGTTTGGCACGAAGAATTTGTACCTGGCTTTGTTTCGCCTTTTCTTCCTCATCTTCTGCTCTCCTTCGCTCTTCTTCTTCTTCCTCTTGAGCTTTCTTTCGAGCCAGTTCTTCGAGGAAGAGTCTTTCTCTCTCCTCAAACTCTGTCCTTTCTCTCTCTAATCTCTCCTTCTCTTTCTCCTCCTCCAGCTGAATCCTGCGAAGCTCCTCCGGATCATTCAGCTTAGCCTCCTCTTCCTGGCGCGCCTTCTCGGCGAGTTCCTTCCTTTTCTGCTTCCGCTTCTCCTTCTTCGTCAACTTCCGTTTCTCCTTTCGATTTTTGAATATCGCCGCAGCCGTGCCGCATTGTTGAAGTTCCGATACTTGCTGGTCGTCTTCTTCGTTTGATATCGGTTCCGTCATATGTCTAGGGTTTCAATAGAGTGTCAGTACAATGGTCTGTATGAAATGAAATTGGTTTCACCTTCTGAATTTTGATCAACACATACATTTCATAGTAGCAGCCTAGCACGCACCTTTGCTTGAAGTTGTATTTTGTTTGCGAGTATGTAATGAGAAAGGAAAATACACGGACATGAAAATTAACCCAAAAGAGAGAAGCGCACCGGCTGTAAATGACTGGTAGTCGTTTTTAAGCTTGCTGTTTAACATATATTTATAGTTTATATATAAATGGAGCAGCTATTTTTTCTAAAATTTTAGGACATAAAATTCAAATTTCGAGAATGTATAAGGAACTGAGGGGGAAAGACGGGGACAAGAAGTTATTTAGGCTGGCTAAAGTGAGGGAGAGGAAGGCGCGGAATCTAAAATAAGTTAGGTGCATAAGGATGAGGATGGTAGAATCCTGATGGGGGAGTCCCAAATCAAGAAGAGGTGGAAGGCATACTTTCGAGACCTGCTTAACGAGGAAGGGGATCGAGACTTAGAGTTAGGGGAGTTAGGGATCGAAACTTAGAGTTAGGAGAGATAGGGAATTCAGGGAGTCATAGAGACCTTGGGTACTGTAGATGCATCAGGGTGGGGAAGGTCATGGGGGCTATGCGTAGGATGAGTAGGGGTCGTACGACGGGGCCAGACGAAATTCTAGTGGAGTTCTGGAAAAGCTTGGGTAGGGCAGGAGTGGAGTGGCTCTGCAGGTTGTTCAATGTGATATTCAGGACTAAGAGGATGCCGGAGGAGTGGAGGTGGAGCACAGTGGTGCCCTTGTATAAGAACAAATGGGATATCCAGTGTTGTAACAACTATAGGGGTATCAAATTGCTAAGTCACACCATGAAAGTCTGGGAGCGGCTGGTGGAGGCGAGGGTGAGGGAGATGATGTCTATCTCCGTAAACCAGTTCGGCTTCATGCTAGGCCGTTCCACAACAGAAGCTATTCACCTTGTCAGGAGATCGGTGGAACAGTTCAGGGATAAGAAGACGGATCTCCACATGGTGTTTATTGACTTGGAGAAGGCGTACGACAAGGTCCCAAGGGAGGTGCTATGGAGGTGTCTGGAGGCGAAGAGCGTGCCAGAAGCCTACATCAGACTAATCAAGGACATGTACGATGGAGCTAAGACTAGGGTTAGGATGGTGGGTGGCGACTCTGACCATTTCCCGGTGGTTGTGGGGCTCCATCAAGGATATGCGCTTGGACCTCTCTTATTTGCTTTGGTAATGGATGCTCTGACTTGCCATATTAAAGGAGATGTGCCATGGTGTATGCTATTTGTCGATGACATAGTCTTGATAGACGAGACGAGGGTCGGTGTCAACGAGAGGTTGGAGGTCTGCAGGCACACCCTCGAGTCTAAGGGTTTCAGACTGAGTAGGTCTAAGACAGAATATCAGGAGTGTAAGTTTAGCGCAGAGTCAAGCGAAGAGGAAGTAGGTAGGGGTCGTGAAGCTTGGATCTCAGGCCATCGCCAAAAGGGACAGTTTCAGATATCTTGGGTCGGTGATTCAGGGGGACAGAGAGATCGACGGGGATGTCACTCACCGTATAGGGGCAGGGTGGTCGAAATGGAGGCTCGCATCATGAGTCTTGTGTGACAAAAAAGTTCCACAGAAACTCAAGGGGAAGTTTTATCGAGCTATGGTTAGACCGGCCATGTTGTATGGGGTGGAGTGCTGGCCGGTGAAGAAATCTCATGTTCAGAGAATGAAGGTTGCGGAGATGAGAATGCTTAGGTTGATGTGCGGGCTCACCAGGTTAGATAAGATTAAGAATGAAGTTATTCGGGAAAAGGTGGGGTTGACCCTGGTGGATGAGAAGTTGCGGGAGGCGCGGCTCAGGTGGTTCGGACATGTGCGGAGGAGAAGCCCAGATGCTCCGGTGAGGAGCTGTGAGTGGTTGGCTGTGGTTGGCGCGTCATGGCACAGGGAGGCCAAAGAAGTATTGGGGAGAGGTGATAAGGCATGACATGGCTAGATTGTAGGATAGACGCTTTTAGAAATTCTTGCAATTCCCTCTCGGGGCTGGGCGGTGATTGGTGGGGCTCTCCATAGATGGTCCAGTGTGCCCTTTTGGTAGTTAGTAGTCGTTGTTATTGCATTCTATTTTATTTACTGAATGTGGCTAAATTTATATATGTGGATGTCCTTTCACTTCTGTTTTTGTTTACCTCTCCCTTTTGCATGCCATGTTATTTATGGTCTATGTTTACATAATTATGTATTGTGATCTCTGCTAAAGTTACTAATGCTCTTTTGTTTTTGTTTTGTTTTTGTTTTATTTATTTCTTTATCTAAGCCGAGAGTCGATTGGAATCACCTCTCCACCGTTTCGAGTGGGGTTAAGGTCTGCGTACATATTACCCTCCCTAGACCCACCATGTGAAAATATACTGGGTAGTTGTTGTTGTTGTTGTAAAACTCAAACTTCGGAATATATCCTAAAGTTTCAAATTGTATCTTGAAATTCGAATCTTATATATTCTGTATTTAAATTCGAGATATTATATCCTAAAGTTTTAAAATTGTATCTTGAAATTCAAATTTTATGTCCTGAGTTTTAAATTAATGATTCAAAAATTCAGGATACTTAGTCCTTAATTTCTAATTAGCAGCTCAAAAATTCAGGATACTATGACCTTAATTTCCAAATTATAATACTTAGTTATGAAGTTTGGGTGAATTGATTAATCTTTAAATATATTGCAAACTATGAATATATTTTAAATAGTGGGCTTAAACATGACTAGTGTTGCACTTATAAAAGTTGCACGGGCGTCCTATTTGGTCGCCCCTATTTAAGTAAAAATTTCACGGGGCGTCCTATTTGATCGTCCCCATTTAACCTATATCCATTTTTAAAAAAAAAAATTAATTTGTACCTATTTTTTTAAATAACTTCAGCTCTTTTCTCGTCTTCATTCTCCTCCATCGTTTTCTTCTTCTTCTTCTTCTTTCTTCTGCTACTTTTGATTCTGCTATGAAACTTTAGTTCATGGGATGATTGCCATAAGCATGTTTATCAGATTATTTAAAAATAAATTATAAATAATTACTTAAGTTAGTAGACAATAATTTGTGAATATTTTCAGGCACGGGAAGTTTATGTCACACTTAGTGATTCTTTTCATGATAATTTTGTTCTTCTCACGTTTATTATTTCCAAAATTTATGATTTAGATACTGTTGGCAATATGATTATTTATCTAGTATATTATAAAGCTTTTTGAAAAACTTCAGCTTATATAGTGCTGAAGATTTTATAAATGAACTAAATAACTTCGGCATCTTCTTGTGAACATTTTGAAAAAGCTTTATCACAAAACTAATGAATCCAGGACAAAAAAACTCCAGCTTACTTAGTGCTAAAATTTTACAAATGAACTAAATAACTTCAGTACCTTCTGCTAAAGTTTTTGAAAAGCTTATCCAGGATAAAAAATCAGCTTATTTAGTTCTGAAGTTTTTATAAATAAACTAAATAACTTCAGCATCTTCTGCTAAATTTTTTGAAAAAGCTTAATGACAAAACTAATGAATCCAGGAAAAAAAAACTTCAACTTATTTAGGACAAAAATTTAAGCAAATAGAGAACAAAACTTCAGCTATTATGCTTAAGTTTAGCAATTACAAACAAAAATTTCAGTAAAATAGAGAACAAAACTTCAACTACTATGCTTAAGTTCAACAATTACAAATAAAATTTTCAGCACACTCGCTACTTCAAGCCCGCCTACTAGAATGCTGAAGTTTCGCATAATTGTCTTTGTTACTTCAGCTTCGTATGCTGAAGTTACGCGAAAAAGTGGGTATGCTTATATTCTTTTTCGTAAAGTAAACACAAGTTAAAACGTAATCCAAAAAGCGAATATAGATATAAATATATTTGTATTTTCATAAAAAAAATAATTTTTATTTTATTTTTTAAATAACTTTAGCCTTCTTTCTCCTCATTCTTCTGCTTCGTTGCAGCTACGAAACTTTATGAATTCATCTTATGTTGGGAACGATGTGATTACCTATCATACTTGTGATGGTTAGAGTTCACAATTTATGTGGGATGAGAGTAATAGAATAGTAGAAAACAATTTGTTTCAAGCACTCGGTATTATGCTAACACAGAATGAGCACGTTGTTAGGATTATAATATCCACTAAAACATTATAGCCTTCATATCAAATTATTTGGAATAACAACATAAGCGGAAGCGTACCTGAATCCATAAGTGGAAATCCTTAGTCCTTCTTGATGATTGTCCAAATGTTTGGCTTTGAAAGCTCCTTGATCCTTCTTGAAGATTGTCCTTCTTGAAGTATTGGCTTTCACAAGAATTTATCTAAGACCAAAATTGGAGAATGGTTTTCCACTTGATATGCAAGACAACAATGGTTCTCTCTCTCAATGGGTGGAAGAAGAAGAGAATGTCTTGCATTCTTATGGGAACCATAACCCCCACTTATAACACATGAGTTATGAAACTGAAAAGTAATAAGCATGTAACCATGGTAACATATATGTAACCTTAGTTAGCCCATCATTAACTAAGGTTACCCTTTTGGGTATCTACACATTAGTCCTACACTTTATATGACAATATATTGGCCCCCTCAACAGTGTCCATAAGACCACCAATTTAGGCCAAACCAAAAGATAGCATATAACATATAATTAATCCATATATTGTTCATATGTATGAAGATATAAGTCCATATATCTAACAATCTCCCACTTGGACGAGATATTCATACATATGTACAAACCTTAGCATTATATGTTACATTATAACCTTATGAGCTCAGAATTGCTATCATAATAAAATTGTCATGAATAATCCGATCCATCAATCATACCAACATAGGAACTAAGAGCTCTTAGTTACTCTTTCGTAACTAGAACCAACATAGATCACGTATATCAATATAACCAACGACATGGATCAAGTATATGTGTGTAGCATGGAAATAACATAAAGTGTGGTCTGAAATAGAATGTCTATTTCCAACTGGTTCTCTTTATTGAGATCAATCATAAACTTTAAGAGTACATAAAACTTTAAAACTGAATATCTGCAGATATAACTTTAAAACTGAATTACTGAATGTAATGGACAATACATAATTGTATAATACAAACTCCCACTAAAATTCATAATCCTTAACTGATTTGACACCCATACAAGCAACATGCTCATAAAATACTTTTGGTGTCAATCCCTTAGTAAGCGGATCCGCAATTATGGAGTTTGTACTGATATGCTCAATGCACAACTGTCCATTTTGTACTCTTTCTTTAACAACCCGAAATTTGACGTCCATATGTTTTGCTTTCGTCAAACTACTGTTGTTATTAGCATAAAGGACTGCCGATCTGTTGTCGCATAATAGCCTAAGTGGCTTTTTAATGCTATCAACAATGCGCAGTCCACTAACAAAATTCCGCAGCCATAATGCCTCATTGGATGCTTCATAACATGCCATGAATTCCGCTTCCATGGTGGAAGTGGCCGTAAGAGTTTGCTTAATGCTTCTCCAAGAGATAGCACCGCCAGCAAGCATGTAAATATAGCCTGATGTAGACTTCAGACTATCCTGACATCCAGCAAAATTGGAATCGGTGTACCCAATGATCTCAAGCTGGTCCGATTTCCGATATGTAAGCATGTAATCCTTTGTTCTCTGTAAGTACCTCATGACCCTTTTGGCTGCTTTCCAATGGTCCATTCCCGGATTGCTTAGATATCTGCCTAGCATCCCAACAATGTATGCTATATCAGGTCGTGTACATACCTGAGCATACATCAGACTACCTACAGCCGAAGCATAAGGTGTCTTCTGCATTTCCGAAGTTTCATAATTATTATTTGGGCACTGTTTGAGACTAAACTTGTCTCCCTTAGCAACAGGGGTGTTACCTGGTTTACAATCCTGCATGCCAAATCTTTTAAGAACCTTATCGATATAGCCCTTTTGTGACAGACCGAGAACACCTTTTGAGCGATCTCGATGTATCTGAATTCCTAATACAAAAGAGGCATCACCAAGATCTTTCATTTCAAATTTCTTTGAAAGAAATTTCTTAGTTTCATGCAATAATGCTATATCGTTACAGGCAAGCAGTATGTCATCGACATATAAAACTAGAAAAATATACTTACTCCCACTGAACTTATGGTATATACAGTCATCAGCAATATTCGGTTCAAAACCAAAAGATGTAATGACTGCATGAAACTTATAATACCATTGACGGGAAGCCTGCTTGAGCCCATAGATGGATTTCTTTAATTTGCAAACCTTTTTCTTTGATTCTTCCGAAACAAAGTTTTCAGGTTGCACCATATAAATTGTTTCCTCAATGTCACCATTGAGAAACGCTGTCTTAACATCCATCTGATGAAGTTCAAGATCAAAATGTGCTACTAGTGCCATTATAGTCCTGAAAGAGTCTTTCGATGAAACTGGAGAGAAAGTCTCTTTATAATCAATGTCTTCCTTTTGAGCGTAGCCTTTTGCGACAAGACGAGCTTTATACTTAATAACATTGCCCCCTGAATCCCTGTTGGTTTTAAATATCCATTTACAACCAATTGGTTTAATACCTTCGGGCAATGTAACAAGCTCCCAAATGTCATTATCGCTCATAGACTTCATCTCATCATTCATGGCATCAATCCACTTTTGAGAGTTAGAACCCTTAATGACTTGACGGAAGTTGATTGGATCATCTTCCTCAAGTCCAATATCACTTTCTTGTTCTTGGAGAAATACAACATAATCATCCGAAATTGCATTTCTCCTCTCTCTAGTGGATCTCCTTAATGGCACTTCAGTTTCTTGAGGTTGTTGAGTTTGATTTTCATTAGTAATACAGGAACTTGATTGGGGAGATTTTCGAGATTGTCTTGAACTGGAGTTGTGTGATTCGTGTCAGGAATGAGAACACCCTGACCAAGATCAACAACTTGAGGGAAAGACACATGTTCTTCCTCAAAGACAAAATCTCTAACAACTTTATCTCCCCACCCCCCAAACTCAATATCCTAAAAAAACCTAGCATTACCCGTCTCAAAAATAGTTCTAGAAGTGGGATCATAAAACTTAAAACCCCTGGATCTTTCAGAGTATCCAACAAAATAGCTACTAATCGTCTTAGCATCCAGTTTCTTTTCATTCGGCCTATAAGGCCTTGCCTCAGCTGGACAAACCCAAATGTGTAAGTGCTTAATACTGGGTTTATGCCCAGTCCAAAGTTCATATGGGGTTTTGATTGTAGCTTTAGTTGGAACTCTATTAAGAATATAAGCTGCGGTTTTTAATGCTTCTCCCCACAGTGAGTCTGGCAAAGTAGTACGACAAATCATACTTCTTAGTATATCCTTAAGGGTCCGATTTCGTCTCTCAGCTACACCATTCATCGTAGGACTGCCTGGCATAGTATACTGAGGGACGATTCCACACTCATCTAGGAATTTAGCAAATGGCCCTGGACGTTGTTCACCTGAACCATCATATCTACCATAGTATTCACCACCACGGTCAGATCTAACGGATTTAATCCTTTTGCTTAGTTGATTTTTAACTTCGGCCTTATATGATTTGAACACGTCTATGGATTGGGACTTTTCATGAATAAGATATAGGTACCCATTACGAGAGTAATCGTCTATGAATGTGATAAAGTATTATTGACCATTCCTACAAGGAGTAGGGAATGGCCCACAAATATCCGTATGTATCAATTCTAAGACGTCCGAAGCTCTCTTAGCACCTAATCTCGTCTTGTTTTTTTGCTTTCCCTTGATACACTGAACACAAATATCTGAATTTGAGGAATCAAGAGAATCAAGAATTCCATCTGACACGAGTTTCTGAATTCTTTGAATGGATATGTGACCCAAACGTTTGTGCCAGAGTGATATAGAATTCTCATTAGTTAATTTTCTTTTGGTACCACTTAAACTTGTATGCAAAGTTTCATTATGTGAGGTTATTGTGTCAACCAAATATAGGCTATCAAATGTTGATAAAAGACCAGGGCCGATAAGATTTGAATTTTGAAAGAGACTAACTTTATTGTCACCAAATGAACATGAATAACCGGATATGTCCAATTTGGGAACAGAAATTAAATTCCGTCTAAAAGACGGTACAACAAAAGTCTCATCCAAATCTAAACAAAAACCGGTCTTAAACAACAGCCTAAATTTTCCAATAGCCTCAACTGGCACCTTCTTGCCGTCACTACATAGATGTATCTTTCACCATCTTTTGCTTTTCGGCAGTTCAGGCAACCCTGCATAGATATACTTATGTGAGTAGTAGCAGCAGAATTTACCCACCAAGTATCCTTAGGTACCGAAATTAAATTAACTTCAAAACAAACAAGAGAAAAAAATGTACCTTTTTTCGCACGCCAAGTGTGGTACTTGGTACAATCTTTCTTCACATGATTGGTCCCATTACATAAAAAGCAACCTAATTCAGTAATTTCAACCTTAGGTTCCTTATGTTGCTTATTCTTGGGCCTTGCAACCGCAACTTCCTTACCTTTCCTCTTCTTAGTATCCTTAGAAGAGGATGCCAAATGAGCACTTTCTGTCTTATCTTGCTTTATCCTTTCCTCCTCTTGCACACAATGTGAAATGAGCTCATTAAGAGTCCATTTCTCCTTCAGGCAGTTGTAACTGACCTTAAACTGATTAAAGTGTGTAGGAAGAGATATCAAAACTAAGTACACAAGCAGTTCCTTAGGTAATTCCAGCTTGAGTGACTTAAGTTTTGAAGCAAGATGAGACATTTCCAAAATATACTCCCTTATGTTTCCCTTGCCTTTATACCTCATGGAAACAAGTTTACTCAAAAGAGTACTTGTTTCCTCCTTTTCGTTTTGTGCAAAACGCTTTTCAAGGTTTTCAAGGAAAACTTTGGCATTACTTTCATCATTCATAGTGCCCCTGAATGATTCTGGAATTGCACGTTTCATGATCATTAGACTCATGCGATTTGAGCGTTCCCACTTCTCCATCTCCTTCTTTTCATCAAAAGAAGATGTATCCTCAAGAGAAGCAGGTTTCTCAATCCGAAGTGCTAGGTCTAGATCCATACAACCGAGAACGATCATAATGTTCTCTTTCCATTCCTTAAAGTTTGTGCCGTTAAGCACAGGGATGCTGTTTATGTTTGCAGATATGGAAGCAGCTGAAGAATTAACTGAAAATAGAACAAGGATAACTTAATACATGCTTACAATTACTTGAACTTTAACTTTAGTTTATAGATTCAAAATAGGCAAATCCCATTACAAGATACCTAGCACAACATCGATTTTAGTCTTTGGACAGAAAATCAACTTGTAAGTGGTACTCTTGGTGTAGTGATCAAATATTGACAATAAACTCCTGTCAAATATCAAGCCTTCCTTTGGGCCGACTTAATATTCACATGGAAAACCGAATAATTGTCACATATTTATCACCACAAGCATGTTCGAATTCCTGCCAAATAACAACCTTCCTTTGGGCCGGTGTTAAACGCATGGAAGACTAACATCCACAGTCATCTTATATTTCAAGATTAATCAATCTACACAAAAGAGGTTACTTTGGCAACATAATGCTTCAATTGACTAATTTAAAATATTAGATGCTAAATCATATAGTTCTTTAAGCCATATATTGAATCTTAACTGAATTTGTTACATGTTTTGACATGTAACATTTGAATATTAATTGTTTTAATCTTATTTGGATAATACCAAAATCTGAAGCATGATGGACTAAAAAATAATTAATATTAAAAACTGAATATTAATGTATAAAACATTAATAATTTAAAAACTGAATATTAATTGACATATTATTAATGTACAATTAAAAAATCTGAAAACTTAATACTTAAAACGTTTCATTAATTATGAAAAACGTTTCTTACATTATGTCCTCGTTAAACAGCCAGAAAACAAAACGTTTCTGCAATTTATGGCCAGATAATCGATTATCTGAGCCTGATAATCGATTATCTGGGCCTTCTGGAATCTCATATTTTTGCTGAAAAATCCAGATAATCGATTATTCTGG
This sequence comes from Nicotiana benthamiana, assembly GCA_034376525.1. NCBI lineage: Eukaryota > Viridiplantae > Streptophyta > Magnoliopsida > Solanales > Solanaceae > Nicotiana > Nicotiana benthamiana. Next base: position 47,201,253 of record CM067323.1, read on the forward strand.
CTGAATAATCGATTATCCTGCAGTGTTGTTTCAAATTTTTTTTTTAATAATCGATTATTGTTTGTGAAATAATCGATTATCCTAAGGTTCTGTCTCATAAATTTTTGATGACCAAAATTACATAATCGATTATTTTCAGGGAATAATCGATTATGTGATGCTTCTGTTTTGCAAAATTTTGATGAACAATTCAAGATAATCGATTATCTGAATGAAATAATCGATTATCCTATAAGTCTGTCCAACAACTTAATGTGGCATTTAACAAGAATCTTTAAACAAGAAATCATGTTGTTCATCAACCAAAATCATGCAAATTTTAATATTTCATTTCATCTAGTGATAACAAGATATTGAAACACCAAAGTTCATCAACAACATATCATTCATGAAATCATGCTATATCATGGTACTAGAATTTCATAATCAAAATTCTATCTTAATTTAAACATGAACTTTATATAACATGAATTTCATGAAGTTCCAAATAATCCAACTATGAAGGAGGCTCTGATACCAATTGTTAGGATTATAATATCCACTAAAATATTATAGCCTTCATATCAAATTATTTAGAATAACAACATAAGCGGAAGCGTACCTGAATCCATAAGTGGAAATCCTTAGTCCTTCTTGATGATTGTCCAAATGTTTGGCTTTGAAAGCTCCTTGATCCTTCTTGAAGATTGTCCTTCTTGAAGTATTGGCTTTCACAAAAATTTATCTAAGACCAAAATTGGAGAATGATTTTTCACTTGATATGCAAGACAACAATGGTTCTCTCTCTCAATGGGTGGAAGAAGAAGAGAATGTCTTGCATTCTTATGGGAACCATAAACCCCACTTATAACACATGAGTTATGAAACTCAAAAGTCATAAGCATGTAACCATGGTTACATATATGTAACCTTAGTTAGCCCATCATTAACTAAGGTTACCCTTTTGGGTATCTACACATTAGTCCTACACTTTATATGACAATATATTGGCCCCCTTAACAATATTCATAAGACCACCAATTTAGGCCAAACCAAAAGATAGCACATAACATATAATTAATCCATATATTGTTCATATGTATGTAGATATAAGTCCATATATCTAACACACGTGTTCAAGCAAGTACATGCAGGAGGTTAATGGTGAAAAACTTGAATACGTGGAGCATAATGCTTTGCTTGAAAATGACAAATATGAAGATTCATGTGTCCAAGGTCACTCGGGAGATGACCTCTTTGATGTTTTTGCTGCTGATTTAAAAAATAAATTATGAACTGAAATTTTGCAGCAATACTAGCGGCATCAGAAGAAAAAAGAAGAAAACGAAAGAGAATGAGAAAAAGGACTAAAGTCAAGCAAATATAAACAAAAACTTCAACTCTTAAAATCCTGAAGTTCATAAAATACAAAACAAATTTCAGTCCTTAAGTTCATTACAAACATAAAGCTTCAGCTAAAATATGCTAAAGTTTAGCAAATATAGAACAAAACTTCAGCTAAAACATACTGAAGTTCAACAAATACATAATAAAATTTCGGCTACTAGAATGCTTAAGTTCAGCAATTACAAGCAAAAACTTCTGATTTAGCAAATTTTTTGGCTACTAATGCCCGTCTACTAGAATGCTAAAGTTTGTGTGATTGCCTTTGCTACTTCAGACCTGTATATTTAAAATTACGCGAAAAATGAATACACTGATAATTTTTTTACAAAATAAGTATAAATTAAAACGTGACCCAAAAAATAAATATAAATACAAATGTCCCGCTGCTCTCAAAAGAAAGAAGGGCGGGGACACGTTTCTTTTTTATTTTTGACATCGTGATATCTGCCATCTTAAAAGAGAAAATACTTCTTAGAAATTACTGTGTTCCAATTTAGAGAAAATCTTTAACTATTTTATGCACTAATTTTTATTTTCGTAATTTATTATTAAAAAAATAAAAAAAAATTCACGTGCTTTTCTCAATAAGTGCAAAACTATTTAAACTTTTCAGTTTTTTCCTCTTAATAATCTTTGGGCTGGTCAAAAGAAAACATTAAGACATACTAACTACTTGTTGAAAAAGCATGTAGGTCTGTGTATTAATGTGCAAAATAGTATAGAACATTTATCTAGGGAAATACAAACACTCTCCTTTTGAACTTCGACTTAGTAAGAAAGGTTGCCATTAATGGAAATTACTAGTTTACCTTTTCATTTTCTTTAGTTTATTTCCCGAAATCATACTTCACAGCTCCATCTAAAGGTGGAATAAATTTTCTTCTCAATTCTTTTGCCAATTAAATACCATTATGTATAGAAGTTAATAAACTAATATTAAAAATATTAGTCTCGTCGTTTGAGCAATTTCTGCTTGCAGTGGTTGTATTTATAAAAATTTGATCATACGACCAGTGTTGAACCATCTCCGTCATAATCGACTCAAAGCAAACGATCAACAAACTTAACCCTGACTTGTAGCAATCGATTCTAAAACAAGTCAGGGGGCTATGGCCCCTCCGCAACGAAAGAACGTCTCCTCAACTCGACTACGACAACTCGTGACGAGTTTACGAAGCTTGTAACTATAAATACCAAGAAGAAGAACCTTAATGGGGGCTTTTTCGGATATTGTTCGAGGTCTAGATAAAAGAACAAACATGCTCCATGAGTAAAGCCATGGGCAAGTAGATTGTAACTCCCTGAACCTCTTCAAGGAGAGGCATGTCAAACTACTATGAATGCGAAAGTCCTAAATTTATCAATTTTCAATTCCATCTTCTTGTATTTCGATTTTGTCTTCTAATCCAGTAAATAATTATGTTTGACTATGATTTACCCTTGATTCATTATTGATTGACTTGCTCGAAAAGAATTTGACTACTTTTGGGTCGAACAATTTGGCGCCGTATGTGGGGTTTCTTAGTGAAAATACCTAGTTCTTCCTGGATTGAAGCCAAAGAAAAACTGAAAAGAAAACCCGACTCGAATCAGAGTCGAGGACCGCGCACCGGGAAAAGAAGAATCATATGCGTCAGCCAAGGTTAAAGTTTTCCGCCCTATCGATCTCAAACAGCCCGAACAAAGAGAGAAGTTCCCCTTACAAGAGAGAAGTAATACAAACTATCTCTCCTCCAAACAGAAGTATGAAGCACTGCCCTTCCTCATCCAACACACCACGTTAGGGCAGAACCGGTGCAGAGATCCTCCAAATGGGAAATCGAAAATCACCCTGAAGCAACTCGAACGCTATGGTCCGACGAACAATATTGTACGTGCACGACAGAGGACCACATGTCAAAATGAATCCTGATGCTTAAACACATACGGCATCGAACCATCGATTTGATCAAGAATAAGGCTAAGTGCCTTCGCTGCCAAAATCGACAATTCGACCTCGTTCGAACTATAAGTCTAAGTGTGTTCGCCTTCAAAATCGACAGTTCGACCTCGTTCGAACAATAAGCCTATGTGCCTTCATCATCAAAATAAATAGTTCAACCTCGTTCGAACTGGGATTATAAGGCTAAGTACCTTCGCCATCAAAATCGACAGTTCGACCTCGTTCGAACTATAAGACTAAGTGACTTTGCCATTAAAATCGACAGTTCGACCTTGTCCGAACTATAAGGCTAAGTGCCTCCGCCATTAAAATAGTTAGTTCGACCTCGTTCGAACTATAAGACTAAGTGCCTTCGCCATCAAAATCGACAGTTCGACCTCGTTCGAACAAGGACTATAAGGCTAAGTGCCCTCGTCATCAAAATAAGTAGTTCGACCTCGTTCGAACTAGGACTATAAGGCTAAGTGCCTTTGCCATCAAAATTGACAGTTCGACCTCGTTCGAACTGGGACTATAAGGCTAAGTGCCTTCGCCATCAAAATCGACAGTTCGACCTTGTTCGAACTATAAGGCTAAGTGCCTTCGCCATCAAAATAAATAGTTCGACCTCGTTCCAACTGGGACGATAAGGCTAAGAGCCTTCGTCATCAAAATCAATAGCTCGACCTCGTTCGAACTATAAGGCTAAATGCCTTTGTCATCAAAATAAGTAGCTCGACCTCATTCAAACTGGGACTATAAGGCTAAGTATCTTCACCATCAAAATTGACAGATCGACCTCGTTCGAACTATAAGGCTAAGTGCCTTCGCCATCAAAATCGACAGTTCGACCTCGTTCGAACTATAAGCCTAAGTGCCTTCGTCATCAAAATAAATAGTTCGACCTCGTTCGAATTATAAGGTTAAGTGCCTTCGCCATAAAAATCGAAAGTTCGACCTCGTTCGAACTAAAAGGCTAAGTGTCTTCGTCATCAAAATGAGTAGTTCGACCTTGTTCGAACTGGACTATAAGGCTAAGTACCTTCGCCATCAAAATCGACAGTTCGACCTCGTTCAAACCATATGGCTAAGTGCCTTCGCCATTAGAATCGACAGTTCGAACTCGCTCGAACTATAAGGCTAAGTGGGTTTGTTATCAAAATAAGTAGTTCGACCTCGTTCGAATTGGGACTATAAGGCTAAGTGCCTTCGCCATCAAAATCGACTGTTCAAATATAAGGCTAAGTGACTTCGCCATCAAATCGACAGTTCAACCTCGTTTGAACTATAAGGCTAAGTGCCTTCGTCATTAAAATAAGTAGTTCGACCTCGTTCGAATTGGGACTATAAGGCTAAGTTCCTTCGCCATCAAAATCGACAGTTCGACCTTGTTCGAACTATAAGGCTAAGTGATTTTGCCATAAAAATTGACAGCTCGACCTCGTTCGAACTATAGGGCTAAGTGTCTTTGCCATCAAAATCAAAAGTTCAACCTCGTTCGAACTATAAGGCTAAGTGCCTTCGCCATCAAAATCGACAGTTCGATCTCGTTCGAACTATAAGGCTAAGTGGCTTCATCATCAAAATAAGTAGTTTGACCTCGTTCGAACTGGGACTATAAGGATAAGTGCCTTCGCCATCAGAATTTATACAGAGCTCGATCTCAGTCAAACTGGGACTCTGGCTAAGGGCCTTCCCCAAAGTATACAGTCCAACCTCGATCGAACCGGGACTCAGGCTAAGCGTCTTCGACGTCAGGAATCGATGCGCTCGAATCCGTTTGAACTATGAGGCTAAGTGCCTTCGACATCATAACGTTGATACGACCAACCTCAATCGAACTCGGGACGTGCTCCCGCTTCAGGCACATTCAAAAATGGGGGAGGGGGGACATCACAATAAACGCAATACAAATAGCGAGAAAGAAATTTTATTATCCATGAAAGTTAATAATGCGGGTGATCCCTGCTTACACACGTCCAGGGCCAATCAACACAAGAAAAACAAAGAAAATGGAAAACAACATGAAATAAATGAACGCCAACTGGCGAACGAAACAAAGAAAAACAAAGAACAATTTTTTCTTTCACTCGGCGCCACCATCGCTGCTGCCATCACCATCCTCGTAGGGCTCCTCACCATCACCGCCTGTATCTTCACCTTCTTCGGGCGTCACCAAATCATAACCACAGTTGGCACGAGCCTCACGAGCCATCTGGCGTGCCACCTCAAAGGCCGCTTCGGTCACGGTGCCTGCCTCCCAAAAGTTCTTGAAAAATTCACGCTGACCTTCGGCATAGACCCAAAATTCAAGATCCTGGTTGGGAACAGCAGTGTGTGATGGCCTAATTTGATCCTTCAGCCGCTGGTTCTCCTCTTCTAAGGCTACAATCCGCTCTATCAGAGCTTGGGCCTCCTGATCAAGGGCATTGATCCGCTGCTCGAGCCTCCCCTCCCTGAGAGCCACAATGGTCCTCTCCGATGCTCGTTGAGACTCGTGTACACGAATCGCCTCTTCCAGTGTTGTTGCCTTCATGGAAGCATCCCTCTCCATACGCTTTAAACTAGTGACCTCGCCCTCCAACGCAACCATTTTACCACCTTATTCGACAGTCATCTCCTCCGCTCTGGCCCGGCTCTGCTCCAACTCCAACTGCATCTCCCTCAACCTGCACTGCAGGTGCCCGTATTCTACAGCCACCCCATTTCCAACCTCAAACTCCTCATCCTTCAAATGTATCTGTCCTTCAAGCTCGCTATTGTCGCTAAGCGCCTACATCAGCTCTCGGTCCCGTTTCTTCAACTCCTCACCCAAATCCTTATTATGAGGATCATTCATCAAACGCCCATGCAATGTGTGGTACCTGTCGCGATAACGGCGATATTTTTCCAACATCTGCAAAAAGATCCTCGAACGGATTTTAACCCTGCGAATGCTCTCCACCTCCAGCGATAAGTTTGCAAGACAAAATAACAGTTAAACTAAAGCTCGTGCTAAGATGGGAGAGAAGTTAGCTAAAGTCAAGGTAACGTACCCGTAGGCCAATCATGGCGACCACTGCTGAAACATCCCCGTCCTAATCGACTCAAAGCAAACCGTCAATGAATATAACCCTGACTTGTAGAAACCGATTCCAAAACAAGATATGGGGCTACGGTCCCTCTGCAACTAAAGAACGTCTCCTCAACTCGACTACGACAACTCGTGACGAGTTCATAAAGCTTGTAACTATAAATACCATGATGTAGAACCTTAATGGGGGGACTTTTTCGGACACTATTCGAGGTCTAGAGAAAAGAAAAAACATGCTCCATGATTAAAGCCACGGGCAAGTAGATTGTAACTCCCTGAACCTCTTCAAAGAGAGGCAGGTCAAACTACTATGAATACAAAAGTCCTAAATTTATCATTCTTCAATTCCATCTTCTTGTATTTTGATTTTGTCTTCTAATCCAGCGAATAATTATGTTTGGCTACGATTTACCCTTAATTCATTATTAATTGATTTGCTTGGAAAGTATTTGTCAACTTTTGGGTCGAACTGTGGTAAATTCAGTTCATGAGATGCATCCACTCTCAATTGATAAGTCGAGAATTTGACTATGCAGTTTAGATAAGTCGAAAATCACTGTTATTGTTCCTCTTGAAAATAATGGTTGTCGAAAAGTGTGTCAAGCTAGGAGGTAAAAAATATTTAAAAGAGAAAAGCAATAAAATAAGATAAGACAAGACAATGATTTGGCAATTTTTGCTTACTCTATGGCCACACAAAGAACAGCTATTTATTATTTAATTGAAAAGAAAGAAAAAGTCGAGGGATGATCTTCTAATAAAAAGGCGGACCCCTTTTATAGGTATTTGAATGCCTTGCCGACGTAATCACTTACGTCATAAGGGAAAAAAATCAAAAATGACTTATTATGCCTATCATTATATTTCATACTACTTTTTCTTCTCTCTTTGACTTTTATTTCTTGTTTTGTCTACTTTCTTTCTTTCACATACAACAAGGTTTGCTCCCATTAGTCTCTCCCTCAAACATATGTGACTTCAAGAAAGAAACTAAAATAAGATTTGCTATTCTCCGGTGTCGCCTTCACATTATCAGTCTTGAAGGCTAACTAAGGCAGTACGCATCCTCAGTTTGTCAATACCGACAATTTTGGTCAACATGTTTGACGCGTTCTTCGATCCTGGTATCTTTCGTAAGGAAATAGTTTTTTCACTTATCAACCCTCGGATATGATACTGGATATGCTTCAATCTTTCATGAAACACTAGATTCTTGGTAAGACGAATTGCACTCGAGCTATCGCTGAAAAGCTCACAATTGTCTTGTTCTTTACCAAACTCTTTAAGAAAAATCTTGCCAAATCATCTCTTTTCCAGCTTTTGAGAATGCCACGTACTCTGTTTCATTTGTAGATAGCTTAATATTTTTCTAAATATGGACATCCAGCTAAAATCAGTACCACCACGCAAGATGAACACGCAACTTGTGGTACTTTTTTGACTATCCAAATCGCCACCAAAATTAGCCTAAAAAACCTTGTAAGATAATGTTGCTCCTTTAAAATAAAGTGTCATACGTTATGTGACCTTGATATATCTCAATATCCATTTTACACCTTTCCCGTGCTCTTTTCTTATATTTGACATGTATTTACTGACAACTCTAATTGCACGGGCTATGTCAGGTCTAGTGCAAACCATAACTGTAACAACTTGACCGGTTGTTTTGAGATCTAGCACGTCGTTCGGCGGTTTGAGGCCATGAGCAGCTTCACTCAGGTTATGACTTATACGCATGGTCGGAATTAAATTTCGGGAAGTTGGGAGTTGATTTGGAAAGAAAATTATCGTTTTGAAAGCTTTAAGTTAGAAGAATTGAGAAAGGTTAGATTTTTGAGTATGAGACCTTGGAATCAGGATTTGAAGGTTCCACCAGGTTCCCATGATGATTATGGACTTGGGGGCATATGTTCGGATCAGGTTTTGGATGACTCGAGAGCATTTAGGCTCCTATTGTGGAAGTTAGCATTATGGAAGAATTTTATGAATTTGGGGTGGAGATGTGTTTTTATGATATTGATGTCCTTTTGGAAGAGTTTGGGAATAGTTTTGTATGGTGATTCTGGTACTGGAGGCGTCAGAAGTGGATTTGGGGGTTTCTAGGTCATTTTGGAGTCATTTGGATAAAGTTAGAAATTTGAAGGTTTTTGAGAAGTTTGACCGAAAGTGGACCTTTTGATATCGGGGTCAGATTCCAATTTCAAAAGTTGGAATATGTTTGTAATGTCGAATGTGATTTTTGTGCAAAATTTGAGGTCAATCAGACGTGGTTGATAGGTTTCGACATCGAATGTAAAAGTTTCACGACCCGGATTTTCCACTCTCGGAAGTCGTGATAGCACCTACTAGTGAAAGCTAGGCAAGCCAATTGTTCTGATTAATTTACCCTTTTTTAACCTCTCAACTATCTCAAGTCAACATATTATAAATAACGGAAAATAATAATGCGGAAGTGTGAAGACCCGGCCAGTCGTCTCATGAGTTACCACTTTGTTTTTCCCATTTTGCTTCTTATTGCTTTGTCTAATGGTTCTACATGTGATCGATTTGATTGATTTGGGTTCGGAAAGGATTAGTTAAGGTTTGAGACACTTAGTCTCTTTTGAGGGAGCTTAAGTAAGAAAACTCAACCGCATATTGACTTATGTGTTAGAGGACTCGGATGTGAGTTCTGATGGCTCAGATAGTTTTGGGAGGTGATTTGGGACTTTAGAGCATGCTCGAAATGAGTTTTGGAGGTCCAGGGTGGATTTAGGCTTGAATTGGCGAAATTAGATTTTTGGTGATTTTCGGTTGATAGGTGAAATTTTTATATAGGGGTCAGAATGGAATACCGAGAGTTTCAGTAGTTCCGTTGTATCATTTGGGATATGTATGTAATGTTTCAGGTCATTCGGACATGGTTTGGTTGGGTATTTTATCAATTGTATAATTTAGAAGATTTTGGAAACTTAGGCTTGAATCTGATGTGTTTGGTTGATTCGGTGTTCTGAAAATTAGTACAAGTTTAAATAAGGTTTTGGGATATGTTGATGCTTTTGGTTGAGGTCCCGGGAGCCCCGGGATGATTTTAGATGGTTGACGGAGAGTTTGGGAAATTTGAGAAGCTACATATTTTTCTGTTATGGTGTTTCCGCATTGGGGACTGCAGGTGCGATGCCGCAGATGCGAGGAAATGGACGCAGAAGCGGTCAAGGAGTAGAAGGGCAGGAGTTGCAGATGCGGTTGTCTGACCGCATCTGCAATGGCGCATGTGCGGCTACTTGGTCGCAGATACCGTTTTGGAACATTAAGTGAACTTCGCAGAAGCGGCTAATTGACCGCAAATGCGGTATATGGGCCGCGGGTGCGAAATCCCTGGGCCAGAAGGTATATATTGTTTTCTTCGTGAAATTTTGCTAAGTTCTCCATTTTTGAAGAAGGGAAAGAGGCTAGGGCAGTGGATTCCAGGAGAAATCAAGGGATATCAGTTGGGTAAGTTTCCTAAGCTTCATTGTTTGGGTTTATGATCATTTTTTCATTATTTAATTATGTTATTAGTGGAGATTAAGGAAAAAAATTGGGGATTAGTGCTTGAGATTAAGAGACGTTAAAATGGGAACTTGAGGGGTCATTTGGACTCCAATTTCAGCGTTCTTGGTATGTATGGACTCGTGAAAGGATAAGGATTCTGTTGATATGATTTTTATCGAGTTTCAAGATGTGGTCCCAGGGGTCGGGTTTGGCCAATTTCGAGGTTTTGGTATTTTTTGATTACTTTCGCTTGAGCTTTGTTCCCTTAGCATATTTTGACACCGTGATTCTGATTTTGGATAGATGCGTTGCGACGGGAGGCCCATTCGAGGAGGAAAGGTTTCGCGGAGTAGTATTTTCACCGGTTTGAGGTAAGTAACCATTTTAATCTGGAACTGAGGGTAAAAAACCCAGGTATTTGAATTGTTTTGATAAATGCAGTGATGCACATGCTAGGTGACAAGCGTGTGGGCATGCACTGATTGGGATTGTGACTTGGTGCATCCCGTAGCGACTATTAAGCCGTGTATTTGATTTGAAACCTTATGACATTCCGTACTTTAGTCATTTATACTATATTGTGTGCCATGTTTGGGGCCTTGTGCCGACCTGTTGAGATCCTTAGTGGCATTTTTACATTTTTTCCTCACTCTACTTGTTGAAAGCATATCCTCAATATTGTTTTACCTATTTATTATTTAAAACGAGTTCTATCACTCTACTTTTAAAGGTAAGTACTGTTTGGATTGAGTTTCCTATTTCTACTGTTGTGCCCGAGAGACTGTGGTTAATGACATAGAGAGTTCGAGAACCTAATGGTGAAGATATTTTATATGTATGAATTATGGGTCGGACTGCATGCCGCAGCGATATTTATATTGATCGGGCTGCACGTCGAAATGATATATATATTGGATCGGCCTGCACGCCGCAGCGATATGATGTTTGGACTGTAGGAGCCCCTCTGGAGTCTGTACACCCCCAGTGAGAGTAATCGGCAATAAATTATGGATTGGGATGCATGAGCAACGGTTACTATTATTATTATTATTATTATTATTATTATTTAACCAAAAATATAATTCTTTGGTCAAAGCTCAAGATAAATAGAAATTTGGGTTACTGATAACTATGAGACAAAAAAAAATGTAATAAACTTTTTGTGAATAGCAAATAAGCAGTAAACGAGTTTGTACTCCAATGTAATATCGACGATATTGTGTGTCCTTACAAATAATGATACCTCTTCCTTTTATAGTTGATTCTAGGTAAAGGAGTAATACCTTAGTCTTAATAAGACAGTTATGAGTTATAAATGACATTAAATAAGACGTACACAATCATTACTATTTAAGACATATTCTCTAATGTATTGGGTATTTAATACTGAATTTGGACTCCTTTTCGTCATCATATCCATGTCTTCAATACCTTATGATCTCTTGGCTTTAAATGACCTAAATAGGTACGAAGCATGTATTATTTGAATCGCTTCTCGTGCCTATTTAGCTTTCTTTTCCCCGTATCTGTTTCACTCGTGCCTCTTAACTAATCATCATATTTTGACCAATTGATCATTCCACGTGTCATGCCACGTCGCCTTCAATGTAAATTCAGCTTTTTCCCAATACAGATAGTCCCCACACTTTCCATTTATTTATCAATTAAATATTTGGGAAGTGGATCTTCATAAACAGGAATTTTTTGCGTAATTAATACTATGGCAGTACTGACGCTTCAATTGTCCCTTATAATTAATGTTCTGCACACGTGTCACCTTTTATTTAATGCTCTACACACGTGTCACTTTCTTATTGATTCTGCAATTCTGCACCCTTTTTTCAAGGCTTCTTCATTCCCACTATTCACGAAGTGATAGTTGCCTTTATTATAGGCTTTCCATCATTACACTTCTAATTTTGACGGTTGTCATTATAAACATATTTAACCCTCTTCCTCTTGTCTTCTTCTTCTTCTTCTTCATAAATCTTCAACAAGCAACTTATTATTCATCTTTGCTCTTTCTCTCCTTTAGTTCATCCTTTTGCAACAATGTCGCCTCCAAACCCTAGCCCTAGAAAGGTTCCAATTCTGGATCAATTCCCCAATGCTCCTATAAGACATAGGTGATGCAAAGGAGGTAGGCTTCAGAGTTTGAGCCTAGGATCCACTCGTGGTGGTTCATATGGGTCTTCTTCTTCTTCTTCTTCTTCTTCTTTTTCTTCTTCTTATTCTTCTTCTTCTGGTATTAGGATCTCTGTTCCAAAGACCCTTCTTCCAAAGGTAAAGAACCCTCTGAACCTACACAGGAACCTTTAGTTGAAGAAATCGTACCCAATGATTTATATTTTGGGAATGATAGAAATTCTCTCCAAGAGCAAGTTAAAAATTTATAGAAGATTGATACATATCCCTCTTTAATAACTGAACTTGTAATTCCCAATGCTAGGAAAGACTGTAATTGGAGAGATAATCTTCGTATGATGGTTCATGCCCCAAATCAGAGAATCTCTTATTTTAGAATTGGATTCTCTTTTGTTTATACCTACCCCTTTACTTTGGGATTCAATCCTACCATTGACCATGTTATACTTGAATTTTGTCGATTTTTTAAAATTTGCTTAGCACAAGTAGGACCTCTTGTTTGGAGAGTTGTGGCTTGCTTAAGGTTTTTATCTATAAAAACCAATGTCAATTTTACCTTTTCCCATCTTATTCACCTATGCCATCCCAAATTATTTTGCCATGGTGTTTTTACCTTAACTACAAGAAGCAAGAAGGTTTTTGTGACAAGTGAGGCTTGCTCAGTTGGTAAAGCACCTCCACCTACGACCGTTAGGTCCTGGGTTCAAGTCACCAGGGAGGGGAAGTGTTGAAGCACTATAGATCCTCCTAATTTAGGAGGGGTTTTAAAAAAGAAGATCCTCCTAATTTAGGAGGGGTTTTAAAAAAGAAGAAGAGGGTTTTGGTAAACCCTAAAGATGACAAGGATCGAGGGTGGTATTTTCGTTACGTTGCTGTACACACAGTGGATTTGTTGGGTGAAACAAACATTCCCTTCCCTACACGTAAGTGTTCTTTTACTTACCGTATCTATTTTTTTAAGAATTTTGATTTCTTTTTTAATCTCGTCTCTTTTTGTTTTTTGCAGCAACCATGGGAGATATTGAAAAAGTTCCTAACTTCCGTGGTTGGGTAGATTCAATTATGAAGATTGCGCCTATGGAGGCGAGAACTTGGAAATCAATTTCTCTTTTGAATGGTTGGAAAGTGAAGACCCACAATATGTATTTCCTCGTACTTTACCGTATATTGAATTTTTTCATATTTTACTTCTTTATCCCTCTTTTTATCAGGATTTGGTATCAGAGGTATGACAGTTGAGGTAGTCGTTACCATTCAAGCATCTTCAACCGCTGTACTTGATTTGGAGAAGACTCGGGCCACACCACCAAAAAAAATATGTAGAAGGAAGTTCTGAGAATGAGGAAGAAGAGAATACCTCCTAGATTGCTAGGCCAAGAGCCAGGAGACGCGTCATTACTGGAGATGAAGTTGAAGACACTCCTGCTCGAGCCTCTATCTCCGAGCTTGTTCAAATCCTTTCTGATGAGGATACCACTCCAAGACTCTAATGAATCAGTTCGACGTCTCTTTGTTTGTGGTTTTGAGAGTGGAGAGCTTGGACCAGTTTTTGATGAAACTCCCCTCTCTTCCTCCATTCCCACTTCTTCTGTTCCTTCTATTCCTTTGACAACCACGGGTGTCTCTTTTCCTGTTTTATCTACTCATGTTTCCTTACTGCTTTGGTTCCCATATCTGCTTCTACCATCCCTACTTTGACTCCTGTAGCTCCTATTGTTTTTACCTCTTCTACTACTCCTCCTTTCATTGCTCCTCCTCCTTTTGTTCAGCGTACATAAGCGGGTTACAACAACAGAGGCATGGCTATGAGAAGTGTTACACTTAAGTTCCTGCCACTCATAGCCTTTTGAGAAAGACGGGTGGAGCTGATGTTTGGCTCGAGCCTCTAATCGGAGTTATTGAGAAGAAGAAGATGGAGAGCCGCAGTTGCTTGACTCTGATTAATGATATTGCTCATTCTACCTTAAAGGTACTTCTCTTTTAATTTACAAGTTTTTTTTAATATTTTTCTATATTCTCACATTTGATGCCTTTCCCTTGTAGGCTAATCTCATTGGTACTGAGTTAATGTGGAGGATCTTATCTTTAGAGAAGAAGGATCGAGAGTCTGCAAAGGCCATTTCTGAGGCTTGGAGAATAGCCAAGGAAGCCCAGTTTCAGGCAGCAAACTGGAAGGAGCAGTTTGAGAATGCTCAGGGGACCATAGAGGAATTGTAAGAAAGAAAAAATCACCTGGAGCAGCAAAAACGTGGTTTGACTTCTGAGCTAGCAATTGCCAAGGCTTCTTCGAGCCAATTTGAAAAAAATAAGGTGTTTTGGAGTGTTTATTTTTAGAACAATTGTCAAAGGCTAGTGAAGAAATCAGAGATCTTATGGCACTTGTGGAGAAGAAAGAAGAATATGCAGGGGAGCTAGTGCAAAGCTTGACTCAAGCTCAGGCTGACTTAAAGATCTCCTCTGACGAGATACGTGCCATGAAGAGTTCCCATGCCTCCCTTGAAGCTTCCCTTGATTCCCACTTAGTTGAACACCAGATATTGAAGAACGATCTTGCTATGTGGAAAAGGGAATATGGACTTCTTGAGGAAAATTTCAACATAGAGGTAAGTTGGGCTTTTCTAAAATCTCGCCGCGATGCTTTGATGGAGGCTACTCAAGAAAACTTTGATTTACAATCTGAATTAGCCAAAGTCTTAGACACTATTGAAAAAAGCCAACAACCAGTTGATACTCCTTCTCTTGCACTTGGAACTCCTAGGACAGAAGAGCTTTTAAATGAAAAAGTAGCTACTATGGCAATTAGAGTTTCAATTCCGGCTCCCGAGGGTGAAACTTCTATGACACAGTCCACGGAAGCTGAAGCTCCCGTGACTCTTGCTTCCCTCGATGAAATTAGCATTCCAGACCCAGTTGAAACCGCTCATGTTGCTTCTCATTCAGAAGTTTTTACCGTGCCTGTGGCTGCTCCTAAAAATAAGATTGCAACTTCTAATGTTCCAACCCCTTCAGTGACCAGTTGAATGTATCTCAAACTTAACTGTTTTTTTTTTATTTATTGGTGGTGTTATCCCTTGGTAACTTTATGGGATTTTTTAATGAAGTCCCCAGTTATCATAATGGGGCATTTGTAAAAAATAAATATTTTGCTTACTAAGTTTTTACTTAGCCTTTTTTATATTAAGAAGTTTTATTGGTACTTCTGTATACTCTATTCTTGCCTATTTATCTAGGACTTATAAAATAGCTTAGCATTTTTATCCTTTGAAAATGCTTTATGTTTCGTCTCATGGATTATCAACATGAGGCTTATAAAAGAGGGCCTTTTTATTTTATAGACACTTAGTGAAGAAAATGTCTCAACTTCATAATGGTGTTATAATACGATGAAAGAAATAGAATACACATGTTTTGTATGAAACAACTTTGACAAGTTTTTATTCATGAACGTTAACAAGTGTTTTGACTATTACATGTATTAAGGTAGATCTATAGCTTTCTCGTAACTGTTTTTGTTGTAACATATTTTTACATAATACAAAATAAAGAAGGTTTTTCTTCACAACCTGTTTCAGTACATAATCATGACCCTATCTTTATATATTTAGGAAGGGTTTGAGAGTTGACTTCATTTATGAGTTTGAGAGATGACTTTGTTGTTCTCATGGGAAAAACATTATGATGAATGTTTTCTTCAACGCTTGTCTCTTTGTGGCTGGAATTTCTTTTAAGTCTTGCTCAAACTTGACCGAACTTGATGGACTTTTGCTCGATATCCGTATCTGTTTTGCTACACATATTTGTGCATAACATGTAGTCCCCCGAGTGTTTGAGCGGTGAAGTATGAAGCCTAGAGCACTTGTTTATTTATTTCAATTTTGATCTTTTTCCTGAAACAGAAAAATATACGAGAATCGGAGGTGCGATTATTAATGAAGACTGCCTAACTACTGTGTGTTTCCATAAGATTAATTGTAACCGTAGGCTGGGAATGTTATAATACTCCATTTTGCCTTCCAGGTTGTGACTCATCATTTGACACGAGTTAGGGTTTTTGCCTAGCATTAAAAATCGTTAGTATAACTTTAATAATTCAAAAGGAAAATTTTAACATGGCGATACCTGATCGTGGGCACTTTTTCGGATGTAATATCTCTTTAAATGGAAGACATTAATGTGAGGGTAAACTTTGCCATCCATTATCTCCAACTCGTATGCTCATTTTCCCGCAATTTCACGAACTTTGTATGGCCCATCCCGCTTTGGACTTAGCTTTCCTGAATTAGCAGCATTTGTAGATTGGAACAACTTTTTAAGCACAAATTCCCCAATTTTAAAAAATCAGAGGCGTGCTTTCCTATTGTAATATCGTTCAAATTCAATTACTTGCTTTTGTGCTTCCATTATTATCAATCCAGTTTCTCTTCTTACTTCAAGCAACTCAAAGTTGACCCGCATCTCTTCATCATTAGATTTCTCCGTTTCCTGAACATATCGTGTGCTCGGTTCTCCTATTTCAACTGGAATTAAGGCTTCCACATCATAAACCATTGAAAATGGCATTTCTCCAGTGCTTGTTTTTATTGTTGTACGATAAGCCCATAATGCTCCAGGTAATACCTCATGCCAATTACATTTTGAATCCTGTAACCTTTCTTTTCAAGTTGTTGATGATAACTTTGTTTGTGGATTCCGCTTGTCCATTACCCACGGGATGGTATGGCGTAGATTTTATCCTTTTAATTTGCCAACTTTGAAGGAATTCTGTGATTTGAGCTCCTATGAATTGTGGTCCGTTGTCACACACAATCTCCTTTGGTGCTCCAAAGCGGCATATTATATTTCGCCATATGAAATCTTTAACTTCCTTTTCTTGTACCTGTTTAAATGCTTCTGCTTTTATCCATTTAGTGAAATAATCTGTAAGTACAAGTAGAAACTTTACCTGACCCTTTGCTTGTGGTAGTGGACCTACAATATTCATTCCCCATTTCATAAAGGGGAACAGAGTTATAAGAGGGTGTAATAACTCAGCTGGTCTGTGCATAATATAGCCATATCTTTGACATTTATCACATTTGGACACGAAACTGTTTGCCTCTTCTTCCATCTTAGGCCAGTAACATCCTGCTCGAATCAACGTTCTTACCAGTGACCTTCCCCATGCGTGATTTCTACAATGTCCTTCATGCACTTCCTTATCATGTATTTTGTTTGAGAGGGTCCGAGACACCTTGCTAGTGTCCACCAATCATCTTTCGATGAAGATTTCCTTGATATAAACAATATCGAGCATCTTTTTTGCGAAGCGCGTGAGACTTTCCTTTGTCATTAGGCACGGTTCCGTGCTGTAAAAAAGCAATAATTTCGTTTCTCCAATCCTATATTAAATGATTAAAATTTACCTTATTCTTGTCAGGTTCGAGAACGGAATGAAATAAATGTATGACTGAAGCATTTGCGTCATTTGCTACGTCAGCTGTAGATGCGAGATTAGCTAAAGCGCCTGCCTCCACATTCTCATCTCTTGGGATCTGTATTACCTTCCAAGTTTGGAATTGCTTTATTAGTTCCCGTACCTTTTCAATATATTCTTGCATTCGAGTTTCCCTGGCTGTATAAGTCCCCAACATTTGATTAACCACGAGTTGAGAATCACTCTTGATCACAATTTGTGTTATGCCGAGTTCTCTTGCCAGTACTAAACCTGCAATTACAGCCTCGTACTCTGCTTCATATTTAGTTATAAAATGACATTTTATAGCTTGCCTAGTAGTTTCACCCATAGGTGGTATGATAACTATACCCATACCTGCTCCTTTTACATTAGATGACCCGTCAGTGAATAAACTCCAAGTCCCCGGGTTTGCACCATTAAAAACTTGTAATTCTTTTTCTGCTTCTAAATGCATCCCCTGACTAAAATGAGCCACGAAATCAGCTAGTATTTGAGATTTTATAACGGTGTTGGGTTGATAAATGATTTCGTATTCACTTAGTTCTATAGCCCATTTTGCTAATCTTCCTGACAATTCATTTTTATGCAAAGTATTTTGAAGCAGAAAAGTAGTAACTACAACAATGGGATGCCATTGAAAAAAAGTTCTTAATTTTCTAGATGCCATGATCAAACTAACTTTTCTAGCTGTGGGTATCGTGTTTCAGCATCTAGTAAAGATTTCCTTACATAATAAATGGGAGATTCTTTACCTTGGTCCTCATGGACTGAAACAACACTTACCGCAACTTCAGCCACAACCAGATAAATGAGAAGCTTTTCACCCACCTTTGGTTTTGCCAGTAGCAATGGTTTTGACAAATAAGCTTTCAAGTTTCTAAGGGCTTGTTGACAATCTCCATTCCATTCAAAATGATCTTACTTTTTGAGTGCAGAGAAAAACTTAGAACACTTTTCTGAAGATTTGGAAATATATCTCCCCAAAGCTGCAATTCTTCCCGTTAATCTTTGAACTTCCTTTATACTAGTAAGGATATCAGGGATTTCTTTTATTACTTTGATCTGAGAAGCATTTCCCTTAATACCACGATTAGAAACAAGGAAACCCAAAATGTTACCTGATGCAACTCCAAATGCACATTTTTCTGGGTTTAGTTTCATATTAAATTTTCGCAAAATTCAAATGTAATAGATAGATGAGAAATATGATCATGAGATTGCTGGGTTTTGATAAGCATATCGTCTATATATACCTCCATTGTCTTTCCTAAATGTTCTTGGAACATTTTAGTGACCAACCTTTGATAGGTTGCCCTAACAATTTTGAGACCAAAGGGCATTACTTTATAACAGTAAGTCCCATTGTCTGTGATGAAAGAAGTTTTTTCTTCATCACTAGGGTCCATTTTAATTTGGTTGTACCCTGAATATACATCTAAAAACTTAAAAGTTCATGTCCTACAGTTGCATCAATTAATTGATCTATATGTGGTAAAGGAAAATAATCTTTTGGACAGGCTTTATTAAGATATGCATAATCTACACAGACTCGCCACTTACCATTTTTCTTAGGTAAACGGCTGTGTTGGCTAACCAATTAGGGTACTTTACCTCGCGGATTGACCCAATTTTTAATAGCTTTTAGACCTCATCTTGAATCACCTGAATTTTTAAAGCCACTTGCTTTCTTTTCTTTTACTTTATTGGTGTAAATGATGGGTCCTCGTTTAATTGTGAGTCATCACATCCAGTGGTATCCTTGTCATGCCAGCATGGGACCAAGCAAAACAATCCACGTTAGATTTTAAAAATTCAATTAACATACCTCGCATGTTTGAGTTTAAATTAGCTCCAACATAAACTTTTCGTTTAGGCCACTGCTCGAATAATACCACAACCTCGAGTTCTTCGATGGTTGTTTTGATATTTTCATTCTCCTCAGGTTCTTGAATGATATTAGGTCTCGAGTCTAAATCTCTTTTCTCTTGATTTGTTGAGGTTTGATTGCTGACACCTTCAAATGTTTCCTGTAATTGCTATTTTTCTTTATTTACGGTGCTCGTATCTGTTACAGCGTTGATACTCTTGGCTGTTTGCTGATTCCCTCGAATTTGACAAACCCACCTATGGTGATGGAAATTTAATAACTTGATGCAGAGTTGATGGAACATCATCCATATCATGGATCCAAGGCCTCCCCATGATCATATTGTAGGCCATTTCCATATCAACTACCTGAAATTTAATTTCTTTAACAACACCTCCAATAAAAGTTGTTAGAATTACCTCTCCTTTTGTTACCACACTTGAATTGTCGAAGCCTAACAAGGTACGCATTTTGGGTATCATTTTGTCGTTAGCTTGCATTTCCCGTAATACCCTTAGTTGTATAATATTTACAGAACTGCCTGGATCAATTGAAACTCGTTTTACATTAGTATCGTGTACAAGTAAAGATATTACCAGTGCATTATTATGTGGGGTTATCACTCATTCGGTATCTGCATGATCGAATAAAATACTTTCATTTTCTAAAACCTGCCGTACCTGTTTCCTGTATGTAATCGTTACTTTAGAAACCTTCTTGGAACCTGTGTAAGTTACGCCATTAATATCTTCTCCCCACTTATCACATTCACTGTTCTCTTGGGTGAAAGAGGCTTTGGTGGCTCTTGCCTATTTTTCATATAGGCTTGTTTACCTTTTTCACTAAATAACTCAGTGAGGTACCCTTGCTTCAATAGAAGATCCACTTCACTCTGCAAGAATATATATTCTGAAGTTTTGTGCCAGTGATCATTGTGGAATTCGCACCAATGGTCTAGATTGAGTCTATTTGGATTTGACCGCATCTCTTTTGGCCATCATACCTTATCTCCCATGATTCATAGAATAACCATGAGCTCGTAGGTAGTGACAGTAAATTTATATCTGCCAAACCTTGTGTTTAAACTTCTATCGTCATCTCGTGACTCTTGTCTGTTCCGATCATTTCTGAATCTTGATGAAGAACCAGATTCCCTGTTCCTTGATTTTTGATCATATTGCTGGCTATCTTGTTTTGACCGTGAGTCTTTTCCCGCAGGTCCCATATATGGATCGTATCTGTTTTTACCTGATTCTTTTTCGGTTTTCGATCTTCTGGAACCGCCCTTTCTTCATGATGGAACTTAGGTATGGTATCTTCTTCAATTCGCAGCTTGTACTGTACCTATTGTAAACATCATTCACGCGGTTGCAGGGAATTCTCGAAGGCTTTCTTCGAGTCTTCTTGTGACTTCAGAACTTTTGTCATTTAAATTACTTGCAAAAGCTATTGCAGCCCAGTTGTCAGGTACACGGGTAGAGTCATTTTTTCACACTAGAATTTATCAACAAAGTCTCTGGGCAATTCTGAATCCCCTTGTTTGATTTTGAAAATATCTTCCATTCTTTTCTCAACCTTTTAAACTCCCGAATGTTCTTTAATAAAAGAATCTGCAAGCTCATCAAAAGAATTTATAAAATTTTCAGATAAAAGAGAATACCAGGTTAATGCACCCTTAGTGAGTATTTCTCCGAATTTCTTGACCAGTATTGATTCAATTTCTTGTTTGGTCAAGTCGTTGCCTTTTACGCCGGTTGTAAATTTAGTCACGTGGTCACGTGGGTCTGTAGTACCATCGTATTTCGAGTTGTCGGGCATTTTGAACTTTTTCGGAATTAGAAGGGGAGCATCACTTGGCCTCCAAGGTTGTTGTGAGTATTTGTCCATGTCTACTCCTTTTATTACAGGTGGAACTCCAGGGATTTGCTCAATACGCCCATTTAGTTCCTTAATCTATTTCTGCAAGGTTAGTACTAAATTTTTTAAATAAGAATTATTTGAATTACCTGGTTCCCCTTCCTGTGGTTCACTAGTGGTTCTTCCATTTCTAGAATTAATAAGACCAGAACGAGGATTCTTCAATGTATTATTATTAGGAGTTGGTGTGGGTGGTGCAGTAGGTAATCGATAAACTAGAGCCTGAAGAGCTTTGCAGACCTGTGCATCATTTATCTTTTCTAAAGCTTCATTTGAACCTTCTTCAAAATGTTCAGATTGTTCTTGTTGATCACCACGGGATTCAGGAGCAGGAGTGCCTTCACGAGATTGACGTGGCGAATCTGGAGGGGGGGGATCCACGTCAATATTTGGTAGGTCTTCTTGATTTTGATGGATTTGATTTTCATGGTTTTGCAATGTGTTATCACCGTTATTTTTGTTGTTGTTGTTGTTGTTTGACATGTTGATACGAATATAACGTAGCTTCATAGAAAAGATTATTAGATTCATGTTAACGGAACCAATTTGTTTAACCAAAAATATGATTCTTTGGTCAAATCTCAAGATAAATAGAAATTCGGGTTATTGATAATCAGGAGACGAAAAATATGTAATAGACTTTTTGTGAATAGCAAATAAGCAGTAAACAAATTTGTATTCCAATGTAATATCGATGATATTGTATGTCCTTACAAATGATGAGACTTCCTCCTTTTATAGTTGATCTTAGGTAAAGGAGTAATATCTTAGTCTTAATGAGACAATTATGAGCAATAAATGACATTAAATAAGACGTTACACAATCATTCTTATTTAATACCAATTCTCTAACGTATTGGGTATTTAATACTGAATTTGGACTCCTTTTCGTCATCATATCCATGTCTTCAATGCATTCTGATCTCTTGGCTTTAAATGACCTAAATAGGTACGAAGCTTGTATTATTTGAATCGTTTATCGTGCCTATTTAGCTTTCTTTTCCCCGTATTTGTCGTCGCTCGTGCCTCTTAGCTAATCATCATGTTTTGACCAGTTGATCATTCCACGTGTCATGCCACGTCGCCTTCAATGTAAATTTAATTTTTTTCCGATACAATTATGAGATATTAATGAGCCTGAGTGCTGAGATTGTGTACTGAGTAACGAGAGCTGAACAACAGTATAACAAATCAAATTTCACAGTTTATAAACCAGCTTTGTCATAAAAACTTCAGTTTCATTCTTCTTTGTGTTACTGGCTAAGGCTGTAAAGTGGCCCGGTTCTGGGCCTATTTGTGCCTGACGGGCCGGGTCTCACGGTCCCGGTTCTGGCGTGCCGGGTCTGGCGGTTCTGGCGGTTCTCCAGGTTGGGACCGGCCCCTGACGGGTCTAAGCACCATGCGGTCCCGGTTCTGGTGGGCCGGGTCTGGCGGGTCTGACGGGGGGGTTCTTTCTTTTTATGTCAATATCTTGTATAGTAGTTATTAGTATAGTGTAGAATATATTTTATATGGTGTACTAAGTTATTAGTATAGTATATATTGTGTTGTAGTAATTAGTATATATAGTATATTATGTATATATTGTGTTGTAGTAATTAGTATATATTGTATGTTATGTATATATGGATATATGTTATGTATATAATGTGTTGTAGTAAATTAGTAATTAATATATATTGTATGTTATGTATAATATTGTGTTGTAGTAATTAGTATATATTGTATATTATGTATATAGTGTGTTGTAGTAAGTAGTATATATTGTATATAATGTATACAAAAGAATGTTGTAATTAGTATATTGTGTTGTATGTTATATATTGTATGTTATATAAATATTCAAGGATTGATATCGAAGTAAAGACAAAGAAATATTGAGAAAAAAGATATTCAAGGATATGATAAAGAGCATAATTATTGACCAAAATGGCATATCTTTCTTAGTCTTCATTCCCCCAATGGAATGAGCACAGCAAGGTACTAATACCACCATTAAAAGGAAAAAAACTAAAAGAAGACGTGCCAATGTACAAGTTACATCATAATTTATGTTGTATTTCTAACAAATCTCATGAATCCGTCCAGGTTGGGAGGAGGTTGTGTTGGCGGTGGTGGAAATGAAGCTTGTTCATCACCACTTCCGGGTGAAGTCGCTTCCTCAGCAAGTTCTGCTATCATTTCTTCATATGCCTCATCTATTGCGGTTGTGATTCTGCTATGCCAAAGTTCCGTCTTTCTGCGCGGATCCAATCTCTAAAAAGCACTGATTTTTCCAAGCTCTCCCGCATTGACGCTCTGTGATCACTGATTTGTCGTCTTGCTTGACTGAAAGCGCTCTCCGATGCAACAGTTGACGCTTGAATTGATAGAACATCCCGAGCCATCCTTGCAAGAACGGGAAATTGCTTTTCCCTTGACTTCCACCATTCCAAAATGTCGAAAGAGCCGTCTGGATTCTCCTTTTCTAGTCCCTATGACAAGTAAACTTGAAGCTCATTTAGATGGGAAATTTCATCAAAATTATCACCTTGAGAACCCCTGAACTCCGTCCACGATTTAAGAGCTGTTAAGCCAACAGCTCTTTTAGACGATTGTGATGTAGACGAAGTAGGGGTTGGAATATTTGGCCTAGCATGCTCTAACGCCTGTTTATACGCATTATAAACAGTTTGAGCATTAATTTTAATTGATGCTTTCGCATCAGCTAGTATAGCAATTTCGTCTTCTGAAAGATCTAAAGCTCTATAAATATTAGAATACCAAAAGTGAGGACCTCCTAATTTCATTGTTGGATTTAACATAGCAGCTACACTAAAAATAGGAGGGATTGAGAAAAATATTTTTAAAACTTTTGTTTCATTTCATTTATTGCAAGTTCATAAATATCCCCACCCTCGCTAAAATCAATAAACAAGTCAGCTAGTGCGGCAATATAAACTAAACAGTTAGAAATAGTCGGATAATATTGTCCAGAAAAAGCATTTGTAGCCACTTGAAAATGTTCCAAAAAATCTAAAAGAATTTTAACATTAGTCAAATCTTGGGTAGTTAGCATTTCATCATCATCCTCACCACCTACCCGAGAATTAAACGTAGCATTAATTGGGTTTCTATATTCATACGCTACTACTAAACTTTCGTACATGTAATTCCACCTAGTCGGGCAAGGTTTAGGAACCTTTCTTTCTCTAAGGCCATATTCGTCACATTTTTTAAAATATTCTCTAAGTTTAGTTCTACGGTTTGAATAAAATATCCAATTAAGAGCCATTCTCATCTTTTTAATTTTTCTGTTTAGTATTCGCATACCATCACCAACAATTAAATGATAAATATGACAAATACATCTAACATGGAAAATATTACTAAATGCAGGATTAAGGGTTTGTGTTAGCATGCCTATTGCACTAGTGTTGCTAGAAGCATTATCCATAGAAATTGCCATTATTTTATCACTAAAGCAAATATCTACATATATCTGAAACAGTGTTAGCTATAAACCGACCCGTGTGCCGTGAATTAATTATTCTATATGCAATTATGCGTTTTTGCATTGTCCAGTCTTCATCTATCCAATGACTGGTTACAGTTAGATAATCACAGTCATTTTCACTTCTACCAATATCAGTTGCAATAGAAATACGATTAGGTATATGAGTAAATAAATAGCGCAAATATTGTTCATATTCATGCTTGAATTTATAAATATCGGCCTTAACTGTTGCGCGAGGCCAACCTTTATAAGTAGGATTAAACACTCTTCTAATATAATGAATCCAATTAGGATTAGAAGCAAAAGTATAAGGCAAGCACATAACAGTAATCATTTTCGCTAATTCTTCACGATCCTTATTTGGATTGTAATATAAAATACCTTCGGTGACAATGTTTATTCCTGGTTGAACTAGATTTGAACCAGTACTTGGGTTAACTTGAGAATCTACACTTGTCCCCCCCTCTTGTTGCGCTTTCATTTGCAAAAATCTAGCCTTATCTCTAGGGTGTAATTTTATATGCTTAGTCAAACTACCCGTGCCGCTACGATCTCCAGTATACCTATGAACAAGTCCCACAAGTTTTACACTTAGCCTTATTTTGTTCTCTTACTTGAGTAAAAAAATGCCAAACTAATGATGTTTCTGTACGTTTAGGAGGTTGTCTACTAAAAGTGGGAGTTTGTACAGGTAGGTGTGCCGGTTCATTACCTAAGTTATGAGCAGGGCTAGTAGGTGTATCATCTAAATCTGGTGCTTGGGTTTCATCATCATCATCATCATTATCCTCATTTCCCTCTAAGACAGGTTCATTAGGATAAAGGGCATTCATAATATCATCATCTAATCTATCACCTACTGCAACATCATGTAGAAATTCACTATCAGTAAATTGAAAACAAGGGTGATCACTATCAAGGAATACGGGAGGCGGATTAGGACGTCTAAGTTGGCTACTACTTTCAACTTGCTTAGGTCGGGGAGCCGGGGAAGGGTAGTATTATGGCCACTACTTTCACCGGTTTTACCTTTTCCTTTACCGAACATTTTTTTCAAAGAAAATGCCATACTAATTCGAATTATGCAAATTAAAAACACAAAAATATACTATTAGCACGTAAGAGTTGAAACGAGTTTACCGGATTGCCGAACAACTTCTTGAAAATTGAAAATCGTTGAACTTGAACACTTGAAAACTTCAATTCAACAACTTCACAATTTTTCACGAATTTTCAATAATAAATTAAGCACTTGTACTAGAAAGATTGAAAGAGAGCTTGAGAGAGATTGAGAGATATTGATGAATTGGTGAATAAAAATGAAAGAATGAGGGGGTATTTATAGTTGAGAAATGGAAAAAAGTGTAATTATGTAAAGTTTGGGGGCCAAATAGCTATTTTCAAACTTCCAAACGGCTACTTTTTGCAAAGAGCCGTTACTGAAATTCTAAAAATTTTTTTTTTTTAAAAAAAAAATAGCCGTTGGACCCGCCAGAACCAGACCGGAACCGCCAGAACTGGTCCCGGTCCTAACGGTTCGGGAGAAGGAACCGGCCCGTCACGGGTCTTTAGAACCGGTAGAACCGGAACCGACGGAACCGGCCCAGCAGAACTGGTAGAATCGGCAGGGACGCGGTCCCGATCCGGTTCCGATTCGGAACCGGGACACAATATGGGGCTATTACTGGCTGATTAATGTTAAGCTTTGCAAATGGGTGACATTGCGCTGAAAATTCCCAAATCGAAGAAGTTACATCAATCATAGACTAGAGAAATCCCGAGTACAACTTTGTATTTTCATTAATTTCTCTACGATACAATGTTAAAGGTACCCGTCCCTATGCTTATGCTTTGAGTTGCACGGCATCCTCAAAACCAAATTATTGTTAATTTGGAGTTATATTGCTTCGACCAACTAATGTAGCAGTAGCGAGATTGATGAAGTGGAGATATAGGTTAGCTGCCTTTAGAGAAGCCTTACACTTCCATGCCCTAGACTGGTCACTGGTAGTTGTTAAACATATCAGTAAGAAAATAGAATATCTCCACCATACATTATAGAGGCCTGCACAAATGATGTATATCCATTCGTACATCATGAATATTTTTGTGTAACTATCCACCTTGGTACATATTACTCATCATTTTTTTTGGATGAGCCTCAATGGCGTAACAATGGCCAGAAACTCCTCACGGAAAACAAACCAAATAATAGTGAAAAGTCAAATAAAGCTTTAGTTTTCATGAAGAAGGTTTCAATTTAAAGCACGGAGACACCCTATTATAGGATTACAAGATTCAAACACCGAGAAAATTTCTCTTTACAAGAGCATCCTTTTACTTTCTGATTGAAAGAAGCTCAAAGCTTTGCAAGTGAAGTTCGGGAAAATAATGATGGTTTTGGTTCAACTCCAGAATGAACCCTTTGTGTGGAAGATAAGCGGCCACTGCTCGACACTAATCTGCTTGAGCGACTATCAGTAGGTTCACCAGAAGAGCTCGGTCTGCTACTTGAAATGGCAGCCCTTCTGGAGGAGCTACCATTTCTTGAGGTATCATTCAAAATTCCGATGGTTCGGTTGATCTTAAATTTCTGGACTCCAGACCTCGTAGAAGTTTGGCCGCGGGTTCTACTTCATCGAAGCCCCCCGAAGGAGTATTTAATCGTTCTTATTCTTTTAGGTCAGCTGACAAAAGTCAAGTTGATGGTGTAGAATTTTCGGGAGAAATCCCAAAAGTGTTTTATAAACCTCAGGTCCAGGCACCTTCTAGTCCCACAACGTCTGACATGGAGCCTCCAAGGCAATATTCCGACCCTGGTTTGAGTGTTATTACTACAGATGAGGATTATACCCTTGATCTGGCTTCTTTGAAAAAACTCTGGCTTGACCCTAAAAATAGGTTGAAAGTCAAATGGTATAATGCTACCTATTCTCAGAGTGAGCAATCTCTTTTTTGAAAACAGTGGATTTCAGACATGAAGCGTTTAAAATGTGATATCGAATTCTTCAGATGATTTGAGATCACTGGAAAGTTAGATGACCAAAATGAGTCATTACAAGTCCTTGTTAATAAGTGGTATACTCAGTCCAGCAAGGTCGTTGAGTCTGTCACTCCTCCGCTTGAGGGAATAAAAATTCCTCATTCCAATACTATTATCCCTGCTTCTCCTTTCAAACTCAAAAGCAGTAACCCTGCGAGTGCACCCTCAAATGCTGATATAGACAAAATTGTCGAACAAAACAACTACACCAATAAGTTGCTGCACACTGTTTCCCTGCAAATTGAGGAAACAAATCCTAAACTAACCCCCAGTCTAAGTATCCCTAGGCCTAGTACAAACAGTACAATAGAGCCTAATCCTATATTCAAACCTCCTGAATTTAGACGGGAATTGTTCCCTAAACTCAGTGACAATATCTCTGTCTCAGGCAAATTAGTCGAACAGATTACCGAAAAATTAGCCCACTTTCATGTCTCTAGCAAAAGTAAGGCAAAAAATTCAGCAGCTTCTGATTCTTCCAAAGCAAAAGAAGCCGCTAATCCCGCTTCTGGTTCTCGCTTGACTAAGGAGAACAAAACCACTAATTCTGAGAGTGTCCGAACCCTTTCCGATAACTCTCTCCTTAGACTCTCCGATAGATACCCCCATCGACGAAACTATTATACTCGTCCCTCTTTTCCTGATACTCAGTATGAGGAAGACGGTTTCCAGTCCCAATCATCTCATGATGGTAGGGGCATCGTAGAATGGAATATTTATGGGTTAGCCGAACATCAAATCTATCGTGTCCTTCACGAAATGGGTGTTTGCATTACCAGCTATAAAGTGCGCAATTCCTCCGATTAAGAAGCAGCTGCTATGATCACTGCTGGCTTTACCAGAATGCTTAGGTATTGGTGGGATAATTATGTCACCGAAGAACTTAAGCTTCAGATCCTCAACGCAACCACTATTATTACTACTGTTAAAACGGGTAGTGATATGGAAACTCAGGAATCTGAGATTAGAGAGGATGCTTGTGCCACTTTGCTCTACCACATTGCCAAACACTTTGTAGGTGAGCCAAAACTCTTTCAAGATAGTTTCTTTGAAATCCTTAACAACCTTCGTTGCCCAAAATTGAGCGATTTTAGGTGGTATAAGGATCAGTTTATGGTTAAGATTATGACCAGGCCCGACTGTAATAGTGATTTCTGGAAAGACAGATTCATTAGCGGTCTTCCCTCTCTTTTTGCCGAAAAGGTTAGGTCAAAAATAAGGGATAGGTGCGGTGGTAAAGTGCCCTATGACCTTATGACTGACGGAGATATTATTAGTATCATTAACACCACAGCCTTAGAGCTTTGTACCGACTTAAAACTCAAGAGTCACCTTAAGAAAGATAGGATGACATCTAGAGCCGAATTAGGCAGTTTTTGTCGTGATTTTGGGTATGGAAATATAGACTCTCCCCCTTCTAAGCTAGCTAAGAAGAAATCTAAGAAGTCTTCGTATAAGTCTAAGAAACCTAGAAAGAATACTTCTAAGGATAGGCCATACCAACCCAAGAAGAAGTTCAGGAAGCATAGGCCTTCCCATTAAGAAGATGTATGTTGGAATTGTGGAAAATCTGGACATAGAGCCAACCAATGTAAATCTTCTAAAAAGAAGAAGAAAATTAATCTCCTAGGATTAGATGATGATACTAAGAAAAAGCTCTTTTCCATCCTCCAAGAAAGTGATGATTCTTCTTCTGATGATACATCTTCAGACGTTTATAGTGATGAAGAAAACATCAACGTCACATATGAGACTGATGAAAGTCAGTCCGAACAAGATGATTCTTGCGAAGAATCGCGCGAAGGTATTTTCTGTAATTGTAATTCTAATACCATTAGTACAATTACTGAAGACTCTAAAGAGGTTCTCTTTGATATTAATGACCATATCAAGGATGATGAGTCTAGAACTAAATATATTGCTGAACTTAAGAAGATTGTTCTTGGTTCAGATCAAAAGAAACCTTCCCATTCTAAGGTCATAGAACCTTTTAGTATGAAACAAGTTTTCTCTAGGTTCGATAAATCTGCCGAGCCCTCTGTTTCTGACTTACGGGTAGAAATGAATTCCTTTAAGCAGGAAGTCAGAAATATGAAATCTCGTCTTGATAAGATTGAGATTGAGGCCCTTACTTCTCAAGTTCTTAGAGAAGTTCCTGCAACAAATAAAGGAAAATCTGTTTCTATTCTTGAACCTACCTCTAATTTTCCTGGAGAATTAATATATCCCGGCCTCCTTGATCCCGGTCTTCAAAAAGAAGCCAGTCCTGTCAGTCCTTCGGTATCTACCATTAAATCTATCAGTCAGCATATCCCTATTAAATTAGTGATTGCTAAAGACTTCGTGCTTTACAAAATCGCATTATTTGATAGTGGAGCCGATCACAACTTTATTGTCAAAGGCCTCATTCCTCTCAAGTACCTTGAAAAGGGTACTACTCGCTTATATTCTGTGACAGGAGAGCGGATGAAAATAGATTACAAATTGTCTAAAGCGCATATTTGTAATAATAATATTTGCTTTACAAATGATTTTGTTATTACTGAAAATATTAATGAAGATATCATTCTTTGTTTGCCTTTCATATATCAGTTAAAACCCTATACTGATGATTTAGATGGCATTCATGCTTGTATCCTTGGTCAAAAGGTATTTTTCCCATTTGTTAAATCTCTTTCTCCTGAAGAAAGTTTGTTCGTAAAAAATAAAACTATTTTTAAAATTAATCGCCTCTCTAATCATATTTCTTTTCTTAAAGAAGAAATAAAGATTGAAAAAATTAAACAAGCTTTAAAAACCCCCGGAATGGTGGCTAAAATTGATTCTCTTCAACAAAAAATTTGAAAGAGAAGTTTGTTCAAATCTACCTACTGCGTTTTGGAATATTAAAAGGCATTCTGTTGCACTCCCTTATATTGATGATTTTGATGAAAGGTCCATCCCTACAAAGGCAAGGCCTATTCAAATGAACCAAGAAATGTTGGAGACTTGCAAAACTGAGATTAACAATTTACTAGAAAATGGTATAATCCGTCCTTCTAACTCTCCATGGAGTTGTTCTGCCTTTTATGTAAATAAAAGTGCAGAAAAGGAGAGGGGTGCTCCAAGGCTTGTAATAAATTATAAGCCTCTAAACTCTATCCTAAAGTGGATCCGTCATCCGATACCTAACAGAAGGGATCTTTTTAAACAGACTTACAAAGCAAACCTGTATAGTAAGTTCGATATGAGATCGGGTTTCTGGAAAATCCAGATTAAAAATGAAGATAGGTATAAGACAGCATTCAATGTCCCTTTCGGACATTATGAATGGAATGTCATGCCTTTTGGATTGAAAAATGCTCCTTCTGAGTTTCAGAATATTATGAATAATATTTTCAATCCTTACTCTTATATGTCTATAGTTTATATTGATGACATATTGATTTTCTCTGAGGACATAGATTCTCATTTTAAACATCTTAATACATTTTTTAATGTGGTTAAGCATAATGGTCTGGTAGTCAGTGCTAAAAAGATTAAGCTTTTTCAAACTACCATTAGATTTTTAGGCCATGACTTATATCAGGGTAGTTATAAACCTATATGTCGAGCCATAGAGTTCTCCGACAAGTTCCCTAATGAAACTAATGATAAAACCCAGCTTCAACGGTTCCCGTAGCCATGACAACTCTAGAAAGAAAGGAGGTAAAGCCAAGAGAACTTATAGATCCTTATGAACCTTGATAACTAGATTGAGGACTTATTTATAATTTGATCATTGTTATTTGGTTTTATCTGAATAGCTTTTGTATGAGATTTTGCATTTGTATAAGTTCCAGGACAGTATCTTTCAAAATGAATCAAAATATCTTGAATACTGTTAATTTAACATCTCGTGCTTCTCAGATTGCTTTAACTGAGGCTAATTTGGATAACTGGAGCATTCCAGAAGAACCTTTTCATAAGATCTACCAGATAGGTCATTTTAATTTTATTAAGAAGCATAATATTGAAACATGTGAATCAACTGTTGCTATTAATAACTCTTTAGAAGTTATAAAATTGTTAAATGAGCAAGATATAATTAGATATAAATATAATTTTAATTATTTGCATATTGGTCTTGTTCAAGTTGCTGTTAAGCCTTTGTTTAGAAAAGGACTTAATATTCCTGTCTGTACACTGTTACGTGATGCACGTTTTCTTAATTTTGATGATTCTTTATTAGGAGCTCTTGAAAGTAATTTAGCAGGTGGCCCTGTTTATTTCAACTGCTATCCTAATTTCTCTGTTGATATTAATGATCCTAATGTGTTAGATACATTAACTCTTAATATTAAAACTCTTAATATGAACAGCAAATCTGAAGCTCGTGAATTAGCTGTTATATATCGAGTCCATTACAGATTGATGGCAACTACCCTTGCTCCTAGAGCTCGGATAGAGAGTACCAAAGGTGTAACTATGTTAATGGAAGCTAACCATGAACATAGTACAGTCTTTGTTCCTCGCCTTCTCAAGTGGAATGACCTCTTGGCCAATACAGATTGGCCTTTCGAGGCTATTACTCAACCTGTTTCCTCTCAAACTGAGAAACGTCAGATTGAACGTATCATTCAAAATTCCGATGGTTCGTTTGATCTTAAATTTCTGGACTCCAGACCTCGTAGAAGTTTGACCGCGGGTTCTACTTCTTCGAAGCCCCCCGAAGGAGTATTTAATCGTTCTTATTCTTTTAGGTCAGCTGACAAAAGTCAAGTTGATGGTGTAGAATTTTCGGGAGAAATCCCAAAAGTGTTTTATAAACCTCAGGTCCAGGAACCTTCTAGTCCCACAGCGTCTGACATGGAGCCTCCAAGGTAATATTCAGACCCTGGTTTGGGGGTTATTACTACAGATGAGGATTATACCCCTGATCTGGCTTCTTTGAAAAAACTCTGGCTTGACCCTAAAAATAGGTTGAAAGTCAAATGGTATAATGCTACCTATTCTCAGAGTCAGCAATCTCTTTTTGGAAAATAGTGGATTTCAGACATGAAGCGTTTAAAGTGTGATATCGAATTCTTCAGATGGTTTGAGATCGCTGGAAAGTTAGATGACCAAAATGAGTCATTACAAGTCCTTGTTAATAAGTGGTATACTCAGTCCAGCAAGGTCGTTGATTCTGTCGCTCCTCCGCTTGAGGGAATAAAAATTCCTCATTCCAATACTATTATCCCTGCTTCTCCTTTCAAACTCAAAAGCAGTAACCCTGCGAGTGCACCCTCAAATGCTGATATAGACAAAATTGTCGAACAAAACAACTACACCAATAAGTTGTTCCACACTGTTTCCCTGCAAATTGAGGAAACAAATCCTAAACTAACCCATAGTCTAAGTATCCCTAGGCCTAGTACAAACAGTACAATAGAGCCAAATCCTATATTCAAACCTCCTGAATTTAGATGGGAATTGTTCCCTAAACTCAGTGACAATATCTCTGTCTCGGGCAAGTTAGTCGAACAGATTACCGAAAAATTAGCCCACTTTCATGTCTCTAGCGAAAGTAAGGCAAAAAATTCAGCAGCTTCTGATTCTTCCAAAGCAAAAGAAGCTGCTAATCCCGCTTCTGGTTCTCGCTCGACTAAGGAGAACAAAACCACTAATTCTGAGAGTGTCCGAACCCTTTCCGATAACTCTCTCCTTGGACTCTCCGATAGATACCCCCATCGATGAAACTATTATAGTCGTCCCTCTTTTCCTGATACTCAGTATGAGGAAGACGGTTTCCAGTCCCAATCATCTCATGTCTTGGCTTTTTCTCCTTTCTCTCTAGAGTTGTCATGGCTACGGGAATACCTAAGGGTCACATTAAAACGCCTACCACGGCTAACAAGGACAGGCTTGCCAACGTACACTCCGGAAATTAGGATCATTAGTATCAACAGAGAAATTAGAATAGCAGTTGAAATAAGCAGGGCCACCTGCTAAATTACTTTCAAGAGCTCCTAATAAAGAATCATCAAAATTAAGAAAACGCATCACGTAACAGTGCACAGACATGAATATTAAGTCCTTTTCTAAACAAAGGCTTAACAACAACTTGAACAAGACCAATATGCAAGTAACTAAAATTAGATTTATATCTAATTATATCTTGCTCATTTAACAATTTTATAACTTCTAAAGAGTTATTAATAGCAACAGTTGATTCACATGTTTTAATATTATGCTTCTTAATAAAGTTAAAATGACCTATCTGGTAGATCTTATAAAAAGGTTCTTCTGGAATGCTCCTGTTATCCAAATTAGCCTCAGGTAAAGCAATTTGAGAAGCACGAGATGTTAAATTAACAGTATTCAAGATATTTTGATTCATTTTGAAAGATACTGTCCTGGAACTTATACAAATGCAAAATCGCATACAAAAGCTATTCAGATAAAACCAAATAACAATGATCAAATTATAAATAAGTATTTAAAGACTTACTTAAACACAAGCTACAAGCTTTATTCCATAAACCGAAAGGAGAATTACAAGGTTGGGAAGAAGATTACAATGGTGGAGAGAGAATGTCTAAAATTTTCTAAGTTCGAAAATTGGACCTACTCCCCATTATACAAGCGAGAGTCTTTTATGGACCTCCAAAGGGAAAAGAGTACATTTCTTGCTTACATGTGGACGGCTAAGATGTTGCCGACAGAAAATGGGGTCTTTAATAATTAAGACACCATGTGAACCGATGTGAAAGATAAGATTCCTTCAGTAGACATTACTAACCATCTGGTCCTTAGTGGACACGACTTTTGACGCATACCTATCAGTTTTTCCTTCTTTTGGAAGGTAGTGATAAAGTAGGTATTCACAGGACAAAAGTGGGCATTCCCACTATAATTAAAACAAAACCATGTGCCTGGCCCTTACTCGGATTCCTTTTAGGAATAGTAAAACGTCCTTTGGGGAAAATTAATTCCAGTTCTTTGAACCTCTACTTTTTCCCAAGGGTCAGAATTCCTATTCGTAATAGGTTTCCAGGTAAGCTTGTGCTATTCCTTTAGGATGGCACATATCATCATTGCTCGACTCTGCTGACGAGGTGGCTTCTTCTATGAGCTGCATTATAGTGGCTTCATCCTGGTTCTCGATATCTTGAAGGGCTTTCTGAAGCTTCTTCTTGATCTCGGCTTTGGATAATTTGGACGAGGGGGACTGAGCAATCATCTTTCCTTTATATGGAGTGTGAGCTTTGAGTTTTGGAACCCAACCTTTAACTTTTATCTCTTTAGATAAATATCTTATACGATCAAACTCCGCAACTTAAAGGTCCCAGCTAATAATATATGAAATCCTTTTTTGGATATAATAGTTACATATTTTAATGTGCATCGGCAAAGTTGAGATCTCTTGCTGAGTCTGGAATTCATCAAACTTATGTAAAAATCTCTGAGGGAGGTTTTCTAGTTTTCCTTCGAAGATCTTCCACCAATCGTAAAACCACCTAGGAATAATGGCTTTAGCCAAATCTGAACTGTACTTAACAAACCAGGTGTGAGTAGGTCTGAGATACATGAAATTATACCAGGCTTGTTTGTAGGTATACCAGTTAAAAGTTTGAGGTTTATGGTGCATACTTAAAGATATGGGAGTAAGAAGATGGTCTACTTTTCATTCAAATGGGGAAAGAATTCGCCTAATGGTGAATTGGGAGTAGAGGATGAAATCTGGGTTCTTCTCAGAATATACATGCTCAATTTCAATCGAATCCGTATCTACTAGAATGGCCTCATAGTACATACGGGTATGCAGGGGGTCTGAACTATCTACATAGTTCCAATTAAGGTAGCAGGGTTTGATTTGATCTTGAACCCTACCGGACTCGTATTCTTTGTCCAAGGCGAGGATAGGAAATACCTTGGAAGTTAGATACTCGAAAGACTCTGGGGTCGAAGATGAACCAGTTTGCTCTTTGTGTTGGACTTTCGGGTCAACCGCTTGGGCAAAAGACTCAGGAATTTTCATTTCATAGGAGGTTTTGGTTTGGACCTTAGAGGTAGATCCAGAAGATGCTACAGATTGTGGGCCTGGAGTTGAACTAGTATTTTTTGGAAGATTACCTAATACTGTAAATTTATTTGGGCTTTGGGCCGGACTAGGCAAAGGAGGAAAGGAAGGGTTCAATTGAGCCAAGGTAAGAGGAACGAAAGGTCTGACCGTATTGGCCTGCCTTTCAGGACGAACATTTTTGAAAGGTGAATTAGGTCTTGAGGGCTTCATGACCCTGCAGGAGTTCACGGGTTAAGAAATCAGGAAGGGAGTTATTTTCTCCTTTAATATACTCTATTTCAAAATCAAAGCTAGATAGTAGAGCTTGCCATCTAGCAAATATTTGTTTTGAAACCAAATTCTTAACGTCTTTAAATAAAATTTCTTTTGCAGATTTACAATCTACACGAAGTAAAAAAGGTTTGTTAACCAAATCATCTTAAAACTTTGTGATACATAGCACTATAGATAAAACTTCTTTTTTAACAGTGCTATAATTTTTTTGAGTAGAGTTTCAGACTCCAGAAGTAAATCGAACTAATTGTTCACCTTTTTCAGGACTAATACATTGCTTAAGAATACCACCATAACCAAGGTCAGAAGCATCAGTTTCAACAATCATGAAAGCTTCAGGGTTAGGGATACCAAGACAAGGAAGATTTTTAACTATTTTTTTAATTTTTTTTAACAGCTTCAGTTTGCTCATCACTCCAAGGTGAGGGATTCTTCCTAAGTCGTTTATAAAGAGGTTCACAGACCTGTCTAATATTAGGGATAAAATCAGCCACGTAATTAAGGCTTCCTAGAAACCGTTGAAGCTGGGTTTTATCATTAATTTCATTAGGGATCTTGTCGGAGAACTCAATGGCTCGACATATAGGTTTATAACTACCCTGATATAAGTCATGGCCTAAAAATCTAATGGTAGTTTGAAAAAGCTTAATCTTTTTAGCACTGACTACCAGACCATTATGCTTAACCACATTAAAAAATGTATTAAGATGTTTAAAATGAGAATCTATGTCCTCTGAGAAAATCAATATGTCATCAATATAAACTATAGACATATAAGAGTAAGGATTGAAAATATTATTCATAATGTTCTGAAACTCAGAAGGAGCATTTTTCAATCCAAAAGGCATGACATTCCATTCATAACGTCCGAAAGGGACATTGAATGCTGTCTTATACCTATCTTCATTTTTAATCTGGATTTGCCAGAAACCCGATTTCATATCGAACTTACTATAAAGGTTTGCTTTGTAAGTCCGTTTAAGAAGATCCCTTTTGTTAGGGATCGGATGACGGATCCACTTTAGGACAGAGTTTAGAGGCTTATAATTTCTTACAAGCCTTGGAGCACCCCTCTCCTTTTCTGCACTTTTATTTACATAAAAGGCAGAACAACTCCATGGAGAGTTAGAAGGACGGATTATACCATTTTCTAGTAAATTGTTAATCTCAGTTTTGCAAGTCTCCAACATTTCTTGGTTCATATGAATAGGCCTTGCCTTTGTAGGGATGGACCTTTCATCAAAATCATCAATATAAGGGAGTGCAACAGAATGCCTTTTAATATTCCAAAACGCAGTAGGCAGATTTGAACAAACTTCTCTTTCAAATTTTTGTTGAAGAGAATCGATTTTAGCCACCATTCCGGGGCTTTTTAAAGCTTGTTTAATTTTTTCAATCTTTATTTCTTCTTTAAGAAAAGAAATATGATTAGAGAGGCGATTAATTTTAAAAACAGTTTTATTTTTTACGAACAAACTTTCTTCAGGAGAAAGAGATTTAACAAATGGGAAAAATACCTTTTGACCAAGGATACAAGCATGAATGCCATCTAAATCATCAGTATAGGGTTTTAACTGATATATGAAAGGCAAACCAAGAATGATATCTTCATTAATATTTTCAGTAATAACAAAATCATTTGTAAAGCAAATATTATTATTACAAATATGCGCTTTAGACAATTTGTAATCTATTTTCA
Organism: Nicotiana benthamiana; assembly: GCA_034376525.1. Classification (NCBI taxonomy): domain Eukaryota; kingdom Viridiplantae; phylum Streptophyta; class Magnoliopsida; order Solanales; family Solanaceae; genus Nicotiana; species Nicotiana benthamiana. Next base: position 47,239,067 of record CM067323.1, read on the forward strand.
TCCGCTCTCCTGTCGCAGAATATAAGTGAGTAGTACCCTTTTCAAGGTACTTGAGAGGAATGAGGCCTTTGACAATACAGTTGCGATCGGCTCCACTATCAAATAATGAAATTTTGTTAAGCACGAAGTCTTTAGCAATCACTAATTTAATAGGGATATGCTGACTGATAGATTTAATGGTAGATACCGAAGGACTGACAGGACTGGCTTCTTTTTGAAGACCGGGATCAAGGAGGCCGGGATATATTAATTCTCCAGGAAAATTAGAGGTAGGTTCAAGAATAGAAACAGATTTTCCTTTATTTGTTGCAGGAACTTCTCTAAGAACTTGAGAAGTAAGGGCCTCAATCTCAATCTTATCAAGACGAGATTTCATATTTCTGACTTCCTGCTTAAGGGAATTCATTTCTACCGGTAAGTCAGAAACAGAGGGCTCGGCAGATTTATCGAACCTAGAGAAAACTTGTTTCATACTAAAAGGTTCTATGACCTTAGAATGGGAAGGTTTCTTTTGATCTGAACCAAGAACAATCTTCTTAAGTTCAGCAATATATTTAGTTCTAGACTCATCCTCCTTGATATGGTCAATAATATCAAAGAGAACCTCTTTAGAGTCTTCAGTAATTGTACTAATGGTATTAGAATTACAATTACAGAAAATACCTTCGCACGATTCTTCGCAAGAATCATCTTGTTCGGACTGACTTTCATACGTCTCATATGCGACGTTGATGTTTTCTTCATCACTATAAACGTCTGAAGATGTATCATCAGAAGAAGAATCATCACTTTCTTGGAGGATGGAAAAGAGTTTTTTCTTAGTATCATCATCTAATCCTAGGAGATTAATTTTCTTCTTCTTTTTAGAAGATTTACATTGGTTGGCTCTATGTCCAGATTTTCCACAATTCCAACATACATCTTTTTTATGGGAAGGCCTGTGCTTCCTGAACTTCTTCTTGGGTTGGTATGGCCTATCCTTAGAAGTATTCTTTCTAGGTTTCTTAGACTAATAGGAAGACTTCTTAGATTTCTTCTTAGCTAGCTTAGAAGGGGGAGAGTCTATATTACCATACCCAAAATCACGACAAAAACTGCCTAATTCGGCTCTATATGTCATCCTATCTTTCTTAAGGTGACTCTTGAGTTTTAAGTCGGTACAAAGCTCTAAGGCTGTGGTGTTAATGATACTAATAATATCTCCGTAAGTCATAAGGTCATAGGGCACTTTACCACCGCACCTATCCCTTATTTTTGACCTAACCTTTTCAGCAAAAAGAGGGGGAAGACCGCTAATGAATCTGTATTTCCAGAAATCACTATTACAGTCGGGTCTGGTCATAATCTTAACCATAAACTGATCCTTATACCACCTAAAATCGCTCAATTTTGGGCAACGAAGGTTGTTAAGGATTTCAAGACTTCTATCTTAAAAGAGTTTTGGCTCACCTACAAAGTGTTTGGCAATGTGGTAGAGCAAAGTGGCACAAGTATCCTCTCTAATCTCAGATTCCTGAGTTTCCATATCAATACCCGTTTTAACAGTAGTAATAATAGTGGTTGCATTGAGGATCTGAAGCTTAAGTTCTTCGGTGACATAATTATCCCACCAATACCTAAGCATTCCGGTAAAGCCAGCAGTGATCATAGCAGCTGCTTCTTTATCGGAGGAATTGCGCAGCTTATAGCTGGTAATGCAAACACCCATTTCGTGAAGGACACGATAGATTTGATGTTCGGCTAACCCATCAATATTCCATTCTACGATGCCCCTACCATCATGAGATGATTGGGACTGGAAACCGTTTTCCTCATACTGAGTATCAGGAAAAGAGGGACGACTATAATAGTTTCGTCGATGGGGGTATCTATCGGAGAGTCTAAGGAGAGAGTTATCGGAAAGGGTTCGGACACTCTCAGAATTAGTGGTTTTGTTCTCCTTAGTCGAGCGAGAACCAGAAGCGGGATTAGCAGCTTCTTTTGCTTTGGAAGAATCAGAAGCTGCTGAATTTTTTGCCTTACTTTCGCTAGAGACATGAAAGTGGGCTAATTTTTCGGTAATCTGTTCGACTAATTTGCCCGAGACAGAGATATTGTCACTGAGTTTAGGGAACAATTCCCGTCTAAATTCAGGAGGTTTGAATATAGGATGTGGCTCTATTGTACTGTTTGTACTAGGCCTAGGGATACTTAGACTAGGGGTTAGTTTAGGATTTGTTTCCTCAATTTGCACGGAAACAGTGTGCAACAACTTATTGGTGTAGTTGTTTTGTTCGACAATTTTGTCTATATCAGCATTTGAGGGTGCACTCGCAAGGTTACTACTTTTGAGTTTGAAAGGAGAAGCAGGGATAATAGTATTGGAATGAGGAATTTTTATTCCCTCAAGCGGAGGAGTGACAGACTCAATGACCTTGCTGGACTGAGTATACCACTTATTAACAAGGACTTGTAATGACTCATTTTGGTCATCTAACTTTCCAGTGATCTCAAACCATCTGAAGAATTCGATAGCACACTTTAAACGCTTCATGTCTGAAATCCACTGTTTTCCAAAAAGAGATTGCTGACTCTGAGAATAGGTAGCATTATACCATTTGACTTTCAACCTATTTTTAGGGTCAAGCCAGAGTTTTTTCAAAGAAGCCAGATCAGGGGTATAATCCTCATATGTAGTAATAACACCCAAACCAGGGTCTGAATATTACCTTGGAGGCTCCATGTTAGACGCTGTGGGACTAGAAGGTTCCTGGACCTGTGGTTTATAAAACACTTTTGGGATTTCTCCCGAAAAATCTACACCATCAACTTGACTTTTGTCAGCTGACCTAAAAGAATAAGAACGATTAAATACTCCTTCGGGGGGCTTCGAAGAAGTAGAACCCGCGGTGAAACTTCTACGAGGTCTGGAGTCCAGAAATTTAAGATCAACCGAACCATCGGAATTTTGAATGATACGTTCAATCTGACGTTTCTCAGTGTGAGAGGAAACTGGTTGGGTAATAGCCTCGAAATGCCAATATGTATTGGCCAAGAGGTCATTCCACTTGAGAAGGCGAGAAACAAAGTTTCGTCGATGGGGGTATCTATCGGAGAGTCTAAGGAGAGAGTTATCGGAAAGGGTTCGGACACTCTCAAAATTAGTGGTTTTGTTCTCCTTAGTCGAGCGAGAACCAGAAGCGGGATTAGCTTCTTTTGCTTTGGAAGAATCAGAAGCTGCTGAATTTTTTGCCTTACTTTCGCTAGAGACATGAAAGTGGGCTAATTTTTCGGTAATCTGTTCGACTAATTTGCCTGAGACAGAGATATTGTCACTGAGTTTAGGGAACAATTCCCGTCTAAATTCAGGAGGTTTGAAATAGGATTAGGCTCTATTGTACTGTTTGTACTAGGCCTAGGGATACTTAGACTAGGGGTTAGTTTAGGATTTGTTTCCTCAATTTGCAGGGAAACAGTGTGCAGCAACTTATTGGTGTAGTTGTTTTGTTCGACAATTTTGTCTATATCAGCATTTGAGGGTGCACTCGCAGGGTTACTGCTTTTGAGTTTGAAAGGAGAAGCAGGGATAATAGTATTGGAATGAGGAATTTTTATTCCCTCAAGTGGAGGAGTGACAGACTCAACGACCTTGCTAGACTGAGTATACCACTTATTAACAAGGACTTGTAATGACTCATTTTGGTCATCTAACTTTCCAGTGATCTCAAACCATCTGAAGAATTCGATATCACACTTTAAACGCTTCATGTCTGAAATCCACTATTTTCCAAAAAGAGATTGCTGACTCTGAGAATAGGTTGCATTATACCATTTGACTTTCAACCTATTTTTAGGGTCAAGCTAGAGTTTTTTCGAAGAAGCCAGATCAGGGGTTTAATCCTCATCTGTAGTAATAACACCCAAACCAGGGTCTGAATATTGCCTTGGAGGCTCCATGTCAGACGCTGTGGGACTAGAAGGTTCCTGGACTTGAGGTTTATAAAACACTTTTGGGATTTCTCCCGAAAAATCTACACCATCAACTTGACTTTTGTTAGCTGACCTAAAAGAATAAGAACGATTAAATACTTCTTCGGGGGGCTTCGAAGAAGTAGAAACCGCGGTGAAACTTCTACGAGGTCTGGAGTCCAGAAATTTAAGATCAACCGAACCATCGGAATTTTGAATGATACGTTCAATCTGACGTTTCTCAGTGTGAGAGGAAACAGGTTGGGTAATAGCCTCGAAATGCCAATCTGTATTGGCCAAGAGGTCATTCCACTTGAGAAGGCGAGGAACAAAGGCTGTACTATGTTCATGGTTAGCTTCCATTAACATAGTCACACCTTTGGTACTCTCTATCCGAGCTCTAGGAGCAAGGGTAGTTGCCATCAATCTGTAGTAGACTCGATAGCTAATTCACGAGTTTCAGATTTGTTGTTCATACTAAGAGTTTTAATATTAAGAGTTAATGTATCTAACACATTAGGATCATTAATATCAACAGAGAAATTAGGATAGCAGTTGAAATAAACAAGGCCACCTGCTAAATTACTTTTAAGAGCCTAACTCGTGTGTGTTTCCATAAGATTAATTGTAACCGTAGGCTGGGAATTTTATAATACTCCATTTTGCCTTCCAGGTTGTGACTCATCATTTGGCACGAGTTAGGGTTTTTGCCTAGCATTTAAAATCGTTAGTATAACATTAATAATTCAAAAGGAAAATTTTAACATGGCGATACCTGATCGTGGGCACTTTTTCGGAAGTAATATATCTTTAAATGGAAGAAATTAATGTGAGGGTAAAACTTTGCCATTCATTATCTCCAACTCGTATGCTCATTTTCCCGCAATTTCATGAACTTTGTATGGCCCATCCCGCTTTGGACTTAGCTTTCCTGAATTAGCAGCATTTGTAGATTGGAACAACTTTTTAAGCACAAATTCCCCAATTTTAAAAAATCAGAGGCGTGCTTTCCTATTGTAATATCGTTCAATTACTTGCTTTTGTGCTTCCATTATTATCAATCCAGTTTCTCTTCTTACTTCAAGCAAATCAAGGTTGACCCGTATCTCTTCATCATTAGATTTCTCCGTTTCCTAAACATATCGTGTGCTCGGTTCTCCTATTTCAACTGGAATTAAGGCGTCCACATCATAAACCATTGAAAATGGCGTTTCTCCAGTGCTTGTTTTTATTGTTGTACGATAAGCCCATAATGCTCCAGGTAATACCTCATGCCAATTACATTTTGAATCCTGTAACCTTTCTTTTCAAGTTGTTGATGATAACTTTGTTTGTGGATTCCGCTTGTCCATTACCCACGGGATGGTATGGCGTAGATTTTATCCTTTTAATTTGCCAATTTTGAAGGAATTCTGTGATTTGAGCTCCTATGAATTGTGGTCCGTTGTCACACACAATCTCCTTTGGTGCTCCAAAGCGGCATATTATATTTCGCCATATGAAATCTTTAACTTCCTTTTCTTGTACCTGTTTAAATGCTTCTGCTTTTATCCATTTAGTGAAATAATCTGTAAGTACAAGTAGAAACTTTACCCGACCCTTTGCTTGTGGTAGTGGACCTACGATATTCATTCCCCATTTCATAAAGGGGCATAGAGTTATAAGAGGGTGTAATAACTCAGCTGGTCTGTGCATAATATAGCCATATCTTTGACATTTATCACATTTGGACACGAAACTGTTTGCCTCTTCTTCCATCTTAGGCCAATAACATCCTGCTCGAATCAACATTCTTACCAGTGACCTTCCCCATGCGTGATTTCCACAATGTCCTTCATGCACTTCCTTATCATATATTTTGTTTGAGAGGGTCCGAGACACCTTGCTAGTGTCCACCAATCATCTTTCGATGAAGATTTCCTTGATATAAACAATATCGAGCATCTTTTTTGCGAAGCGCGTGAGACTTTCCTTTGTCATTAGGCACGGTTCCGTGCTGTAAAAAAGCAATAATTTCGTTTCTCCAATCCTATATTAAATGATTAAAATTTACCTTATTCTTTTCAGGTTCGAGAACGGAATGAAATAAATGTATGACTGAAGCATTTGCGTCATTTGCTACGTCAGCTGTAGATGCGAGATTAGCTAAAGCGCCTGCCTCCACATTCTCATCTCTTAGGATCGGTATTACCTTCCAAGTTTGGAATTGCTTTATTAGTTCCCGTACCTTTTCAAGATATTCTTGCATTCGAGTTTCCCTGGCTGTATAAGTCCCCAACATTTGATTAGCCACGAGTTGAGAATCACTCTTGATCACAATTTGTGTTATGCCGAGTTCTCTTGCCAGTACTAAACCTGCAATTACAGCCTCGTACTCTGTTTCATTTTTAGTTATAAAATGACATTTTATAGCTTGCCTAATAGTTTCACCCGTAGGTGGTATGATAACTACACCCATACCTGCTCCTTTTACATTAGATGACCCGTCAGTGAATAAAATCCAAGTCCCCGGGTTTGCACCATTAAAAACGTGTAATTCTTTTTCTGCTTCTAAATGCATCCCCTGACTAAAATGAGCCACGAAATCAGCTAGTATTTGAGATTTTATAACGGTCTTGGGTTGATAAATGATTTCGTATTCACTTAGTTCTATAGCCCATTTTGCTAATCTTCCTGACAATTCATTTTTATGCAAAATATTTTGAAGCAGAAAAGTAGTAACTACAACAATGGGATGCCATTGAAAAAAAGTTCTTAAATTTCTAGATGCCATGATCAAACTAACTTTTCTAGCTGTAGGTATCGTGTTTCAGCATCTAGTAAAGATTTCCTTACATAATAAATGGGAGATTCTTTACCTTGGTCCTCATGGATTGAAACAACACTTACCGCAACTTCAGACACAACCAGATAAATGAGAAGCTTTTCACCCACCTTTGGTTTTGCCAGTAGCAATGGTTTTGACAAATAAGCTTTCAAGTTTCTAAGGGCTTGTTGACAATCTCCATTCCATTCAAAATGATCTTACTTTTTGAGTGCAGAGAAAAACTTAGAACACTTTTCTGAAGATTTGGAAATAAATCTCCCCAAAGCTGCAATTCTTCCCGTTAATCTTTGAACTTCCTTTTTACTAGTAAGGATATCAGGGATTTCTTTTATTACTTTGATCTGAGAAGCATTTCCCTTAATACCACGATTAGAAACAAGGAAACCCAAAATCTTACCTGATGCAACTCCAAATGCACATTTTTCTGGGTGTAGTTTCATATTAAATTTTCGCAAAATTCAAATGTAATAGATAGATGAGATATATGATCATGAGATTGCTGGGTTTTGATGAGCATATCGTCTATATATACCTCCATTGTCTTTCCTAAATGTTCTTGGAACAGTTTAGTGACCAACCTTTGATAGGTTGCCCCAACATTTTTGAGACCAAAGGGCATTACGTTATAACAGTAAGTCCCATTGTCTGTGATAAAAGAAGTTTTTTCTTCATCACTAGGGTCCATTTTAATTTGGTTGTACCCTGAATATGCATCTAAAAACTTAAAAGTTCATGTCCTACATTTGCATCAATTAGTTGATCTATATGTGGTAAAGGAAAATAATCTTTTGGACAAGCTTTATTAAGATATGCATAATCTACACAGACTCGCCACTTACCATTTTTCTTAGGTAAACGACTGTGTTGGCTAACCAATTAGGGTACTTTGCCTCGCGGATTGACCCAATTTTTAATAGCTTTTAGACCTCATCTTGAATCACCTGAATTTTTAAAGCCACTTGCTTTCTTTTCTTTTACTTTATTGGTGTAAATGATGGGTCCTCGTTTAATCCGGTGGTATCCTTGTCATGTCAGCATGGGACCAAGCAAAACAATCCACGTTAGATTTTAAAAATTCAATTCACATACCTCGCATGTTTGAGTTTAAATTAGCTCCAACATAAACTTTTCGTTCAGGCCACTGCTCGAATAATACCACAACCTCGAGTTCTTCGATGGTTGTTTTGATATTTTCATTCTCCTCAGGTTCTTGAATGATATTAGGTCTCGAGTCTAAATCTCTTTTCTCTTGATTTGTTGAGGTTTGATTGCTGACACCTTCAAATGTTTCCTGTAATTGCTATTTTTCTTTATTTATGGTGCTCGTATCTGTTACAGCGTTGATACTCTTGGCTGTTTGCTGATTCCCTCGAATTTGACAAACCCACCCATGGTGATGGAAATTTAATAACTTGATGCAGAGTTGATGGAACATCATCCATATCATGGATCCAAGGCCTCCCCATAATCATATTGTAGGCCATTTCCATATCAACTACCTGAAATTTAATTTCTTTAACAACACCTCCAATAAAAGTTGTTAGAATTACCTCTCCTTTTGTTACCACACTTGAATTGTCGAAGCCTAACAAGGTACGCATTTTGGGTATCATTTTGTCGTTAGCTTGCATTTCCCGTAATACCCTTAGTTGTATAATATTTACAGAACTCCCTGGATCAATTAAAACTCGTTTTACATTAGTATCGTGTACAAGTAAAGATATTACCAGTGCATTATTATGTGGGGTTATCACTCATTCGGTATCTGCATGATCGAATAAAATACTTTCATTTTCTAAAACCTGCCGTACCCGTTTCCTGTGTGTAATCGTTACTTTAGAAACCTTATTGGAAGCTGTGTAAGTTACGCCATTAATATCTTCTCCCCACTTATCACATTCACTGTTCTCTTGGGTGAAAGAGGCTTTGGTGGCTCTTGCCTATTTTTCATATAGGTTTGTTTACCTTTTTCACTAAATAACTCAGTGAGGTACCCTTGCTTCAATAGAAGATCCACTTCACTCTGCAAGAATATATATTCTGAAGTTTTGTGCCAGTGATCATTGTGGAATTCGCACCAATGGTCTAGATTGAGTCTATTTGGATTTGACCGCATCTCTTTTGGCCATCATACCTTATCTCCCATGATTCATAGAATAACCATGAGCTCGTAGGTAGTGACAGTAAATTTATATCCGCCAAACCTTGTGTTTAAACTTCTATCGTCATCTCGTGACTCTTGTCTGTTCCGATCATTTCTGAATCTTGATGAAGAACCAGATTCCCTGTTCCTTGATTTTTGATCATATTGCTGGCTATCTTGTTTTGACCGTGAGTCTTTTCCTGCAGGTCCCATATATGGATCGTATCTGTTTTTACCTGATTCTTTTTCGGTTTTCGATCTTCTGGAACCGCCCCTTTCTTCATGATGGAACTTAGGTATGGTATCTTCTTCAATTCGCAGCTTGTACTGTACCTATTGTAAACATCATTCACGTGGTTGCAGGGAATTCTCGAAGGCTCTCTTTGAGTCTTCTTGTGACTTCAGAACTTTTGTCATTTAAATTACATGCAAAAGCTATTGCAGCCCAGTTGTCAGGTACACGGGTAGAGTCATTTTTTCACACTAGAATTTATCAACAAAGTCTCTGGGCAATTCTGAATCCCCTTGTTTGATTTTGAAAATATCTTCCATTCTTTTCTCAACCTTTTAAACTCCCGAATGTTCTTTAATAAAAGAATCTGCAAGCTCATCAAAAGAATTTATAAAATTTTCAGATAAAAGAGAATACCAGGTTAATGCACCCTTAGTGAGTATTTCTCCAAATTTCTTGACCAGTATTGATTCAATTTCTTGTTTGGTCAAGTCGTTGCCTTTTACGCCGGTTGTAAATTTAGTCACGTGGTCACGTGGGTCTGTAGTACCATCGTATTTCGAGTTGTCGGGCATTTTGAACTTTTTCGGAATTAGAAGGGGAGCATCACTTGGCTTCCAAGGTTGTTGTGAGTATTTGTCCATGTCTACTCCTTTTATTACAGGTGGAACTCCAGGGATTTGCTCAATACGCCCATTTTGTTCCTTAATCTATTTCTGCAAGGTTAGTACTAAATTTTTTAAATAAGAATTATTTGAATTACCTGGTTCCCCTTCCTGTGGTTCACTAGTGGTTCTTCCATTTCCAGAATTAATAAGACCAGAACGAGGATTCTTCAATGTATTATTATTAGGAGTTGGTGTGGGTGGTGCAGTAGGCAATCGATAAACTAGAGCCTGAAGAGCTTTGCAGACCTGTGCATCATTTATCTTTTCTAAAGCTTCATTTGAACCTTCTTCAAAATGTTCAGATTGTTCTTGTTGATCACCACAGGATTCAGGAGCAGGAGTGCCTTCACGAGATTGACGTGGCGAATCTGGAGGGGGGGATCCACGTCAATATTTGGTAGGTCTTCTTGATTTTCATGGTTTTGCAATGTGTTATCACCGTTATTTTTGTTGTTGTTGTTGTTGTTTGACATGTTGATACGAATATAACGTAGCTTCAACGATAAGATTATTAGATTCATGTTAACGGAACCAATTTGTTTAACCAAAAATATGATTCTTTGGTCAAATCTCAAGATAAATAGAAATTCGGGTTATTGATAATCAGGAGACGAAAAATATGTTATAGACTTTTTGTGAATAGCAAATAAGCAGTAAAAAAATTTGTATTCCAATGTAATATCGATGAAATTGTATGTCCTTACAAATGATGAGACTTCCTCCTTTTATAGTTGATCTTAGGTAAAGGAGTAATATCTTAGTCTTAATGAGACAATTATGAGCAATAAATGACATTAAATAAGACGTTACACAATCATTCTTATTTAATACCAATTCTCTAACGTATTGGGTATTTAATACTGAATTTGGACTCCTTTTCGTCATCATATCCATGTCTTCAATGCATTCTGATCTCTTGGCTTTAAATGACCTAAATAGGTACGAAGCTTGTATTATTTGAATCGTTTATCGTGCCTATTTAGCTTTCTTTTCCCCGTATTTGTCGTCGCTCGTGCCTCTTAGCTAATCATCATGTTTTGACCAATTGATCATTCCACGTGTCATGCCACGTCGCCTTCAATGTAAATTTAATTTTTTTTCCGATACAATTATGAGATATTAATGAGCCTGAGTGCTGAGATTGTGTACTGAGTAACGAGAGCTGAACAACAGTATAACAAATCAAATTTCACAGTTTATAAACCAGCTTTGTCATAAAAACTTCAGTTTCATTCTTCTTTGTGTTACTGGCTAAGGCTGTAAAGTGGCCCGGTTCTGGGCCTATTTGTGCCTGACGGGCTGGGTCTCACGGTCCCGGTTCTGGCGTGCCGGGTCTGGCTGTTCTGGCGGTTTTCGAGTCTGGCGGTTCTCCAGGTTGGGACCGGCCCCTGACGGGTCTAAGCACCATGCGGTCCCGGTTCTGGTGGGCCGGGTCTGGCGGGTCTGACGGGGGGATTCTTTTTTTTTTAAGTCAATATCTTGTATAGTAGTTATTAGTATAGTGTAGAATATATTTTATATGGTGTACTAAGTTATTAGTATAGTATATATTGTGTTGTAGTAATTAGTATATATTGTATATTATGTATATATTGTGTTGTAGTAATTAGTATATATTGTATGTTATGTATATATGGATATATGTTATATATATAATGTGGTGTAGTAAATTAGTAATTAATATATATTTTATGTTATGTATAATATTGTGTTGTAGTAATTAGTATATATTATATATTATGTATATAGTGTGTTGTAGTAAGTAGTATATATTGTATATAATGTATATAAAAGAATGTTGTAATTAGTATATTGTGTTGCATGTTATATATTGTATGTTATATAAATATTCAAGGATTGATATCGAAGTAAAGACAAAGAAATATTGAGAAAAAAGATATTCAAGCATATGATAAAGAGCATAATTATTGACCAAAATGGCATATCTTTCTTAGTCTTCATTCCCCCAATGGAATGAGCACAGCAAGGTACTAATACCACCATTAAAAGGAAAAAAACTAAAAGAAGACGTGCCAATGTACAAGTTACATCATAATTTATGTTGTATTTCTAACAAATCTCATGAATCCGTCCAGGTTGGGAGGAGGTTGTGTTGGCGGTGGTGGAAATGAAGCTTGTTCATCACCACTTCCGGGTGAAGTCGCTTCCTCAGCAAGTTCTGCTATCATTTCTTCATATGCCTCATCTATTGCGGTTGTGATTCTGCTATGCCAAAGTTCCGTCTTTCTGCGCGGATCCAATCTCTAAAAAGCACTGATTTTTCCAAGCTCTCCCGCATCGACGCTCTGTGATCACTGATTTGTAGTCTTGCTTGACTGAAAGCGCTCTCTGATGCAACAGTTGACGCTTGAATTGATAGAACATCCCGAGCCATCCTTGCAAGAACGGGAAATTGCTTTTCCCTTGACTTCCACCATTCCAAAAGGTCGAAAGAGCCGTCTGGATTCTCCTTTTCTAGTCCCTGTGACAAGTAAATTTGAAGCTCATTTAGATGGGAAATTTCATCAAAATTATCACCTTGAGAACCCCTGAACTCCGTCCACGATTTAAGAGCTGTTAAGCCAGCAGCTCTTTTAGACGATTGTGATGTAGACGAAGTAGGGGTTGGAATATTTGGCCTAGCATGCTCTAACGCCTGTTTATAAGCATTATAAACAGTTTGAGCATTAATTTTAATTGATGCTTTCGCATCAGCTAGTATAGCAATTTCGTCTTCTGAAAGATCTAAAGCTCTATAAATATTAGAATACCAAAAGTGAGGACCTCCTAATTTCATTGTTGGATTTAACATTGCAGCTACACTAAAAATAGGAGGGATTGAGAAAAAATATTTTTAAAATTTTTGTTTCATTTCATTTATTGCAAGTTCATAAATATCCCCACCCTCGCTAAAATCAACAAACAAATCAGCTAGTGCGACAATATAAACTAAACAGTTAGAAATAGTCGGATAATATTGTCCTGAAAAAGTATTTGTAGCCACTTGAAATGTTCCAAAAAATCTAAAAGAATTTTAACATTAGTCCAATCTTGGGTAGTTAGCATTTCATCATCATCCTCACCACCTACCCGAGAATTAAACGTAGCATTAATTGGGTTTCTATATTCATACGCTACTACTAAACTTTCGTACATGTAATTCCACCTAGTCGGGCAAGGTTTAGGAACCTTTCTTTCTCAAAGGCCATATTCGTCACATTTTTAAAATATTCTCTAAGTTTAGTTCTACGGTTTGAATAAAATATCCAATTAAGAGCCATTCTCACCTTTTCAATTTTTATGTTTAGTATTCGCATACCATCACCAACAATTAAATGATAAATATGACAAATACATCTAACATGGAAAATATTACTAAATGCAGGATTAAGGGTTTGTGTTAGCATGCCTATTGCACTAGTGTTGCTAGAAGCATTATCCATAGAAATTGCCATTATTTTATCACTAAAGCAAAAATATCTACATATATCTGAAACAGTGTTAGCTATAAACCTACCCGTGTGCCATGAATTAATTATTCTATATGCAATTATGCGTTTTTGCATTGTCCAGTCTTCATCTATCCAATGACTGGTTACAGTTAGATAATCACAGTCATTTTCACTTCTACCAATATCAGTTGCAATAGAAATACGATTAGGTATATGAGTAAATAAATAGCGCAAATATTGTTCATATTCATGCTTGAATTTATAAATATCGGCCTTAACTGTTGCGCGAGGCCAACCTTTATAAGTAGGATTAAACACTCTTCTAATATAATGAATCCAATTAGGATTAGAAGCAAAAGTATAAGGCAAGCACATAACAGTAATCATTTTCGCTAATTCTTCACGATCCTTATTTGGATCGTAATATAAAATACCTCCGGTGACAATGTTTATTCCTGGTTGAACTAGATTTGAACCAGTACTTGGGTTAAATTGTGAATATACAATTGTCCCCCCCCCCCCCCCCCCCCTCTTGTTGCGCTTTCATTTGCAAAAATCTAGCCTTATCTTTAGGGTGTAATTTTATATGCTTAGTCAAACTACCCGTGCCGCTACGATCTCCAGTATACCTATGAACAAGTCCCACAAGTTTTACACTTAGCCTTATTTTGTTCTCTTACTTGAGTAAAAAAATGCCAAACTAATGATGTTTCTGTACGTTTAGGAGGTTGTCTACTAAAAGTGGGAGTTTGTACAGGTAGGTGTGCCGGTTCATTACCTAAGTTATGAGCAGGACTAGTAGGTGTATCATCTAAATCTGGTGCTTGGGTTTCATCATCATCCTCATTTCCCTCTAAGATAGGTTCATTAGGATAAAGAGCATTCATAATATCATCATCTAATCTATCACCTACTGCAACATCATGTAGAAATTCACTATCAGTAAATTGAAAACAAGGGTGATCACTATCAAGGATTACGGGAGGCGGATTAGGACGTCTAGGTTGGCTACTACTTTCAACTTGCTTAGGTCAGGGAGCCGGGGGAAGGGTAGTATTATGGCCACTACTTTCACCGGTTTTACCTTTTCCTTTACCGAACATTTTTTTCAAAGAAAATGCCATACTAATTAGAATTATGCAAACTAAAAACACAAAAATATACTATTAGCACGTAAGAGTTGAAACGAGTTTACTGGATTGCCGAACAACTTCTTGAAAATTGAAAATCGTTGAACTTGAACACTTGAAAACTTCAATTCAACAACTTCACAATTTTTCACGAATTTTCAACAATAAATTAAGCACTTGTACTAGAAAGATTGAAAGAGAGCATGAGAGAGATTGAGAGATATTGATGAATGGGTGAATAAAAATGAAAGAATGAGGGGGTATTTATAGTTGAGAAATGGGAAAAAGTGTAATTATATAAAGTTTGGGGGCCAAATAGCTATTTTTCAAACTTCCAAACGGCTACTTTTTGCAAAGAGCCGTTACTGAAATTCTAAAAAAAAATTTTTTTTTAAAAAAAAAATAGCCGTTGGACCCGCCAGAACCGGACCGGAACCGCCAGAACTGGTTCAGAACCGCCAGCCGGTCTCGGTCCTAACGGTTCGGGAGAAGGAACCGGCCCGTCACGGGTCTTTAGAACCGGTAGAACCGGAACCGCCGGAACCGGTCCAGCAGAACCGGTAGAATCGGCAGGGACGCGGTCCCGATCCGGTTCCGGTTCGGAACCGGGACACAATACAGGGCTATTACTGGCTGATTAATGTTAAGCTTTGCAAATGGGTGACATTGCGCTGAAAATTCCCAAATCGAAGAAGTTACATCAATCATAGACTAGAGAAATCCCGAGTACAACTTTGTATTTTCATTAATTTCTCTACGATACAATGTTAAAGGTACCCGTCCCTATGCTTATGCTTTGAGTTGCACGGCATCCTCAAAACCAAATTATTGTTAATTTGGAGTTATATTGCTTCGACCAACTAATGTAGCAGTAGGGAGATTGATGAAGTGGAGATATAGGTTAGTTGCCTTTAGAGAAGCCTTACACTTCCATGCCTTGGACTGGTCACTGGTAGTTGTTAAACATATCAGTAAGAAAATAGAATATCTCCACCATACATTATAGAGGCCTGCACAAATGATGTATATCCATTCGTACATCATGAATATTTTTGTGTAACTATCCACCTTGGTACATATTACTCATCATTTTTTTTGGATGAGCCTCAATGGCGTAACAATGGCCAGAAACTCCTCACGGAAAACAAACCAAATAATAGTGAAAAGTCAAATAAAGCTTTAGTTTTCATGAAGAAGGTTTCAATTTAAAGCACGGAGACACCCTATTATAGGATTACAAGATTCAAACAACGAGAAAATTTCTCTTTACAAGAGCATCCTTTTACTTTCTGATTGAAAGAAGCTCAAAGCTTTGCAAGTGAAGTTCGGGAAAATAATGATGGTTTTGGTTCAACTCCAGAATGAACCCTTTGTGTGGAAGATAAGCGGCCACTGCTCGACACTACTCTGCTTGAGCGACTATCAGTAGGTTCACCAGAAGAGCTCGGTCTGCTACTTGAAATGACAGCCCTTCTGGAGGAGCTACCATTTCTTGAGGTACGGCCTCTTTCTGAATCAAATTGCTGTAAAATTATAAGCATATTATTCAGTAGTTTGCCATACAACCGATATTCAAAAAAAACCAAAAATATATCAACTGATAAGATAATATTTCTACTCCTCTTTCACTGGAAAAAACAATCTTAAAGACGCAAGCAAACCAATCTCCTGAGATTTTTTTTTCTGTTCTTTCTATTGCTTTTAGAATGAGATAGGGATCAATACCGCATCTTTAGATGAAGGTATATCATCTGAAGTCTTGTGTATTCGTCATGCCTGCCAGAACCAGAAGCATTCCTCCGCGTAAATGCTCCAACAACACCAGAAAACCTGTCCCGCTGGATAAGCATCAAAGAGTGATAAATTTTCAGTAGCGCCAAGTCAGTATTCAGCTTTTACATGAAAAATCACATCTCCGAACATTCACCATTTGAATAAGCAAAATGGAGTACATGCTGACTCAAGATTTTGGGCATACCATCTAAGGAAATTAAAAATCAGAAATGGACGACAAAAAAATCCATAATTTTAGGCCAAAGATATTACCTGATGCCCTTCCGGTCTTTCAGCAGATGGCCCAGCATTTAGTGCCGCACTTCCACTAATATTCTGGTGGCAAACAAAATTTCAAACACGTCCATCTTAAGAAAAATTTAAGAACAGGTTGTCAACTATAATCAAAAACAAAGTTTTACAAGCACTAGCACGTCCTCTAGAACTGGCACCAATCTGAGGATACTTCAAAATGGTCCAATCAAAGACAAAGTCAAACTGATAACCTGCGCCAGTGAAATGGTTAAGAAGCAGAGATTACAACACGTCTACTTCACGACTAAAATTGACAGTTACAGATCAGACCACCTGTAGATTGGAAAAAGCAAAAGAGAGGATTACAGATTTACCTTCACGAATAAACAAGTCCCTGAAAAGCCTCTTCAGATATGAATAGTCAGGTTTATCTTCAAACCGTAACGACCGACAATAATGGAAGTATGATATGAACTCTGACGGATATGATTTACGTAGCACCTGTCAGAAAGACCATCAAATCCTGTGTCAATTTCCTCACCTGATCACTCGCATCATCAGCAGATATTAAAGGCAAGACAGGCCAGACAAGATAATAAATTGGCTTAATAAGATGAATACATTTTTAAATCTTCCTTTTTTTGGATATGTTACATTTCAAAACTATCTATCTCGACAATAAAATGTATATACTGAAGTATTTCTATGGCAGTCAGAGTCCACTTGACATCATCGTTCATACTCATAAATAGTACCTCTATTGGAGTCAACATCTTCTTATCACTGATTTTATCATATTTCTGCTTCTTAGTACCAGCTTTCAATCCCTGCCACGGAAGACTGCGCCAAAAGAAATTGTCATCAAGTCAGTGAAGACGTCCATATAATTTGAAAATACACCAGGACCTGGTCAGAAACGATGCCAAAAAGAAAAGGTGACACAGCGTAAGTCCAACCTTCCTCTAAGAAAATACATAAGCACATAAACCAGACATTCCAAATCATCTCTTCTGCTTTGCTCTGCCAGGAAAAAAAAACAAAAACATTTTTTTATCAGTTATAATATAATCTGTGGCTTACCATGCTATATAGTTACTTGACAGCCTAAACAAGATTAACCAACTCCAAGGTGTGTGTTGACACTGGCATAGCGAGCTGTGCCTGTCAGATTCTTGTTTTCCCTCAGAAATTTTTTGACATAATACCATGTAAAAGGCAGCCACGACACAGATTTCTCACAAATAAGCAAAACAAAGAATAAAAAGACACAAAAGTTTAACCAGCGTAAAGTCTTTTCTTGATCTTTTCCTTTTAGTCTTTCATTAGGAACGAAGCATGGGAAAAGGGCCGCCCGGTGCACAAAGCATCCCGCATTCACGCAGGGTCCGGGGAAGGGCACCCCATGGGAGTATGATATAGACAACTTACTCTAATACAAGCATTAGTGGCTGCTTCCACGACTCGAGCCCGTGACCTATAGGTCACACGAATACAGCTTTACCGTTGCTCCGAACGGATTAAGAGAACAAGGATCAAATTGTCACTATAATTACTTGGGGCAACTCATTCCACTAGATCTTAACCCGTATTCTTCTAAATTTCTAGCTTTGAGTAAAACCTATTTTTTGGTTAAACAAATTGGTTCCGTTACCGGAAATCGGATAATCTATTTCCATCAACTATGGCAAACAACAATGATAACACTCAAGGAAACCAGGTAAATCAAAACCAAAAGGTTCAGGGAGATCTACAAAATATTAACCTAGTTCCTTCTCCATCTGGTTCACCACGGCAATCTCGTGAAGGTGCTCATGAGGGATCTCATGCAGATGGATAGGGTTAATCTGAGAATTTTTAAGGGATATATGAGGCTTTACAAAAAGCAATTGCTGCACATGTCAATAAAGTTGTTCAAGCTCTAGTTAGCCAGTTACCTGCTGTACCATCCACACCTACACTCAATAACCACACATTGGAGAAGATAATGGTCATTTAAGAGTAGAATTATACAGATGCTTCCTACACTTGCCACTGCCACACTTTTTTTAATTAGAGGCATGTGAGGAAAAAGATGGTTAGAAAAACTCAATGAGCACAACGAGAGATGAAACAGATGCCACACTATTACTGATGTGATTACATTTTGATAATAAACAATTTTCATAGCACGCAGCGAACCATAGAGTACATCAACAAAGGACATATAGTCCATAAACTAGCAATGACAATACAAAACTTGCCTTCCACAATATTCCTTCCAACAGTTCATTCTCGGGAAAAAATTCCTTTCAATTGTTGCCTCAGATTAATACAACAACAACAATAACCCAGTATAATGTCACTTAGTGGGGTCTGGGGAGGATAGTATGTACGCAGACCTTACCCCTACCCTTGGGTAGAGAGGCTGTTTCCAAATAGACCCCCGGCATCCTTCCTTCTAAGAACTTCCCACCTTGCTCTTGGTGAGACTCGAACTCACAACCTCTCGGTTGGAAGTGGGGGTTGCTTACCATCAGAGCAACCCCTCTTGCCTCAAATTAATGTTATAAGAAATTAAGCACCGTAGCAGCAACTAATATTGTATTGGGCAAATTTGGTTCCCTACGTTCCTACGCTATCTACATACGTCCTCGGTGAAGAAAGCGGCCTAATTATGGTCGACTCGAGTAAGGCCAGCCTCAGCTAATAGACGGATCAAGTGACATGACTCACTGCGATGTCGTTTCGAGCTTTAACACTCGTATACTGAGGCCACCAACACTTGTACTTTTCTTTTATTATTTCGAGGAAGGTCCCTTAGTATATAAAGGGGACCTTCCCTTTGTAAAGACTCATGTGTATTTTGCTATTAGAAATATACAACTCTCTCTCTCTATCTTTCTCTCTTGTGTAAAGCTCACTACTTGTCTTGCTGTTCTTATATCTCGATATTTACACTATAATCACAGATCTCGATCATATTATAATCTCTAGTTCATATTACCTTTGATTTCGATTAGCCATATTATTTTTGATTGTTTTAGAGCTATTTAAGTATTTGCATAACTTTTTAGCCGAACAATTTGGCGCCGTCTGTCGGGATTTCGAGAATCAAAGTTGTAGTTTGCTTCTAGAGATCCTTCGAAAACCACTCTCTACGACCTAAAATGGCTGAGAACAAAGCAAGAATGAAAGCTATCTTGGATGTTAGAACAGATCTCACTGGCCCTCTCAATGCGGCTAATGAAGGAGATGCCCTGCACACAACCCCCAATACCTTGATAAGCGTGGAAACCTACCTTCCCCATCGGAAGATCTGGTGGTTCCACGAGAAAGAGAGGCTTCGACATCTACAATTAAAGAAGCATCCCCGGAGATAAAAAGGTTACTGGAAGAATAGCTGACAAACACTCTGAGCAGTCTAGCCAAAAAGCCTCCTCAAAATGATAGATGCACCCCACCAACAGATCATATTGCAGCCGAAGATGAACTCAAGGTCACGAGAACGAACAACGTGCCCGTCGATGATCAAGTTAACGTCGGCACGCTCACAGACATCCTCAAAAATATAGAAGAAATGGAAAACGAAAATAGATCGCTTCACGACCAGATGAAGGAGCACCAAGAAAGGTTGGATAAAATCCCAGGTGCACCACCTTCTCTGTCTCAAATTTAGTTCTTTTTGCTTGAAAATGTACTGGAGGCTTTTTGGTTTGTAAACACTCCAGAATGCTCCCCATAAAGGTAATGTCGCCATATCTTTAATGTAAACACCAATGCTGCAAGCTCCAAGTCGTGTGTAGGGTAGTTTTTTCATGATTCTTTAACTGCCATTTTGCATAAGAACACAACCAAGGCCCACTCTGGAAGCATCACACTACATTGTGAATCCACCCGAACCTGTCGGAAAGGTTAACACATGTGTAGTGGTCAACCTCTTCTTTAACTCTTGAAAACTCTGCTCACAAGCGTCTTGTCCATTGAAACTTAACTACTTTCTGAGTCAACTTAGTTAATGGAGCTGCAAGTGAGGAAAACCCCTCCACAAACCTTCTATAATAGCCCTCTATAGACTCTGGTGGCTTTCACTGACTCGCCAACTGGAGTAGATACTAGGAATGACTCACTAAGTTGTTCAGGTTCTAGCCCAAGGTTAATTGCAAAGTATGGATTCACATTTGAAACGTTGAACCTGGATCTAGTATGGCATAAGCATTATGTGAGCAGACTAAAAGTAGACCTGTAATAACTTCTGCAGATGCCTCTACACTCTGACGATCAAGTGTATCAAACAAACGGGGTTGTCCCCCTCCCTGAGTAATTTGGTCTGCACCTCTGCCTGCTCTATGCCCGGTCTGATTATGAGAACCATGAGACTCAGGTCCTGCATTTGCAGTAGCTGAGGAACTAGAAGGACGAGTTGATCCACCACTGAAATTACGTAGCAACTTTGGGCAGTTGGCCTTTATATGTCCAATGTCTCCACAATGGTAGAAACCATGAAACCCGAGCTTGCACTGACCTGAATGTTGACGCTTACATGTTCCACAAAGACCTTGTTGGTGTGAATGTTGCTCGGCATGACTCTAGCTATCTGAGGATGATGTCCTAAACTTCTAATTTTGGCGAGACTGATTTCCATAACTCTGAGTACGTCTGAAGGAAGACCCACCACCTGACTGATGACTAGACTGAGCTGGTGCTAATGACTCCTTATTAGAGGAATCTTTTCCACCTCCGCTGGATGTACCATTAAACCTGCCCGCTGCCTTGGCTTTCTTGTTATGCTCCATTTTCTTCTCTCCTTTGTTGTCTATCTTTTTCTAAGTGCTTGGAAATCCCACAACAGAGAAGAACACTATCATCCCTACTGCTACAGCTGAGGTCGTATCCTTAATGTGGTAAGCTAAACCGCCAACAAACCTGCGAATCTTTGCTTTTTCTATCTTAACCATGTGAGGAGCATGCTTAGCTAGCCTTATGAACTCTATGTAGTGCTCTTGCACACTTTTATTCCCTTGCTTGAACTATTCGAACTCTGTAGCCTTAGCTTCCCTATCCTCTTCTGGGATAAAGTTAGCCATGAAGGCCTCTTCAAATTCTTCCCAAGTAGGCTGACCATCATCTTCATCTCTTTCCTTTTCCCACATCTCAAACCAAGCGCCAACCACATCTCTAAGCTGGTAAGCAGCCAGCTCCACAACTTCATCATCAAATGCTTTCATCACTCGGAGGGCTTTCTTGACACCCTCCATCCACAACATTGGATCTTCATCAACTATAGACCCATGGAACACTGGAGGACTTAACTTCAAAAATGCATTCACTCTTGAGGACTCAGAATTGTTCTGTCTATTTGATTGAGGTGGAATCTCATCTCTTTTCTCGTTCTGGTTGGCCATAAGGGCTTTAAACATCTCCATAGCACTGTTGACAACATTAAACATTTGACCCACCTCTGGGGATATAGTTGTTTGAGTCGGATCTGCTATTGGGGGTGGCATTGGATCATGAGGTACTTGTTCATCATGCTCCACCCCTTCTTCATGTTCAACCTGGGGTACTTGAACACCCTTTGTGAATTTTCCTTTTCTTTTCTGAGTTGAAGTCTTTTTAGTTCTACCTTGAGATACAATGGTAGCAATAGTTTCTTGAGCAGCATACTGAGTGTCAGTGTCAGTGTCAGAGTTGCGAGTACGAGCCATTTCTGCGGGTTTTGGAGAACGAATACATTCGGTAATTTCATAGAAGTAGGATCTACTGCACGATCTAAAGTATGACAAAAAAATGAGATTTTTCCTAAATGTTTGTAGCCTCCTGTTTATAAGTATGGCGCGTTTCATACCCATAAACAAGACTCTACTAACACGGCTTCATATACCCCTAGGACTCCATAAACCTAAGGCTCTAATACCAAGTTTGCCACGATCCATTTTCTAAGCAAGCCGGGACCGGCACTCGATCACTAAGCATGACCGAGGGAACCATCCCTACTTATCAAATCTATTATAATTCCAGACTTTATATGCAACAAGGCAATACTCTAACAAAATACTTTTGATTAATTTAAATATTTAAGTAAATCAACTCCAAAACTTTATTCATAGTAACCATTGAAATACTGCTAAGTTATTATCAAAAATATCTGAATCTTAACCCAACGACCTATGTCTATGAAGCTTCTACTGA
Source organism: Nicotiana benthamiana (assembly GCA_034376525.1). Classification (NCBI taxonomy): domain Eukaryota; kingdom Viridiplantae; phylum Streptophyta; class Magnoliopsida; order Solanales; family Solanaceae; genus Nicotiana; species Nicotiana benthamiana. The sequence continues at coordinate 47,261,663 of CM067323.1, forward strand.
TAAACTGACGCAATGCTCAAGATATGAGATTTCCTGGCCAGTTCTCTAAATAAAAAAAGAAATAGCTAAATAAGACTCTACTAACACGACTTCATAGACCCCTAGGACTCCTTAAACTTAAGGCTCTGATACCAAGTTTGTCACGACCCATTTTCTAACCAAGCCGGGACCGCACTCGATCACTAAGCATGACCGAGCGAACCATCTCTGCTTATCAAATCTATTATAATTCCAGACTTTATGCAACAAGGAAATACTCTAACCAAATACTTTTGATTAATTTAAATATTTAAATAAATCAACTCCAAAACTTTATTCATAGTAATCATTGAAATACTGCTAAGTTATTATAAAAAATATCTGAATCTTAACCCAAAGACCTATGTCTATGAAATGAGATTTCCTGGTCAGTTCTCTAAATAAACAAAGAAATAGCTAAATAAAAATGACTCTAAGGAATACTCCACGGACAAAAGTAGAGCTCACCAATAGCACTGGAAGGGAATGAAGTCCTAACTCGTAGCCTGCTCGCCTGCAAATCCGGCTCCTACGTTGTACAGAAGACCAACATAGGTTCCCAAAAGAGAACGTCAGTACCATCCATTGTGCTCTGTGAGTCTCAACAACAGGGGGAGAAACTTTAATAACATATACATTACGAGCAAATGTTCTAAATGCATGTAAACATAAAGCTTATAAGAATAATTCTAAAATAACTGCATAATAACAATTTATGAATATTCTAAAAGAAATTATTTTCTTTTTCTTTTTTAAAAAAAAAATACTTCACTTTATACTTTGGGAGTTCCAACTATTCTGACTTAACTCTGTCTCAGTCACCGTGTGATCGGCACGGGTTCGATCCTAACCTGATCGAATAGGCCGCCCAATCCACGAGGTGCCACTCGTTTCATGTTTCTCAACGCTCATGTATCATACCTTAGCATGGCTAAGTAAGTTCTCAGCAACGAGACCCTCGGCTCGTGTGCTCCCTACTTTGGCACAAGTAGTTTCAGGAAGCCAACGCCTTGGTCAGGACCCTCGGCCTGGACGATGACCCCTTCTTAGAATAAAGGATACTCCCCAAAAATCTTTTCTTTCTAAAACTTCTTCTTGTGACATTTCAAGTCTAAATCTTTTCTTTATAGAATATTATGTACATACTCATATTGGTATCTTTAAATGTAAAGCATGACATAAGAATGAAGTAAACATATAAAAATATTTCTAAAGATTCTTTCTTATTCATAATTTTCAACATGAAAATAGCATATAATAATAACACAAAAATCTAGAAATTTAAGCACATATAGCATAATAGATCAGCTAAACTTTTGCTAGAACAATTCAAAATTAATGGGTACTCACTCGCTCTAATTAAATAAAGATAAACTCTTTTAAGCAATTCATCAAACACCTTGTATGCGTGCTTTTGTGAGTTAAACCACTTCAGTAAAGGGTTATATCAACTCAACTCAAAACTTCTCGAGCCAATACGTAGGCCCCAGTCCAATTGAGACCAGTCAAACAATCGATTCTACAACAACCAGTGCATTTTAATCAATTTTAAATTTTCACACCTAAACATGAAATTTATTATTGATATAGAGGAAGAATGGAATTGACTATTCAATTCTTACCTATTACTATTATAGGGTAATTGACCATAGGGAATTTTTATACCTGAGTTCAAGAATTAATGATTTGTAAGAAACCCTAGATATTTTATTGTTGCCCACGTGAGTTTCGTGGCTCTCTGCTTTGTGAGTATTTTTGGTCTAAGGCTTTTGCCTTCTAATGCGTATTATGAATATAACAGAGCGTGTTCTGTTTCCTTTAAGGCTGGAAGCCTTTGTTCCATCAGCCTTTTATGGGCTTTAGGCCCATTTTTCCATTTTTTAAAACTTAATTAGTAATTAATGATACCCACTTTTAAATAACTAAATAATATTAAAATTTGTTATGAAATATTAGATTATGGTGGATGTCCATAACTCCCATAACACCCACTACTTTTATCCATTATCTCCATAACTCCCACTACTCCAATACTTATGGTTGTAACTCCCACACCTCCATGATCTCCCCCATGATCTTCCTCCATGATCTCAAAAGCTTAATGACATATTTATGGAATTCTTTTAGTATACCTCTGTGTAGTACTATAAATAGAGGATGAGAAATTATTTTGTAATACACTTGGATACATAGAAGAAATATATTCTCTTCTCTATTTCTCTCTACTTTGTTGTCTATCTTTTTGTTTATTACTTTGAGCTAAGTTTTGTAACACGTTATCAGCATGAAACTCTACTATCTCAAGAATCTCTTTGAGAAAATTAAGGTATTTTTTCTCCTCCTAATTTTGTTTTAATTATGTCTGACATTATGAAAAGAAAGTTTGTTCCCTTGAAATTTCGGGCAAGAACTACATGATATGGGTGTTGGATGCTGAAATCCATTTGGATGCAATGGGTCTTGGAGACGCCATTAAAGACAGAAATAATGCATCCGCCCAAGACTGTGCTAAGGCCTTGATTTTCTTGCGCCATCACCTTGATGAAGGTTTGAAAATTGAATATCTCACAGTCAAAGATCCACTTATCTTGTGGAATGGCTTAAAGGAGAGATATGACAACTTAAAGTTGGTCACTCTGCCACAAGCACGATATGATTGGGCTCATCTGAGGCTCCAAGATTTTAAGTCTGTTTCTGAATATAATTCTGCAATGTTTAGAATTACTTCTAAATTGAAACTCTGTGGAGATACTATAACTGATTACGATATGCTTGAAAAAACGTTTACAACGTTTCATGCCTCCAATATGGTTCTGCAACAACAGTACAGAGAGAAAGGTTTCAAAAAGTACTCTGAGCTGATTTCTCTTCTCCTTGTGGCTGAGCGAAACAATGACCTGCTCATGAGAAATCACGAAAATCGACCCACTGGGTCTACACCATTGCCTTATCTAGATAAGGTGTATTCCCATTATGCTAAGCGTGGAAAAGGCTATGGCTTTAATCATGGTCGTGGTCGTGGTTGGGGTCATGGCCGTGGACGTGGACAAGGAAGAAATTTTCCTTGTGTTAGTCACCCCCAAAGAAATATAACCACCAAAAGCGGAAATGGAATTATGAGAATCCAAAAGCAAATAGTTCAGAAACTATATGTTATCGTTGCGGTGGAAAAGGGCACTGGGCAAAAAAATTTACCGTGTACCAAGACATTTGGTTGAGCTTTATCAAGCATCTCTAAAGAGTAAAGGCCCTGAAACCAATTTTGTCTCTGACAATAATTTTGACATCACCCACTTGGATGTGGCAGACTTCTTTGAGCACCCTGAGGGGAAAATAGATCACTTGATCGATGATGGATCCATGGTTAAAGAAGATTGAACAATTTGATATTTTTATATTTACTTATTCGTAGTAGTTAATGAATAAACAATTATCATAGTTTACATAAGTTATCTATTATTGTGATATGGTTCAAATTTTATATTTTCTGCTTTAAGCTAGTAAAGCTAAGTATCAAGCAAGTATACGTTAAAATATATAACTTTAGATTACACATTCATCTTATGCTTTATTTGTAATGATTTTTCAGTAAGTTAATCGATTAACATAACAGATAATCGATTAACCAAATATATTCTATTAAACTGGACCTTTTTCCGCAAGGCATGTTAGTCGACTATCCGATTTAGTTAATCGATTAACCTAATGACCGTTGCCTAAATTAATAGATTATCACTTTAGTTAACCGATTAACCTTATGTCCGTTGCCTGTTCATCGACTAGTTTTTTAAACGTTGAAACAGGTTAGTCGATTATCTATTTGGTTAATCGACTAACCTCAGCAGATTTTGAAAATATTGTTTAATTATTAAGCAACGGATACAAGAGTATTAAAAGGAAAAATACTAATATTTTTCGTATATTTCTTTCGAATGTCAAACCATGGGAAGCAAATATGGATATCTCACAAAGCAACCTTGGATCAACGTCCAATTGTAAAAATATTTGTTTAATTGATTCATGTACCACACATACGATATTCAAAGAGAAGAAATATTTCTCTCATTTAAGTATGTGTAAGGCAGATGTTACTACAATTTCTGGTAGTAGTAAATTGATTGAAGGCTCCGGAAGAGCAACTATAACTCTGCCTAAAGGAACAATACTTATCATAGAGAATGCAATGTTCTCTTCCAAGTCCAAGAGGAACTTGTTGAGTTTTAAAGATATCCGTCAAAATGGATATCATATTGAGACAATAGATGAGAATAATCTTGAATACCTCATCATTACAAAGAATGTCTCTGTCCAAAAGAGGGTTATTGAGAAGTTCCCATCTTTATCTTGTGGCCTGTATTGGACAAAAATTAGTGCAATTGAGGCACATTCCACAGTAAACCAAAAGGTTACTGATTCCAATACTTTTGTACTTTGGCATGATCGATTGGGACATCCTGGATCTATTATGATGAGACGGATTATAGAAAACTCATATGGGCATCCATTAAAGAATTTAAAGATTCTTTTAAATAATGAATTTTCTTGCACTTGTTGTTATCAAGGCAAGTTAATTATTAGACCATCACCAACAAAGGTTGGAACTGAGTCACCTACGTTTTTGGAACGTATACAAGGGGATATTTGTGGACCTATTCACCCACCTAGTGGGTCCTTTAGATATTTTATGGTCTTAATAGACGCATCCTCTAGATGGTCTCATGTGTACCTATTGTCATCACGCAACCTTGTGTTTGCAAAATTAATGGCACAAATAATTCGATTACGAGCACAATTTCTTGATAATCCAATTAAGTCTATTAGACTAGACAATGCTGCTGAGTTTTCATCCCAAGCATTTAATGATTATTGCTTATCAATTGGGATAAAAGTGGAACATCCTGTAGCTCATGTTCACACTCAAAATGGTCTTGCAGAATCTTTAATTAAACGTTTGCAGTTGATTGCAAGACCATTACTCATGAAAACGAGGCTGCCCACTTCGGTTTGGGGTCACGCCATTTTGCATGCAGCAATGCTAGTTCGTCTCAGACCGACGAATTATCACAAATATTCCCCGTTGCAATTAGTTTTGGGTCATGAACCTAATATATCCCATTTTTAAGAATTTTTGGATGCGCAGTATATGTGCCTGTAGCACCGCTATACCGCACCAAAATGGGTCCGCAAAGAAGGTTAGGAATATATGTTGGGTCTGAATCGCCCTCCATTATTCGCTACCTCGAAACATTGACAGGGGATTTGTTCACTGCACGATTTGCAGACTGTCGATTCGATGAGACACTTTTCCCAAAATTAGGGGGAGAAGTTGGTGAAACCAAACGGGAAATTTTGTGAAAAAATTCATCATTATCTCATCTTGATCCACATACCTCTATTTGTGAAAAAGAGGTGCAAAATATTATCCATTTGCAAAGAATAGCAAATCAAATGCCTGACGCATTCACGGATTTTTAAAGGATAACAAAATCTCACATCCCCGCAGAGAATGTTCCAATCCGTATTGATGTCCCTATTGGACAATCTTCTAGTGTCATATCTAATAAGTCGAAAGCACGCCTAAAACGTGGCAGGCCATTAGGTTCCAAAGATCGAAATCCTAGAAAAAGGAAAACAAATGATCAAAATGACACTACGAAAGAATCTCATGAGGAAATTCACGATTTAATAAATTCTGAGATTCATGAAGAATCCATTGAGCCCGAGACTCAGGAAAATAAGGAACTATCAATAAATCCAATCGATATTGAGACAAATTTTAATCGAGTGGATATAGTGGTGGATTATGTCTTTGCATATAATGTTTCATCTAGCATTATGCAAGAAAGTGAGGACCTTGAACCTCAATCTGTTGGAGAATGTCGACAAAGACTTGATTGGCCAAAATGGCAAGAAGCAATCCAATCAGAATTGAATTCACTTGCAAAACGTGAAGTTTTTGGGCCTATAGTTGAAACACCTAATGGTGTTAAGCCTGTTGGCTATATATGGGTCTTTGTACACAAGAGAAATGAGAAAAACAAGGTACAAAGATATAAGGCACGCCTTGTTGCACAAGGATTTTCTCAAAGGCCTGGTGTCGATTATGAAGAGACATATTCACCCGTAATGGATGCTATAACTTTCCGTTATCTCATTAGTTTTGCTGTCCTTGAAAAGCTTGACATGCATTTAATGGATGTGGTTACTGCCTATCTTTATGACTCACTTGATAATGAGATATACATGAAAATTCCCGATGGATTCAAAATGTCAAACACTCATAATTCAAAGCCCCGGGAAATGTTTTCAATCAAATTGCAAAGATCTTTGTATGGTCTAAAGCAATCAGGACGAATGTGGTATAATTGTCTTAGTGAGTATTTATTAAAGGAAGGCTATATAAATGATGCCATTTGCCCATGTGTTTTTATAAAGAAAACAACATCGGAATTTGTTGTACTTGCCGTATATGTCGATGACATAAACCTTATTGGATCTCCCATAGAACTCCAAAAGGCAATTGATTATTTAAAGAAGGAATTCGAGATGAAAGATCTCGGAAAGACAAAATTATGTCTTGGTTTGCAAATTGAAGATTTGGCAAACGGAATTTTTGTTCATCAATCTGCCTATATAGTAAAGGTATTGAAACGGTTTTACATGGATGGAGCATATCATTTAAGTACTCCGATGGTTGTTCAATCACTTGATGTAAATAAGGATCCATTCCGACCGCAAGAAAAGAATGAAGAGCTACTTGGTCCTGAAGTACCATATCTTAGTGCAATTGGCGCACTAATGTATCTTGCAAATACTACAAGGCCTGACATAATTTTTTCAGTTAATGTCTTAGCAAGATATAGCTCTGCTCCCACAAGGAGACATTGGAATGGAATCAAACATATATTGCGGTATCTAAAAGGGACTACCGATATGGGCTTATTTTATAGCAATAATTGCAGTCCTGATCTTGTTGGTTATGCTGATGCTGGATATTTATCTGACCCACACAAGGCTCGATCTCAAACAGGTTATGTGTTTATATGTGGAGGCACTGCCATATCTTGGCGATCGACTAAGCAATCAATTGTGGCTACTTCATCTAATCATGCTGAGATAATCGCTATTCATGAAGCAAGTCGAGAGTGTGTGTGATTGAGGTCTATAATACATCATATTCGAGACAAATGTGGTTTGAAATGTGACAAACTACCCACGATTTTGTATGAAGACAATGCAGCATGCATAGCCCAATTGAAGGGAGGATTCATAAAAGGAGATAGAACAAAGCATATTTCACCAAAGTTATTTTTCACACATGATCTTCAAAAGAATGGTGATATCAATGTGCAACAGATTCGTTCAAGTGATAATATGGCTAATTTGTTCACAAAATCTCTACCAGCGTCAACCTTCAAGAAGCTGGTACACAAGATTGGAATGCGAAGGCTCAAGTATGTGAATTGATGCTCTTTTCAGGGGGAGTTAATGCGCGTTGCACACTTTTTCCCTTACAAGGTTTTGTCCCACTGGGTTTTCCTTGCAAGGTTTTTAACGAGGCAACAAAAATGCATTTTGTTAGATATGTGTACTCTTTTTCCTTTTCTAGAATTTTTTTCCCATTGGGTTTTATTTTAGTTAAGGTTTTAACGAGGCACATTATCTTTGGACATCCAAGGGGGAGTGTTATGAAATATTAGATTATGGTGGATGTCCATAACTCCCATAACACCCACTACTTTTATCCATTATCTCCATAACTCCCACTACTCCAATACTTATGGTTGTAACTCCCACACCTCCACGATCTCCCCCATGATCTTCCTCCATGATCTCAAAAGCTTAATGACATATTTATGGAATTCTTTTAGTATACCTCTATGTAGTACTATAAATAGAGGATGAGAAATCATTTTGTAATACACTTGGATACATAGAAGAAATATATTCTCTTCTCTATTTCTCTCTACTTTGTTGTCTATCTTTTTGTTTATTACTTTGAGCTAAGTTTTGTAACAAAATTATTAATATTCCCCTAATTGTATATCCAATTATGTAAATGTATATATATATATTTCACTATAAGCAAGATAAAAATAATAATAATAATAATAATTTAATTCTATAATTAGCGTGTCTTGAAACTTTTATAAATTTGAGGAGTGTTACATGTTTTGTCGGGAATTTGGCAACAGTATGATCAATCGGTTTGATCTATTTTGAGAATGATGGGAAAATGACACACTTCCATTTCCTATTTGAAAGCTTCTTTCAGTTTGTTGCCAGAACCTATGCAAGAACTCTCCCATCTCTATGTGAATTGTAAATGTTGCATCGCCAAAAATGAAACCTTTTGTTAGAAGGACAGGCGACTAGAGAGAGATTGTTACACATGTGGTAACAATCACTTCTTGTGCAACCTTAATCCCTCTAATCCGGGGTTGATAGTAAACTTGTCATTTTTTCTGTTGTTACACAGGTGATGCTAATTTCTTCTGTTGTTTCGCATTTCTGTCTTTGCTTCTTGCCTAATCCGGGGTTGTTAGTGAACTTATCATTTCCTCATGTAATGTTCCTTCTCTTTTTTCTCACCTAACAATATATTGGAAAGGACTTTCAAAGTCTGCTTCCATTATTTAAGCACATATAATATCTATTGATTTCAGGTTGATGTGTAAAAATGCATTTGATAAAAAATATACTATGCTAGAATGTTGAACAATTCAAACGCCTTTAGTTCTCTATCAAGTGTTAGATAACATTGTTCATCAAGTCTTGTGAAGTCTTGTGAGTTAGGACAAAGAGTCGTTTAATGTAAGAGCATATTGAAAGCCCTTGCCGTCTGAAGGATGCATCGAATAACTGAGTGACTGAAGAATTCTATGGTGGTTTCTCCTGCAAAAAGCCATTTAACTCTCTTAAGTCGCTTGAATTTGCAAATATGCTGGAGTGGAAGAGACTTGCAATTGAAGGTTGCCCCAAGTTGATCGGGATGTTGCCTGAAAATCTTTGTTCATTGACAGTATTGATAATTTCAAAATGCCTTGGTCTGACTTTGGAGACGCCTATCCAACTTTCAAGTTTAGATTGGCTTCAAGTTGTTGGTTCTCCTAAGCTTGGAATTATTTTTGATGCTGCTGAAATGTTTACATTAAAAATTCAGGGAATGAAGCAGATAGCTTCACTAAATATTGATGATTGCCACTCTATTGTAGAGAGTTTTGGGAGAATTGAATTTCTCGTATTGCTCACAAAAGTATATATAGAGTACAGAGAGGTATCAAATCCTACCAACTATAGAACTGTACAATATGAAAGAAATCAAATCCTACAAACTATAGGACTGTACAATAATGAAAGAATATTCTACCAATAATAAAAAGATACACACAATATATTCTAATACGCCCCCTCAAGATGGAGGGCCGGAAGAGGACACGCCAATCTTGGACATCAACAGAAGAAGCCGAGGACGAGATAAGTGCTTGGTGAGAGCATCAGCAAGCTGATCAGCAGAGGATACATGAGCAACACGAAGAGACCCATTCTGAACCAATTGACGAACAAAGTGATAATCAATGGAGATGTGTTTCATGCGCGAATGAAACACAGGGTTGGCACAGAGGTAAGTGGCGCCAATGTTGTCGCTGTAAATGACAGGAGCAGCCGGAAGAGGGACATGAAGCTCGCGCAGCAGGGAATGAAGCCAACTGACTTCAGCGGCAGCAGAAGCAATGGCACAATATTCAACCTCAGTAGAAGACCGTGCAACGGAACGCTGCTTTTTGGAGCTCCAGGAAATAGGATTAGGCCCCAGAAAGACAACATAGGCACCAGTTGAGGAGCGGTCATCACAGTTTCCACCCCAATCAGCATCAGAGAAACAATGCAGAGGTATAGCAGATGAAGGACGCAGCCAGACTCGGAAGTCACGCGTCCCATTCAAATACCGGAAGATGCGCTTAACTACACCCCAATGTGTGACAGTAGGAGCGGCATGAACTGTGAGAGTTTATTCACAGCAAAGGAGATATCAGGACGAGTGAAGGAGAGATACTGGAGGCCACAAGGGCCTGTCGATAGGCGGATGCATCGGCAGGGGCCGAGCCGTCGGCCAGATGAAGGCGGGTGGACGCCGCTGTTGGCGTTTGAACAGGGTTGGATTCCATCATATTATGACGAGTCAAAAGATTAACAACATACTTACGCTGAGAAAGAAAACACCCCTTGGAGCTGCGCAGAACCTCAACACCAAGGAAGTAGCTTAGATCACCCATGTCTTTAAGAGAAAATTTAGCCCCAAGAGAGTCAATCACACGGTTCAAGAAGGCATAGTCATTACCGGTCAATATGAGATCAACAACATATACCAAAAAATAGGCTGTAATACCAGAATGCTGAAAGACGAAGAGCGAAGTGTCAGAGGTAGTGTTGACGAAACCCATGGCCAAAAGGCATTGGCGGAGCTCACTGTACCATGCCGGGGTGCCTGTTTGAGACCATAAATAGCTTTCTGTAACTTACAGACATAAGATGGATAGGCTTTGTCAACAAAATCCGGTGGTTGTGCCATATAGACATCCTCGGTAGGCCTCCCGTGGAGAAAGGCATTGTTCACATCCATTTGACGAAGAGGCCAGCCTTTGGATACAGCTAGACTAAGAACCAAACGCACATGCCGGCTTAATAACCGGACTGAAAATCTCCTGGAAGTCGACACCTGGTCGCTGATGAAAGCCCTTCGCAACAAATCGGGCTTTGAACTTATCTACAGTACCGTCAGGCTTTCGTTTGATACAATAAACCCACTTGCAGCCCACAACATTCTGTGAAGAATCAGGTGGAACAAGATCCCAGGTGCCATTCCGTAGCAGAGCATCAAACTCCAATGACATAGTAGCGCGCCAGCGCTCATCAGACATAGCACTAGACAAAGTCTGAGGTTCTGTAACTGCTGGAGATGTGACAGCAGACATACCAAACTTCTTGTTGGGCGTAAAGATGTTATTTTTGTTGCGAGTTTGCATGTGATGACCACCCTGAGAGGATGAAGGTGGCGGCATAGTGGGTGTAGCGGCGGCGGGGGCCGCTGGCGGTCCCGGAAGAGGCGCTGGTGGCTCGTGCGTTGGCACCGGCGGTGCGTCCGGTGAACCCATGCATTGATGGCAATCGGCTGGAGAAGATCGTTTGAAGTCGTAGCGGCCATGAAGCGCGAGGCAAAGGAGAGGAGGCGCTGAACGACGTCGAGAGAGAGAGAGAGGGCTGCCGGTTAGTGCAGCACCGGCGCGACAAGATGCCGAAGAGAGGCGGTGGACCGAGAAGGTCGGCGGCGGCGCGGGTAGGGAAGAACTAGGGTTTCTTTGGCAATAAGCCACTGGCTCTGATACCATGTAGAGAGTTTTGGGAGAATTGAATTTCTCGTATTGCTCACAAAAGTATATATAGAGTACAGAGAGGTATCAAATCCTACCAACTATAGAACTGTACAATAATGAAAGAAATCAAATCATACCAACTATAGGACTGTACAATAATGAAAGAATATTCTACCAATAGTAAAAAGATACACACAATATATTCTAATATCTATTACCTCTTTACATATTAGCAGTCTGCCAAATACCAACAGATTCAGAATTAGACGTTGTCATCTCCTTACACGGCTTTTGATTCCCACAGGGATCAAAGATCTGCAAATTGATGAATGTGAAAACCTTGAAACAATTTCAGCAATATGCAGGATTCAGACGACCTCGCTCGTTGTGTCATTTGTCAAAGTGACAAAAGCTGAAGTCAATGCCAGAACATATGCAGGAACTCCTTCCATCTCTTAAACATCTCTCGCTGCGTTATTGTCCAGAAATTGAGTCCTTTCCTGAAGGACCTGAAGGAGGACTGCCCTTCAATTTAGAGGTCATTCTGATCGAGTATTGCAAGAAACTGGTGAATGACCGAAAGGAGTGATTTTTACAGATACTTCTCCGTCTCACAGATTTAACCATCATTCATGATGGTAGTGACGAAGAGATTCTTGCTGATGAAAATTGGGATTTGCCTTGCCCCATTCAACGTTTTAAAGTAAATGATCTCAAAACATTAAGCAGCCAAATTCTCAAAAGCCTCACTTCTCTGAAGTATCTATCTATACGTAATTCACCTCAAGTTTGGTCGCTACTCGAAGATGGTATTCCCTCGTCCCTCACTTTACTTCCAAGTCTAGATATCGGCTACTGTGATCAACTACAATCTATTCCAGGATCAGCGCTTCCCTCCTCCCTCCAGTAAAAAGGCTGCTCTCTTCCATTTCTGCACTATTTATTCTCAACTGCACATTGCTTCAACGACGTCTAGAATTTGAGAAGGGGGATTACTGGCCAAATATTGCTCAAATTTCCCACCTTAAGAGTCGAAAGGGATTTCTGTGACGATTAAACAAATGGTGCTCTCATAGATGTAAGTTATTCTCTACTTTAGTAGCTTCCTATTTTCTGTTACTTCTATTTCCTTGTTTTTACTTCTTTTCCTTTGTTAAATTGTTTCGAGCAGCGTGTAGCATCTACTGCACTATGAAGCCAAGGAGGCATCTTCAATTTGGGATGAAATATATTGTTAGATGACAAAAGAAAAAAAAGTGATAAAATCCTTACGTTTGCATTTTAACATTGTAAAAGAATCTGTTATTGGTAGGAATTGACATATCTTGCTCCAGGAAGTTGATAGCTATATGTAATATTAATGAACTAGTAATCTTTTACCATGCACTTATATGTAAGCCAGATTTTTACTGTCATCTTTCGAAATTCATAAATTCATCTCACTATTCATCTCGACTGCTTGAACTTTCATCCCAGTAACAATTCATGTATAGATTTGATGGTAGCTAGTATGAGGCATGGCTCTATTAATTTTCATTTTCTCTACCAAATTCCTCGGCTTAATATATTTTACTTGATTGCACCACTTTCAGGTTTTCGTACAAAATATCATAAGAATTCAGAAAGAAATGTTTGACGAAAGGAAACAATAATCCGAGCTTGAAGTTTCAATTCAGTGGTATGTCAACAGATTTCTCCGACTCGTCCCATTCTATTTTTGTATAATAAATTCTAGTTTCCGGTATGAGCCATTATAGACTACTCTCCAATGATACTATGTTCAACTTCAGCAGCCGAGCATTATGTTAGTCCGCGGACATGCTATGCACCTAACTAGATGTAAATTAGGCCTTTTCTACTCTGATTCTATGTTTTGGCTTATAGAAAGTTAAAGACAGATATGCAATTATTCGTCGTATGTATTGAAAATTTTGATTTGTTGGATGTGCTGTTGGATCTTTTATAGCTACACAAATGAAAAATCCCAGTTTCCAACTCGCATTAGCTGTTCATGCTACTACAAAAGCAGCATACCGAAAGAAGAAGAACCAGTTGAATAAAATCCCCTGAGAGCTGTTAAGCTTAGTTCCATAGAGATAACTAGGAAATAAGTAACCTTTTTCATCAAATCTGCAGACTGGAAAATAAATCGTCATCATGAGAGTTGTTAAGCTTAGTTCCACGTAGATAATTGGTTCTATCGATTTCTAAGTTATAGATTCTATCGACTCTCTCCCGTCAGCAGTATCGTTATAATTATTCTGACTGTGTAATTTTCTCTAACAAGCTAGCGAGAGTACACATATATTTAAGTATAATTTATGGTGTTAGTTTAGCATGTAATAAGTACTTCTAAGTCACAGAAGAGAGTTTTTTTTAGAAGAACTGATTGTTGCAAGCAGTCTTTTATTTTAAGCATACAATAAGACTTCTGAGAATACCAATCTCCTCAATCATATCCATCCCCATATTCGTATCTTTACACACAAGGATTCCCAACAACTATCTAAAAAACGATAATAGGCGTCTCTCCATGATCTCTTGAAAAGCAAACAAGAACATACTCCCCAAAAGCTACAACCAAATCCTATTAACATTGAAATGTAGAACCAGTCTAGTTCATCTTCGTCACGCTCATCCTTTTCAGTAACAACATCAGGAATTTGGCCACCTGAAGTGCAGTTCGCTAAGAGTGGAAGCCCGCAAAGCTCATTTCCCTGAAAACTCGAGGAATTAAAGCTTTGAAGTTGAGTGCCCACATGTATCTTCCTTGACAAAGTGGGGTGCAACCAGGGAACAACTATCAACTAGTTTGAAAAGTTCTTCCATTTAGTAATGGAAGTCAGCATCCATCCTTCCATTTGATCAAAGGCATCCGAGCCGAAGTAATTCAATTCACTCGAAAGGAGAAGAGCGAAAAACCTTTTGATACAAGATAGGGCCGTACACATGAAAGAAAAAAATGAATTGTTATAAGATAGATTCAAGAAGCTCTAAGTTGACAAATTTGATAAGCTTTGTGGGATTTGACCAGAAAGTTAATTTTCTGAAAGATCAAGGGATTCGAGCACTTTCATGTCGCCAATGCCATTCGAGATCCTACCTGTAAGATGGTTTTTTGAGAAACTACAGATTCTCAATGCTACAAAACTGATAAAACTTACGGGAATATCTCTAGAGAGATTATTGTGAGACATATCCATGCTTGTATCTAATGACAATATTTTATCATACTGGTAAATATTACCTTTAGTTGTCACCACTGCGCTTTCCCTCGTAATTTCTGTAGAACCAAAAGAAGAATACTCAATAGCAGCGTCCCTCAACTTACTTCCAACTACCATTGCTGCTAAATTGTTAACACACCTTGGTATGCTTGCAAAGAAACTATTGTTTTGCAAGGTCTAAGATCTGAAGATCTTTGAGGTAACAAATTTCTGGAGGCATTTCACCATAGAAGAATCTGTTTGAGCTAAGGCTGAGGATTATCAAATCTGAAAACTTCATTCCTAACCATGGTGGTAGTTGTCCAACGAATTCGTTCTATCAATTTTCAGCAACATTGTACAGTTTGCCAATGATGAAGGCAATGGACCAGTAAGTCTATTTCTTCGGAAGTCCAAAGAAATCAAATTACTTAAAACCTCCATGGAATTTGGTATGCCTCCAATCAAGTTATTGTCCCCCCAATGTAAAACTATCAACTCTCGCCAATTCATCCAACAATCAGGAATTTCTCCTGACAAATCATTTCTCTCGAGATTTAAGAACATCAATCCAATGGATCCATTCTTATTTGTTTCACACAAGAAGTGAGATAAATCTCCTGAAAAAGAATTGTTCGAGAGGTCTAGCGTGTTTACATGCAGTTAAATTTGCGGCAGCGGACCAATGAAATTGTTGGAAACCGATAACATCAACCAATTATGACTTTCTGTAGAGATGGTTGGGACCACACCAACAAACTGGTTGTGTGAAAGATCAAGAAGCTCAATTTGAGAACATAAGTTCCAAAACCAAGGTGGAACCTCACCTTGTATTCCACCATTTGATATGTCCACACTATTTATATTCTTTTGAGTTTGGAGCCACCTGGGAAATGGAGGACCTATATTCCAGCCACCTAATGGCTTGGAAAGGTGGAATCCACTTCTGAATCACTTTTAAAGTCAGATTATTGTTAGATGCAAAGAGGTACCTTAATTGTATCCAGTTGGTGAAATGACTTGCTATTACAGCACCTTCCAACCTATTGTTAGAGATGTCAATACTTTGTAGCATTGGGAGTTGGCTAAGACTTTGTGGGAGTGTTCCGGTCAGTTTATTATTTTCAAGATTCAATCGCATCAAAGAAGACCTATTTCTCAATTCCGCTGGAAGGAAATTACTCCTACTGTTGAACAATTCAAATAATTCTTCCTCGAATAGATTTTCTGAGATATCAAGCGAACCGAATTTTCCAGAAAGCATATTAAGATCAACAAGAGAAGGAAGCATGTTAATGATCTGTAGCCAGTTAGTTTCATTTGCTGAGATCTACACTAAAAATATTCAAGTTCTCAAGATTGAAAAGACTTGGCAGCCAATCAAAGTTATTATCCTTAGATCATAGCTTGGTTGGTACAAATTAAATCAATGTCTATGTGTAGTTCAATCACATGACGAGTCAGATTGTGGCATACAACTCCTTGCCATTCACTACAGTCCTTTCTAACAATCCAAGAGGAGAAAAAAATTTGTGGGATCATATACTTCTTTCTTTAGACTCTCCAACGTTTGTTGCTCATTTTCTCTGCAAATCCCAATAAAAATACTGAACTTGCTGTTTGTCAAAATAAAAAATAAGAAAAAACAGAATTTTTTTGATAACACCTTCATGATGTGAAAAGGTTTAGATTAAGAACTGAAAAGTATTTTATTAAATAGTTATTTGCTTGGAGATTGTTATTAGGCCAGACATACATATGTATAGCATTTATAACTGTAGTTGAAGAATACATTGTCTAGAAAGATGTTGACGGTAAAATCCGAAGACTTGTTGATTTTAAAGTATTTTGTCCTTTTAAAAACTATACAAAAGAATATAATTGGCTGACCTCAATTTATTGCTAAGTCAAGTCTTCGGCAGAGTACAATAAGTGTCCTTTTTCGGGGCCATGACACCCTTCTAATTGATCGTTTTGTTTAGCTCCTTTTAGTTTGTAGTGATCATTTTATAAATTCTTTAATTGGAGAAAAATTTACACTTTTTTAGCAAAATAAAATTACCCTTACTTGGAGGTAATCTTTTAGTTAGTTCTATGAAAAATAATGATCTCTCAACTCTGAAGACATTAAAACGCAAAATATTTTCAAACCATCAGATTAGCCAAAAAACAAATGCCTCAACTTTTGATAAAATGTATTATATAAAAGGTACCAATCAATGCCCAAAAACTATGCCCGTGAAGTTTCCAACAAGAAGATGACATCGTTGGAAAAATTTGAAGCATCAAATGTGTGTGAAATGACTGTCACATCAATGACGAAAATAAATTCCTCCGACCCGAAAAGGTTTAATTGAGTAAAAAAGAAAACATTATGACATACAATGGACTATTGTCATACATAAAAAAGTTATCACACAAATTGAAACCAAGATAATATAGTAATATTCCATGTTCATGGAATAGTTTTCATGGAACAAGTCTTTCTACAAATTAAAGTCTTCTTTGCTCATGGTATCTTTTTTTTCTCAAGCGAGAGAAAATCTTATTAAAGAGAAGTGTGTGGAGAGCTTTTATTAATAGTATTGATTTTTTAGAGCCTTTACAATAATGTTCTCTCTTTTCTTAAGAGTAGTGACGAAGAAGAAGCAACCTCCTTTAGAGTTATTTCTCTTAGTATTTATAGCTACAAGCTGTATGAACGGGCGATGAATAGCCGTGACCACTTTGAGGTTATGTACTTACGACGGCGGATGGGCCGCGACATCGTAGTTCAACCCTGGTAATCATCCCAAAATTAACTTAAGATATAATTAATTTCGCAAAGGATCACGGGTCAGATTCTGACCCATGATGAAATGGGTTCGTCTTCGCTTCTTCCTTTGACTAGGATTTCTTTCTAGGCTGCTTCTCCGGAGGTGTATTATTCTCCCAGACTCGGAATAGAGACTGTTTCTTCTTATATGTGGTTAGTAGGAGTGACGGCATTGGAACTTGCCTATGGTGTCAATTTAAAAGCTACTCACCCAGATGACTTCAAGGCAATGGTAGAGAAAAGAAAGTTAAAAAGGTCGCCGGTGAATCTGTTTGATGAGGAGCACCCAACAATAAAGGAACCACCGGTGCCAACAAAAAAGGTGGATAAGAAGATCAGAAAGTCCAAAAGATTGCCGAAGAAGCTGATTGAGGAGAAGCAACAAATAATACATGAACAACCAGCTCAAACAACTGAGGTGGATGAAAAGAAGAAATGGAAAATGGTGGAGATGGTTCAGACCTCAAGTATACATGATGAGGAAGAGAATCCAGAGGAACCAACAAGAAACATTAAGAAGAAGAAAGGGACAGTAAAATAGAGGGTTATGACCTCAGAAATCGAGAGCGTTGATGAGGAAAATAACCCTGAGGATCTACCAACAAATGTTGATACCCCAAGGATAGCTGATAATGAGGAGGAGAATCCAATAGTAGCAAATGTTGAGAAGAAGAAAGGGGAAAAGGTGGGCGGGGTTATGACCAACTTAAAAAATATTATCAAGTGCTGCTTCACAAACGATGAAGAGAGCAATTTTCACCTGATTTTGAAAAAGTGGTGGTGCGTAGTCTTTCGTCCACACCGTCAAAGCGCTATGGAGCTAATGAGCTTCTTTTGATGCCTTTCTTTCGGAAGGCAGCTGAGGTGAAATATTTTGGGCAACTTTTGCATGCCAAGGATAATATAGATCGAGTCCTAAGGCATCATTATGGATGGCGCATGATTCTTTCTATTAACATAGGGTGGAATACAATGCATAGGTGGAATATATAGTGTAGGAAATGTTAGGACCGAAAATATAAGGTGTCATGCAGAAGCTACCAAATCAAATCTTGAACGGCGATAAATTATACAACAAAGCGAAATATACCAAAAGAGACACAAATATTTAATGTGGTTCGGCCAACTGACCAACATCCACGGCTGGAGATGAGCAATCCACTGTAATAAAAAGAGAGTACAAAATATCGAGAGAACAATCTCACGAAGAGGCAAATACAAGTGATATACTAACACTTGTCCTGAAAAGTTCTCCCCCTAAACACTACTCTCACGCCCCCTATGGCTACATTGTGGATGCTACTGAATGAGAAGCAATGATCCTCAATTTATAAAAGTCCAAACCTTTTCCTACTAGAAAAAGGACTAGCTAGCCAAATCTAGTAGAATTATAATTTCCTTTTACAAAAAGGAAAACAAAATTAAGGTAATTATGTTGCCCTTTTCCTTCAACAAATAGGAAAACCAAATATGGTAAGAAAATTATGGCAAACACCTAACAATTCCCCCCCTTGTCCGGAATTTTCTGACAAAATAAACTTGATCCACATTCTTCACATAGCCTTCAACGGGTCGCATCTCCAAATCTCCACACAAAGATTGTCTCAACGTGCATAGCACATCAGTCAAATTTCTCAAACAAAAATCATGATTATCGTCAAATATGTTGCGGCTAGAACTGAAACCCGCCAAGATGAACATGTCTTGAACCTCGCTCTGATACTATTTGTATCAATGAGCATAGAATAATTCTCCAAGGTTGTCCTACATGATTGATGCTTTCTCTTAAAGCCAAAACCCACTCAAAATAGGAATAAACCGAATCTAATTCCGAATAGGTTTGAAAACCAAAAGAGAATAGGATTAGGCTATTGGGCCTTTGGCTGGATAACATGGGCATAAGCCCAAGTGACTAGTAAATCTGGTAGTACTTTGTAGTGATTGTGTAGTGAATAGCTTTGCCTGTTGCTTTTTACTGTTCGGTTCATTTTAAAAACTTTATAGCTTGTTTTGTAGTGATTGTGTAGTGAATGGCTTTGCCTGTTACTTTTTAGTGTTAAGTTCATTTTAAAAACTACATAGCTTGTTTAGCATTACAGTTTTCTTTTCAATGCTATTTCTTATATTCTTATAGCAATTCTTGCATGGTTTGGCTGTATTAATTATGTCAATGCAAATGACTGCATCATGGATTTGGCAAGTATTATGGTTGTCGAATTAATGTTTATACGTCGGTTTATCTGGGGCTTTCCTTGAGGGCCAAATATAATAATCAGAGGTGTGTGGCAAGGTGTAATTGATAAATGTGTTAGGAAGCTGTCAGGTTGAGACAAGAGGGGTTGCTCATGGTAATCAACCCCACTTCCAACCGAGAAGTTGTGAGTTCGAGTCTCCCCAAGAGCAAGGTGGAAAGTTCTTGGAGGGAAGGATGCGGGGGTCTATTTGGAAACAGCCTCTCTATCCAGAGTAGGGGTAAGGTCTGCGTACATATTACCCAGCCCCAGACCCCACTAAGTGGAATTATACTGCAGCGGCGGATCTACATATAAAAATTGAGTGCTCGAGCACCCATTAACCTCGACCCCGAACACGTATGATTATATAAAAAACTTAAGAAAACGGATATAATAAAATAGCAAGCACCCTTGATAACAAAAGGCTTGGTGGGTGCTTTGGTTATGATGGATCCGCTATTGTTATACTGGGTTGTGAAAAAAAAAAAAAAGCTGTCAGGTTGGAAGTATCTTTTGGTTGTAGACTTCTACCGGTGAGTAGTGTTTCGGATGGGATACCCACTTATCTGATTCGCATGTTTCGATTCCCAATAAAGTTAAAACGAGGATAAATTCTTTAAGCAGCAAACTTTTTTGGGAAGGAAGTGGTGATAGGCGAAAATTTTCATATGGTGAAATGACAAGCAGTACTGGTGGAGGAAAAAGGAGTGGGGCTGGAGGTTGAAAATCTAAAGATGCATAACAAGCTCTTCAAGTGGTTATGAATGTTAAATGGTAATGGATGGGAGTTATAGAAGGAGGTTGTTACCGTCAAATATAGCATAAGATGAAATTGGTTCCCCTATCCCGTGTTAATACCTAACGGATTAGCAATTTGGAACCAAATATGCGGATTATGGAATGAATTTCAGCAGTCTATCATCCTAATAGTTGGAAGTGGTGTTAAAATTAAATTTTGGACTGATATGTGGTTAGATAATGGCAGGTTGAAGGATAGATTTCCTACTAGCTTGACTACAACTAGGAATTTTTTATTTGCAGATTGCTATTCAAATTCAGGGTGGCAGGTAATTGTTAAAGATTGGGAAATTGGGAAATTCTGCCAGCTATGCTACTATCATCTGTTATTGAAACAATCAGGGGAAAGGGAGGTTTATTGGCCTAGGAAATGCTATGGAAATCAAGAGCTCCTTCTAGAGCTGCATGTTTTGGATGGCTGGCTACGCACCGTGCATGTCTTGTGCAGGAAGCTTTGCGGAGAAGGTGCTTCTCCTTATGCAGCAGATGTCTTTTGTGAAAGATCTCAGGAGTCCAGCAAACATCTTTTACTATGTTTGGCAGACTTGGATGCTCTTTTTGAGTGTCCAGTAGGTTATGCCTCAAAATACGACGAATTTACTGTTAAGTTGGCAAGGCTAGTGAATTGGAAGTAGAAGTAAACAGATCTGGGCAACTGTTCCATTGTGCATCATATTTCTTTTGTGCAAAATATATGCTTACAAGAGTTGATTAATACAAGGATCATAAACATAAGTTCAAGGCTCCCTAAGTGCTGTTTCAGCTATTTCCTGGTGTAGAGCGATGCTTCAATCATGTTATATTTCACACTACAAAGAGTCTTAATACCTTGCATTTGTTATTTAGAAGTTCAAATATTAGGTCTGTGTCCTAGGTTCAGTCGACCTTTCTTTTACTGAATTGGGAACTAATATCAAGTGTCTTCTATTCTTGGAAATCTTAATCATACACTTCCTAGATTAATGGCTCACTGAAGTTTCTAAAGGCAAAATCAACCACTTCAATTTTGTACAGCTTAAGTAAATATTCTACTAGTAGGTGAATGTATTATAAATCATGGTCTAGGCATTGATATCCAAAATAATTCACCAGAAGGCACAACATCTTGGGATTTCATTCATTATTGTTATTTTAGGGTAGCCCGGTGCACTAAACTTCTACTCTGCGCGGGGTTCAGGAGGGGTGGACGACGAGAGTCTATCATTTTTGCTATTTTGCGTCATCTATACTATGTCTGAAAGCAGTAATTCAACTCTTCTCTCTGTTCGCCTTCTCTCTCATTGCTCCCTTGACTGAGGCTAACATCCTTAGCACCTCTTCCTTCTGGCGAGTCTCCGGTTTCAACAGGTAAGTATTTCTCTCTCTTTCTCTTCTCCTATCTTGTGCCTTTCAGGTAAATCTAAGAAGCATTCTCTCTGTTGTTTGATCTTCTACTTTTATTGTATTTGTGTCTGTTTTTGGAGCTTACTGCCCAGTTTGTTCTGCTGGGAACTGTCCCCGTAAATTTTTTCTTGGAACATTGTTCCGACAACAGCTCTCACAGTGGTCTCTCCTGCTCAATTTTTTTTTGTCACCTCCCACACCATTGAAACACCCATCGTCAGGCGCACATTCCCTGCAAATTTTGTCGCCGGAATCTTCCACACGCGCCTCCACTGTCAGCCACGCGCTGGCGCGTGACCCCACTTCCGGTCACTTTTCCCTCCGGCTTCTTTTACACAGTTTTCTCCTCACTGATAAGAACAACTTGGTACTCTCAGAATACTTCTCTGGTCACTTTCATTTTCTATTGTTCACTTAGCCACCTTTTCTTCTCACTGCTTATTCACAGCAGATCTTGAAAGAGAGATTTACTTTTACAGTCAGCGACTGACTCTGCTCTTCTGCAAACAACTTGTATTTTACCTAATTTATTGGAGCTTAGACCTAATTGGCGGATCCTTGGATCCAAAGTTTGTACATTTTTATTGTATTTATATTCTCGACCTAGGCCAGCTTCAGATCTGCCTTCTCCTCTTTCTCCGGTGTTCGCCGTCTCTTACATTATCCGGTCAGTAAATAGACATAAATTTTGCTCTTTCTTCTATCGTTGTTTATGTCTTTCCGATTTGCTTTAGAGTATAATTTTGTTTCAATACAAGCTTTCCAAATTCATCTCTGAGATCTGAAATTTCAGCTTAAAAAAACAAGGAAAAGTAAAAAAGTACGGCGAAGGATTTTTAAATCTGGTCAGCTTCCTGTTGCATTACTTCTACACCTCCTGGATGTTCGAGTTTGATTTCGATTTACAGAAATTGAAGCTGCGTATTGTTGATTTGGTTCTCGCTGAGTTCCAGCTCTTCATTCGCCTTTATTTGGTTATTCAAGTTTGTCTCTACTGCTGTTTAGAGATTTTGAATTCTTGCTTTTCGCCGGCGATTTTTCCGGCAACCCCTGTTTTTTTTCTTTCTATTCTCTCTTCTGCTTTTTTGCGGGTGTGTGTGGGTGTGTTCTGTTTTCTTGGACAGTGTCTTATTTTTCCGGCGAGGATTTTCGGCAAGCTACAGTACTTTCGGTGACTACCGTTCAGACTTTCGGCAGGACGCAATAGAACTACACGTTCCGATAAGCTTCAGGAAAACTTGGGCGCATCAAAGCATACTTTCAGGTTTTTCCACCGGGAGTTGGTACCTCCCGCTCTCTTATTTACTTTGTACACCTTTTTACGTATTTTAGCTAGCATTCCGTGAGAGGTTTATTCTGTTGTTATCTAGTTTGCATCTTTTTGTGTATTCCGCTATAGTGCGTGTGTGCGCCACTATTCCCGATAGTCGGTTGGAGGGATAGTGGCCGCGGCAGGGGATGATAGCGTAAGTTCATGTCCTCGGGGGGTGGGGGCGGTGGCGGGGGTGAGTAGGGGGTCAGGGGGTGGTCCTGCGGGTAGGGCGGGAGGTAAGGGTGGGAAGAGTGTAGTGGATGCTCATAGAGTAAGGATTGGGTTATGAAACATAGGCACTCTGACGGGTAAGTCCATTGATTTGGCAAAGATTCTTCAGAAGAAGAGGGTTAACATAGCATGTGTCCAGGAGACTAGGTGGAAAGGGTCGAAGGCGAGGAATGTAGATGGGTTTAAGCTGTGGTATTCTGGGGTCGTGAGAGGTAAGAATGGAGTGTGCATCTTGGTAGATATGGACCTAAGGGAGTCCGTGGTCGAGGTTAGGCGAGTGAATGATAGGTTAATGTCTATTAAGTTGGTTATTGAGGGTTGCGTCCTCAACGTCATCAGCGCTTATGCGCCGCAAGCGGGCTTAGACGAGGAGGCTAAGAGGCGCTTTTGGGGGGACTTGGATGATCTGGTAAGTAGTATTCCCCAATCTGAGAAGTTAGTTATTGGAGGGGACTTTAATAATCATATTGGGGATGATGCTGGTGGTTATAGTGAGGTGCACGGTGGCTTCGGCTTTGGGGTTAGGAACGGAGGAGGCACTTTGCTACTTGATTTCGCCAGGGCTTACGAGCTTCTAATTGCGAACTCGACATTTCAGAAGAGGGAGGAACATTTGGTCACCTTCAAGAGTTCGGCGGCGAGGACTCATATTGATTACATCCTCATCAGAAGGAGCGATAGGGGCATGTGCAATGACTGCAAGGTTATCCAGGAGAGTTCTTTCGACTCCTCATAGACTCCTAGCGATGGATGTCGGTCTCTGGGTAAAGAGGAAGAGGAGGGGCGCTCGGGGACAACCGCGGATTAGATGGGGTGTTTTGACTTAGGAGAAAGTACAGGAGTTGGAAAAGAGGTTAGCTGAGGGCGGAGCTTGGAGAAGTTCTGGGGAAGCGGACGCTATGTGGTCAGAGACGGCGAACTTGGCTAGGGAGGTAGCACGGGACGTGCTCGGGGTAACCAAGGGCTATTCAGGCAGACATCAAGGGTGATTGGTGGTGGAACGATGTAGTCGAAGGAAAAGTGAAGGTGAAGAAGGCGGCGTTCACTAAGTTGGCAGGGAGCTCTAGCGAGGAAGAACGGAGAGCGAACAGGGAGATCTACAAGGTAGCGAGGAAAGAAGCAAAGATGGCGGTTACGGAAGCTAAAAACGCGGCGTTTAGTCGCATGTATGAGGAACTAGGGAAGAGAGGCGGGGACAAGAAGTTATTCCGGTTAGCTAAAGCAAGGGGAAGGAAGGCACGTGATCTTGACCAAGTTAGGTGTATCAAGGGCGAGGATGGTAGAGTTCTGATGGGGGAGTCTCAAGTCAAGTAGAGGTGGCAGGCGTACTTTCGAGACTTACTTAACGAGGATGGGGACCGCAACATAGAGCTAGGGGAGCTGGGGCATTCAGAACAACATAGAGACCTTGGGTACTGCACGCGCATTAGGGCGGAGGAGGTCATGGGGGCTTTACGTAGGATGAGTAGGGGTCGAGCGACCGGGCCTGACGAGATCCCGGTGGAGTTCTGGAAGTGCATGGGTAAGTCAAGAGTGGAGTGGCTCTCCAGGTTGTTCAATGCGATCTTCAGGACCAAAAGGATGCCGGATGAGTGGAGGTGGAGTACAGTTGTGCCCTTGTACAAGAACAAAGGGGACATCCAGTGCTGCAACAACTATAGGGGTATCAAATTAATAAGTCACACCATGAAGGTTTGGGAGCGGGTGATTGAGGCGAGGGTGAGGGAGATGACATCTATATCTGGGAACCAGTTCGGTTTCATGCCGGGTCACTCCACTACAGAGGCTATCCACCTTGTCAGGTGGCGGAGCAGTTCAGGGATAAGAAGAAGGACCTACACATGGTGCTTATCGACTTGGAGAAGGCATATGACAAGGTCCCATGGGAGGTGCTATGGAGGTGCTTGGAGGCGAAGAGCGTGCCGGAAGCCTACATCAGAGTAATCAAGGACATGTGCGATGGAGCTAAGACTAGGGTTAGGACGGTGGGTGGCGACTCAGACCATTTTCCAGTGGTTATGGGTCTCCATCAAGGATCGGCGCTGAGCCCCCTCTTGTTTGCCTTAGTGATGGATGCTCTAACCCGACATATTCAAGGGGATGTGTCTTGGTGTATGCTATTTGCTGATGATATAGTATTGATAGATGAGACGAGGGTCGGTGTTATTGAGAGGTTAGAGGTATGGAGACAGACTCTCGAGTCTAAAGGTTTCAAAATAAGCAAATCTAAGACAGAATACCTGGAGTGCAAGTTTAGCGCCGAGCCGAGCGAAGTAGGCAGGGACGTGATGATTGGATCTCAGGTCATCGCCAAGAGGGACAGCGTCCGATATCTTGGGTCTGTGATTCAGGGGGACGGAGAGATTGACGGGGACGTCACTCATCGGATAGGAGCGGGGTGGTCAAAGTGGAGGCTTGCATCAGGAGTCATGTGTGACAAGAAAGTTTCACATAAACTCAAAGGGAAATTCTATAGAGCCGTGGTTAGACCTGCGATGTTGTATGGGGCGGAGTGCTGGCCCGTGAAGAACTCTCATGTTCAGAGAATGAAGGTTGCGGAGATGAGGATGCTCAGGTGGATGTGCGAGCACACCAGGTTAGATAAGATTAAGAATGAAGCTATTCGAGAGAAGGTGGGGGTAGCCCCCGTGGATGAGAAGATGTGAGAAGCGAGGCTGAGGTGGTTCGGACATGTGCGGAGGAGAAGTCCCGATGCCCCGGTGAGGAGTTGTGAGCGGCTGGAGATTGTTGGCGTTCGGCGAGGCAGAGGGAGGCCTAAGAAGTATTGGGGAGAGGTGATTAGGCATGACATGGCTAGAATGCGGGTTTCCGAGGACATGACCATCGATAAGAGGGGTCTTACCCCATTGTAAATCATCCCAAAAGTATCAATAAGAATACTCCTCTCTCTACTTTTCTCTCTATTGTTCTTGTTCTTGTATTATTGTTCTTGTTCTTATATTATTTCATAACACGTTATCAGCACGAGTCTCTAACCAATTGAATTTAATATTCAGCAATTATCGCTCTCAGAATCTCGAGTTGCAGTGAATTTCCAAGCAAAAGAGTGTAATAACGATTGCTACTGCTCCATATGAGAATTTCTATACGGAAAAAATAGAAGAGATGGTATCATCATAAAATAATGCAACAGGATGGAAACTCAAGAGGTATATTTGATATCACAACATTTATTGGTATACCTTAAAGTAAGTAATTTACTTTTACCTTTCAAATTCTTGAAATTCTACGATTTGATTTCATATACAAACATAGACAACAAAGTTTGATTATAACTCTAATGGAGTTTGTAAGGAATTATAACCACGTGAAGTGGTAAAAGTTCTATGTCTTGCCATGATTAAATTCATGTATGATTGTGGGCAAAGAATTGAAAATCCGTCCCATTGAATTTGCTTCATTCTCATTCCCTTTAGAGAATGTGATAGCAGTATGTGATAAGTCTGAAAGAAGACAAAATTATTACCGTGAAGGTATCAATGGATGTGGACGTGGCAATAGACAGAATTATAATCATCATCATTGTGATAATGAGAACAATAAAGATTCTCAAAATAATCTTTCACTTTATGAAAGTAATATTTGACATGAGATTATATATAGCACATACAGATGATTATGATCCATTCCCTGAAGTGAATGTGATAATTGTAATAAAGCCCGTAAGTATGAACACGCTCTTGATGTAATTTTGTTTTATGTCTGACATTATGAAAAGAAAGTTCGTTGCCCTTGAAATTTCGGGCAAGAACTATATGACATGGGTGTTGGATGCTGAAATCCATTTGGATGCAATGGGTCTTGGAGACGCCATTAAAGACAGAAATAATGCATCCACCCAAGACTATGCTAAGGCCTTGATTTTCTTGCGCCATCACCTTGATGAAGGTTTGAAACTGTGCGAAGGCCTTGATTTTCTTGCGCCATCACCTTGATGAAGGTTTTAAACTGTGCTAAGGCCTTGATTTTCTTGCGCCATCACCTTGATGAAGGTTTGAAAATTGAATATATCACAGTCAAAGATCCACCTATCTTGTGGAATGGCTTAAAGGAGAGATATGACAACCTGAAGTTGGTCACTCTGCCACAAGCACGATGCGATGAGAATCCAAAAGCAAATAGTTCATAAACTATATATTATCGTTGCGGTGGAAAAGGGTACTGGGCAAAAATTTGCCGTGTACCAAGACATTTGGTTGAGCTTTATCAAGCATCTCTAAAAGGTAAATGCCCTGAAACCAATTCTGTCTCTGACGACAATTTTAACATCACCCACTTGGATGTGGCAAACTTCTTTGAGCACCATGAGGGGGAAATAGACCACTTAATTGGTGATGGATCTGTGATGAAGGAAGATGGAATTGTTTGATTTTATTTTACTTATTTGTATTAGTTAGTGAATAAACTAATAGTCATTAGTATCAGCTCTTATTAGTTAGCTTATGATATAATGTTAGTATTAGTTCTTTAGAATGCTTCAATATGCTTAAATTTCAAAGATATTTTTATTTTCCAGTAGAGTTAATCGACTAACCTAACAGTTAGTCGATTATCTAATATTTTGCATTAAAACTGGATTTTTCCGCAAGGCAAGATAGTCGACTATCTGATTTAGATAGTCGACTAACCTGATGACTGTTTACTAAGTTAGTCAACTATCAACTTAGTTAGTCGACTAACTAATATTTCGCATTAAAACTGGACTTTTCCGCAAGGCAAGATAGTCGACTAACCTAATGACTGCTTCCCAAGTTAGTCCACTATTAACTAAGTTAATCGACTAACCTCAGCAGATTTTGAAAATATTGTTTAATTATGAAGCAACGGATTAAATTTGTTTATTCTTATGTTCGTATATCTCTTTTGATTAATTGATTCATGTACCAAACATACGATATTCAAAGAGAAGAAATATTACTCTCATTTAAGTATGTGTAAGGCAGATGTTACTACAATTTCTGGTAGTAGTAAATTGATTAAAGGCTCCAGAAGAGCAACTATAACTCTGCCTAAAGGAACAACATTTTAGAGAATGCAATGTTCTCCTCCAAGTCTAAAAGGAACTTGTTGAGTTTTAAAGATATCATTCAAAATGGATATCATATTGAGACAATAGATGAGAATAATCTTGAATTCCTCATTTACTCATGAAAACGAGGCTGCCCACTTTGGTTTGGGGTCACGCCATTTTGCATGCAGCAATGCTAGTTCGTCTCAGAACGACGAATTATCACAAATATTCCCCGTTGCAATGAGTTTTGGGTCATGAACCTAATATATCCCACTTAAGAATTTTTGGATGTGCAGTATATGTGTCTGTAGCACCGCCATATTGCACCAAAATGGGTCTGCAAAGAAGGTTAGGAATATATGTTGAGTTTGAATCGCCCTCCATTATTCGCTACCTCGAAACATTGACAGGGGATTTGTTCACTGCACGATTTGCAGACTGTCAATTCGATGAGACATTTTTTCCAAAATTAGGGGGAGAAGTTGGTGAAACCAAACGGAAAATTTTGTGGAAAAATGCATCATTATCTCATCTTGATCCACATACCTCTATTTGTGAAAAAGAGGTGCAAAATATTATCCATTTGCAAAGAATAGCAAATCGAATGCCAGATGCATTTACATATTTGAAAAGGATAACAAAATCACATATCCCCGCAGTGAATGTGACAACATCTGATTCACGAATACATATTCATTATTGGAAGAATATGAACATGAAATTGGTATTGAATATACCACACTCACCCCTAGAAGAAGGTTTGAGATGATATATGAAACTAATATCATTGTTATGGCATGAATAGTCATTAGTCACGTACCTATTGTACGCCAAAATAATTTGTCAATGTGATTATCAAAGGACAATAATAATGCAAGAAACATATCTTGCATGACATGACCATAATGGTATAACTTTCTCTTTAAAAGAGATATTCACCACATGGATGTTGATGAATTTGTGGTAGTACAAAATTAATTGAGAGCTCTAGAAGAGCCAATTATTACTATGTTGGAGAAACACAATTGATTACCAATAAGGTATTGTGTTGTAGTAAGTCTCAAAGAAACTTATTCAGTTTCCAAAGTATATGCGAAAGCGATTGATTATATTGAGACTATAAATAAAGGAAAGATTTGATATCTTCTATTACTACAACTTGTAGCGGGATAATCTGTATGTGAAAAACTACCCGCTTTATTCTCCAGTTTGTACTACACAAGAATACCACAATAAAGTGGACGTTTATTGATATGAAAACCCATATCATAATAAACTTGAAGTTTATTGATAATTGCACATGTCATGGTGTAAATTTGAAGTTTATCAATATTAATAATTTATTCAGTTGGCATTCGGGTTAGCCATATCATTTTAAGTATGATGTGCAATAATAGAGAATTCACATGGGTAAATATTAAAGAACTAGAAAGTTCTTTACGAATTCTCTTGTATTACTTGTTCTCATTAATCAATTGACCAACTAAAGAGTTCGGGTTGAATCCCATAAATTCTGGAAATATCAAAGGTGAATATGGGCCCATTCACCTGCCATGTATACCACATATGATGCATCTATGATATGGTTACATGTGCGATTGTTATTAACCCGCAGCCTGGCCGGTGCTTGCGAGGTAAATTGCTCAGTAATATAACTTCGAGCATAATTTCCAGATTTTCTATTCAAGATAGTTCATCTTGATAAGTTGGTTTATATCATAGTTGGTTTAGCAAGATAATTATTGAGTGCCTCCACTTAATAGCTAAACTGTTTCTTATGAGAACAAAGTTATATATATCAGTTTGATATACGTTGTATACGAGAGTATATTATATTCTCCCCTCACAAGTGGTTCAGGGTCAGGAACCAAATAATTTCATCTTATTATTATTGATGTGCGGTGTATATTTTCATTAACACCATAATGCACAAAGATGGACTCTCAAAGTTGAGAAAACAAGTTAGCTTTTCTAACATGAGGGGGAGACATGATAAACACTTGAGAAAAGGTTACATGGGATGAATTATCATTTGTATATATAGATCCTCGAATCATAATATGAACCGGAAGTTCATAAAAGGATAATTCAATTGCAACATATTGCAAAGCATGCTATACGCATTTGCTGACCCAAGGAAAGTAACTATATTCTCACTGCAAATGCTCATATTAAGTCCCAGAAGAACAAAGTCTTTGATACGCTTAAAGCGTATAGACAAATCGGTTTCAAAATTACTTCTTAATAAAGAAGATGAGCAAATGATCAAAGTGATCATAATGGGGAGGCAAGTGATCTAGAAGATCACATGACATAACACTTCATAAAATCTCATGAGAGATTCAGGTACCTGAATATATGAATAAAGAGATCTCCATGTTATGTCTTTATGAAAATTTACTGGAACCGATATAAAATGTTCGTCGACGACATCTATGATAGCGCTAAATATCGATGAGGATCTTATGTTTGTCGAATACAAACAAAAATATTGGCTAAATGGAAGAGATACAATTCAAGCAGAATTGATTCCATATGAAAGACATGTAGTTTTGGACATGTAGTTCAAATACTTGAAAGTATAAAGTCAATGATTGAAGTTGCTTGAAGCATATACAATTCTTGGTCCTGAAGTACCACATCCTAAGTGCAACTTGTGTACATATGTATCTTGCTATAACTATAAGCATGATGGCATCGAGAATACCTCTATGGAGATATTGAAGAGTCATTCCACGACATTATATGAAGATGTTCATATCTATCAAGAATGATAATTTCAAGGTGCGTAATAGTTATTCAAATCAATATGGCTGATTTATTTATTAAATCTCTACAAAAGATCGTTTTGAAGATGGTGCACAAGATTGGAATGCAAATGCTCAAGGATGTGAATTGATGCTCTTTTCAGGGGGAGTTAATGCGCGTTGCACTCTTTTTCCCTTACAAGGTTTTGTCCCACTGGGTTTTCCTTGCAAGGTTTTTAACGAGGCAACCAATAGGCGCATATTCAAACATGTGTACTCTTTTTCCTTTTCTATAATTTTTTTCTATTGGGTTTTGTTTTAGTTAAGGTTTTAACGAGGCACATTATTGAATCGACATTCAAGGGGGAGTGTTATAAATAGAACTCTAATTAGGGTGAATGTCTATATTATAGAAGAGTTTTACTTTGAGGCTAACTCATTTCTCTTCCTATAAATAGACCCATTGTAAATCATCCCAAAAGTATCAATAGGAATACTCCTCTCTCTACTTTTCTCTTTATTGTTCTTGTTCTTGTATTATTGTTCTTGTTCTTGTATTATTTAATAATACACGGCAATATTCACTTGTCCTCAATCATCTTCCTTTGTAATTGACGTTGGCTACTTTAGTGGCTACAATTCCACGCAATAAATTTATATTTTTTTGGCAAAAATAATATAGGTAACAGTGGTCAGTCGGTCCCTGAACCTACTTCGTGGGAAGCTATGGCCATTGCAGCGACAGCTCCTTCCTCACCATTTTTAGGAAATATTCTTCCTTTTCACCTTGTAATCTTCTCTCTATGGCAATTACTAGTTATTTCCACTTCGTTTTTATAAATTAAAATTGCTTTATTCATTCAAATCAGCTAAATGAAGTATCTATATTCAAGCTTCAATCTTTGTATTTGTAGGGGAAATCCTCGTTTACCCACAACAATTCAGCTTGCATTTTTAAAGTCAAAGCATTGTTTTGGGGTTCTAAAAAAACTGTGCAGCCAGCTGGTGACAATGTTCTTTCACTTGGGCAATTCACTTTATCAGGTGCTGCAGATTCACAGGTAGTATTTTTTTAGGTTTTTTTCCTTTTTAAGATAAAACCGGTTAGTATAAAAATTATCAAACATATCAAGTATACAACTTACAGATATACTATAAGTAGTATTCAAGTCGCGTTCCTTTTTAAAGTTATGGTAGTTAATCAGCGGCGGGGATTTAAAAATATACAAATTTGAATGCACTTAAGTATAGGGGATTCAACAATTTATATATACCGAGAAATATGCTTTTTATCCTCTTTATGTTCGGGAAGGGGAGCGTTGGCTTAACTAGTAAAGCTGCCATGTGACCACTGGGTCGCGGATTCGAGCCGTGGAAACAACCTCTTGTAGAATTGTAGAAATGCAGGGCTGCATACAATAGACCCTTGCGGTCTTGCCCTTTCCTGGACACCGCATATAGTGGGTGCTTAGTGCACTGGGTTGCCCTTACCCTCTTTTTGTACAGTGTGAAAGGGATTCAATTGAACCCCCTTCACACTGGATCGTTATAGTGACAGTTTTTTGTGATGTTAATTCATATGTAATTGGGTTAGTATTTTATCGCAGGGGGACTCGGGAACGTCTGAAAAGATATCCATTTCTGTGGTTTCCTCAATTTCAGCAGTTTCACCAGAAGAGTGGGATTCCTGCAGTCTGGATTCCGCTGGAACTCAACAGTTTAATCCCTTTCTGTCACACAGTTTCCTTTCGAGCTTAGAGGACTCTGGCTCTGCGGTGGAGGTTATAGACTATATCCCTTTGATGACATCTGCTTAGAATCCTTTGCTTGATTGTTTATTTTGTTGCATGGTTAAAAGTACACCTGCCATTATTTAACTTCTCTCGCTGTCTTTGCGTACTAGTGTTTGTTTATTTAACAGTCGATTTTGTTTGTTTGCTTCCTATTATATATTACAGTGAATTCCTGGTTTAGGTTGTTTTTTCTCTCTTAGTATCTGCAATTTTTTTGGGGTAATTATGAATATCCATTACTATTCTTTCGATATCACCAATTCTATTTTTGGGACAGATTGATGCTAACTCTTATTCAACCAAATTCTCTTAAAAGTAACAGGGCAGCTAGCTAATTAAGTATCTTTTCTATCTTAGTAATCATCAATTTAGTGCTCTGCCTCTGTCATTGTTATGACCTTTTTTGATGGAAGAAAAGCTTTTACTCTTTCTCAGGGAACTGGCTGGATGCCACAACACATCATTGCTAAGGATGAAAATAATAATGTCTTAGGTGCTGTTCCCCTCTATCTCAAAAGGTTCATCATCTGCCATGCTATTTGTGGACCATGCTTTTAATTTGTTTCCTTTATCGGATAATATCTCCACGTTTTTCTGATGACATGCTTGGCTAACTCCTTCTGATCCAAACCTGCAGCCATTCTTATGGTGAATATGTGTTCGATCATTCTTGGGCAAATGCCTACTACAATTATGGTTTGAGCTATTATCCGAAGCTGCAGTGCTCTGTACCTTTCACTCCTGTTACTGGCCCGAGGATCTTGGTCCGTAACACGTCAAATAGAGATCAAGTCTTTGACATTCTGGTCTCTGCAATGAAAGCTTTGGCCGTCAAGGTATGCTTTTCTTTATGTTCAACATAATTCATAATACTTTGAATTTCGTAAATACTTTTTTTAAATTGTCCAATAGTAAACTCTATCTGGTTCTTTTTATTTTTATTAGTTGTTGCTCATTATGGAAGATCCTGCATATTAAAGCCAACTTTTATATTATCCTTATTCAACGGAAGATGTGATTTCTACTAGTCTGACTTGATAAAGAATTTGTGAGTTATAAGAATCATAGTTTGGGATACACTATATTTTTTATGCATAAAAGTAATCCATTTTTCTGTATTGTGATGACATTTACCTTGACAGTTCAACGTTTCATCTCTACATATTACTTTTCCCACCGCAAATGAGTGGCACAAGCTGGAGGAGAAAGGTTTCCTGCAAAGGATTGGAATGCAGTATCATTGGAAAAATCGTAATTATAAAAGGTGAGTATGTAGATCTACTTCTTACTTGAGATAAGTTGCTCTGAGATTTAGAGGTATGAATTTCACATAGCTGTAGCTTGTAGTTTATTCTTTTTTTTCTTCTTAATAGGAGGTGTTATTTCATTTGGTCATATTACATCCTATCGAACTATAGATTCCGAATGCTTCATATCGTGGTTGATGTGTGGAATGAAGGAGCTTAATTCTTATGGAGAATTGGAGATAAGCAAAGCCTTATTGGTAACTGGGTAAAATGGGTTTACTTTTAGAGCTGGTAGTACCTCTATCTAAAGCATAACGGAAGGGGGAGGCCGCTATTCAGAGTTGGAGTAACATCCTTGGGAACCAAGTTTTGAATCTCCCACAGGCAACACTAGGTGAATTATTTTCATCTATCTAAACCTTGATAGGTAGGGATACCTTGTTTCTGTGCTGGTTGGGAGGTAGAAGGTACCCAATGGATCAGTCGCGATATGTGCTAGCTGGCCGGAACTCCACCATTAATCAAAGTAATTGAAACTGCTTCATCTGATTTTCTCTGCAGTTTTATTGTGTTTGTATTTAACTCTACATCATGTTAATGAGTTTTTTTTCTTCTTGATTGTTATAAGTTTGTTCTTGCAATGTTCAGCTTTGATGAGTTTTTGATGGACATGAAGCAGAGTAAGAGGAAGAACATTCGTCAAGAACGCAAGAAGGTTTGTAAAAGTAGTTGTTCCTTTTCCTTGAAAATTGCTTGGCAAGTCAATAGCTCTAGAAGATTCTCTAAAAGAAGCTGTAAAAAGAAAAGAATTTGAATCTGAAAGATCTAATTTAGAAGTGAACATGGTGTACAATAACAATTAGACATGCCTTTTAGTCACACATGCCCATGCTGAAACTCGTATCATAGAGCAGTTCGCTAGAATATATTGCAGAGAACCCGTCTGTGGTACACGAACATATAAAGTTCCCTGCTTCAGAAAACCAAATGACTGAAGCACTTTGGTCTTAAATCTAAATTAACAATCCTACTGGGAGCATGTTTATATTGACTCTCTTAAATTCAAGTATTAACAAGGCTTTTCTATTGTTTATTTAGTTGTGCGGCATCTGCACCATCGCTTTATTGCCATGGCTGTATGGCTATTGGCATGTTGCATATTGCTGCAGTGCTATCTTTTCTTCATCCTGTGTTCTTGCTTATTTCTATCTATTACATCAAGATTTTTCTTAGAGGGGTATAATATTTCCTATTAGTTTCGTAATTAACTAAATAGTGCCTCTACCTCCTCTCGCTTCTCAATGTCTTCAAATTTGCAAAATACTGATAAGATCCTTTCTTATTTCAGATATCGGCTCAAAACGTGACCATGAAACGCTTAAGAGGATATGAAATCAAGGTATGATTTTGAAGCTTTTGACTTCCCATTTTATTAGTTATTTGAGCTTAGATGACTTTGTTGGAACACCTATTTGTTTTTTGTAGCTTCTCTTTTCAGTATGTGGTGTTTAAATTTTATTTTCTAAACATAAATAGACTAGTTGTGCAAATACTCAATAGAAATAAAGGATCAGTACCTTTACTAGCCTGATCTGTTCATATGTTAATGTTTTACTTATTCTTTTCATTGGGATAAATTACCTGATTGTGATCATGTCATCTACTATTATCCTTTGCCTAAAGGATTCAATATAGTGTGCATATCATTTATCTCTATCTTTCTGTGATGGCCTGGTGTAATCTGCTCGGCACTCTTAAAATCACATTGTGAACAAGTGATGCCCTTTAGAGCTGGGCTCCCCCCCCCCCCCACTTCCCCCCCCCCCCCCCCCCCCCCCCCACAAACTAATTATGTTTTTTTATGTGAACGGCTGATTTCTTGTTTTGAGGCACATGAACCCCCCGTCACGTGCAGCTACTGTTATGTCTGTGAATAAGATTGAAATTCTCATTTCATGTTTGTCTATTGTACTGACAGGCTAGCCATTGGGACACATTTTATAAGTTCTACAGAAATACAACCGACAACAAGTAAGAGTTCTTTCTTTGGACCATAAGTACACTACTATCTTAACTAAACTTTAGTCAGCTAAATTATTCTACTTGGTGTACATTACAGCTGTATTTTAGTACGTGCATTATGTAATGTGCATTCGCTGTCTCTTTAGGTGGGGTACTGCTTATTTAACGAGAGATTTTTTTCATCAAATGGGTGCAAGGATGGGTGACAATGTACTGCTTGTTGTTGCTGAAGAAGGTGATGAGCTTGTAGCTGCAGCCCTTAATCTTATTGGAGGAGATACATTGTATGGACGACTATGGGGATGTCTTCCAGGAGCCTACTATGCGAATTTGCATTTTGAAGCATGTTATTACCAGGTATTTTGAACCATCAATTAGAAGAAAGAAAAGAATGTGTCTTGCTGTGTGCAGGTTTTCTTAACTTATGACAACATTGTCCACAGAGATAGCTAGTTGTGTTTTTGATAGTGTAGAATTTCAGTTTGATTGCAGTATTGATTGCAGAAACTCTTCTGCTTCAAGAATTAGCTTGTAGTGGTTCACAAGTAAATCAGGCTCCTCTAAGTCTTAAATGTTTCCTGCTTGAAAATTGATATCTAATTTCTCTTAATCTGCTTCTCAGGCCATAGAAGCGGCGATTGAACTTAATCTAGGCACAGTAGAGGCTGGTGCTCAGGGTGAACACAAAATTCAGAGGGGATATATGCCAGTGACCACTTATAGCTGTCACTATGTTCTAGATGAGGATTTTAGGCGAGTCTTTGATGATTTTTTGGTACGAGAATCTGCTCAGGTAACTATTCTTTCCAATGAAACTCCTTTCAGATGACAGTTACCTTTTCTCGAAGGATTTTTTACTCCTCAAAGGAAAACTAGAAAATATAAACTTATTTAGCATAATAGGTAAGAACATACTTTATGAGCAGAAGCATCTAAACGACAACAAGGTAGTCTTGAACTTAGAAAAATGAAATTGCATAGCTTTATAAGACTTCTTTCCCAACCGAAATCCAGCAAGCTTGGAAGCATTCTTAGTGCCAATACAATTTCCTGTCCTTTTAAGCCAATAGGTGCTAGATATTCCGACCAGTTTGTAGCCTCATACTGACCATTCTGGGTCATCTTTCAAGGAGAAGGTATCGTCCAGATAAATCTGCCAAGGTCGGATTTGAAGGACTGCGTAAAGAGCTCTGCTGACATTCCCAAGGCAGTGAAGCTCTCCATCCGGATATGAGTCCATAAATCAATTACAAAACACTACTTTATCGTGGTTAATGGGTAACAATGTAGTGGTCAACATGCGTTTTCCTGGGGAACTCCTATAATTATTTTTTCTCTTCCATTGGTCATATAATCCTGGGAATATATCAGATGAACGAGTCTGACAGCAGATCCCTGTGGGTACTCTTTAATGGACTCTCCCCATCAGTCTGAACAAGTTTGTTTTTGTTGTGTTTCTTCCCCTCCAAAAGTCCTCCACCCGTAGCCCTAGTTTAGATTGTTATACAAAAATCTCTACATAATCGGTTAAACACTATCTTTATGTGCTGATGAGATAAAGATGTTAAGTTGCTTTTCAAGATTTTCTCCAACTTTGGGGAGTTTTCACTTATCTGTCTGTTTGCATTTTCCTACAGGTTAAACTTGTTATGAAATTATTACAGGATGATGGTCCCTTCAAAGAGAATGTATGGAGTTGATTAAGGTGTTTAACATTCTATGTTTATAAATCGCCAGCAGTTCCCTGTTGAAAGGTTCTTAGAAATTATAATTCACCACCCAGAGTGGCATATTCATCTTTGAAGGACAGATAAAATCATTTCAAGGTGTCCTGCAGCGTGTTCACCAATATTCAAAGACTAAATTTGGAGAAAATGTAAATATCCAATTAGAATGCAGTAAGCATCCTAGCCATGTACAGAAAAATGATCAATGTTCATCCTGTATAGAATAGTTCTTCAAAACCTTAGTCATACACGTATCATAAGTTCTACTTGCTATGTATCTTGTTTGGGCATTAAGAGATGAATTATTACCGTATTCATTTATGAAAAGATCAATATTAGAGAGAAGACAATGCATTTTGAGGTTAATTTTCCTGCGGGTAGTTAACATGTTTGAGTTTTTCGGTCCTGGTTGGTAAATCTTGCTTCAGTACAATCACCATTTCAAAAGCACAACCATGTTTTTGAGTATTAAACATTTTCTTTAGTCATACATAAATTAAACAAAAACAACAACAACAGATCCAGTGTAATCCTGAAAGTAGAGTCTGGAGAGAGTAGTATACACCTCAAATAAAAGAGAATTCCTCTGTAGTTTACGTTAAAAGGGTAGCAGCTAGTGCTATCTTCCACCCCTGCCAAGCTGAACCCGAGGCAAAGAGACGAGATGATACAGCACAGCAGGAACAAGTTATAACCGCTCAGAATTCTGGCAGATGCTAGAAAACTAGAAAGGAGAAGAATATAATGATTCCTCAAAACTTTTTTCCTTGAAGTTTGATCAACATTGGTGGAGAAAGGTGTGGAAAGTTTAAGCTAGTGGACAAACCTAAGGATGCAACAGCAATGTGAAAGCATCAAATTAGATTATAAATCAAGGTATTATCTACGGCAGAATTATTTCACCAATTTCAATAAGCAACCTAGTTATAATTTAAGCCCAGCTAAAGCTCAACCAACACTAGAGACGGCCACCCACCCCAACAAAATTATACATGAAGTTTGTCCTGAAATTCCTGACTTTGAACCTATATGTAGATTCAGGGTTAGAATCAAGGAGCAACTGGAAAACTTTTTCTTTGTTGGGAAGGGAGGCCACTGGACCACTAAACTATTACCTAATGGAAGCTATTGTTACAAAGATCTTATGACAAAATCCGAGCACATCAAGAGCCCAAGAAAAGAGCAGGAACCAAAACTTCCGTAGCTGCAAAAGAATAAGAATCAAATGCCTATGATCTATATCCAGAACCAGGAGGTGCAGGTGGCAACCGGCTAGGTGTACGCCGACTTCTAGACCCTGCATCACCATTTTGGGCGCCACTCGAAGCAGCATCAAATGCGGATCTCCAGTCATCTCCTGATGACTGTCCTCCAGATCTTGGGGTGCTTTCTGCAGATGTCAATATAATTGCCCAATTATAAGTTAAAAAGAAGCATAAAGCATCAAGGTTAAATAAAATTATGGTGATAAACAAAATTTGTAGAGAACCCTTAATATATATAAATAAACTGAACGAGGCTAAGATCGAAGCACGATGGTCTACAACGTCCAATTTGCAGCAGTTGATTAATACAAGGATCATTAACAATAGTTCAAGGCTCTCTAAGTCCTGTTTCAGCTATTTCTCTTGTGCAGGTAATTAATTGACAAGGTTGCAAATTAAGGGCAGTGGTGTAGAGTGATGCTTCAACCACGTTATCTTTCACACCGTAAAAAGTCTAAAATCTAAGTACTTCACTGCATTTACTTCTGCAATTGTTATTTAAAAGCCCGCAAGATTAGAAGTCAGCTACGTCAGCTTCCCAGGTTCACTAGACCTATCTTTTACTGAATTGTGGTCCCCTGGAATTAAAATTTCATCAGCCTTGTACGGCATATCTTAATCATATATACTTCCTTAATTTTATCTCACTGAAGTTTCAACGGGAAAATGTCAACCACTTCAATTCCGTGTAGCTTCAGCAATAATCCTACTAGGTAAATGCACTCTAAATCATGGTCTAGGCATCAATATCCAACATAGTTCACCAGATGGCACATCTTTGCAATCTAATTGATTCTTTATATTTTGGATCAGCAATACTATGTTGGCGTATTTGAAAGCAGTCATTAAACCCATATGGAGCATACATGTGCTAGTTATTGGTGAATTACACATTAGAGGAATTCATTTTGTATTTTATTTTATGGAGGGCGTATATTTTCCGCAGGAGTTGGTTTTGATACTTTAACACGGCGACATTAAAATGATGGAAAACTGTAAAAGAATTGAAGATTAAGGCTTCCACTAAAAAGCTATCAAAGGATTTGCCAAATACCAGCTCCATCAGTATCTGAGTAGCTAGACACAGCAGCTGCTCGATTATCATGAACACTAAGCTGCTGAGTGACCTTAGCAAGAAGAGAGGATTGCTTCTGATAGTGCTCCCTCCTACGCTTCACATTCTGGTCTTCCAGGAGTA
The DNA here is from genome assembly GCA_034376525.1 of Nicotiana benthamiana. NCBI lineage: Eukaryota > Viridiplantae > Streptophyta > Magnoliopsida > Solanales > Solanaceae > Nicotiana > Nicotiana benthamiana. The sequence goes on from CM067323.1 coordinate 47,302,066, forward strand.
ACTCTTCGACCCTTGTTCTACTTTGCGCACTACAGTCCAAATTTTTATATGTGGGTGATAGGAGCGCAGTCAGAAGACAATAAGAAAGAAGCAAATATGATAAACAATAAAGAAACTTTTGTTAAGACAAACAAGGTTGTATGCATGACACTTTTCATATGCCAGAGATATTCTGGATTGATCAGTTTCAAGGTAAAAGTAAAATTTGAGAGATTAGTTTCTTATATTAAAAATCATCAGTACTCATATTGTTCAAAATCAGAGCTCCTAGTATCCATGATTCCTCAAAAGGAAATACAGCTGCTGCTAACCTGATAGAACTGTACAACTTATTAAGCATATCCTCTCTGGCCTTTTCTACTTGGCAAAGAACAACTGCCTGAAAAAATAGTTAAAGTTAAACAGGGTATTGAGAGCAAAAAAGAAGGGCATAACGATGACATTACACTGACCTTCGGTACATTAGCAGCCAGGCTGTTGAGAACAGCTTCAACATAACCACGTACTTCTTGAGCCATCCAACGGAGTTCTTCTTCTGGATCCGCAGGTTTCCTAGTCATTGTCTCCTAAATAGAAAAGGATCCAAGTATTTGACAAGTAACATATTTGAAAACAGAGATTGCGGAAAGAGAAATATTCCATAATATGCTGGCGTACAAATTAAATGACCTCAAACGAAGAAGTCAAAATTTGAAGAGATTCCTTAAAGGTACAAGAGAATACTTTTGGCACTAAAAATCAGCTGTGCAATAAAAACATTTGTGGTGGTAATGAAGTGAAGAAGTTTTTTTCTGCTGAAGTAAATTGAAGGACCAATTATAGGCCGAACCAGCAAAAGAATTTATGTGAGTATAACTGTATTTTGCTACTTACAAGTGACCCCTCAGATAAACTTTGCCTCACAGGTGGACCAGAATCAGCAATAACCTGACCTCCTTTAGAGCTTATGACATTTTTCAATTTGTTTATCCATTCATTCTTCTCAGCCAAACTTTCTGCCTTCAAAACAACAGCACTTTGGGCTGCGATATAGCATAATTTAGTTGTAAAAAATGAAAGAAGAAACCATATAATTCCCTTACAAAGAGTGTAGGAATGCACCACCTTTAAGAACAGTCTTGTATTGAACCCTGCTTGTTAATTTGAACAAGAGACTAGGTCCTTTTCCTCCATCAGACCCATTTGCCTTTTTGTCTTTCAAACTTTTCGATGATCCTTCATCTTCTTCAGAAACCTCTTCAAGATTACACTCCTGAAAGTTTTGGATAGCATGTTACATGATAAACTAAAGGCACAACATATCCACAAGATGAATGTAATAGAAATGTTAATATTAAGATGGATATGCAGCCCTCGTACAAGATTGGACAAGATTACAAATTATCATATTCAACTGAACGCAAGCAGCACACACAGAAGATGAAGTTTTTGGCCATTTTCCACATAAATCTCCATATCATTAGGTCCGTAGGTGCACCATTATGATAATTGAAGGTGCTAAGGGAACGGGGAAATTGTTTCAGACGACCTACAATCTTTCAAAATGGCTTTAGCTAAGAGCAGATACAATGGAAGAAAAAGATCATACAAGTGATACCATCTACTCGGAATGAAAGCTTAATTGTTGTTAATGAGGATAAGTGTGAGATTTAGAATACTTCTAGCTTTAGAGAACCTCAAATTTTCCTTAAAAGACAAGTTATTTGGTATTGGAATAAAATGAGGTCAAACAGAGCGAAATGAATACAGAAGATTCACATAACCATCCCCTACTAATTTTGTATTGAGGTAAAGTTATTGATTGATGTTACTTGATAAGCTCCGCAAACTCAGTACAACAATTTATATTTCTTCATGAAATTTGACAACAATCAGAACCAAAGCCAAATACAGGTATAGTTTCTCTAATAGATCCAAACCCCATGTAAAAATGCAGCCATCCACTGTAAGGTTTTAAGGAATACCAATAGATAGAGTGCAATATCTAGCATGAAGAAATACTGATTTGGGTCATTTAATGGCCTTTCAATTTAACCTTTTCATGCATAATTAAATCGTCTCTTCTCTGCTCTCCATGTCCCGGAGTGAAAGGTCACGAAATGTGGTGACCAGTGCATCATGTTCAGAATTTCTCGGTGAATATGTACCAAGAATTACTTCTGTGAAATATCCTTCCCAACCAGAATTGAATTTGCTTCATGTATTTCCACTATCCTAAGGAATCGAAAAATTAAAATAATAATGAGATGTTTATCAGGCATTTCTCCCTTAACTATGCTTAAAGCAGTTTTGAAAATTGTTGCAACACTGGCAGGTAATTAAATAGAAACCGCATTCAACTACTGGTACTAGGAATCAAAGAACATAAACCATACAATATACATGAAACTACATTTTCCAAGTGAGATCATAGATTCATAGGTGACCCATCAAAGAACACACCGCATCAGCAATGACTATTACACCCCCATGTCATTTCAATAGGACCATATGACCTGTATGGATATACTTTATTGATTGCTAAAACTGGCACATGAATTGTCTTTTAGCCCTTGTCGAAGATCTAAAATAACAAAATAGAATTGTTTCTTTGCTAATAGTTTAAACTTTTACAACAGGTGGTCGTATACCTCAACATAGTACCAAAATAGCAGTCGTAGGTTCAAAAATCCCACTGTCAACAAAATATCTTTACATGCTTGCACCAAGACCCCCACATGAGGAGCATGATGTATATAAAAACATTAGTATATAAATGTGTTCACTCTCGAACAACTTAAGCTGTTAGGTGGCCACACAGTTCATGAACTCTCTTGCATTTGACCTTTTATTATTTTTTCCTTTACCACCCAACCCACCTCTGTAATTAAAATATAAAGGGGGGGGGGGGGGGGGGTTAAGAAAAGCAAATCAATCACACTTTTGGCTATAGTTCCATAAAGACTTGGTAATTCCACCCGGAGCGCCGAGATATTTAAATCCCCTAAGGGACTTCGAAAGGGTCATACTAGATTGACAGATTTTTGTCTTGCTGATAGTAAATTAGCTAAGTTGAGACTCCATATAAACTAAGGAATATTGTACATACCAAACCAAGGGATAAACCGCACCAAGTCATTAATAGGATGAGGTAAATAATCCATATATCAGCAAGCGAAGGACCACGACAAACCAAGTCAACAAATAAAAAATTAAACTCATTCCCTGCAATCTATATACGAAAAGGAAACAACTATCTATTTTCTCTTCAGATTCTTCCTTTGAGTGGGATCACTTGATAACTCTAGCACCAGCAGACAACAATTTCAAATCAATATTTCTGGATTCTCTTGCACATGATTAAAAAGACAAAAATACAACTATAATATTCAATCTTGAAATGTAGATGACGGTCAATAATAGATGCAATTTCCAGAAAGAAAAGCAGAGAGATGTCTATAAAGTTATGACAAGGGCAGCACCACTAGGCTAATAGGTCCGACGATTTTAATTCATAAGCTTGAGAGTTGTGAACTTCAATGTTTTGCCCTTGAATTTTCATATACCTGACTTCAAAGAAGATACCTGTACTCTATGATCAAACCCATTTTTGCAGCTTGTAAGTTAATGTGCATTTTTATTACTGCTCTGGAAATGCTATAGGGGTGTCTCAATCTACTATTCAAAGAAGCAATGTGTGCATAAGACTTGATGCTTAAACACGTGCAGACCCTAAATTTTACTCATATATCTCTTTGGGGGTGGGGGGGGGGGGGTGGGGGGGCTCATCTCGTTTGCTTGAGTTTGATATGCCAGGTGACTCTAGCAATATTTGATTTGCACATGCTGTGGCTCCTAGATCTAACACTACCCTACATGTAATAAACAAAAACTTCCGCAAAGTTACCCTTTTTTTCTTCTGACAACTAAAGACAACCTTTCTGGGCCATAAGAGAGCATAAAAAGGAAAAACTCCTTCAACAATGTACACAACCATGAAGCATAACATGTCCAAACAGTTCATAGCAAGAGCTGTGTAATAGGTGTTTGAAGTTTGTTACATTAACTTTAACATGGAAAGAAACAATCTAGATGAAACAAACTGAAGCCAGAAAACATATCTATGAACCAAATGAAAACGAGAAGCGGCGCACAAGTGTCAAAACAGCTAGAAAACACTAATACCTCCAATTAAGGTGACCACCTAATTGTCAAGGCTTACTCAGAAAGCTTAACAGAGCAACAATTTGAATAAACAAAATGAACTCACTAAAGGCTTTCTAATGAAGCTATAAAAGAGACGAATGCAAATTACTTGTCCAAAATTGAATGTTATGTATCAAAAGCACTAAGATCTCAAAAACACCAATTGGCAGTTTGGTACCTCCAACGTAATGACACCATGGAAATGGCGCTCTTCTTGCTTCTTTGTATACCCAAGCTGCAAAAGCATAACTAAAAGCTATGAGACACTAATAACTAAAAGCTATGAGACAGTGGCGCGAACTAATTAGTATGATATCTCATAGTATATTTTATAGAATGTTTTAGTTTTGATTTACTTTATGAGGCACAATATCCAAAATAACATTCTAACTTGCATATAAATACAACTTAAATCGATGATATTGCCTTGTACGTAGCCATCTAGTATACATCCTATAATGAAATAAAAGGGTGAAAAGCTACATCTCACCAAAAAGTAAAGAAAAAGCTATAATCAGCTTATTGTTAACTACACACTAATCTAAATAAAAATGATTCTTAACTATTCTAAAAAAAATATAAAATGTTCAAATGTTCAAATCCCCGGAGCTACTTTTCATTCCCTTTTTCTACCACATAATTTGTCATTGGGTTCGATTATACTTATTCTTTCTTTTTTCTTTTTCTTTTGGTTATCTTCCACTACTTACAGACATGGATACAAATATTGTACAGGTCTTTAAACTACTATTGCATGCTTAATTTTAGCTTTTTATGTTTAGGGGGGCAAATCTGATGTATGATAAATATATAAAGGTATCAACAAAGAGAACAATATTGAGTCATCTTACATTGGATGATCTTAAACTGGTAGTACACAGATACATTAGTGTCCAACAAAATGGTCCAGGTAAAGTTGTCCAGCTTTTCTCTGTTCACTCTTACTGCACAGATAATACCCTACTTGGGAATGGTTCATCTTCCAAATTCTTCCTATTGAAGTTTGAGTTTGGACATATAAGTTTTCATCTAGGGTTTCGAACAAAACAGTTTATGAATTTTTAAATTGGAAAATTGGAAAGATATAGAAAGAGAAAAGAAAAACTTCGAAAAAGTAGATTTTCCATTTAAATAGGCCCAAATACAGCTGAAGAGAAACTAACTTGGGACTTGAATTGGTAGTATCAAAATACAGAAACGTCTTATCATTTGGTTTGGGATACAAACAGAAACATCATTTCACCGCTTAATCCGAATTAAGCAACTACAAATAAGACATTAACTTGCAGTAAAACTCGGACTTATTGTAATTCTACTTTTCCTTTCTACCACGAGCAATTGATTCCGCTGTTGCTCAAAAATAACTGGTAAGTTACAACATTAAATGTTGACAGGAAATGCTGTAACAGGATCACATAAATAAAATTAAATCAAGTAAAACAATGGATTATAACCAGCTGATGTTACAATGGCTTAAAAAGCTTCAATACTGACCTTTCCAGTCTTCTCATTTAAAACAAACCATCGCTTGCTCCAGCCACTTTTTTTATCACTTTTCTTTAGTAGAAACCCTGCATGTACAGGAAAATTATGTGTGAGCACAAACAAAACTAGCACTTTGTTTCCAAAAAAGTTCAGCTTAGTTATCTTGTATTGGATCAACAAAAATAGGAGACAAATTCAGTAAGTTAAACCTGCTGTGATTTCCCCATCAGGTCCTGCAGTCTTCAGGACTGGTCCTTCTTGTGAATCCTTATCTTGCTGAACAGATTTATCCTTCGCTGACTTTCCACCACTTTGTTCACCTCCGGTTTGGGAACTGGATGCCTTTATAGGAAACTAGTTGCAATTAGGAGAGGTTTTCAACTCAAATAGCCATGCAAGGAAAAAGAAAAATAAATGAGAAAATCCAAGAAGTTCCGAAGCTTCAGGACAGCAGAAGGTAAAGAACTCGAGCAATCAGTACACTGTACTCATTGGAAAGAATGGCCTACCTTATTCGATATGGATTGCTCTGCCTCTGCTGCCTTCTTGGAGGGTCGAGTCTTCAGGTCGTCCTCTCGCCGCTGCCTATCCATCCTGGAGAAACCAAAAATGTACCGTTCACCAAACAGCAAATAATTGGGAACAAGGAAGTTTAGGACAGAAACATTAGCGAAAAATGAAAATGCATCATAAAAAGAACATACATCTCACTCCCAGTATTTTCCAAAAAAGTAGTCCTTGATTTCTCATTTTTGTTCCTCTTTTGGTTATTCACAGGGAGCTCCCTGTGAAAGTGTGAGGGTTCACATTTCTTTTCCTTTCATATTCAGTTTGTGTCTCAAAGCAATTTTTAAAGATGAGATAACATCAATGTGAAACAGCACATCGATGATGTTTTGTTTTATTTTTATTAGATAAAGTGACGGTATCCTCATGATGATAATAAACATAAAAAGGTCAACTGCACTTGAGATAAAATATTCTTGAAGCACAAGAGAACTCCTGTTCAAGCTGTTGTATTTAACCACTTTATGTAGTCTGCATAAACTATTTTTCTTTTCTCTTCTCAGCAAGTAACTTAAAGTCTTAAATCTGTGCAGGTTTGGGTCATCTTATCTCATGAATAAGTAGTATCATCTCATGGATTAAGGAACCCCGACCATATCCACCAAAAAGAGAAGAAAATGAATAAGAATCCAAAAATCAATAATACAAGGATATTATGGTAGCCCTGTCTCAACTGCATGGTAAGGGTTCCCTAATCCGCAGGATGCAGATTTAATAATGGTTCACAATTGGATTTTTTTTCTGTTGGAGTAATCAGAAAACTGTTTCTTTCATAGCACACCAAGACAGTGTCAAAAGTATCCATAAAAGGTGTGGCTCGTCCATAGTCATCTACCAAGCTAGCCCAACTATGTATTTTGGCCATCAGCCTAGAGGAAAAAAGAATTACCCGAGGGAAATAGAAGGAAAACAATTATCCTTGAAAATAAAACAGCACTAGAACTCAAATAATCATTTTCTTGGAAGATTGCAGCAAAGATATTGTTGCAGTCCAACTTTAGTTGAGGATATATGTTGTTGTTTCCTTATATGGTCTTTGGCAATCCTCACCTCATTGGCTAGTTTTTGAGGTTGAGTTAGACCTTAGGTCTATTTTCTTTACATGATATCAAAATAAGACACATCCCTATTGTTGTGATGTTAGATCCTGTATTATGTTCACGCTCCAAATGTCCAGCCAGGAAGTGCGGGAGTGTGTTAGAGTCTCGTATTAATTGGGATAGGTTTAGTCTCATATTAATTGAGCATAGGTTGTTATATCCTTATATGACTTGGACTATTCTCATCTCGTGAGCCTTTTGAGGTTGAGTTAAGCTCAATGTCCACTTCCTTTACAAATAAACTAGAACAAAATTGACAGACAATAACAGGTTGCAATTAGTAAAACCTGTAAATAAGGCTATGCTTGATTTGTTTCACAATACAATATTTTGGAAATACAAATATTAAATATTTTGACATAAACCAGATTATTGCTGGCAAACTTTACATACAGGGCTAACAGAAGAAAATACAAACCAAAATGTGATAACAATACATCGGAAGGAGACCAATGAAAGGAGCTAGTTTATGAGCATACCGCCTTTGCACCAAACGGATAAAGTGCTGTGGGGGAACATACACCCGCTCCATGTCAACAAGGGCAATAACCATATTCTTCGCTTCAGTTCTAAAACTATCCAAAGCAGTAGTCGCAATTGCAATTACCTAAAATGAATTATTTCCATAAGAAGCCAAGAAAATCACAAGATTCAACTTGTAAAACAACAGATCCACTTAATGGTCACCTCTTGCTTAAAAGGAGGATACTTTCCAAGACCTGGTGTTGAATTAGCAGCTTTTGAGACAATATCAACAAGTACTCGGTGCACCTACCAAAAGTTCAAAGCGGCTTAAAATGTAGAAAGAGGAAGTTCAAGGAAGCATAATTCTCTGCCTCGGGTGGTAGATGTTGCAATTAACTTGAGTTTATTTTGCATGAGAGTATTGCCAAAGGCCAGCCAAGCTATTGAAAGGAGAAGAATAAAAACAAGATACTTCTGCAAGACAATTGTATAGTGCCATTGCATAATTTTTTATTAACATAACTGTCCGAGTCACAGAAAATGTAGCAATTAACTTGGGCACATTTTGCACGAGTGTATTACCAAAGGCCAGCCAGGCTATTTGAAGGAGAAGAAAAAAATCAAAATGCTTCTGTAAGACAATTGTATAGGGCCAAAATTGCATATATTCTGATTAACAATTGACAGGAGTAAATTAATATTATCAAAAAATCACCTAATGAAACAATGGAAGGATATAATGAGCTGCAGGCAGTGACAGTCAGCAGGTCCTACTAACCACAACTGTTCCATAAATAGTATCATATTTACAGGTTCTATGATGTCCATCATGATATTAAAATTTTTTATTTTTACCAGTTAACCAAATTATTGAGATCCACGAGCAAAGAAGGTAAAGGACCATAAAGGGAAGGGGAAAATACTTGAGGTGTTGCATGCAGCCAGGAAAAAGACTTAAAAGTTGCAAAAAGATTTTCTAAATGTTTTCCCTTTTTGGTGATTGTCAATAAGTGGGGAAAGTGATAACAACCACTATGACTCGATAAGAAACTAGTTGGAGAAGAGGGGAAGTGAGATACAATGAAAACTACCGAATAGGTCAAGCAAAAACAAATAACTCCCTTGATTAAAGCATAAAATATTGGATAGGGATCACCTCTTCGACACAAAGTGTTGAAGGTTCTTTAGCCAGCTCTAATACACCCTTTATTAAAGACCTTAACCCTTTTTCAGGAGAAATAAGGTAAGGTTGATAGCCATCTGCTTCTAGCACAACCTTCAATTAACATGAAAGGGTCACTTGAAAAGATGAAGAGTAAGGATGTATTCATTGAAGAGGTAATATGCACTTGACTGAAGCCATGATGGAGTAAGAAATATACCCTCTTCACATTTTTTAACTCAAAGTGTCTATCCAAAGGAAGCTGCTTAATCCTATCAGGGAATTTGCCTTCAAAACTTGCAATTACTTTCCAACCACCACCCTACAGAATTAGTGCACAAGCAGTCACTATGTATCCAAAGAAAATACAGTTTTAACCAAAATAACAACTAAGTAGCACATAGTTCTGTATACCAATCACAGATCCCACTTGCCAGAGGGGCCTCTAGGTTAACATGATAAAGGTAAAAATGAAACCGGAAAAGGTGAAGTGGCTAAATTCTGTTGTGCACAAAGATCTAGTCATGATTATCCCATATTGGCATAAAAATCGTAGAGGTTCTGATGAACAACAAAGTGAAAAGAATCGACAAAAGTACGAAATCACTTAAATGAAATAGAGACAAACTCTTTTACACATACTAATCCTATACCAAAACAGCTAGGAATTATTCCAAATGATTTTATGAGTTAAACATACACCTTTTGCTTTATTCAAATTGGGGGACTTAAAAGTATGCAGAAAGAAGCTTTTGATTTTTGTAAGGGAGAATCCATGAAATGGGTTCTTAAATTATAGGGTGGAAGAATTTAATTGCTAAAAACATGAACTGAAACAGAAAATGAATTTTCTCCAGCAACCAAAAATGTACATGTTTAAAGTGATAAACACGCCTCAAACTCAAGAAAAGAGTACGGTACATTTTAGCAGTGAAGCGGTCTTGCTCACTCATCGGTTTCAAGCAAGGGTAAACAAAATTGTTTGTTCCCCATAGAGGTGCTTTCTTTAGTAATTGCCTATCTCTTAATTTCTGTCTAGCCTAATTAGCTGTTATTCTTTCATGGGATGCTGTACTGCCTTTTCCTCCCTCTTTGGTAAGAAAACGATAGAAACAAGACTTTCTTCCTCATTTCACATCCTCTTTTGTTAATAATTGTCAGTTACTACAAATTGAAGTGGATGCTTTTTTTGGACTACTATCTTTCATTGAGACTTCAACAACATACTGAAATATAGCATGGAATCCAATTTTAATAGGGGAATTTGAGAAAGGAAAGATGGAACTTCAAAATTCTAAGATGGGGAATTGTGCGAGTTCAATGTAGATAATTCCTGAAATGAACATCAACTAAACACACATGCATTATCATAAAACATACCATTACAGTACCGACTAAAGAACCTCAGAATCTCATAATCCTCCTTTCAAGTTTATTTTAGGGTAAATTACATTAAACATCCCTGTACTATGACTCAATCGCAAGAAATTCATTATTTTCAGTTCGTAGATATAGAACAAGGAAATCCCCTTTTTTGTAAGTTCTAACTAAGAAATTTCTATAATAGTTCGAGTGTGAATCTCCTACCCCAACCAACCATTTACCTTGTTTTCACCTTAAAACTCGAATGAAACAGAAAGTTGCACTCATGTCATAATGAAATTCACGGTATGCTTCATGAGCTAGAAAACAACTTGTTCCAAATTTTAGACCTCGTTAACTACAGATTGGAGACTTTGGAAAAACTAAACAAAGTTAAGATTTCAAGCAATAGCCTGGCGTATGCATTCATGGCTGCAAGGTGGCTAATTTTCCGATTTCACAGTCGAGGATGCCTCTTGGGGAGATAAGAATAGAATGCTGTGGCAACCAGTAATCAAGAAATTTTTTTTTAAAAAAAAACAGGTGGATAAAGGAGGTCGTCTTTGTCTATGGGAGGGGATATAACATTATGAAGTCTACCTTCTCTAACATTATTACATGTCCTTGGTTAATATGCCTCTAAGTATGCCCGGATTGTAAAAGATGATGAGAGACAATTTTGTGGAAAGTTAAGGAGGAGAAAATGAAAATTCAATTGGTAGAGTGGAGAGGATAAAGATCCTTATTGCGGAAAGGAGGCTGGGATTCAGAGCTTGTCCACCTGTAGCATGGAGCTAAAGGAGAAACGGTTCTAGATGCTCAAGAAAGGCTCTATGAAGAAGGGTTTTAGGAATTTCAAACCGTTAATGATTCTCTATCGTGATGAGCCTGTAGAAGGAGATAAGAAGGGGAGGGACAGATCCACTAAGGGTATCTGGTGGCGGAGGCATGATAAGCTTCTAGAAGGGTATATGATGCAATGAGACTATATTGAGGAGTGTACCGCCCACTCTGGAAATGTTAGATAGCTATGTTAGCCATTCTTTAAGAGAGGATGACCAGGAAACCATGTGAATGTTAAGTTTCGGCTAGACCATATAGGATTAGGAATAGGATGAGGTTGAAAAGCTCCTAGAAAAGATATGACAGCCCAATAGTGGGAGAAGGCAAACAAGGTGATATATGGAGGGGTGGAGGAGGAAATCATTCACGATGTAGTCCTACTACCTGGAGCTATTAAAGGGAATAAGATGAGGGGGTGTAGGAGAATATTTAGAAAGCTAATCATCCAAGAGAAAAGGTTTTTTCAGTTGCTGTGCACTGTAGGAATTCTCCTTTGTATAGGTAGTTGAGATAACTCGACAGATGAAAATGGATGCACCGCACTCAATCTGGACATATTTTGACACCCTCTTGGAATTCCATCAATAAAATAATTTTGACTTATCAAAGAACGAAAAGGAAAGGTTTCCCACCGGCTTGTTGATAAACATATACTAACAAGAAGGGGAAAAACTACTCCCTCTGTCCCAATTTATGTGGTGTACTCTCTTTTTTAGTGTATCCTAAGAAGAATATTGTACTTCCTTATTTAGTCTGTCCTAAGAAACTATTAAACTTTGAACTTCTCATTTTACCCTGAAGAGATGGCTTGTAGCCACACAAATGTCTATGACTTGTTTTAGATCACAAGCTTCAAAAGTCTTTCTTTCTACTTAAACTCGATACTCAGCCGAAACATAAATTGGAAGGAGGGGAATAATAAAGATCACTTCCAATAACACATAGTGGCACTTGTTTCTTGAAGGATGATTGACTTTGAAATCGGCCAAATTGTTTTTACAGAAACACTTCAAGCAACACTTTAGCATTATCATGATTATAAACTGTAAGAGTGTCATTAGCTTTCATTCTCTTTCCTACTCCAAGACTCACCTCTCCAGTTGTAAGATGTTCAAGAAACTTATCCTCGAACTCACGGCAAAGCTCAAGGGCTAAAGCTTTTGTACCTTCAGCACTATTAACCATTTGTTCGCCATACTTTACTAGCTCGTCCTTTACTGCTTGAGATTTTCCCTGAAGCCTGCAGGAGTTATAAAGGAAGGATTAAATGATGTAAGTCTTTACAAGTAGCCGATGAAAAATTTAATTAAAAGAGAGGAGACGGTGACTAGAAAGTCGTGTCTTTTACAACAGTGAGCAACTTGCTGCAACTCTTACATAATTTGTGGTGCCTAAAGTATGTAAAAAAAGAAATCATCGAAATGTAAACTAAATTGGTACAAAACAGAAACATTTGCTTTTGAAACTAATTGATGAAATATAAATCAAGAAAGGGAAATTGAAACAATGGAATAGGACATCACCCTGAGAGGAGGTTCGGAAGTCTGACTTTCATTCGATTACGGATCTGTTGAGCAAGGGTCTCCACTAGTGCTAGCCTACCAAGCTTGCTTTGAGGAGCCTTTGTTAAAATGGATTTAAGACTTTCACTCTCAGCACGCCAAGCTGTTTCTAGCGAATTATCATTGCCTACATTTCCTGACTGTGCTGAGGCTATAGAAACAGATTGACCAATCAAAGCAACCCATGGTATATCGGATGTGCTTGGTGGTCCCTGGTTTAATAACAGGGCCTGGATAGCTGCAAGAACTTTTGGATCTGAAGCTGCTTGATCTACCTTGCTAATAACACCTACAGTTCTTGTATCTGAAACATTAGCGAAATATGCTTTCAGCGATTTTGAGATAGGGAGAAGTGAAACTAATAACTGAAGAACAAAATTTGATAGTGCAACTGACATTCTCCATCATGCTCCTTTGCCATTCTAAGTGCTTTATACGAGGAAATTTCTGGTGCTAGGGCAGCAGGAATCACAACAAGTAATATGGCATCACTGCGTGCAACATATGTACTCTGTAAGGAAAAAGGAACAGCCTTTAAACTCCTATAAGAAAGTGAATTTCATAATTGGCATCCATGATGTTTAATTTTGCACTAACCAACGCATCATCAAGATGTCCCTTATCCACTCCAGGTAGATCAACCAACTTCAATGGAGGAGCTGTACGGCAAGAAAAAAGAAGAGACAGAGAAGCATCAGTAAATACAATCCAAATTTCAGAGATCCTACAACAAATAAATAAACAACATAGGAAAAAATAAAAAATAGAAAAAGATTTTCTCCAATACAATTAATGTGCAGAGAGAAACTAGTATATAGACCAGGTACTATAGCGAAGTTCAACTAAATGCAACAACAAATATCAGTGGAAGAATCCTAGGATTGAAAACTCAAATAGGAAAATAATGTCAACTAATATTGGGGTTAATATCCTACTAAAGTGTGGCATATTATTACTAGGTTAACACGGCAACAAAGTGAACATCCATATCACTTCAAAAGTAGCTGTAAACATCATTCCCAAGACACACCTGTACTAGTTCGAAGCTTCAAATATATCTCGTCTCGACTCTTGCTTGAGATTTTGCTTAGTCTATCCTGTAAAGAATGGCGAAGAGCACCTTTTGTTGGGCCAAAGAGTGAACAAGTATGGTCAGAGTATGCCCTATTTATAAGCTTTTAGTGAAAATAGAATCATAGAGAACTGTACTATAATAACTGGGGAAAGGCCTCACTTGCAGAGACTTGTTGGGATTTACTGTCAATTTGCAATATAATTGACTTGCTGCTTAAGGAGCTATCCTTTTTAAGGTCAATGCATATAGGAGCACGAGTAGCACCTCCTTCCCCAGTTGGCTGGCCAAATCAAGATAAGGAAACATGAACAGAGAGTTGCAGCAATATCTTACATATGAATCTAATTTGTACTCTCTGAAACTAAAATGAAAAATTTAAGCAGAAGAAACTAACCAAAGCAGGATGTCCTATAAGACTATTCAATACAGCTGATTTACCAGCACCCTGAGAAATAGTCAAAGATTAGATGTATTATCCGCACAGGAACCAGAAGCGAAAGAAGAATTAAGCTGAAGATTCATTTCACAATATTGGGAATGATTCAACAGTCATGCTGCAAATGTTTGGTTCTTATACAAAATTCAAACTCAGTCTGGAACCTAAATAGAGTGGAAAAAATGATAACAATTAAAGCCAATTGTATAAATATGTAACTGCTTGTTTAAGGTAAGTTGACTGTCACCTTATCATGAAAAAAATCTCTGCGTATCTGTTTATCTCTGTTAAACTTAACAAGAGGTACCAGCTCCAAAGGACAAATGCTCGCAAATTTATTGGACAATTATAGCTTTTCATTGTCAGATGATTATGTAACTGCTTGTTCCATGAGCAGGTGAGTGCAAATACAATAAGATATTATGTTCTATACACTGACGCCATAAAAAAATTTATATAATCGGGCCACTTACTTGATAAGCATTAATTGGTAATCTGGTAAAAATGGTAACTGACCATGTCACAGTTAAAATTCATTGATTAGTATATATTTATGATGTCAGTGTGTATAACTTAAATCCAAAATATAGGATGCCGCCATTCTCAAGCATGCAAAACAAGTGCATTTGCACATCAAGTTGACAAATACTTATCCTTTCTAGAAAAATTAGGTATGCAGTACTTCCAAAATATGTTGCATTGTATCTAGGGAAGAATAACATAACACATATCACAGAACATACAAAAGAATCACAAATCACGAGGTAATTGCACAGAAAACTTACGGTGTTGCCAAGCGCCACTGCATTGAGGAATGTTGAAGGCCGTTTAGACGATGCCGCAGCGTCATCGACATCCTCGTCAGCTAACAGAGCAGCCGCTTGCCTCATCGCATCGCCGAGCTGTTCCAATTCCTCGATCGCCTCCATTGATCCGCTTCACCACCAAATCAAACAATCTCGGATACCAAAACTACACCGTTTTTTTCACCAATAACAATCAGATCATTCGTACGCCAAAGAAATCACACATTACATGCATAAATACGTTTATAAAAATTTATTATCACCAAATCGTACAGAACAATGCAGTTGCGAAATGCGAAGAATTAATGCAAAGCATTGTCTCAAGATTCGCGAATGCGAAAATTTGTGGAACTAGAGCTGGTTGATGGAATTTGCCATGACGTTCACGGCGATGAAGGGGACAGTTGTTGGAGATTTAACAGATACCGAAAATGGGAATGCTTTTCTGATTTGATATTCGGTTTTTTATATTTTATTTTGTGAAAAGAAATTTTTCTTTTCTGAGAATTGGATCGTTGGACTGTCATCTCGGCAGTTACTACAAATTAAATATCAACCGACTAATATGCGCCTGTACGTAAGGGGGAAATACCACCTGCATTTTGCTTTTACGATTTCCAAAACTTCCTTTTGTTGATTTGTATTCCAATTACAATGAGCCCCATCTACTTTTTAAATTATGCTAATTGGTCGTATAAATTTCCAAAATTCCAAAGTTTTCTCGCAAAAATGCTTGGCTTCTAAAAATTAATCTCTGTTGTAAAACCTAGGGGTCGTTTGGTAGCCAGTTAGAGAGGAGTTATACATGTATTAAAATTAGGATAACTTTATATATTGTTTGGTTAAAAAAAGAGAAAAAATAATCTCCACATATAAGCTAGCATAAGTTATACAATGTTTGGTTGTGTTTTCCTCTTTTCTACATAAACTGTAGCATTGCTAATACAATATTTGGTTCATATTTTTCTTTTTCGCATAACTAATACATGTATAAGTTATGAAGGAATCTATGTATTATTTATGCAAGGTAGAAAGTAGAATAATTTATGCATGTATTAGTAATACTTGTATTAAAACACAAAATGACAAGAATACCCCTTATTCAAACTTGTATTTTTTTGTTTAAAAAAATATATATTTAAACTATACTGACAATTAAAAATAAAGTAAGCTAATAACAAATAACACTTACATTACATTTCTATGGCTACTCCTTATATAACTACACATAACTAATCCCCGCATAACTAATACATACATAACTAATATCTTGCATAACTTAGCCCTGCATAATTAATACATGTGTTTGGCTCAAAATTATCATACGCTTTGCAAGCCTAAAAACAATCAAAATAGATCAAGGGCAAATCATAGCAGATCGTAATAATCAGAGGACCAAATGGAAAATACACGAGACAAATGATATTTATTAAGGAGAGGAAGGAAGAGATCTTTTACTGATAATATTGCTTTGGTCTACCTCTCCATGGAAAGGTTCAGAGCCTTATAATGATATTCTCTCATTTCTTCGGGATAGAAGTGAAGGAGAAAAGCAGCCCCCCTTCTTGGACTCCTTCTCTTTGTATTTATAGATACAAGATGTATGAGCCGGCAGTGATGACAACGCTGAGATCCCGTTCCTATGAGGGTGAAAGGGCAGTAGCCTAAACAAGTGAGTTGGCCGATGGCCGGGTACGGCGAGTAATAAGTGGCCACATCGTTTATTAACTCCGAGCAGGTTTAGGATATAATTCATTATGTTAATTGTCTCAATGCCAAATTTTGACCCATACAGTTAGTCCCTCCGCTTATCGAGGTCGGGCCTTGACTGAGCTCGATGAGAGTACTTTTTGTAACAACCTGACCTATCGTCCCGTGAGTTACCACCCCGTTTTCCCTATTTATTGCTTTTATATGTTCCCTTTTATGTATTTGGAGAGTTTGAAGTAATTCGGATGGACTTTGGGTACAAAATGAGACAATTAGTCTCTTTATGAGAAGGTTGGTTTGGAAAGATCAAACGAATATTGACTTATGAGTTAGAGGGATTGGAATGGATTTCCGATGATTCGACTGGTTTTGGATGGTGATTCTTGACTTAGGAGCGCAATCAGAACTGAATTTAGAGGTCTGGTGTAGAATTAGTCTTGAATTGGCTAAGTTTGAGTTTTGGCGATGTCCGGTTGATAGGTGAGATTTTGATTCGGGGGTAACAATAGAATTCTAACAGTTCTAGTAGCTCCGTTAGGCGATTTTGGATATGTGTGCAATTTTTAGATCATTCGGAGGTGTTTAGGTCGGGTTTTGGATCAAATGCAAGTTTCGGAAGTTTTAGTTTTACTTAGGCTTGAATCCGTGGTAATTTGATGGTTTTGATGTTTATGATAGTGTTTTTATGTTACGAGCAAGTTTGAACAAAGTAATAAGATGTATCTATGCTTTTGGTTGAGGTCCCGAGGGCCTCGGGGTGATTTCGGATGGCTAACGGGAAGCTTTGAGTTAAAAAGTGCAGCAGAAAATTTGCAGCAGAACCTTGCTCTATGCGATCGCATAGGGTGCCTGCGATCGCATAAAAGGCTGGTAAAGGGGTCCTGTTTTGTGCTACGCAATCGCACAAGGGGCCATGTGATCGCACAGTGCATTTGGTTCCTGGGGTCCTTGGTTGGAATTACTCTATGCGAACGTATGGGGGATAATGCGAACGCATAGAGCACTTGAAAGGGGTCTGGACTTTGGTCTATGCGCACGCGGGGCAGTAGTGTGTTCGCATAGTGTTAATCTGGGGGAGGTGAAATTGTTCTATGTGATCGCAATAGGGGTGATGGGATCACATAGAGGAAATAACTGGGCTGACAGAATGTTTTGAGGGTTATTTCACTCGCGATTTATGCATAATTTCCTCCATTGTTAAGCAACCAAGGGAACTTTTTGACCGATTTGAAACGTGTCTTCAACGGGTATTGATTGGAGGTAAGTCTCATGACTTAAAACACCATTTTTAGGAAGAATAGACCCTCAATTCTATGAAATTGTGTAGAAATTGTGAAGAAATTGTGAAGAACAACTTGGCTTTTAGAAACGAATTTTGTGGATTTGAAAGGTTAATAGAACTCCGTTTTTTGACAAACTTTATATGTACCGACTCGTGGCGAGACAAGAAATCCGATGATGTAATTTTTGGAATTTTTTAAGAAGTGGGCCCGGGGCTCGGGTTTCACCAACTTCGTAATTTTTAGCATTTTTCGAATAATTTCAATTGGGTTATGTTTATTTAACCTATAATAACGTATTCGTTGTGATTTTGACTAGATTCAACGTGCGTAGAGGGAGATTAAGGCATTGCGGACCAGTCTATGACCGGTTAGAGGTGAGTAGTTTGTATAAATGATGGCCTGAGGGTTTGAAACTCCGATTTATCACATCGTGACGCTATGTTAGGGCGTGACTCGCACCCCATGGAAGGTTCAGGATCGTATATGATTGGGGATTGTGACTTGGTCCATCCCGAGAGCTAAGTATAATTATTGGCGGCTGATATGGATATAATATTGTTTATAATTGGTCTTATTGCCATGTTGGGGCTTTGTGCCGACGTATAGCATACGTCTAGGATGAATATATTTGTGATACCATGATTTTCATAATCATTGATCTCAGTCCTGTGTTAAATCACCGTTATTAAATGTTAAGTCATATTTTTCTTGAAAATAAATACCTAAATTATAATCACCTTAATAATTGAAAACTTTGAAAAATTAGATTGAATCTGTTGTGTGACTCATATGCATATTGTAGACTAAGTATGGGTCGGACTGCATGATGCAGCAGTGATATGATGATATTGCGTTTGGGCTGAAGGAGCCCCTCCAGAGTCTCTATACACCCCCAGTGAGCGACGTCGACGTTAAATGGATCGGGTTGTACACTGCAGCGAATTCATGTGCATTGCATTGCATCTTTGCATGATACTTGACTGTTATATTTGATATTGCTTTGCCGTTAGTTTGTAGTTAAGGTATCGGACTTTTAGTTTTAGCTTTACTTTGTGGCATTTCGTGGATTTCTTATCATCAGACATTTTATATGCTTATTACTCGCTGAGTCGGTAGTACTCAGCCCTATTCCCTGCATCTCGTGTGCAGATTCAGGTACACCTGAGGCTTAGCGGAACACTCACAGTCTCCAGATTCTGAGAATCGTTGAGGTAGCTTCTTGACGTTCGCATGACCTGGCTACTCTTCATATTTCCAGACTTATTTTTATTATATACATTTCCAGACTTTTATATTTTCATTCAGATGCTATAACCCAGTTTTATTTAGAGGCTCTAGACTCGTGACCCCAGATCTTATGGGAGTATTTATCAGTTTTTGCATCTTTTACATATTATTCCATTAATATTATTGGATTATTATTCTAAAATTACTATATTCTCCTTAAATTGTCAGTTTGAGATTTATTATCAAAATGAGAACGAATTGTTGGTCAGGCTTGCCTAGCTTTAGGGTTGAGCGCCATCACGACTGGGTTTGGGTCGTGTCAAGTTGGTATCAGAGCCTAGGTTACTAGGCCTCGCAAGTCATGAGCCGGTTTAGTAGAGTCTCGCAGATCAGTACGTAGACGTCTGTATCTATCCCCGGGAGGCTACAGAACTTTTAGGAAACACCCCCCTTTCTTGAAATTCATATCGTGTGGCTTTGTTAACATGAAAATTAAATTTCTGTATTCTATTCTCTCGCAGATGGCGAGAACCCGTGCTAATGGACGTGGCGGACGACCACCAGTACCACTTGCTAGAGGTCATGGACGCGGTCGTAGTGCTGGACGAGGCGGACCAGCAGGGGCAGTACCCGCAGACCCACCAGCTGCCTAGGTCCAGGATCACCCTCCAGCTGTAGATGCTCCAGCAGTACCTATTTAGTCACTGGGAGTGCCCATCGTGATTCCTACCTATCGTGAGGAGGTTGTTGATACGGCTCGATTGATTGAGACAGATCACCGTTGGGAGCGTATGGAGAGAGAGGCCAAGAGGCCTCGAGGTTCAGGTAATTTCAGTGGTGCACCGTCTAGGGGCCAATTCCAGCATGGTAGAGGTCGTTCCTTCAGGCCTCCTCAGTCAGGACGCATAGAGTCCAGTGGAGCCTCTACAGGTTGGGGCTATCAGGGACATCAACAGAGTCAGCATGCATTGAGTGCTCTTCCAGCTTAAAGCTTTGCTCCTGCTCCTTCAGCTCAGGGTTCGTCTACTGCGAGGGGTTCTCATCAGTCCCCTTATCCAGCTCCAAGTCGTTGTTATGAGTGTGGTGAGTTGGGTCACATGAGGAGACAGTGTCCTCGACTCTGCAGTAAGCAGTCTCAGCATATGTATTAGCCCTCGTCTTCTGCTCAGGTTTTTTCGGCTCCCACTCAGTCAGCTAGGGTGGAGGCCAGGTAGCCAGAGGTCTAGCCAGAGGTGAGGACCGTACTGGCGGTGGTCAGGCTGATTTCTATGCCATTCTAGATAGGAGGGACATTATTGCCTCGGATGCAATCATCACAGGTACTATCTTAGTCTGCCACAGGAATGCCTATATTTTATTTGATCCCGGATCTACCTATTCATATGTATCTTCCTATTTTTTTCATCATTTGGGTACGACCCGCAGTTATCTTGCCTTGCCCGTGCATGTATCTATCCAGTGGGTGATACTATTATTGTGTATCATGTATATCGGTCATGTCTGGTGACTATTGGGGGTCTGGAGACCCGAGTTGACCTGTTATTGTTGGGCATGGTATATTGCGACGTGATTCTGGGTATGGATTGGCTATCTCCATACCATGCTATTCTGGACTGTCATGCTAAGACAGTTACACTAGTTATTCCGGGTATTCCGAGGATCGAGTGGCGAGGCTTGACTGATTATGTACCCATCAGGGTGATTTCTTTCCTAAAAGCCCAACGGATGGTTGGAAAGGGTTGTTTGTCGTATTTGGCTTTCGTGAGAGATATGGAGGCGGAGGCTCCTAGTTTTGATTTGGTTCCCGTTATAAGGTATTTCCCTGATGTGTTTCCAGCGGACTTGTCGATCATGCCACCGGACAGGGACATTGATTTCGGTATTGATCTGGTGCTAGGAACTTAGCCCGTCTCTATTCCTCCCTACCGTATGGCACCAGCGGAGCTAAAGGAGTTAAAAGAACAGCTTCAGGAACTCCTAGATAAGGGGTTCATTCGCCCGAGTGTGTCACCTTGGGGTGCACCAGTGTTATTTGTAATTAAGAAGGATGGCACAATGAAAATGTGCATTAACTACAAACAATTGAATAAGGTGACAGTGAAGAATAAGTACCCACCAACCCGTATTGAGGATTTGTTTTATCAGCTCCAGGGAGAAAGGGTATTCTCAAAAATTGACCTTCGATCAGGCTATCACCAGCTGAAGAATAAGGATTCATACATTACGAAGACGACTTTCAGGATGAGATATGGGCATTACGAGTTTCTAGTAATGTCTTTCGGGCTGACTAATGCCCCAACCGCGTGCATGCACTAGATGAATAGTGTATTTCGGCCTTATCTGGATTCTTTTGTGATCATGTTTATTAATGGTATTCTTGTGTATTCATGTAGCCAGTAGGAGCACGCACAGCACTTGAGGGTGGTCTTGCAGAGATTGAGAGAGGAGAAGCTTTATGCAAAGTTCTCCAAATGTGAATTCTGGCTCAGAACTGTGGCTTTTCTGGGACACGTGGTGTCTAGTAATTGTATTCAGGTTGACTCAAAGAAGATTGAGGCAGTTCAGAATTGGCCCAGATCGTCATCAGCTATTGAGATTCGGAGTTTCCTCGGTTTGGCGGGTTATTACCGCAGGTTCGTCAAGCGCTTTTCATCTATTGCTTCACCTTTGACGAAGTTGACTCGGAAGAATGCTCCATTTGTGTGGTCAGATGGATGCTAGGAAAGCTTGCAGAAGCTCAAGTTGGCTTTGACCACAGCTCTGGTACTATTATTACATTCAGCTTCAGGTTCTTACACGGTGTATTGTGATGCTTCGAGAGTTGGGATCGGTTGTGTATTGGTGCTGGAGGGTAGAGTAATTGCTTGTGCTTCTCGTCAACTAAAGCCCCATGAGAAGAACTACCCTGTTCATGACTTAGATTTGGCTGCAATTGTTCATGCCTTGAAGATTTGGAGACATTATCTTTATGGTGTATCTTGTGAGGTATATACAGACCATCGCAACACTTCTTTAAACAAAAATACCTTAATCGGAGACAACGGAGATTGCTTGAGTTACTCAAAGACTATGATACTACCATTTTGTATCATCTTGGGAAGGCCATGTAGTGGCCGATGCTTTGAGTCGGAAGGCTATTAGTGTGGGCAGTCTGGCATACATTCCAGTTGGGGAGAGGCCCCTAGCGGTTGATGTTCAGTCCTTGGCCAATCAAATGGTGAGGTTAGATATTTCTGAGCCCAGTCGGGTATTGGCTAGTGTGGTTTCCCGATCTTCTTTGTATGACCCATCAGAGAGCGCCAGTATGATGACCCGCATTTGCTTGTTCTGAAGGATAGGGTCCAGCATGATGATGCCAAAGATGTGACCATTGGTGATGATGATGTGTTGCGGATGTAGGTACGGATTTATGTGCCCAATGTGGGTGGTCTCTGGGAGTTGATATTAGAGAAGGCTCACAGCTCGTGGTATTCGATTCATTCGGGTGCCGCGAAGATGTACCAGGATCTGAGATAACATTACTAGTGGAGGAGAATGAAAAAGGATATTGTGAATTATGTTGCTTGGTGTCTCAACTGTCAGCAAGTCAAATATGAGCACC
Source organism: Nicotiana benthamiana (assembly GCA_034376525.1). Taxonomy (NCBI): domain Eukaryota; kingdom Viridiplantae; phylum Streptophyta; class Magnoliopsida; order Solanales; family Solanaceae; genus Nicotiana; species Nicotiana benthamiana. The sequence continues at coordinate 47,324,935 of CM067323.1, forward strand.
AGAGACCCGATGGCGTACTCCGGCGAATGGACATTCCGGAGCGGAAATGGGAGAATATTACTATGGATTTTGTGAGTGGTCTTCCTCGTACCTCGAATAAGTTTGATTCGATTTGGGTGATTATGATAGGCTGACCAAGTTCGCGCACTTTATTCCAGTATGCACTACCTATTATGCGGAGAAGTTAGCAGAGATTTTCATTCGGGAGATTGTACGGTTGCATGGGGTCCCGGTTTCCATTGTATCAGATAGGGGTATCGTGTTTACTTCCTAGTTCTAGAAGACTTTTCATTGGGTGTTGGGCACACATGTACAGTTAAGCACAACATTTCATCCACAAACGGACAGACAGTTCGAGCGCACTATCCAGATATTGGAGGACATGTTGTGCACCTGTGCTATTAATTTTGGAGTTTCTTGGGCTGAATTCTTGCCACTTGCGGAGTTTGCATATAATAACAGATATTAATCCAGCATGCATATGGCGTCGTATGAGGCCTTACATGGGAGACGGTGTAGATCTTCGGTTGGTTGGTTTGAGCCCGGCGAGGCTAGATTATTGGGGATAGAGATAGTTCAGGAAGCCTTAGAGAAGGTGAATGTAATCCAGGAGAGACTTCATACAGCTCAGTCACGTCAATGTAATCCAGGAGAGACTTCGTACAGCTCAGTCACGTCAGAACAGTTATGCGGACCGGAAGGTTCGAGATGTATCTTATGCAGTGGGCGAGAAGGTCTTGTTGAAGGTTTCGCCTATGAAAGGCACTATGAGATTCGGAAAGAAGGGGAAGTTGAGTCCAAGGTTCATTAGACCCTTTGAGATACTTAGGAGGATTGGGGAGGTGGCATATATGCTTGCGTTGTCACCCATCTTATCGAGGATTCATCCGATGTTTTATGTTTCTATGCTCCGGAAGTACGCTGGGGACCCATCGCATATATTAGACTTCAGCACGATTCAGCTAGACGAGACTATGATGTGGAGCCGGTGGCCATTTTGGGTTGTGAGGTTCGAAAGTTAAGATCTAAGGACATAGCTTCGGTAAAGTTGCAGTGGAGAGGCCGGCCCATGGAGGAATCCATTTGGGAGACCGAGCAGGAGATGCACAGCAAATATCCTCACTTGTTTGATACTTCAGGTATGTTTCTTGACCCGCTCGAGGACAAGCGTTTGTTTAAGTTGGGGAAGATGTAACAACCTGGCCAGTCGTCCCATGAGTTACCACCCCGTTTTCCCCGTTTATTGCTTTTATACGTTCCATTATATGTGCTTGGAGAGTTTGAAGTAATTCGGATGGAGTTTGGGTAGAAATGAGACAATTAGTCTCTTTATAAGAAGGTTAGTTTGGAAAAGTCAACAGAATCTTGACTTATAAGTTAGAGGGCTCATAATGGATCCGATGATTCAACTAGTTTCGGATGGTGATTTTTGACTTAGGAGCGCAATCGAAACTTAATTTGGAGGTTCGGTGTAGAATTAGGCTTGAATTGGCTAAGTTTGAGTTTTGGCGAAGTCTGGTTGATAGGTGAGATTTTGATCCAGGTTCGAAATGGAATTCTAACAGTTCCAGTAGCTCCATTAGGCGATTTTGGATATGTGTGCAAATTTTTAGATCATTCGGAGGTGTTTAGGTCGGGTTTTGGATCAAATGCAAGTTTCGGAAGTTTTAGTTTAACTTAGACTTGAATTCGTGGTAATTTGATGATTTTGATGTTTAAGATAGTGTTTTTATATTACGAGCAAGTTTGAATGAAGTAATAAGATGTATCTGTGCTTTTGGTTGAGGTCCCGAGGGCCTCGGAGTGATTTTGGATGGCTAACGGGATGTTTTGAGTTAAAAAGTGTAGCAGAAATTTTGCAGCAAAACCTTGCTCTATGCGATCGCATAGAGTGTCAGCGATCGCATAGAAGGCTGGTAGAGGGGTCCTGTTTTGTGCTACGCGATCGCACAAGGGGCCATGCGATCGCACAGTGCATTTGGTGCCTGAGGTCCTTGGTTGGAATTACTCTATGTGAACGCATGGGGGATAATGTGAACGCATAGAGCACTTGAAGGGGGTGGACTTTGGTCTATGCGAATGCGGGGCATTAGTGCGTTCGCATAGGGTTAATCTGGGGGAGGCAAAATTGTTCTATGCGATCGCAATCGGGGTAATGCGATCACATAGAGGAAATAACTGGGCGGACAGAATGTTTTAAAGGTTATATCACCCGCGACCTATTCATAATTTCCTCCATTGTTAAGCAATCAAGGGAGATTTTTGAGTGATTTGAAGCTTGTTTTCAATGGGTATTGATTGGAGGTAAGTTTCATAACTTAAAAACACCATTTTAGGAAGAATCGATCTTCAATTCCATGAAATTGTGTAGAAATTATGAAGAACTAGGGTTGGCTTTTAGAAACGAATTTTGGGAATTTGAAATGCCATTTGAACTCTGTTTTTGACAAACTTTATATGTACAGACTCGTGGTGAGACGAGAAATCCGATGTGATTTTTGAATTTTTTCGAAAAGTGAGCTCGGGGCTCGGGTTTCACCAACTTCGTGATTTTTAGCGCTTTTCGAATAATTTCTATTAGGTTATGTTTATTTAACCTATAATAATGTATTCGTTGTGGTTTTGACTAGATTCAACGCGCGTAGAGGGAGATTCAAAAGGAAAAGGCATTGTGGACCAGTCTATGACCGGTTAGAGGTGAGTAGTTTGTATAGATGATGGCCTGAGGGTTTGAACTCCGGCTTATCACATCATGACGCTATGTTAGGGCGTGACTCGCACCCCATGGCAGGTGCGGGGTCGTAAATGATTGGGGATTGTGGCTTGGTCCATCCCGAGAGCTAAATATAATTATTGGCGGCTGATACGCACACTGTATTGTTGATAATTAGGCTTATTGCCATGTTTGGGGGCTTTTGCCGACCTATAGCATCCATCTTGGATGAATATCTTTGTGATAGCATGATTTGCATAATCGTTGATCTCAGTCCTGTGTTAAATCATTGTTATTAAATGCAAAGTCACCTTTTTCTGAAAATAAATAACTAAATTATAATCACCTTAATAATTGGAAACTGGGAAAAATTAGATTGAATCTGTTATGTGACTCATATGCATACTGTGGACTGAGTATGGGTCGTGCTGCATGCCGCAGCTGTGATATGATGATATTGCGCTTGGGCTGAAGGAGCCCCTCCGGAGTGTGTACACACCCCCAATAAGCGTCGTCGACGTTAAACGAATCGGGTTTTACGCCGCAGCGGATTCATGTGCATTGCATTGCATCTTTGCATGATACTTGACTGTTATATTTGATATTGCTTTGCTGTTAGTTTGTAGTTAAGGTATCAGACTGTTAGTTTTAGCTTTGCTTTGTGGAATTTCGTGGATTTCTTATCTTCAGTCATTTTATATGCTTATTACTCACTGAGTCAGTAGTAGTCACCCCTACTTCCTGCACCTTGTGTGCAGATTCAGGTACACCGGAGCTTAGCGGAGTAGTCGTAGTGTCCAGATATTTTCAGAGTCGTTGAGGTAGTTTCTTGACATTCGCAGGACCTGGCTACTGTTTATATTTCCAGACTTATTATTATTATATACATTTCCGGACTTCTATATTTTCATTCAGATGCTATTATCCAGTTTTGTTTAGAGGCTCTAGACTTGTGACCCCAGATCTTATGGGAGTATTTATCGATTTTCACATCTTTTACATATTATTCCATTAATATTATTGGATTATTATTCCAAAATTAATGTATTCTCCTAAAATTTTCGGTTTGAGATTTATTATCGAAATGAGCGAATTGTTGGTCAGGCTTGCCTAGCTTTAGGGTTGGGCGCCATCACGACTGGGTTTGGGTCGTGACACTTTTCCGTGCGTAGTTCTGGCTGGGGTCAGTAATGGCCTTAGCCATTCTTATGTGGGACATTGTGACGCTAAAGTGGGCGGCATTAGCCTTTGTGTATTTGATAAACTTGACCATACGAGTGATTTCAACCGTAATCGAGTCGTTTGCATGCATATTAGGGATGGCCGTTGCCAGTTATTCATCGGGAGATGGCCGTAGCCTTAACACTGTGGGCGGCCTTGGACGTTTTCATACTAGAGATGGACGTAGCCTTAACATTATAGGCATCCTTAGACGTTTTCATATTGGAGATGGTCATAGCCTTAACACTTCACGCGGCCTTAGCCGTTTATCCACATGCATATATGTGGAGTGGTTATTACCGTTTTAGTCCGGGGTGGCATATTCATACCGACGACCTCCGGTCTTGTAAGTTGTTAACCTCATCTCATATGGTCGATTCGTATGCCATGTGGCTAAAAAGAGTGTGGATGCGCCAGGCACGTAGCTTAGCGGCGTCCAAAGTTCGTATGCGTGTGGAACGTCTTTTTGGTTTCCTCAGGTCGTTGTAATCGCTTTGAAGGCAAAGCATCAGTTTGCGAGTGGACACCCGTTTCGTGGTGCTCATGATAATGACGCACGTTTCAGTAGAAACGACACGTTTTGCGGTTGGCGATGCAGTTAATGATAGTTTTTGAAATTCGAAAAAGCCACTGGTGTTGCCTATAAATGAGGATTTGTGCCATTCATCTTTTACGTTTCCATCTATTGTCTAAGTGAGATTTCTGGATAAGTTGTCGGTTTATCAATTCATCTTCTCTCTTGCTCGTTGTTGTCCTTTGTTCGATACCATCTTCGCTTTTCTTTCCGTGAACCTCATTATGTTCTCATTTGTCTACGAAAAATGGCAAGCAATTCTCGTGCTACCCTAGCTCCGGTGACTATTTCGGCGGTTGAAGGATCGTCCAAAACCGCGAGAGCCACTGAATCGCAGAAATAGGGGGTAGCCCATCGGTGGCAAATATTTTGTCCTTGTTCGGAGGCCCGGCGACTGATTTCATCTCCGACGAGGGGAAGGATCAGGTGGATAAAGCCCCACTGATGGGGGAAGTGGGTATCGGCCAGCTACGGGTGCAGTGGTGCATTCCCCGATTTGTCGGTATACTCCTTTCTAGGCGTGAGGAGACGGTCCACACCGACCGTAGTGGGTATTGCATTTTCTGCGCTTATCCTTTTATGTTGGGGTTTAGGGTTCCCCTTCCGATGTTGGTGGTGTACTTTTGCAATCACTACCGAGTGTGTCCTGGCCAACTTGTTCCTTCTCTTTACAAGCTTTTTGCCATGCTCATAAAATGTGTTGAGCTTCCCGGAGAGAAATCATGTTGCGGCACGTGTTGACCCTATACGCTCCTCAGAGGGTCCGTGGTACGCTGATTCGGGTCGTCCCTCGCGGGGCAAGGGGTTTGACCACAGAGTTGGATGATGCGGTCGAGCCTCATGCTTATGAAAATTTCTTTCATATCAGGACTGAACATCTGGTGGCTTGTACTATTAGATTCCTAGAGACGTGGAATCATGCACGTAAGTCTCTCTCTTCGTCAGTTTCTTCATTCCGCACTTTTGTCTTGTTCTGATAAGTGCTAACCTTGCCTCTTGTTCGTAGTTGAACGACCGCCACTGGATCCACTGCCCGGCATTCGCGAATGGGTCGAAGTCGTGCTTTCTCACACAGTGGGGATTCGTACGTGGCCGTCTTTCTGGGAGAGTAATGGTAGCAGACCTGCTTCGGGTGAGAGTTCTAGCTTCATTCTGTCTTCGTTTCATTTCTATTTTGATTCCTCTTAACTTATGTTTTTCCTCTGATTAGAGAGGGCACACCGCGTGAGGGCGCCTCAATTAGCTTTTCGCAGGCCGGGTGCGACTGCGAGACTTGTAACAATACGGCACCTCCTCTAGTGCCAAGGGCAGCATCAGTTAAATCCTCGACAGCGCATTCCCCAACACAATCTTCACCTCGAGTCGAGGAGCCTTCGGAGATCGTACACCCCAGGGGGGAGTTGGCTTCAAGCGAGGATGAGGAGGAAGATGAGAGGCCACTGGTCCGGCATAGGGTTGTCTTTACGCCGGCTCCGGTGGTGATAAACTTGGACTCTCTGCCATCGGACGTGGAGGAGAATCCAGCGGTGGTTCCTGCCCTTAAACGCAGGCATTCAGTGGGAGTTGCCCCGGTTGGATTAGGCCAAGGTGACACTACCGCTTCGGTGCTTCAATTATCAGTTCTGGTTGCTGAGAGGGGAGGTGGTTCCTCAGTAACTGCATTGGTTGGAGAATCAGGTGCCATGATGTTGGGGGGCGAGAGCCTCAACTTCCCGATCGAGTGGGTGGAGGGAGGAGTGTCGTGGGTGAAGGGTCAGACTCTTAGTCTGACCTGGATCCCGACGACGCCCGCATGCTTCAGGATGGTCACACCCGCACAACGGTGCGTGCTGAAGGGTGGCTCCGTTACGTCGAGATTCTGACTGAGTACAACTTGCTGCTTCAAGAGCAGAATCTGGTGATGTTGTTTGAGGTATTGTTCTCATAGACGGAGAGTACGTCGCTGCAGGGCATTTCAGACATCGGATTGATGGGCGAGGTAGTCGTGCAGAGCTTGAAGGTATATGTAGTGACTTTCAGTTCATTTTATTCTTTAATTTGTTTGTTTCTCTATTCTGATTACTGCCTCGTTTTTGTAGCTCTTTTTGCTAGAGGTAGAGAGCATCCGCCGAGCCAACATCACTTTAGGGATTTGCTCGCGGGTTCTGGAAAAATACCGTCATTACCGGGACTGGTGTCACGAGATGCGCGAGCGCATGAGGAACGACTCCCGGAACCGGGACCTCGTTGAGGAGCTGGCAAGGCGGGAACTTCAAAAGCAGCTCGCCCTTGGTAGGGTCAACACTCTTGAGGAGCAACTTCGTCATAAAGACGAGGAGAGGGAGGCTGAGAGGCAGGCTGCTGCTGAGAAGGCATGCCGAGATCATGCCAGGGCGACAGAGGCCCTTGAAGCTTTAAAAAGACAGGTGGCCGCTTTGGGGACCGAGTCCGCTGTATTGAGGCTGCAGGCAAGGGATGTTGTATCGAGGGTTGAGACGTTGGAGATAGCGGATCGCGTCCATGAACGGGAACGGGAGCTGAAGAGGGCCGCTACGGCCTTTCGAGAGGGAGCGTTGGAGGAACGCATTGGGGTTTATGAACGTGATGCCCAAACTACAGCGGATCGGATTACGGCCTTAGAGGCTGAAAATTAGAGTTTGAGGGATCAGGATGCCTCTTTCGGCCCGGCTCGCGACCTGTGGACATTTTCCAAGGCTTAGCTCGACATGTACAAGAGACTGTAGGAGGCCGGCATTGTGCCTGAAACCTCTTATGAAGAAGCCCGTCAAAAAGCTCGTGAGGCCCGTATTTATTGCGGCTTTGAACAATCCACTCCAGGAGCTGATGATGGTGTCGATGGCGCTGGCGGTGTTGATGGTAGCGCGGGTAGCAGCGAATGAAAAAGTTTTGTAGTGTTGGTTTTATTAGTTTTTCTGGTTGTTGTTGCCGTTTGGCTATCTCTTTTTTTATTTACTGGCCTCAGCCGTGTGTAAGCGTGGATGACCTGTTGTGATTGAAGATGTAAATATATGCAATTTTATCTTTCTCTGTTCTGCCAGATGTTTGTTTTGTAATTTTCCCCTGTCTTTAACCGTATAGGTGGCAATGGCTTTGACCATGATAATGCCGGCTCTAATTCCTTCGACCGTCGTCGAGTCTCTTGCTAGCCTTAGTCACAGACTACGTCAGCTATTTGGCGATAACGGCCTTGACCGCGATTGAGCGCTTTTTGTTTATCGCTTCTCTTTTACTTGGTGTGAACAAGTTGTGGCCGTTATTTCGCGATAGTAGCACTTAGCCTCAGTCTCAGTTTGGGCGTGGTCGAACTACTGGCCACGATGGTAAGAAACGCAGCCTTGTATTTCGACCGGGGCCGAACTTTGCGCGGCCCGAATTTTATCTTCAGTTGGACGTACTTACTTGAATGGCCGAGTTTGGCGGGGGAGATTTAACTTGTTTCTTCGCCCGTTACTTTTAGTTTTGAGGACGAAAGCATCCGACTTTGTTGTTTGTACGAGATAGGGCTCGTGGTGGTGAAGGCATATGGCCTAAGTCTCAGTTTGTCTTGTAGTTGAACTTTTTGGCGAAGGTACTAGCCTGAGTCCCAGTTCAACTTGTAGTTGAACTTGTTGGCGAAGGCACGTAGCCTGAATCCCAATTCAACTTGTATTTGAAATTTTTGGCGAGGGCACGTAGCCTGAGTCATTGTTCTCCCCCAGTTGAACGTTGCCATTTTCATTGGCGAAGGCACGTAGCCTGCATCCCAGTTTAACTTATAGTTGAACTTTCTGACGAAGGCACGTAGCCTGAGTTGTTGTTCAATTGTAGTTGAGCGTTGCAATTTTTTGTTGGCGAAGGCGCATAGCCTAAGTCCCAGTTCAACTTGTAGTTGAATTTTTTGGTGAAGGCACGTAGCCTGAGTTATTGTTCAACCGTATTTGAACGTTGCAACTTTTGTTGGCGAAGGCGCATAGCCTGAGTCCAGTTTAACTTATAGTTGAACTTTCTGGGAAAGGAACGTAGCCTGAGTTGTTGTTCAACCGTAGTTGAGCGTTGCAATTTTTTGTTGGCGAAGGCGCATAGCCTGAGTCCCAGTTCAACTTGTAGTTGAATTTTTGGCGAAGGCACGTAGCTTTAGTTTTTGTTCAATCGTTGTTGAAGAATGCAATTTTTGTTGGCGAAGGCGCATAGCGTGAGTCCCGGTTCAACTTGTAGTTGAACCTTTTGGTGAAGGCACGTAGCCTGAATTGTTGTTCAACCATAGTTGAGCGTTGCAATTTTTCGTTGGCGAAGATGTATCCCAGTTCAACTTGTAGTTGAAATTTTTTGGTGAAGGCACATAGCTTGAGTTGTTTTTCAACCGTAGTTGAACATTGCAATTTTTGTTGGCGAAGACACATAGCCTGAGTCCAGGTTTAACTTATAGTTAAACTTTTTGGCGAAGGCACGTAGCCTGAGTTGTTTTTCAACCGTAGTTGAGTGTTGCAATTTTTTGTTGGCGAAGGCGCATAGCCTGAGTCCCAGTTCAAATTGTAGTTGAATTTTTTGGCGAAGGCACGTATCCTGAGTTGTTGTTCAACCGTAGTTGAACGTTGCAATTTTGTTGGCGAAGGCGCATAGCCTGAGTCCCAGTTCAACTTGTAGTTGAATTTTTTGGGGAAGGCACGTAGCCTGAGTTGTTGTTCAACTGTAGTTGAACGTTGCAATTTTTGTTGGCGAAGGAGCATAGCCTGAATCCCGGTTCAACTTGCAGTTGAACTTTTTGGTGAAGGCACATAGCCTAAGTTGTTGTTCAACCGTGGTTGAACTTGGAAATTTTTGTTGAACTTTTTCTCCCGCATGACCCATCGTCATGCGTATGGGGTGTTTAGTGGTCAGTTTTGGTTTCATATTTCGCACGGTTTATGTGATGTTCTCTTGAGTAGTTCGTGTAGGTTATCTTGTTGCGGATCTCGGTTTCGAGATGTCTTTGCGCCTTTCCCGACGGGTTCTTGCATCAAGGACAGGGGGTACCTTAGATGTGCTTTCCCCCGGGGGGCTGCTTTTCTCCTTGCTTGTACTATCTGAAAGGGGAGTGACAGAGGAGTTGGATCTCGACTCGAAATCTTCAAGTTTCCTTTGCCCGATGTATCGCTTCAGCTTGTTTTGAGCTAGGTTGTTCTTTGGTATTTGTTTCCTTTTGGTCCCGGGAAGAACTACGCGATTCTGCTATGAAATCCCCATAGATGGCACCAAATTGTTTGGCTCAAAGTTATCATACACTTTGCAAGCCTAAAAATAATTGAAATAGATCAAGGGCCAATCATAACAGATCGCAATAATCAAAGGACCAAATGGAAAATACACGAGACAAATGATATTTATTAAGGAGAGGGAGGAAGAGATCTTTTATTGATAATATTGCTTTGGTCTGCCTCTCCATGGAGAGTTTCAGAGCCTTACAATAATATTCTCTCATTTCTTCGAGATAGCAGTGAAGGAGAAAAGCAGCCCACTTCTGGGACTCCTTCTCTTTGTATTTATAGATACAAGATGTACGAGCTGGCAGTGATGACTACGTTGAGATCCCATTCCTATGATGGTGAAAGGGCCGTAGCCTAAACAAGTTAGTCGGCCAATGGCCGGGTACGGCGATTAATAAGTGGTCACATCGTTTATTAATTCTGAGCAGGCTTAGGATATAATTCATTACGTTAATTGTATCGATGCCACATTTTGACCCATACAACATGCATAACTAATCCCTATATAACTAATACATACATAACTAATACATACATAATTAATATATGCATAACTAATACTTGCATAACTTCTAACCGGCAACTAAACGACCCCATAGTTAATGTGGATGTCAGCTACTCCCACTATTTTTATCCATGATGTGAATAACCTTTCATTATCACTATTATGATTGTAACTCATACACCTCCATAACCTCTCCCATGATCTCAATTGTTTATGTCATATTTAAAACAATTATTTTATAACATTCATATGTAATAGTATAAATAGTATCATGAAATTTGAGATGGAATACACTTGAGCACTTGACGAAACAAGAAAGTTATCTCTTCTTCTCTTATTCTACTTATTTTTTTGTTTTATACTGTTACTTTGAAATTTTTTTTTTAACACGTTATCAACACGAAGTTGAGCTTTTTTTGTTGTTCAGGTTTATTTGTTCATTTTGTTTTCTTTGTTGTATATTTTGATTTCGTGATTAGTACCTTTAATATGCAATTTTATAATTTCTCACATCTCTATATATGTGTAAAAATAAAGAATTTTATGTTTTTTTATTTTAAGTTATTTGTATGATTGTCATGTGAAAGTTGCTAATTTTCATGTTAAAATTAATTGAGAGAAGAATACTTATTTTACGTTGTTCAAGATATGAAATTGTGTTAAAGTTAGAAGACATTTTTGTCCTAGTTAACATTAAAGATATACTAATAATTTGAAGAAACAAATAGTATTCTTTTCTATGGAATTATCACTTTAGTATATATAGATCATAAATTTGATATTATGTCAATTTTAAATATTCTTTTCACTATTATCCTACTTATGTCTAATTATTTATCATCTTTGATATTTTCACTATGTCGAATTTGTCAAAGATTGATTTTGTGGCACTTGATATTTCTAGAAAGAATTACCTATCATGGGTTCTCGATGCTGAGATTCACTTAGCCGCTAAAGGCCTTGGTGACACCATTACTCAGGGTAATGAGGCATCAAGCTAGGACAAAGCGAATGCCATAATTTTCCTTCGTCATCATTTGGATGAAGGTTTGAAGGTTAAATATTTAACAGTGAAAGATCCACTTGAATTTTGGACTAGCCTGAAAGAAAGGTATGATCATTTTAAGGCTACAATATTACCAACTCGATATAAGTGGATGCACTTACGGTTGCAAAATTTTAAGACCGTAAGTGAGTATAACTCTTTTAATTTTTCAAATAATTTCCTAATTGAAATTATGTGGGGATGTTATGAATGATGAGAATTTGTTGGAAAAGACTCTTACGACTTTTGATGCCTCATATATGGTATTACAGCAACAATACCGTAAAAGAGATTTTAAAAAGTATTCTAAATTGATCTCATGCCTTCTGGTGGCTGAGCAACATAATACCCTTTTTCTAAAAAATCATGAAGCATGCCCCACAGGGTCAACTCCGCTTCCTGAAGCGAATATGGCAGCTAGACGTGATAAGTCTGAAAAAAGACAGAATAATAATCATGGCTATATGAATGTACGCGGTCATGGCAATGGTGACAGACAATATAATAATCGTCATCGTCGTGTTCATGGCAAACGAGAGAACAATATGGGTTCTTAAAACAATCCTTCAAGAGGCAAAAGCGGTAACTGTCATCGTTGTGGCATGAAAAGTCAATGGAAAATTGATTGTCATGCACCTGAGCATTTTGTCAGGCTTTGTCAAAACTGCATCAAGAGAAAGGAAAATAATATTGGAGCATCTTCTGCTAATGGTCCGGTGGAGTCTCATTTGACCTTTAGAAATAATTTTGAGGCGTGACCTTCAAACAAAAATGATGACAATGTCGAGGCAAATATTGCTTTCAATGATAATAATTTTCTACGCCTTGATGATCGTATTCATTTGGAAGTTGAAGACTTCTTTGGAGATCAAAACTAAAGTTTGATCATTTTACTGGGGAATGCAATTATGTTATTTTTATTTTCTATGTTTTTTGTCTCGTTCTAAAGGTATTTTTATTTTCAAGTAGTACTTAAGTTGTCTTATGTTGTCGTTGGTGATGTTAGTTTTTCCGTTTTTCTCATGATGTACTTTTATTTTTATATTTTATGAAGAAATTAGAATTTTGCAGTCTTCAATTGGATCCAATACGAGTAATAAATCTATTGGATAGTGCTACAACTCACACAATATTTAGAGAAAAGAAATTTTTCTCTTATTTGGTTATAAAAAAGGCTTATGTTAATACAATATACTGTAGTACAAAGTTGATTGAGGTGTTTGGAAGAGAGGCCTTGTTACTACATTGAAGAGTGATATTAACTATTGATAATGCAATGTATTGTAGTAAGTCTCAAAGAAACTTGTTGAGTTTCAAAGCTATCCGCCAAAATGACTACCATGTTGAGACATCACACGAAGGAAAGATTGAATATTTTTATATTACTACAATAAAAGCAGGTAAAAAATATGTGCACGAAAAGATTACTCGCATTTTCTTTTGGGTTGTACAGCACAAACATTGGTGTAGTTTAATCACGTGCCATAGTAAACAAAAGGTTTACTACTTCTAATGATTTTATGATTTGGCATGACGCCATCCCGGTTCTAATATGATGCATAGAATAATAGAGAATTCAAATGGGCACGCATTGAAGAACAAAAAGATTTTTCAATTCAATGAATTCTCTTGTGATGCTTGTTCTCAAGGAAAATTGGTTATTAAAACCAACAACAACAACAACAACAACTACCCAGTATATTCCCACCAGGTGGGGTTTGGGGAGGGTAATATGTAGACGAGCCTTACCCCTACCCGAAAGGGCAGAGAGGCTGTTTCCAATCGACCCTCGGCGCATAGGATAAAATGAAAAGCTGCATTAAAACAAAGACAAAAACTAGAAACAAAAGCAAGACAAAACAAAATAGTAAAGCATAAGTAATCCCGCAGAAATAACGTAAATAATTATGAAAACATAAGAAACATAAATACAGTCGCATGCAATAATAACAACCAGTAACTACCATACTTGGTTATTAAAACCTTCACCGGTTAAAATTGGGATTGAATCCCCTGCATTTCTGGAACATATACATGGTGATATATGTGGACCTATCTACCCTCCATGTGGACCATTCGAATATTTTATGGTCTTGATAGATGCATCTACAAGATGGTTACATGTGTGCATATTATTAACTCGTAATATAGCATTTGCGAGATTGTTGCCCCAAATAAGAAGGTTAAGAGCACAACTTTTAGTGCAATTAAGACAATTTGTCTTGATAATACTGGTGAATTTACATCCCAGGCCTTTATAGATTATTGTATGGCCACTGGAATAAAAATTGAGCATCTGATTGCTCATGTTCATACTCAAAATGGTCTAGCAAAATCATTGATTGAACGCCTCCAACTAATAGCTAGACCATTGCTAATAAGAACAAAACTTCCCTTTTCAGTATGGGGACATGTTATTTTGCATGTAGCAGCATTTGTGCGCATAAGGCCAACCAGTTATCATAAAGTCTCCCCATTACAATTGGCTTTTGGTCAGGAGCCAAATATTTTTCATCTAAGAATTTTTGGATGTGTGGCATATGTATCAATTACTCCATCACAACGCACAAAGATGGGTCCCCAAAGAAGGTTGAGAGTATATGTCGGTTATGAATCTCTTTCTATTATTAAATAGCTGGAGTATATGACAAGAGATTTGTTTACAGCCAGATTTGCTAATTGTCATTTTGATGAATTGATTTTTCTAACATTAGGGGAAGAAATAAACAGCTTGAAAAAGAGGTAGATTGGAACGTATTATCTCTATCTCATTTGGATCATCGTACAATCAATTTGAACAAGAAGTTCAAAAGATTATTTATATACAAAATGCTTCAAATCAATTGCAGCATTTACTAACCTTCCACGGGTTACTAAATCGCATATTTCAGTTATAAATGTTCCAATTCGAGTTGGTGTCCCAGTTGGACAATATGTTAATGCAAATGAGTCTAGGTCACGCCTTAAACGTGGTAGACCAATCAGTTCCAAGGAAAAAATCCCCGAAAAAAGAAAGGAGCAAATGATCAAGTTGATCATAACATGGAGGCAATTGCTCAAGAGGAGCATAAATGACATAATGATTGATAAGACCTCACAGGAGAATCTAGTACCTGAAAATGATGAAAATGAAGATATCTCAATAAGTTATGTTTCTACGAGGGAAAAGGTGGAACCAGAATAATATTGTTGTTGATAATAGTTGCATATAACGTTGCAGTTGAAGTAATGCAATAAGATGAGGATCTTGAGCCAAAATCTGTCGATAAATGTAGACAGAGAATGATTGGCCAAAATGAAAACAACGTAATTCAAGAGGAATTGTCTTCATTCGAAAAACGTGAAGTTTTTGGACCAATAATCCGAACGCCTAAAGATGTTAAGCCAATAGGGTACAAATAGATTTTTGTACAAAAACGAAATAAAAAAGTTATCTCATCTTCTCTTATTCTACTTATCTTCTTATTTTATATTGTTATTATGAGCTAAATTTTTTAACAATATCTTTTTTTTACAGAGTTAATATGAAAAATAGAAGAACCAACTGATTCAAGGTGGTCTTGAATCTTGATACTGCATTTAAACTAATAGCATTATGATACAAATTATAACTTGTCAATTTAACCTTTATCTAGTCAACGCTAAATCCGATTAGATAGCCGTTTTAGGATATCAAGTAAATCAGCCGATTTTTCTTTTATCTCGAGAAAAATATATCAGATAAGGAGAAGCTAATTTAAACCCCCTTCCGTAAATATAAATAGAAAGACCAACCAACGTTGAATAGTTTATTTTTCGTGAAATATATCAACAGAATTATAATATCGATGGATCGAGATAGATGCTCAATGAGCTAGAGTGATCCCATTTCACTTTATCAACCCAAAAAACTTTGAATACAACGTAGATGTTTGTAAAAATATTTTGAATTTTATTATAAGCATCGGTCCTACTATTTATTGTTATCATCAATAATGTATCGTTTATTAGTACCCCGTGCTAATACTAGATTCACTAAATATCGCTTCGTCATCAAATTTTTCTTAGAAATTCTGGACCGTTGGATCAATGTTATTTGAACATGATGATAGAAAAAATTTAAAATTTGCAAAATTCCGATGACAAACTAAAAGAAAAAGAAAAAGAAAAAAAAAGGAAACGAAGCCGAATCCTTTTTTGCTTCGTCGCAAGGACTTAATAAGTTTTTTAAATTTTAGCTTTTGATATTTCTTTTATTGACGTATTTGTTTCCACCAACAAAATTTAGTACTATGTTCGTGGAATTGTGGTTCGGGAAAGAATTAGCTGTCACCTTTTAAGATGCTTATTTTCTTGATCATACCTACACCTTGACATAAGACCGTTCAGTCGAATTTCAATTTATTAATACTTCAATAATTATTTCTCTTTTATATTAACTCAAAAAAATTGTACTAGAAGTCTTCCAAATTGATATGACATCAAATGGTCAATATCTTTGTCTTGCTCAAACTATTGAATGCACGAGGGTTTATTATAATGTATGAGGATCTTCCCTCTTGTTGGTCATAACACCAATACTTGACGCTTACTCTTACTCCTCTTCCCAAGTTCACCTCTTTTGGAGTCGCAACTTTTCTTGAATGTACGAGGGTAAGCCGCCATAAACTTATTTCTTTCTTCTCTCTTTCACTATCATGTTCCTAACTAACTCGAAAGTCTTTCTTTAAACCATACTTTGGGGAAGGCATATTTGAACATTGTTTGAGCTCCTCTTCCCCTTTCTAGACAAGAAAGGAGAAGGGAAACTCCTTTCTTTTCGTTTTCACTTACATATGCCAATCTAGGTCCAGCCTCGCTTGCATTCAGCTATCAAGGGGATGTCTACTCTGTCGTTTACATACGCAAGCTCCCGATTAGTTGCAATTGCACTTCTGTGCAATATCCAACCCATATTAAAGCACATAGTGAAATGTCAATCTTTCTTGGGCATTGGTTGTGCTATCAGAAACAGATCATTGTATTACTTGATGTGTTGTTGAGATCATCTATGCAATACTATATGTTAAACCATCAAAACAAGAAAGTTCAATAATTCAAAGTAAAGGAAAACTTTTGCTATAATTGAGACCACTAAATTCTTTGTCAATGAGAAAATTTGGCAAGATTGTGTACAGAGCTCAATGTGGAGTGATGTATAACACTCCCTAAATAATGGTTGCCCTATTGCCTGTTGAAAGAGCTAGTTTCTCTCTGCTACTTGTGATGGACCAAATGTGGATACAGTCCCTTTATATGCTCTGGCATAAAGTCATGTCTTGTCAAAATTCCAACTATTGGATCCCTCTGCAATTTTCAAAAGAGCTAAATCTTTAGAACCAGTGTTATGAATTTGAATGCAGAAACAAACATCAGAAACATCAAACTATATGTCAAAACAATCAGATAGTAATTTTGTTATGCTATGAAAGTATAGTCAAACTTCTCTATAATAGCCATGTTATTCCAATATTTTCTGGATGTTATAGTGAAGTGTTGTTATAGAGGACATATATTATAACATAACATAAAAAACTAGTTCAGATAAAATTTGGTTTTCATAATGAATGACTGTTATATGGGGATGTTGTTATAGAGAAGTCTGATTTATTTGTAATTTTTTTGGATTTAACTTAAGAATCTTAACCTGTTGTAGCAAGTTATCTTATTATATAGACTCTAACCCTACTTATTACGGACATATACATATAATTATCTTGGAGGGCAGGGGATGAGAAGGGCAAAGAATGACTTACCCCGGTAGTCTTTTTTGGTACAACACACAAGTGTCTAAGACCAAGTTGTCGAAAAAGGATTGCAGCTTTGGCCAGAGACATGGTTTCCACTACTGTGTATGGAGATGTATTGGTGACAGGATGGAGATCTACATACATTTCCATCTCCTCATCGGTGAAGGACAAATCCTCGAGCTTAGGCCCCTTCCCCGATCCTGGCTTAGCGAAATCAAACGCATGAAAACTCCTCAAAATACCGGAGCCGCTCAATACACTTAGTTTCGTGAATTTCTTTCCTTTGAGCAAAACAAGTAGGTGCGACCTTAGAGCAAGTCCACAGAACTCTGGCGCGTCTGAGAATGGCGGTGCATCAATCACGGGAAACCCATTGTGTCTAGTAAACTTCAAAGCATGTATTATGTTCCCTACCTTCTCAACACCTGAAAATGTAATTAAAGGCCCTGAACAAACATCTCCTGCAACTAATTGCCTCATGTATGGTTCGGCATGTGCTTCCAAATAAGGCAAGCCTTTCATTTTCACAATCTGGTCATAGACACCATGGTTAAAACAATCAGCCACAGTCTTTGAAATAAGGAGCACAAGCATCACCAATGGAAGCATTAGTAGGTCATCGGTGAGCTCAAGTAGTATGACACAGATGGATACCGTCATCCTCATAGTACCCCCGAGGAAGGAAGCAGCACCAAGGAGAGCAAAGAGGCCGTTATTAAGATTGGATATCGAACCCAAGACAGTCCCAACAAAACGTCCATAGGAGGCACCAGCAAGTATGACGGGAATGAATAGCCCAGAGGGAATAGCAATTCCATAAGTAACTACGCCAAGGCAATATACCCCAGCAAAGAAGACAAAAAGCGAAGAGAGGTGGAATTCACTGGAATTATCTGAGCTAAACAAATTGCGGATGGCGTCGTCATTGGTATTCATAAACAGGGAGGCTAGATCATTGTAATGCCCCGCTGGACACTGGAAATTCTTATAGTTTCCAGAGCGACCTATAGTAGGGCACTTGTCCTCCAAGCCTACAGGACATGGTGTGCAAGTTGCAAACCACGGTAGACCATACGAGCAAAGAGAACTCAGGATTGAAATGGTCATTACCAGCAAGACTTTGAAAGCAGGACCCCTCCTGCAACCCAAGCACAAAGAATATTCAACTCTCACATTCCTTAATGGAAAGGAAAAGCAAACAGGAGAAATCCAAACTAATTCACCCAAGAAAATTCAAACAGTAGAAGTAAAAGTAGATAAAACTAGAGAAAAATAGATAAAATATGGAGGTAATTCGTAATTAAAGCATATCTTTGACAAGCATCAAATAACTTGGGAAGGGAAGAACATTGAGAAATAGGTTTTGATGGAAATAGCAAAGGATCCCTTTAAAATTAGCTTTTCAGACAAATGTTCATGAGATCTGATTGTACGTCATAAGTTACGCTTTTATAACAGTTGCGTTTATCTACTCCAAATCCCATCTGAAAAATAATGGCATGAAAGGGAGGGGTAAAGCAGCAGCATTAAAGAAGCTCAAGACATGCTTCAGGAAAACATCGTGTATGCACAAAGATGAGTAATTTAGTAGTAATAACTAGTAACAGAAGCTGAAGTAACTAAACATATTTTGTAGCAGAACTAAGATACTTACTCATTAATGATGCTGTAAGTCCGGAGGACCTTGTCCACAAGATAATTATAAAGGCTTCCGAGAAGGCCTCCAAGAACTCCAATTAACATCACTGCCAGTACATCTATAGTGTTATAATTAGGTGCTCCTGAATTCACATCATACATTATCAAACCTCCTTGACCAAATAGTCCACATTTCCCGCTCCGACAGAATACAATGAAAGATCTGAGCACCATAGCTACTACAGCAGTCGAGAAGAAGGTCCTCCAAAGAAGAGCACTTCGCCACCTAAAACAGGAAATAGAATAGTTGAATATTTAAGACTGCAAGCCTTCTTACAACAATTACAAGCCAGTAATCAATAAGCAAATGAACTTGAGAACAATAGCATCATCGAATGGATTATTGGTAGGTATGTTTTCCTTAGAAGGTTCATAAGAGCCACAGAACCACATGATGTTGAACCTTTTGAAATTCCTGAGGACACATAACATCTACCACCTTACACATTCGTCAAACTAAGTTTCGGGTTCATCTAAAAGATAGTATCCTTGGGAATGGGTTTGGGGTCCATAGTTGCAAACAATTCCTGCAATCCTAAGTTCAGAGCTTATTGACACGGTAACTCCCATTCTTCCTGACTGGGTCGAGAGAGACATTAAATTTATAGTATTCCAAGCAAAACCCCTCTGAAGCAGACTTTGATACGTCACAAATTCTTCCTAGTTAGCCCCAATTTATCGGATCATCCATTAAATATAACAAGATACTAGCAGTAACAAGCTTTTTCAATTTAACCTCATTCAGAAATCAAATACACACACACAAGAGGGGGAGGGGGGGGGGGGGGGGGGAGAGAGAGAGAGACCATGAGGCTACTTCTTCAAGAGCAAAAAGAACACCACCGACTGGGGCTCGGAAAGCAGCTGCAACACCAGCTGCAGCACCACAAGTGATCAAATCTCTACGGTCACGGTCATTTTTGAAATACTTCAGCCACTTCCAAGTCAGATGATACTTGCGGGAGCCGCCCTGTCCAAGTAAGTTTGCTATGCAAGCGCCAGTATGGACCATGGGTCCTTCCTTGCCAACAACAAATCCAGCAGAAACACCCAAAGCAGAACCAAATATCTGTCAGATATTTAAGAATTAGCATTTCCAGAAATGATTTTCAGCAGCTGAGATAATTAATGCTAAAATAAAGCATAACAGCATTTAAAGCCTTCCCAACCACAAAACCACAAGCAGAAGTATCATTTGAGTTTGCTAGAGAAATGACAGTTGGCTTATATACAGCAAAGTTATTAAAGCAACCACCCTTAAATTTTTGATAGTTCAATGTAACACAACAGACATCGAAACCAAAAGAAAAAAAAAATGAAATGCTATCATGGAGGGTTTATGAAATCAAAGGAACAGTTTGACTGATGAATATAAAAAACATATAATGTAAATCAATCACTTTTTCTCTTCAGAGGGTCATTCTATTTTTGCTGCCATGATGCTGTAGTTAGGCAAAACAACAAAGAATAGACTGGAGTGCAGCATACAAAAATATGCCTGCTTATAGAGTGTTAGAATATAATGCTTTTATGAATGATGAAAAATAATTATTTGGAGGCCCTGATTTTCCAATGCAGAGCCTAACCACCACAAGCCTCTGGCCTCTCGACCTGGCGCAGCCATCCCATCTCCTTTAGCTCCATCAATGGTTTTCTTTTCACATCTGCATTTCTCTTTATCAAAAAGAATCTGCATTTTTACCATGCTCATTTTGTGGACATGCTCGAGTTTAGCTGCGCATCATTCACTATCATATAACACTGTTCGTATTGCTACCATGTTAAAGGATATATATCTTTCTATCGTATAATATTCTGCAGCATCCTCACTATGCAACCATCCCAATTTATTTATGTGCATTAAATTTATGTCTGTCATTCCTAGAAACTTAGCATAGATATCAGTATTGTGACTAGTAAGGTCAAAACCCTTACTTCAGTTTGATAAGAATGCCCTATCAACAATGTGCACAAATATGGAAACATGGTGTGTGTGTGTGTGTGTGTGTGAGAGAGAGAGAGAGAGGGACCGACCTTCACAAATAAAGTACTTGGAGCTAAAATGGAATGAGCATCGATACCATTGAGATATGCTTTCACTTCAGGTATTCCTGACCCTGCAGCTGCTGGTGCAATAAATGCACATAGGATTCCAGCACAAGTCGCGAGAACCAAATTGCAACACGCATAAGCAGCAAATCCACGAAAATACCTGCAGTGGAATTAAAATCACTTTATAGTTGCTTGAAAGAAGTAAAGGAACTAAACCAGTCACTATCCTTACGAACTAGAAAAGTTGCTCGGACTTCACCCACATAACAATGAGCAAAAGTATCCATGATATCTGTATTAGCTCAAATTTTTCAGGCATCAAGTCCATGACTTCATTACACTTTTTTAACTTTAATAACAAAACTGGAATAAAGCAAAACCCAGTTTCCAGTCAGACCCGATTTTTTTTAAAAGACTGAACTACTAGTATAAAAGACTTGTTAACACCTAAAGATTCAAATGAAAAGCAAGACAAAAGAAAGTTTGACAAAAAGTAAATATCCTACCTTACAATTGGTAACTATTTTTGCTTTCTTTTCACGTTCTTTCATCAGTCTCATATTCCTCATGCACCACTAATCTTTTAAAAGTAGTTCAGAAAGTGTGCAGGACTACTTAAATGTTCTGTTGTGAAGTTTGCATACTGATAAATGTGTCATGCATCAGAAACAATTATGCAGTTTATAGATGGTCGAGGTTCCTAAGGCACCTTACATTTGACATCATCACTCAAACCTTGCAACTCAATCTTGAAAAAGCTTCAACTGTATCTTTCACAGTTAGGTAAAATAACTTGAACGATGTTGGTTGCAAGTTTTGAACTTTTGATATTACGGAAATTCAGGATAATTCAGTTCAAAGTTACCACAGAAGCTATTATCATGAATGGAAATTGTACATACTTGTCCTGCAGCATTAAGTCACTGATGAGCAGAAGCTTGAAGCCAGCAATATTTTCCACCGCTATGTTTAAAAAGAAGCCAACAAGCCCTACACTCAATCCAATAAGAAGCACAAGTGTCCACTTTAGGAATATATATTGAAATATCTGGACCTTTTTCCTAGATCTCCAATCTTGCTTGAAAAGGTCATTTTCAATAATCCTGCAAATAGATGAATTAGCAATGCCAAAATCAGAGAACTCCAATAAAAATTTAGTTAAAACCCTTGACTATAATATGAACAATGATCTTTTGACGGAACTGTATACGTAATTAGGAAACATCAATGCCGGATACTTTGTACCTTCAACTTGAGTTAAAGTATATTCCTACCTAGCAAGCTACTGCTTCTGTGCATTTAGGTTTTTCCTAATTAAAACGGGTGAAACTATTACAAAGTTGATAGTTTTCTTCTCTGAATCAGCTGTTAATTACAAGCAGTATCTGAGGGACAATACCATCCAAACAGAATGTTTGACAGCACGACCTCAAAGCAAAAGCCCTATGCATAATGAGACTCTGTCTGTTACCACACTTCACCAAGAACTTCAACCCTCAAATTTTACGGAGTACTACCTTGTTAGAGCACTGAGAATGACCAACTATAAACAAACCCTCCGGTTTGTAAGACTATGATTTAGGCATAAAGGTTCTTAATTTGCTACCGGGGGGTCTGAGGAAAGGCCACACCCTAAGGATGTGATATAGACAGTCTATCCTAAAGCAAGCATTAGTGGCTGCTTTTATTTAATTTTTCCCTTGTGATTCGGCCCTTCTCCGAACCCGCGCATAGCAGACCTTAGTGCACCGGGCTGCTTTTTTTTTTCTTTGCCATCACCAAGCTACAAAATTCTTTTGTCAACGCCAGATTCCCTGATCTAGTTAAACAAAAAGGAAAAAAACTTGGAAAACCAAATAGCAAAAGAGATAGGGAATTGAATAGAAAAAGCCCTGATTTTAAACCAAATGATCAGACATTCAACAAAAATACACAACACCATACAAAGTACTACTTATCTTTGACTTGCAAAAAATAACAAAAAGATGCAACATGCAAGAAAGATTGAAGAATTAAAGGGCAAAAAACAACCCCGTAACTATTTAAACTGGGAAAAAATAACCAATTAGCAGATATAGATAAAAGAAAACAGAATCATACTCATAATCAAGACTTTCAATGGGGCAAACATTGGCTCCTATAATAGCAATTTGTGAGGTATTATTGACTCTGCTTTTAGAACTAAGCAATGGCTGTCTAACACCGCTCTCAGAAACCGCTGAAATATTCCTCTCCAAATCTTTGCCATTCTCCATTATCATCGCCCCAATTCCTCCTCCTCCTCCTTCATTCTCTATATCACCTTGATCTTCCATTATTACCCTACTTCTCTCTATATATTAATTACATGAATCTATACATAAACCCCAACTTCCAAGAAATCCACTTTCTTTGAATTCTCTCAAATTTCTGTGTTATAGTATTATGTTGAGGATGCTGAAAGAGAGAAAGAAGCGGGAGTTGCGTGAATGCTGAGAATTTTATGAAGAGTCAGCGCTATTATATATATATTGAGCAAGATGTGTTAGAGATTTAGTGGCCGTAAATAACTTTAAGATTAATATTAAGATTAGAGAAAACCTTAATAATTTGGGTGAAATTTCGTTTTTAGATGGCTAGCCCAGGCCACCCAGGATTTCCATAGTATAAATCGAATCTTTTCTTTTGCGTAGTTAAAACCAAATGTTATTAGGTTAACCTAATCCTACGTAAAGTATTCATTCCTTAATAATAAATGAAAAAAGCAAAGTTACCAAAATTATTGTAGGACCAGACAAGATTGGGTTCCAAATTAGTGGATTAACAAAAAGTATCAACTATTGTTTAACACTTAACGAACTTAATACTACAATAACAACCCAGTATAATTCACACAAGTTAAAAAATTATTCGCTCATCGTGGTCGAACCCACGACCCAACTTAGCTAGACGAGCTTGTACTTAATGAACTTAATCAGTGTGAAAAATATCAAGTTAAAAGTCTTACTTAAATAATAGATTTATATCTAACTTTGATTTTTATATTGATTGTTAGGTACTATAATTAATTTCCCACTAATTAAAATTACTCCCTCAGTTCACCCTCACTTATCAAGTATTCTAAAAATAAATTTGCACGTTTATTTGTCACTTTTCGCATATCAAGAAAAAAAAAATTTACTTTTTATGTTTTGCCCTTAGAACTTATTACTCATCCCAAATCATTTTTCAAATCCATTAAGATTATACACCAATTATTATATGTGTCATGGTAAATTATACGTTTTAGTTATTTTTTTCTTAAGGAATATGCGAAGTCCAAAGTGAACAAGTAAAAGTATACGGAGGGAGTATTTGAGAAGGTTTACCGAAGGTATATAAATTTTTTATTCCAAGTAAAGGCAGTCTGCAATAACAAATATCTAATTAAATTAAGTCTAATTCAATTAACTAAACAGTATGGTAAACAATGTGTATTAAGAAATTGAAATATTTTAAAAATTATTTACGCAAGGCTCAAGATATGAACTATTTTGGCAAAGTTATAATGCGAAAAATCAACCAAGTAATACAAGGTACTATGCTCCCGTTTGGCTATAGAATTTAAGAGTTTTTTTTTTCAGATTTTATTTTTAAATATTTGGACGTGTATAAATTTTAACTACTTTTTGGTAGATTTCGAAAACAAAATCTTCGAATTCCAAAACAACTTATCTAAAGTGGGTTTTCAAGTTTTTTACTTGCAAAAATTAAAATAAATTTAAATATATGTTAAAACATAATGTTGAATTTAAAAAAATTATATTTCAATCTTATTTTTAAAAACTTATTTTTTTTTAAATTTCAATCAAATTTATATTCGAACGCCGGCTATAATGGTATATTTATGGATGTCTCGTGGTGGATATACTTATAACCAAGTACTTTTGAGTTTCCGTTGTCAAGTTCTGAAATTTATGACAAACAAAAAAGGGGAAACAACTCATCAATATATAGTATACAATCTTTTTCTGGCCGTCACTATCACAGTTCGCATGTCCCAGTTTGGTAAAGCAAGAAAAAGAAAAGGAAAAGAATAATTTTGGTGCACATTTTTATCAAAAACACTCTTCATAGTACCAAATTGGTACTAGTATTGATTCTAAATCCTGCTTGTTTGTTTATTTTGAAAATAGCATTTACTCATCAATTCATCATACGTTACCTAGTTTTAGGTTCATTACTATTTGCCTCAAAAAATACTAAATGTTTTATAAGTAAAAACAATCAAAATAAATTAAGGATAAATCGTAATCGAAGATAATGAGATTTAAAAATGTGTATTATGTTTCTTATTGCTTTCGACAATCGGTATTCAAGAGAGGAGAGAAAAGAGAGAGAGATTTGTTCCATAAAATATCATATGCCCTTTACAACATTGGGATCCTTCTTTATATAATAGGAGACCCTCCTCGAAATAATAAAAATAGTACAGAATTTGGTCGCATCCTTCGAGAGAACGACGAGGCTGATGATATGCTTCACTCCCACACTCTTAGGTCGTGTCATTACTCCGGTCATCGCATATTCGTTGGTCGTGCCTACCGATGTAGAGACGTAATAGGCAGAATTTGACCCTATACAGTTAGTCCCTCCGTTCGTTGGTGACGCATCGAGGTGTGTTCCCGATGGACGGAACCATGAACCTTATTCTGGGAGAATTTGACCATGCTTTATGGCGGAAAAGCGAATGAGAACAAACGAGTGAACAATTGAATTTATTGAAATGCTGGGACGCAATCTCCTTTCTTAGGATGACATCATCACACACATGCATCATAATTACGCATATTCCCGAGGAAACACAAAAGGTGTTCCGATGCTTGTTTTCCCGCGCCTATTCGAACTCTGTCTCTTCGATTTTCATGCCACCCAACCCTATAAATAGGGAAAGGTTTTAACTCGATCTAACTTTGGTTCATTTGCAAGCATTTTCTGACCTCCTAAGGAAACTCTTCCTTTCTTCGAAACCCCACTATTTCTCATAAAACACACTTTCTGTTGTATCACACACCACTTTCTGAACGAAAACTATGGCAAAACTCCGACGGATGATAATCCGAGGGCTCGTGATAATATATCATCCGATGCACTGCCTCCATCTGGCGGTGATGAGGGAGAAGGGGAAGAGGACCTCACCCCTCTTACTGTGGATAACGTGTTGCCGAAGCAACTTCTTGTTTGAAAAGATTTCCAAAGGACTCCCCTGTGTCACTTTCGGAGAATTCTGAGTTAACACATGATCACTTAGATGGTCTTCGCACGTCGTTCGGTGTTCCTGTTCATGTGGAGATGGACCCAGCGGGAGCAGACTATGTGAATGTTCACCAACCAGGATATTGCACGTTCTACGAATATCCATTTTTAATTGGTTATGGCTTTCCATCTTTCCTTTGGCGGAGGAGCATTGCCACTTTTACAACATGTGTCCATCTTAACTGACTCTGTATACTTTAAAGGTGTGTAGGATAATGTCTACATACGCAGAGCTGGCCAGGTGTGAGATCTCCATTCACCACTTTTTGTAGTTATTCAGCGCCAGTTATCTAAGGGGTACCATGTTACATCTGAAGAGCCGTGGCTCGATGGGGTTGGTCGTCAGGACCGATGGAGAGCCAGCCGCGATTATTGGTGCAGGTACTTCTTTATCAAAATGGAGCACCTAGTGTCTGACCCTGCGGGGTTCCCAGAGAGGTGGAATCCAAAATGTAAGCGTTTTTATTCATCAAATTCATTGTCATATGTGACCTCGGCGGTTCTGGTCGTACCATCATTATGATGATTGTTTTTTTACCTTGCAGCAATAGCTCACACACCCCGGTTCATCACGGGTATAAAGCAATGGGTAGCCGATTTGCTGCCTTACGCGGAATAAACCCGTACATGGTCCGCCTTTCTTCAACGCTAGGGCCCCGTAGAACCTTCAGGTAATTTTTGGACTTTAGTCGGTTGTTCCTACGAACTTCATCGGCTGAACTATTTGTGTCATCAGGTCGCAACGTTCCCAGGAGGAAGGTGACAGTATCTACCTCCGCTCGATCGGATGTTGGCCCGAAAGCTCAGAAGATACTTTGCGCATCTGTTAGGGAGGGTGTTCCCATAGTTCCTTTACAAGAGGTCGTGCCTGTGGAGATGGCTGTGAATGAAGTGACACCATCGACACCATCTCTACAGCCTATGGATAAGCATTCCGAGGGCGAGGAGCCTGAAGAGAGAAAAAGGTGGAGGCTTAAAACAGGTAAGGCAGTGGCGACTGGGGGACGATAGGAGTAACGTACCTCGTCAAGCACCCAGACACGCCATTCATTCGGGTAGGTCGGCCCATCAGGCGAATCGTGTTGTCGGTGCCAGCTCAGTTCGTGCTGCTGAGGGCAACTCGACGTCCATCATTGGTGGGGATGCTGAGGGGTCAGACCCTAAGATCACCCAAGAAAATATAGACGTGCTGGCGAAAGGTCTCACGCATGTGGAGATGACGACGGACGGTTCCGACCACCGAATCGTGATCCCCAGGGCTTATAATTTATTATAGCACAACGAGCAAGCGATGTTGGAGATGGCCTTTCTATGTGCCGCCCCCGAGCATGAAATGCTAAAATCTATCAGTGATGCGGAGTTATATCGAAGGGTCGCCGATATGACTTTACAGGTAAACTTCTTCTCTTCTGCGTGTTGTGAGGTTAGCTTTTATGTGTACTAACTCATGTTTTCTCCTTAGGCCCTTGTTTTGGAGGTGGAGAGGAGGCGTCGCAATCATAAGAAAGCGACCATTTTTAATAAAATGGTGAAGAAGTATAAGAGGTACCGCTCCAATCATTAGGCAGCAGTAGACCTTTACAAACAGGATCCCAAATTTTGGGTGTTCCGGGAAGGTATTGAGTAGAAAGAGGCACAATTGCAGTGCAGGGTGGCCGAGCTGGAGAAAGCCGATGAAGATTTGGTGAAGGTTGTGGCTCGTAATAGTGAGCTCGAATCGCTCCTCAAACTGAGGGAAGAAGAGTAGGAGCTTAGTCGTAGGGTGGCGGCAGAGGTTGCTAATTTGCACCGTAGAGTTGCAGCCTTGTCTATCAAACTCGAAGCCAAGGCGATAGAGGTCGACGTTCTTAGGCGGACTACCCCACCAAGGCCTGAAAACGAGGCTCGGCCTTCATCTTCCCAACTCTTGTTTGATGAGGATGTGCGTCGTGAAGTGCATCAGATATGGGTTTATGCGGAGGCGCGCCTGGGCGTATACAAGAAACTCCTAGCTGCGGGTCATGCCACTAAGGAGGAGGTTCAGGAGCAGTAGCGCATGGCTCGTGCCGCTCGAGCGGCTTGTGGCTATAGTTCTAACTCTCTTAACCGGGAGGGCTATGCTTCTGAGGATGTTAACCGGTTGGATTCCGGCTCCTGGTATAATGAATCCTACTGTCCTAATGGTGATGGTCGTGATGGTGAATAGACGGGGTGCGAAGGGAGAGATGGTGAGGCTTCTTGAAATTTGTATATGTTTGCTTTTTATAGAATGTAATAGGGGCCCTTTGCAGGACCGGATATATATTCCTTTTTTGTCGTAGTATATGAATCATACTTTTGTTGTTATTCTTTTTGTGTTGTTTTTTATTTTTTTGGAACTTTTATCTCTACAAAATTGATATTCGTAGACAAGTCAAACACTCGCCCTTAGTGAGCGAACAAGATGAAATTTTAACTGTTGTCTGAATTCTGCTCGTCATAATCGAGCTTGACCGACGCTTAATGGTGATGGCTTTTGCCAACAGGATATAACTTTGACTGTCATCGAAGAGTCATCCGTCTTTGTCAAACTGGGTCGATATTCAGTGGTGCTGGCTTTGGGTAATAGGACATAATTTTGATTTTCGTGGAAGCGATGTCCGTCGTCGTCAAGCTGGGTCGATGTCTAGTAGTGATAGCCTTTAGCCAATAGGATGTAACTTCGACTGTCATGGAAATGTTATCCGTCATCGTCGAACTAGGTCGATGTTTGATGGTGATCAGGTGATGGCCTTGGCCAATATGATGTAGCTTCGACTATCCTCGAAGTGTTATCTATCATTGTCGAACTGGGTCAATGTTTAATAGCGATGACCTTGGCCAATAGGATGTAACTTCGACTGTCGTCGAAGTGTTATCCATCGTCATCAAACCGGGTCGACGTTTGATGGCGATGGCCTTGGCCAATAGGATGTAACTTCGACTGTCGTCGAAGTGTTATCCGTCGTCGTCGAACTGGGTCGACATTTAATTGCGATGGCCTTATCCTATAGGATGTAACTTTGACTGTCGTCGAATTTTTATCTGTCTTGATGGCGATGGCTTTATTCAATAGGATGTAACTTTGACTGTCGTCGATGTGTTGTCAGTCATCGTCGAGTTAGGTCGGCGTTTGATGGCGATGGCCTTAGCCAATAGGATGTAACTTCAACTATTGTTGAAGTGTTATCCGTCGTCATCGAACTGGGTCGATGTTTGATGGCGATGGCCTTAGCCAATAGGATATAACTTCGACTGTCATCGAGGTATTATCCGTCGTTGTCGAACTGGGTCGATGTTTAATGGCGATGGCCTTGGCCAATAGGATGTAACTTCGACTGGTGTCGAAGTGTTATCTGTCGTCGTAGAACTGGGTCGACATTTAATAGCGATGGCCTTATCCTATAGGATGTAACTTCTACTGTCGTCGAAGTGTTATCCGTCATCATTGAGCTGGGTCAATGTTTGATGGCGATGGCCTTAGCCAATAGGATGTAACTTCATTTGTCGTCGAAGTGTTATCCGTCGTCGTCGAGCTGGGCCGACGTTTGATAGCGATGGACTTAGCCAATAGGATGTAACTTAGACTTTCATCGAAGTGTTATCCGTCGTTGTCGAGCTGGATCGATGTTTGATGGCGATGGCCTTAGCCATTTACACAATGAAGAAGGTGGTCTTAGCCGTTTACACAATGGAGAAGGTGGCCTTCGCCGTTTATACAATGGAGAAGATGGCCTTAGCTGTTTATACAATGGAGAAGGTGGCCTTAGCCGTTCACACAATGGAGAAGGTGGCCTTAGCCGTTTACCCAATGGAGGTTCAACTAGGAGAAGGTGTCCTTATCTGTTTACATAATGGAGAAGGTGGCCTTCGCCGTTTACACAATAGAGAAGGTGGCCTTAGTCGTTTACACAATGGAGGTTCAACTAGGCAAGTCCCTTTATTATATTGGCCTAGAGAGCATGTCAAGTGGATGATATGATAAACTTTGTTCTCAGACACCTCCAGGTGTCCCCTCCACCACCTCGTTAAAACCTCCCCGAGAAAACCCAATTGGGAAAAAACTCGGGTAAGGGAAAAAGAGTACGAGTCAGGAGACACCTTTCAGAAATGGAAGTACTTTAGGTGGGCAACGTTCCAGTTATTTTGGAGTGTTTTTCCTTCCATTGTTTCCAATTTGAATGCCTTTGCTTGCTACTGCTATGATTTTATATGGTCCGTCCCAATTAGTACCCAATTTTCCTTCACTCGGGTCTCTTGAACCCAACGTTTTGTCTTTGAAGATGTAATCACCCACTTTGAGTGGTCTTATTTTGGCCCTTTTTGTTGTAATACCTTTCGGCCTGTTGTTTTTGAGTCGCCATTATTATGTGGGCCATGTCCCTTCGTTCTTTAGCATCGTCAAGGTCTTGAAGTCTATTTGTATCGTTATCTGCACCGCTGGTATGTGAATACCTTAGGCTTGGTTCTCCGATTTCGACGGGTATGACCGCATCGATTCTATAGACCAGTGAGTATGGTGTTTCTCCCGTGTTGTATTTGGGTGTATTCGGATGCACCTACAACACTTCTTGTAGTAGTTAGGGCCACAACCCGTTGGCTTCTTCGAGTTTCTTTTTCAGTATGTTCAGTATTATTTTGTTGGAAGATTCTGCTTGGCCGCTAGCGGTAGGGTGATATGGCGTGGAGAGTATTCGCTTTATGTGCCATTTCTCAAAGAACTCAGTTGTCTTCTTGCCAATGAATTGGGGGCCATTGTTGCAGTTAATTCCTTGGGGATGCTGAAACGGCATATGATGTTCTTCCATACGACGGCGATGACTTCTTGTTCGCGTATTTAGCCATACACACCTGCTTCCACCCACTTGGAGAAATAGTCCGTTAAAATTAACATAAATCATACATTTCCTCGTCCCGCTGGTAGGGGACCGATTATGTATATTCCCCACTTGATGAAGGGCCAAGGTGAGGTTACTGAATGGAGGGGCTCTCCTGGTTGATGTATCATAGGGGCATACTTTTGAAACTGTTCGCACCTGCGAACGTACCAGCTCGGATGATGCAACTAACGAGGGCGTGATTTCCTGTATGGGCACCACAGTGACCACCGTGCACCTTTTTGAGTACTTGTCTCGTTTGGTGTGCCCTAGGCACTTGGTAAGGGGTCCGCCAAACGTCCTTTTGTAGAGGTTGTGGTTTATCATGCAGTATTGGGCGACTTGCACGTGGAGCTTCTTGGCTTCTTTTGTCGAGTGGAAGTGTCCCGTCCTGTAGATAGGATACAAACTGGTTGCGCCAGTCCCAAGTCAAATTTAAAGAGAGTACCTCAGCGTGATCGATGGTTGAATGGAAGAGGGTGACTACGCTCTCCCTGTAGATATTTTTGGTGGCTACTACTAGTTTTGCTAAGCCGTCTGCTTCGACATTTTGTGCCCGAGAGATTTGCTCATAGCGGTACTCGTTGAATTCAAGCATAAATTTTTGGATTTCTGATTGGTATTTTTGTATTCTTTGTTCCTTGATTTGGTAAGTCCCAGTGACCTGGTTCACTATGAGTTAGGAATCACAATGGAGGATGAGTCGTCGAGCCCCGTATTTGATGGCTAACTTCATACCTGCAATCACATCCTCATACTCGGCCTCATTGTTAGTTATCTCGGAGTATCGTATGGACTGACGAATTACTTCGCTCGTGGGGACTTCGAGAATGAGTCCCAGTCCCGATCTCGAGGCATTAGCGGCACCGTGGGTTTAGAGGGTCCAAAGATAAATATTAGGGGAGGAACGAATAGCCTCCATCTCCGCCTTTGGCAATATCTCTATGCTGAAGTCGACAACAAAGTTGGCAACAAAGTCAGCAAGTACGTGCGACTTGATAGCGTTTCTTGGGTGATAAGATATATCGTGCTCACTGAGCTCTATGGCCCAGTTGGCGAGCCTGCCCGATAGTTCAGGCTTATGTAGGATGCTTTTTCAGGGGGATGGTTGTTATTACCTTTATGGGGTGACACTGAAAATAGGGTCTAAGCTTTCGTGAGCTATAACCAGCGGCAGTGCCAACTTCTCGAGGTGTGGGTACCGTGTTTCGGTATCCACTAGGGTTTTGCTGATACAATAAATAGGATACTACGTACCTTTGTTTTCTCGGACCAAGACTGTGCTGACGGCAACTTCGGACATCGCCAGATATACCAACACAGATTCGCCTAGGTTTGCTTTAACTAGCAACTGTGGCGAAGATAAGTATGCTTTTAGTTTTCTCAAGGCCTCGACGCATTCCTCATTCCAATGCAATCCGTGATCTTTTCTCAACACGTTGAAAAACTTGTGGCACTTGTCGTAGGACCGCGAGATGAACCTGGATAGGGAGGCTATTCGTCCTGTTAGCTTTTGTACCTGCTTTTTGTTATTCAAAGTCTCAGGTATTGCGTCTATTGCCTTGATCTGGTCCGGGTTGATTTTGATACCTCATTGTGATACGAGAAAACCCAAAAACTTTCCCGAGGCCACGCCGAAGGCGCACGTTTTTCGGGTTCAACTTCATCCTGTATCGTCTCAGTATTTCGAAGGCTTCTTTTAGATGGTCGATGTAGTCTTCTTTCTTTGACGACTTTACTAGCATATCGTCGATGTAGACCTCCATGGTCTTGCCGAGCTGTTCCTTAGACATTTTGGTAAACAGTCTCTAGTACGTTGCCCCACATTTTTGAGTCCGAAGGGTATTACCTTGTAGCAGTATGTCCCTTGGTGGGTGATAAAAGTTGTCTTTTCCTGGTCTTCCTCGGCCATCATGATCTGGTTGTAGCTGGAGTAGGCGTCTAGGAAGCTTAGCAGTTCATGTCCTGTGGTAGCGTCGATCAACTGGTCGATGTGGGGCATTGGGAATAAATCTCTCGGGCATGCCTTGTTGAGGTCAATGAAGTCCACGCACATTCTCCATTTCCCATTTTTCTTTTTGACCATGACGACATTGGCGACCCACTGGGGGTAATCTCTGATGGACCCGCTTGCTAGAAACTTATCTACTTCTTCATTGACTGCCTTGTTGATTGCGGTATTGAATTTCCTTCTGATTTGTCGTACGGGCGGGTATAGTGGATCGACGTTCAGCTTATGAGTGGCGATGTCTTTCGAGATTCCCGGCATGTCTGAATAGGAGAAGGAAAATAAATCTGCATGGTTAGTTAGGAATTCGTGATACTTACTTGGGTCGCAGAGACTATGCCGATGTAGGCTTTCTTCGTGTGGTCGGTGATGTCCAGTTGGACTGGGTTGAGATCCTCAATCGTTGCTTTGCAGGCTTCTATGATGTTTGGATCTTTGATGGCTTCCATTGTCGGGTCGACCTTAGTCCCCAACATTGCTGATTGCTATGCTTCCATGATTGCTCCTTTCAATTGTTTGGTGTGGGCACAGTCTTAAGCGATTCGGTAGCATTCTTGTGCGGTGCATGGCTTGTCCCTAATACTAAATACTCCATATGGAGTGGGGAACTTGATCACTTGGTAGAAGCTTGAGGGTATTTCTCGCATGGCACGTATATAAGGGCATCCTATGATGGAGTTGTAGGCCATATCCTGGTTTGTGACCTGGAAGTGGTTTCTAGCGTGACTTCCCCCGCTAATATTGGTAATGATATCTCCCTGGAGGTCCATTCTACTGCATTGTTAAAACCTGTTAGTGTTGTGCAACACGGTATTATCTTATTTTTGAGTCTTATTTGTATGGGGACTCTCGGATGGATAATACAGGACGCGCTCCCTTCCATGATTCTCTTAACTTAGTATCGACAATACGTAAATTTATGACTAAAGCATCATAATGAGGAAAAGACAAATCGTCGGCATCGGACTTAACGAAGGTGATACTCTCTTCAAAGTCATCATACCGTTCGTGGGCGATTGTTCATTTCAATTTGTGTGTGGTGGTGAACTTTACGTGGTTGATTGCCGAATCGTCGCCGTCGCCGACGATCATGTTTATGGTGCGTGCTGGCGAAGGTGGTTTCGGCGGCCCTTGGGGTTGTTCCCTCCCTCGCGCAAAGTTGGTCTTTCCTTTATCGTTGAGCCGTTCCCTCGGGTATTCTTGGTTTAGCATCCTGACTACCTCTTGTCGTAGACCTATGCAGTCTTCATTTTTGTGTCCTCTTTCCTGATGGAATTCGCACAGGACGTTTGACCTTCTTGCGGTAGGGTCTGATTTCATCTTCGATGGCCATTGCACCTTGGTGCCCAACTTCTCTAGTGCGTGCACCATTTTTAAAGGAGACACGCAAAAGTTATACGCATATAATGAAGGAAGCATACCTCTTTCGTTCCAAAGTGGAGCAACATGTCGTTATAATTCCTCTGTGTGCCTTGGGGGCGGTGGGTGAGAGGATCTGATATAGGGCTGATTCCTTTCTTTGTTGAGCGCGAGAGCTGTTCCTGTTGCCCATTGTTGCGTCGGTCCCTTCTTGCTTCTGATTGTAATGTTGTTAGCCGTTGGGTCGACCGTTGAGGTCGTCCTCATCCGCTCGTACTTCGGCACAATAGGCATTGTGGATCTCTTCCCATGTGGTGGGGGAATATTTTATGAGTCGATTAAGCAACTTTTTTGGTCGCCCTTGAACCATCTCTGTTTAGCCCGCTTTGGAAAGCTGCGATAGCCATGCCTTCCGATACATTTGGTAGACTCATCATTACCCTGTTGAATCTGGCCAGAAAGCCCCTGAGACCCTCTCCCACGGTTTTCCTGACGGCAAAGATGTCGTTGACCCCGGCTTCTGCTTTCTATTCTCCTACATGGGAGGTGGCGAACTTATCCGCCATCTCTTCGAATGTTGATATTGTCCTTGTTGGTAGTTGTGAGTACCATTTTAGGGACCCTCCTGTCAGCGTTTCTCCGAACTTTTTTAGGAGTACAGATGGTACTTGCTCTTTCGAAAAATCGTTGCCATTTACAGCGGTCACATAGTGAATTCGATGATCCTTGGGATCTGTGGTCCCATCATATATCCTCAAGTAGGGTGGCATTTTGAAGGTTTTCGGGATTGGGTGAGGGGCAGCCTCCTCGTTGTACGGCTGTTCGACGAACCTTCCTATGTCGCGTTTTGGCAGCAATTTGGGAGTAAATCTTTCTTGATGCTCTTTCATTTGGTCATGAAGTGCTTTGTTCTCGTTCTCCATTTCTCCCATCTTCTTATGGATGGCCGCTAGTGCATCATCATTGGCCTGGACATTGGTGTGGGTGTTTTTTGCTCGTACAATATCGGGTTCACCGGTGGTAGCGTCGACGTCTTCCACTGATGGATTTCTGATGTGGCTCTGAGGTGACGTCTTCAACTGATGTATTTCTGATGTGGCTCTGAGGACCTATGAGATTAGTTGTGACACTTGCTATTGTTTTCACTCTTGCGTCACTTTCTGCAATCTTTGACTTCTGTAGGGTGTGAAGAACGACGGTTCGTTGTTCTTCTTGATATTCTAGGTGCAAACTATGATTTCGAATGTCGAAATCCCCACAGACGGTACCAAATTATTTGCCTTAAAAGATACTAAATGTTTTATAAGTGAGAACAATCAAAATAAATTAAGGGTAAATCGTAATCGAAGATAATGAGACCTAGAAATGTGTATTATGTTTCTTATTGCTTTCGACAAATCGAATATTCAAAAGAGGAGAGAAAAGAGAGAGATAGAGAGAGAGTGAGAGAGAGAGATTCGTTCCATAAAATATCTGATGTCCTTTACAATATTGGGATCCTCCTTTATATAATATGAGATCCTCCTCGAAATAATAAAAATAGTACATAATTTGGTCGCGTCCCTTCGAGGGGACGACGAGGCTGATGATACGCTTCATTCCCACACTCTTAGGTCATGCCCTTACTTCGGTTATTGCATATTCGTTGGTCGTACCTACCGACGTGGAGACTGTATGTGCAGAATTTGACCTTATACAGTTACTAGCCATTACAACACTTATTTTATTTTATTTTATTTTAGATTAAAACTACGATGCAAGCTCTCATAGTATTATAGTTCACATATATATTAAGTTTTAATGATTGTTTAGTTATTAGCTCCTATTATTTACTTAAAGCAGTTGCATATATTTGTGTTTTATACGAAGTAAAAATTATGGCAACTAAGTTAAGAACTATTTTAAATTCTTGTATTAAATGAACATATTGCCCCAACCAAACAGGCGTACGGGTAGCCGCCTAAAATATATTGTCAAGGAAAATGGCTCATGCCTTTTGAGTGCAGTGGAAGTCCTTTATATTTTAATTATCTAAACAGTTTTTTTTTTGGAAAATAATCTAAAAAGATAATGTTATATATTAAATCATATCTGAGATTACATTGTTATAAAAGGAGACTTTTGGATGTAGGACGTGGTTCCAGAGCACGAAAGTAATGGGAACGCATAGTAATTGCACATGGCCAGAAAATATTCATTAATGCTAAAAATGTAATACACGATAGGGAAATTAAAAATACAAATATTTTCCCCAAGGTAATTAAGTATTGGAAACAATTTTTGGATGGGAAGGACTGACCGAGTCATTAATACATTAAACCCATGACATTATAGTTCGACTTGTAACCTATAGGTAGTGCAAGAAATATGATTTTTATCTTGGGAATTTTTAAAAAATATGTGAAGAAGGCAAAAGCATTTAACGTCTAATACATCAAAATATATTATTTTTATATATAATATAATTTTTAGATAAAAGTAATTCGAATGATCCCTTTTCGCTCCTCTAGTTTCGTCCATGTCGATAGGCCATTCAACTATTTCTCCGTGCAACGTTGCATCTGTAATTAACATTCATCTTTTCGTCCTAGTCGAATTTCTTAATTTGTATCTGATACGAGATATAAGTTCCGCGGCAAATTCAAAGCCCAAAATTTAAAATCCTAACTGTGCCGCTAAAAGAGATGATTTATCTAGAAGCCTTGTTGAGAATGTGGCATGAAAAAAGGGGGCACCCAATTCTAATATTAAGTCCCCGTCAAATATATCAGCAATTTATTTTCATGTTTTTCCTCCTATTTCTATGAGTATATTTATTTCAGCCATTCAATAGTTGTTCTTATGTCCATATTATTGTCATCATACTGTCACCAACCTCTGCCCTAAACAGATGTTTATAACGGTCCACACCTAATGACAATTTTGGGAAAAACAACCAAAGAGTCAAAAAAGGATGGTTTACTGCTTTACTTTGTCAGATGATATTATTGTTAAGCAAATCCATGTGTTTCACGTTCTTAGTTGCCTCACCCTTTATGTATACTAGTATTAAATTTCGTGCGAATTTAACGAAATATTAATCTTATAATATTATGATCTAATATATTTTATTATTTAAATAACTATTAGTTACTATTATATTTTTTAATATAATGCATATAAATATAATAAAATTTATACAAAATTAAAGGATACAACGCACTATAGTAACCAAATAATAATTTATTCTTCATTAAATTAGCAAGTACTGCATATTACATATTATTAATGTAATTTTTTAATTTATTTTTCAATTGGTTTAATATTTTGATGCTACTTTTCTTCTAGTAGAACATACGTATATATATTTTTATTTTGAAAATATATATTTATATACTTATGTTATATATGTTTAAATATTCAATTGTCTAAATTTATCAACACTTTTCTTGAGTGTTATTTATTTATATTTTTTATTAACTAATTCAAAATATAAATATTATAAAATTATCTTTATCCACTTCTTTTTTATATTTTTTTCTAATATTATTTGAATAATTTTTTCATTTTATATTTTGCTGAAATTTGAAAAAAATATTTTTTTACTAAATTATAATTTTAAATTCATCAAAAGCGTAAGGAGATAAACTTTTTATTATTTTCATCAAAAATGTACTGATATTTTTAATAATAAATAAAATATGTGTCATATATAATATGTTATCTTATGTATAATATCCTAATAGTTTCTTTATATTTTGTGTTTTCCATTATGAAATTATAAGTTCTATTTATTATTGTATTTTCCTGCATGAGAAGTTTAATTAGTATATGTATTTTTACAATATCATTTGATATTTTTTTTAGTATGCTTCATTTATGACTATTTATTTGTTATGATTTAGTTATATGTATATGTACGACTTTTCATAACAATTCTAAATATATATATATATATATATATATATATATATATATATATATATATATATATATATATATATATATATATATATATATATATATATAATTGTATTATCCATTGGTTAATATTATTAAATTGACATATGAATTATTAATAAATTACTAATTTAGTATAATAACTATTCCCATATACACACACTATTACTATTATATTGGGAAGAAATTACTCTCCAGTTTGAAATGGTAGTTTTTTACTTTTTTATTTTTCATTTTTCTATTATAAAATAATTTTAAAATTTCAACTTGAAACTATTCCCCAATTTGAATGAGTAGAATATTTTTTTCTTCGTTTTTTAAAAGTTCATCGACCACTCCAATTTTCTGCACAAGCAAAGCAAGTTCAGATTGGTCAGACTTCTGATGCTCCTATGGTAGAAAATGGTAAAAGGGACACCATGCAATAGAATCGAAGCCCTCAAAAAGGGAAATCTCTGTGCTATGTACCACTTGCTATGCGAGATGGTACATTTGTGGTACAAATTGAAGACGAGGATACGAAGGAACAAGAGGCCTACTGGAGCAATGCATTGATTGGGTTTGTGCTTGGAGAAGACCCGTATGAGCGAGCTGTGGACAATTTCATCACAAATGTTTGAGATTTTGTTCCAAAACCTCAAGTGCTGCATCATGAGGAAGGTTATTATATTTTCATATTTGATAATAATGATGACAGGGACCTTGTTCTTCAGGCTGGTCCATACACCTTTCATAACAAGCCATTTGTGTTACAATAGTGGAGAATGGATTTCAAGTATGAACCAGGTAGTGTGAGTGTAATTCCTTTATGGCTTACCTTCCCTGGCTTGCCATTGGGATTTTGGTCCACTGAAGCTCTCAGTAAACTAGCAAGTGTGGTTGGGAAACCTATGTACACTGATAAAATTACTGCTGAATTGGAGAGGATTTCTTATGCAAGAGTGCTGGTGGAAACAGATATATCCCAACCCTTGCCAGATAGTTTTTAGTTACATATAAAGAGGGGAGTTTTCATACAACAGATTGACTACAAATGGAGGCCAAAATACTGCTGCGACTGTGTAAGATTTGGCCATAACACTGAAGACTGCTGGTATAAAAATAAGCAGGGTAGTGAAGAGGTAGCACAAAACCACTACAAGGCAGCAGGGGAAAAAAAGCAAGTGCAAAGTGAGACTTGGAAATGGATACCAAAGCCAAAGCAGAATAGTGAGGTGGTTAAAAATGCTAGAACAGAGGAGGAATGTAAGCAGACTGACAATGCTGGAAGCAGGGTGATTGACAGAGGGTTGGCAAAAGGGTAGAATGTACAATACTGTGTTAGAGCCTCATTGAACACGACAAACAGTTTCTCCTTGCTACAGATAGGTGATGATCCAGGGGACGCTGGCTCATCTAGCTTCACCACAACATGATATTCAGCACATGGAATATTAGGGGTCTTAATAAGGCCCATAAACAGAAGGAGCTGAAACTCTTTCTGAAAAAGCATAAAGTAGATTGTATGGGATGTATAGAAACTAGAGTGAAGGAAGCAAAGGTGCAAAAGATTGCTACAAACTGGGGAATGATTGGAGACATACAGGGAATTATAATGAGCATCCAAATTGGAGAATCTGGATACTGTGGAATTCAAAAGTTGAGTTGCAAGTATTGAAGATTGATGAACATTTTATACACTATGAGGTTAAAGAAAGAGGTACAAATTTCAGAACACTGATAACAGTCGTGTATGCAAATAATGAGCTGAACAAGAGACAACAACTTTGGGCCAAATTGTTGATCTTAGGTGCTACTATTTAGGGAAGCTGGCTTCTCAGTGGAGACTTCAATAATGTTCTCCACACTGATGATAGAATAGGTGCTCCAGTTATGCAGCAGGAGATTCAAGGTTTTCAAGACACACTCATTTCTCTTAAACTCACTCAGTTGAAGAGTTTGGGATGTTTTATACATGGTGCAATAAACAAAAACCAGAGACAAGAGTATATAGCAGAATTAATTGGGCCTTTGGGAATGTGAACTGGATGCAGGAATACTGTCATATTGAAGCTGATGTGTTGACCCCGGGAGTTTCAGATCATTCCCCTATCCTTTTACTGTGTAACCCTGAGGAACAGAGAAGGAACATTCATCCTAAGCCATTTAAACTGTATGAATCTGTCATGGACCATGCTGAATTCCCTAGCATTGTGGAAAGGGTATGGAACCAGCACCAGCAGGGAGGGAGACTGCATAAAGTATGGAATAATTGAAGGTCGTAAAGGTGGGGTTAAAGGAGTTGAATACCTATATGGCAAAGTATAGGATACATCTCAGTGAGGCAAGGCAGAAGCTGGAAACTATACGGAATCAGATGCAGTACAATTGTATGGACCAAAGGCTAATTGACCAGGAGAGGATGCTACTTATGGAGGTGGAGAAATGGAGCAATATAGAGGAGCAGATCTTACAACAGGAATCTAGAGCTCACTGGATTGCTTGTGGAGATTCCAATACTAGATATTTTCATGCTCAACTAAAGATGAGGACAAACTTTAACACTATCAACTCTATATATACTGAAGAGGGAGTAAAATTGTCTGATCCCAGGAAGGTGGAAGAAGAGTTTGTTACTTGCTTCAAGAGTTTACTGGGGGGAAACAATATCATCTGCCAATGTCCAAACACTGAAGTAATCCACCAGGGCCCTTGTCTCAACTTACAACAGAAAGATGACCTAGTGAAGCCAATCACAAGGGAGGAAATACTAAAGGCAATTAAGGATATGCCTCATGATAAGGCACCAGGGGTGGATGGCTTCCTAGTTGAATTCTTTATAGGCAGGGGCATGTAGTGGGGAAAGACATTTGTGAAGCTGTGAGAGAATTTTTTTTCTTACTGGGAAGTTACATACTGGAGTTAGCAGCACTGCACTAACTCTAATCCCTAAAGTACAGAATCCAAGCAAGGTGAAGGACTACAGACCCATTGCCTGTTGTACAACTCTGTACAAGATCATCACAAAGATTATTACAGCTAGGCTGAAAGTAGTTATTGACCACCTGGTGGGTAGATCACAGTCGGCATTCATTGAGGGTCGTAGTATTGTTGATAACATCTTATTCACACAAGAACTGTTCAAAGGCTATTCCAGGAAGGACATTTCTCCTAGATGTGTGCTTAAGGTGGATTTAAAGAAGGACTACGACTCAGTTGAATGGTGCTTCCTTGAAAGACTGCTGCAGGATTTGGGCTTTCCTCATAAATTTATTGGGTGGGTTATGGAGTGCATATACTATGTTACCTACTCTCTCAACGTCAATGGTGGCCTCACTGCACCATTTAAAGGAAGAAGAGGCTTAAGTCAAGGCAACTCGATGTCTCCACACCTCTTTGTTCTGGCCATGGAGTATCTACAAAGAGAATTTGTGCAAATGATGATGAGGAAAGAGTTCAAATTCCATCCAAGATGCAAGAAGTTAGGTGTAGCACATGTTTGCTTCGCGGATGATCTTCTTATATTCTGTAAGGCAGATGTTCAGTCTGTAAGCTTACTGAAACAGACTCTCCAGAAATACTCTAAGGTTTCTGGACTTCAAGCAAATATTGATAAAAGTGCAGTGTATATAGCAGGGGTAACAAACTGGCAGAAGGAGGAGATTTTATAGGTGTTAGGATATCCTGAAGGCAGGATCCCATTCTAATATTTGGGGGTGCCTTTGGATTCAAAGAAGCTGTCCATTGCTCAATGTTGGCCACTGGTGGAGAAAATCACACAGAAAATAAACTGCTGGTCGTCAAGGTTAGTCTCTTATGCTGGTCGACTTCAACTGATTAAATCAGTTCTGTTTGGTATTCAAGCTTACTGGTCCCAAATATTCCTTCAGCCTAAAAAAATTCTGAGAATGACTGAAGCAATCTGCAGATCATATCTTTGGACAGGTTCAGCTACAGTTTCAAGGAGAGCTCTGATTGCCTGGGATACTCTCTGTATGCCATACAGTGCAGGGGGATTGAATGTATTGGATCTGTCTAAATGGAATAAGGCTGTTGTTGTAAAGCATCTATGGGCACTGACTAAGAAGAAGGATAGCCTGTGGATAAAATGGGTGCATACCTTCTATATTAAGAATTGCTGTATTGAAGACATGCCAGTGCCTGGGTCTGCTGCTTGGGCAATAAGAAAAATATTTGAGTCGAGAGAGATGATAAATGCCATTGCAACTCTCAATGGTAATCTGGACAGCAGATTGTTGCAGCTTCAGCAGGGTGATTCTTTTAGCGTCAAGAAGTTATACAGACAACTACACCCTCAGTACAGCAAAGTCCAATGGAAGACTATCATACTGCAAACTCAACTGCATCCCAGATACAAATTTATTCTGTGGTTGGCTCTGCACAGGAGACTAGCAACTGTGGACAGACTTCAGGTGTTAAATATCCTGGTTCCACAGGACTGTATTTTCTGTGGTTTGCATCGCGAAACCTTTGAGCATCTGTTCTTTGATTGCTTGAAGACCAAAGAAATCTGGAATCGAGTCCTTAGCTGGTTGGGCTATAAGCGTTCCATTGCTGACTGGAAGGAGGAATGTGACTGGGTTAGTAAGCTGGCAAAAAGTAGAACTGGAATAGCAGAAATCACTGCCTGTCTGTTTGGATCCTGGTGACAGTAATATGGAGGGAGCGGAATAAAATGAGATTCCAGGGAGGTAAGTTGATGAGCGATACTGTAAGTAAGGAAATTGTAGTCTATCTCCACTCAAGAGGGGCTTCAAGTCATAAATGGAGGGTTGTCCTACAAAGTTTAAACCATTACCCCTAGACTTCTATGAGATAGTTTCTCTTGAGATATTTTTGTCACACGTATTATCAAATAGTGATATTGTTTGTTAGAGTGATAATAGTGTAGTGATTGTATAGCATATGAGAATAGATGGTCAGCATCTATGTTTGTACTTATACTTCTTTTGACGGAATGAAATAGAAAATCTGTTATTCAAAAAAATAATTTGAAATGATAGTTTTTTACTTTTTTATTTTTTATTATATTATAAAATAATTTTAAAACTTCAACTTGAAACTATTCCCCAATTTGAATGAATAGAATATTGTTTATTTTCGTTTTTATAGATAATTATAAGATATCTATATTTATTAATTAATTAGTTTAACCAATTAATTTAAAATTCAAAATTCCAAA
The DNA here is from genome assembly GCA_034376525.1 of Nicotiana benthamiana. Classification (NCBI taxonomy): domain Eukaryota; kingdom Viridiplantae; phylum Streptophyta; class Magnoliopsida; order Solanales; family Solanaceae; genus Nicotiana; species Nicotiana benthamiana. The sequence goes on from CM067323.1 coordinate 47,368,369, forward strand.
AAAGAATTAGTTAGAAAAGTAGTTTATTTAGTCTTAGCAAAGCCACTTGATATTTTTTTTGTTAATACACTTGTCTTAATGTAGTTCTCTTGCATTTTGTGGATATTAATTGCTTAATATTGTTAAATTGACATGAATTATTAACCAATTTAGTATAATAACTATTCCCATATATACATACTACTATTATATTAGGAAGAAATTACTCTTCAATTTGAAATGGTAGTTTTTTACTTTTTTATTTTTTATTATAAAATAATTTTAAAACTCTAACTTGAAATTACTCCCTAATTTGAATGAGCAGAATATTTTTTTGTTTTTTCGTTTTTTATAGATAATTATAAGATATTTTTCAATTAATGTAATCAATTAATTCAAAATTTAAAATTCAAAAAAAAATTAATTAGAAAAGTAGTTTATTTTGTCTTAACAAAGCCACTTGGCATTTTATTGTTAAGATATTTGTCTTAATATAATGCTTTTTCTTCTCCTATTCGATATAGATAGATGCACACACTTAACGTTAAAACTTTGCCGTACAAAATACTTATATCAATTATTCTAATTTGAATTTACTCTTTGAGTGATAAATTAAGTTACTATTAATTAATTATAATTTAGTAATAATTATATTTATAAAGATATATGCCATGTATTTATTGAATTTGTAGAAATACCACATATTGGTAAGTTTTTACTCCCGAAAATGGCCTAATTGATGCCTTTGTCCCTTTTGTTCTTCATAATTGTCCGTTCACTTAGGTCATATCCAACCTTACCCAATTTTCCCATAGTGTGCGCAATTTTGGGGGTAACGAAACTCCAACCCTCTCCCATTTTTTCCCAAAATGGGGGATGAGTAGTGTTCTCTCAAATATGGGTACACTATTCGTCTCCCCCATTACTATTCATGTATTTTTTATTATTATTTTATTATTTAATCTTTTAACTTATCTCTTTATATATACCTAATTATGTTTTATGTAGTATCTCAATAATATTAATTTTACATCTTAACTTTGGCATATAATTTTGATAAATGAATTTTCGTATATTTATTGTTTTCATGTAAAATTGTAAGTTAATTTTATTAGAGGTTGAAGTTGAATATTTATGTAGTATTTTGAATGAATTTTATCGTTATTAATATGCATTTAATTGATCTTGTATCGTAATAATTTCACTTTTATTTGAGTTCTTAGTTAATCTATAACAATTGCTTAAAAATTATATTTTTTAAAATTTTATGGAATTGTTTAATGGAAATTATAAATTAATAAAAATAAAAGATGGAATTTATCTAATAAAAATTAAAAATAAACTTAAAATAAAAGATAATAATATAATATAGAAGAGAGAGAAGAATATAAAAAAAATTGGGGAAAAAAATAGGGGAATAGTTGGAGTAAGTTTTCCCCAAAATAGGAAAATCCCTATTTTGGGGACCAAAAATGAGGTAAAAATTGGAGATGACCTTAGAGCATGTTTGGAAGAACGCCTTATTGCACATCATGGTAACTACGTAGACACGTTTTTTTGGTGCAATATAATAATGATATAATATGGTTGCACAAAATATAACTATATTTTTCTATTTAAAAATAAATTAATAATAATATCAATTAAATAAATTATTTTGAATGGATAAGTAAATAAACCCGATATGTGTAAATATATCTGCATATAAGAAGTATTAAATTTTATTTATTATGAGGTGTTGAAATGTCACATTGTATATACACTATGTAATTACTATCAAGTCTCATCTCTCTCTTGAAAATTAGAGAATGCAATTAGTCCTCCTTAATTACACCTAGTTTCATGTTATCAAGTAATTATTTGGCCAAACAAATAATTTATAACCGTATAGTTACATCTAATTATACTCAAATCTAACTATAAGGTAAATTTCCAAAGTCTCTTATAAGTATTATTTATTGTATATGGATAAAATCGGAAATCTCGATTTTACGATCATTATGCCTTTCAGTAGCTTCATCTCAAAGGTTGGGGGCACAGTTCGAGGTTTCAACCTCGAGGGTTCCATAAATCGGACCTCAGGGCAGCATATATTGATGGTTATCATGGATAAACGGGAAGCTCTCTAGGCACCTGGTCAAAGCTGACAACTCCTACAAGAATAGTATCAGTTTGTACCAGATTGCTAAGTAGTTATACCCGCTGCATTTCTTTGTAATAAGTACATATGTACCATGTTGGGTTCCTCCTCCTATATAAAGGGGACTCTTGTTATTTTTTTGCACACATGACACAATATACAACATTCAATACAAGAACATTCTCTGCTCTCTAACTTAAAAACACTCTCCCTTAATTCTATTATTTACATTTAATGCTTACATTTATTGTGTTTCATTAATTGTTGTTCATTTATTACCCATTATCGAACATAAATAACTCTTATCAAAGCTCCTAAAATAGTTAGACCTTTATCGGTCGAGTCGATCACTGCCTAACACTTAGCTCGACCTCGAGGCCCCATATAGGCCAGCTCGAGGACCCGATTCTCAGCCTCTCGGTTTGCTTAAGCACATTGTCTTCAAACTCATATCTTATTTTCTAGTCTCACACTTATCATCTACTTCCTAACAACTATCATAAATCCAAATAACATATTTTTAAAACCACAAAATCAAATCTAATTGTGATTATCATTTTTAAGGTAAACAGTTTGGTGCCTGCTATGGGGCTAAAAATAATAGTGATTGTTTTCGTACTGGTTTACTAAATAACTTAAGTTATTCTTTACACTTTTTCTTGTCCAAGAATCTTTGGTTTCAGGTCAAAATGTCTAACTCAGTAAACGCACATAAAAATAACGGTCTTGAGGACTATGAAGAAAATGGTATAGCTGTTCCAGGTATTGGTGTGCCACCACGAAACCCTAAGGATGCACTAGAATCGATTCCTGTGGCTGTGGTCTCACAGAAAAACCAACACATCGATGTAAGCTCCCACACTGACATGAGTATACACCTAGAAAACCACCAAGAAGTTCAGGAAATCTCAGCACGAGGGGAGCAGGAGGTTAGCCTTCACATTATTTTTGAGATGTTACAAGCATAACAGCTGGCGATTTCTCAACTGCAAAGCCACCAAAAAGCTCCAAGCACAGCAGCACCAGAAATGGCTCCTCGTGCCGAACAGGTACATAAAGGTCAAGTAACAACGAGTCATCAACCAACCCCGATATTATGAAGATTCTCGAGAACCTCGCAAAGAGGATTGAGTCGGGCGAAAAGATGATATAAGCCAACGATAAAAAGGTGGAGACCTACAAATCAAGGGTCGATCAGATTCCGGGCGCACCCCCAATCCTGAAGGGTGTAGATTCAAAGAAGTTCGTGCAAAAGTCATTCCCACAAAAATGCCACTCCAAAGCCCATCCCAAAGAATTCAAAATGCCCAATCTTTCGAAGTACAACAGAATCTCAGACCCCAACGAGCACGTCACTACTTACACTTGTGCGGTGAAGGGTAACGACCTGAAAGATGACAAGATCGAATCCGTCCTACTCAAAAAGTTCGGAGAAACACTTTCGAAAGGGGCCATGATGCGGTATCACAACCTAGCTCCGAATTTGATAGACTCATTTTCCAATCTGGCAGATTCTTTTGTAAGGGCATATGTCGGTTCCATCAAGGTGTCTACAAGAAAATATAATGCCTTCAAAATCAAGCAAAGAGAAAACGAGATGTTGCGGGAGTTCATATCTCACTTTCAAATGGAGAAAGAATTACCACCAGTCTATGTTGACTTGGCAGTGCATGCCTTCACCCAAGGTTTGAACGAACGAAACTCGGTGGCTTCGAAGTAGCTGAAGCAGAATTTGGTTGAATATCCTGCGGTGAATTGGTCGGATGTCCACAAACAATGACAATCAAAGATCAGGGTCGAGGACGACCAAATAGGAGCCCCCTCGGGCAGCTTCTGGCAAAGGAGTCAAAGCGAAACAACGAAAGGTACCAACCATTCACTGAAGTCTAAAGAAATACCCCAAAGCATTACATAACCCAATATGACCGAAGGATAGATTGAGGTCAGAATCCTCGGGGACTCGTGAGCAGAGCCGGATTCGACAGACACACAGGACCGATGGAGACACCCCCCTTGTCAGAATACAACTTCAACGTTGACATTTTAGATATTGTCTCTGCCATTGGTAAAATCAGAGATACCAGGTGATTGAGACATGTACTATCAGATCCGTCACAAACGAACCCTAACTTAGTGTGTGTATTTAACGGCGCACATAGTTATAGGACCGAATATTACAGACAGCTCCGAGAAGTAGCCTGGCTACTCTGCAAAGGACACCTCCGTGAGTTCCTTAGCTAGCCAAAAACTAGTTCTGGGAAAGAGTGGCAAATAGGAAAAATGAAACAGATGAGCCGCAACATTTCATCCACATGATCGTTGGAGGAATCGACATCCCGCAGGAACCCATCATCAAAAGAACAAAAATATTCATCACCAGGGAGAAGCAAACCAGGGTTATATACCCGAATATGGTCTCACATTCAGTGACGAGGACATCGAGGCCCCGTCTCAACCTCATAACGATGCCTTGGTAATTTCTTTCCTTGTGAATACATTTCAAATTAAGCGTGTACTTGTGGATCCAGGTAGCTCGTCCAATATTATCAGATCAAGAGTGGTGGAGCAGCTCGGACTGCTCGACCAGATTGTGCCCGCCTCTCGAGTCCTTAATGGATTCAATATGGTGAGCGAAACAACGAAAGGGGAAATCTTCCTCCCGGTCAATGTGGATGGCACGACCCAAAATGTCACATTTCATGTCATCAAAGGAGGCATGAGGTACAACGCCTTGCTCGGAAGGCCATGGATACACTGCATGAGAGAAGTACCATCAACCCTTCATCAAATGATGAAGTTTCCAACGAAGGACGAAATAAAAACAGTGTATGGGTAACAATTCATGCCCATTGATGCCCTAATTGATGCCTTTGTCCCTTTTGTTCTTCATAATTGTCTGTTCACTTAGAGCATGTTTGGAAGAATGCCTTATAATTGCACAATATCGTAACAACATAGACATGTTTGTTTGGCATAATGTAATAATAATATAATTTGATTGCACAAATATGACAATAATTTTATATTTTAAGATAAATTAATAATAATATCAATTGAATAAATTATTTTGAATGGATAAATAAATGAACTCAATACGTGATAAATATTTTGCATATAAGAAATATTAAATTTTATTTATTATAAGGTATTGATAAGTCACATGTATATGCACTATGGAATTACTACGCATTCTCATCTCCCTCTTGAAAATTAAAGAATACGATTTGTCCCCGTTAATTACATCTAGTTTCATGTGATCAAGTAATTATTTGGTCAGATAAATAATTTAAAACAATATAGTTACATCTAATTATACTCAAATCTAATTATAAGGTAACTTTCCAAATAGTCTCTTAGGAGTATTATTTATTTTCTTCATTTTTTCTACAATCCATTAGTTCGAGAAATTCTAACTTTTAATAAATGAGATTGCTAATAAACATAGAAATGTGGCATTAATAGAAACTATTTAAATGTCTTTTTGTATACCCTCAAAATCGGATAAAAATTGAATTTATATGTGGTTTTAAGGATACATAATGCAACTTGATACAATTTGAGAAAACAGATTAATATTGAAATTAATGATAAGCAAATAAATGCAAGCCATTCAAATTAGATAGTCACAGCCTTGGCTTTTTATAGCCCTCGAGCCAAGATATGTCTCAACTGATGTTAGAACAGAACAACAAGATAATAAGAACTAGAAATGATCAATATACTGCTTTCTTTGTGCGTGTTACAATATGTTTTACAAATGATCAAACCTCCCTTTATATAGTTAGGGAGTCCTACTCTTGATACAATCCTATAAAAGGTAATCAATCTCATGATTTGCTAATTAATCGGCCTCTTTTGGATGCGTGCCGAGATTTTCATTGTAATCTCCAACCGATCCAGGATATTTCGGCCTTATGTTATTCGGTTCGACAAAGTTCCCTCGATTTTGTTCGGTCCTGGAGTCACGAACTCAACAATTTAACTTCATGCCTTGGTTTGATATAAACCAAGGCTCGAGCTATGACCTGCCACATTTCAGTATCGTCTGGTCATACAATGAATGAACCTGGTTTCGACTATATATAGATAGTCCCCTCATTTTTTGGAGAGAAAATGACGAGAAATGATATGAACTTCCGAGCCTTGCTTCGATAAACCGTGATGTAAGTGACAAAAGGTATGTCACGCCAGTCCAATGTCAGTTATTGGTCGGCCACTATCGGTTTTGAACCGTCATTTGCAAACTATAAATATCCTAGCTTTCATTCATTCTAACTTTATTTTTCAAACCTTCTTCTACTCTTGTTCTTTAAGAATTCTTCACTCTCCAACTTTTGTACCCAGATTTTTTGAACCTTTTACAAACTATTAAGCGTAACTCCTTAATTTTATCTTCTTTATCTCTGCTTTAAAATGGCAAAAAATTATAATATTGTTCAACAGAAAGAGACAGCGTCTTCATCACGGCTTACTAGTGATGAACCAGTGGAGGAGCTTCCTCTTTAGGCGTTTATTATCGATGGGTGCTCTATCAGTGTCAATTTCATGATTGAAAAAACTTCCTCCGTTCCACGTCGGTGTGAGCCGATCTCGAGATACATATATTCGATTAATGATAGCCTCCTTCCCAAGGTTAATGAGGATTGCAACTAGGTAGATAAACACGTGGTGGTGCCTTTGCTTGAGGAAGCAATTACTACCCAGTAGAGGATTTTTAGGTGTATACACTTATCCCTTCACGTTGGGCCCATTAGACCCAAGTCATCATTGCCTTCTGTAAGAGGTACGAGGTGACCCTTGGTCAAATTTACCCCTTTTTCTGGAGGACAGTAATTCTCCTCCGCTTTCTGTAAACAAAAACAAGGGATGCACCTTCACTCTTGATCATCTCAAACGCATGTACTGTGACGACCCAAAGGGTCATCACTGTAATTCTCCCTTTCTTTGTGCTTCTGAGGCCTTGAAAACCTCTTATTTTGTTGCCTCGATTTGCATGCACAGTTCGAGCGTGAAGGCGAATTTTTTTTATGTGGAAATATTTGAATTCTGTGTTAAAAACTACGAATTTTGATAATAATATTACAATCGTTGACTTTGGTCAATATTTTAGGTAAATGGACCCAGACCCATGATAGGATTGTTCCAGAGGGTCCGTAAGGAAATTTGAGACCCGAGCGTATACCCGGAATCGAAATCCGAGGTCCCAGGCCCGAGTACGGAACTTTTTCGTGAAATTATTTTCTGAAAATGCTTAAGGAAAAATGAAAATGAGATTTGATAAAAAGTAATGGTATCTGGCTCGTATTTTGGTTCCAACGCCCGCTACAGGTCTTTAATGAGAGTTAAGCACTATCTGCAAAGTTTGGTTGAAATCGGACGTCATTTGACGTGTTTCGGACTAAAAATGAAAATTTTGAAAGTTTTGAACTTTGAAATGAAAATCATGAGTTTTGGAGGTTGATTCTTTTATTTTGATGTTATTTTGGCGATTTGATCGCTCGAGCAAGTCCGTAGGATGTTAATCAGTTAATGTAAGTATTTGGTTGGGAGCCCCGAGGGCTAGGGAGTTTTTCGGGGGTGGTTCGAATGTTTTTGGCTCTTTGAACTTGGCAGATTTCTGCAATTTTGCACAAACATTTTGTTCTTTGCGATCTCATTAAGCCATCCGCGATCGCATAAGGTTACCTTCAGGGTATTGGAAATTCTTCTATGCGATCGCATAGTCTGACCCATGATCGCATAGCTTGGCCAGTCATTTCACTGCGATTGCATTCCCTATATCGCGATCGCATAGTGTTCAAACCCCACCCAGGCCTGACCCCGTCTTTCTTCTACGCGAACGCGTCCTGCGATTGTATTGGCCAACTTCCCCATATCTATGCAATCGCAATCCTTTTTCTGTGATCGCATAGGCCAATTTCCTTTAGCGATTTAATTTAGTCCAGAACTGTGTTTTTTCCGAACTTCTTCAAAAATTCTCTCACGAGCTCTCCCCTTACACTCTCCATTGATGAACTCCAAGCCTCTACTTCACCATAACTCTTTGGGTAAGTGATTCCAATTTCATGCTTCCATTATTTCTTCATCTAATCATCAATTTTTTAGCCCTAAAACATGAAATCAAAGTAGAATTTAGGGGTGTTTGGAATCGAGGTAAGTGTTCGATCTAACTTTGGCTTGAGGGCATAGGATTAGGATGATATTTGCTATGTGCTATGTGGAGTCGGTGTATAGGCATGGTGACAGTTAACTATGCACCCGAGTCTAGCATGATCGTGAGTCATATTTGCTATTAAAATTTCGAAAGAAGGGAACAATTGTGATATTTACTTGTTAAATGCACTATGAAGGGATAATTGAGAAGTAAATGAGATAAGGAAGGAATGTTGGTATTTATCCCTCGCCGGGACTTATTGTTGAGTTGTTCTCCCTTCTCGGGACTTATTGTCGAGTTATTCTCCCTTGCTGGGACTTGTTGTAGAGTTGTTCTCCCTTGCCGGGATATTTTATCTTGTTATATATTCCTTTCCAGTTTGGTTGTGATCGTATATTGGGTGAGGAAGAGAGATATTTTGCACGAAGGGTCTTTCCATGCCACGTTTTGATAATTACGTACGAAGGGTCTTTCCGTGCCATGTTTTCTTGATTATTTGAGCACGAAGGGTCATCTGGTGCCTTGATATGAGAGATATGTGAGGAAAGAACGAAGGGTGATGTCGTGCACTATGTATTAAGAGTTAAAGCATGAAGGATGATGTCGTGCACTATGTATTGAGAGCAAAAGCGCGAAGGATGATGTCGTGCACTATATTTGATAGTTCTGGTGAGATATGAGAGATAAAACATGAAGGCTGGTGCAGTGCAGTTGTTGATTCACTGGCTTTTCTCTATTTAACGTTATTTATTTAGTTACATTTCTTGTTCGTTGGATATATAATTGAAATGTTACAGCCCCAGCATGTCCCCTCCCCATTATCTATTTAAATTTTCGTTATTGCACATATAACTGTACAAGTTGATCGCGGTAGGTCCGGTTTAGCCTCATCACTACCTCGCCGGGGTTAGGGTGGGCACTTACCAGCACATGGGGTTGATTGTGCTGATACTACACTTTGTGCCTTTTTTTGCAAAGGTCAGGACACATCGTATGGACCGCAGCAGTAGCTAGGGAGCGATCCTTCAGTCCAGAGACTCCGAGGTAGTTCACTGGCGTTCGCGCGCCCTAAGTCTCATCTATCTCTTTCTGTTTTTTTATTGTATCAAAATACACTTGTTATACATTTCTTTCATATTGATATTTGTAGAACTCTGTTAGTAGTCCGTGAGTAGTGACACCTGATGCTGGGTAGTGCCATGTCATAGTCTTCCGCACTTTGTTAATATTTCTGTTAAAAGTCTTCCGTGCATTTTATTTAATTATTTCGGTTATTGTATTGTCTAGATTAAAGTTTTATGGAATATTTTAAAAGGGTTGGCTTGCCTAGCTCCTATTGTAGGCGCAATCACGACTCCCGATGGTAGGAAAAATTTGGGTCGTGACACGCTCGGTAAAGTCTGAAGGACTAGTACGGAGACGTTCGTATTTATCCCCCAGAGGCTACAGAGTTAGGAAAAATTTCACTTGTTCATTCTTGTCGTGCGATTCTGTTTCTCAAATATTGATTGTCATTCTACTCGTTTCTTTCGTAGATGGCGAGAACACATGCGTCTTCTTCTTCCACGCAGCAACTCGAGCCCCCAGCAGCAGCTCTCACGAGGGGCAGGGGCCGATGCCGTGCCAGAGGCCGTGGCAGAGGCAGAGCTCAACCCCAGGCAGCAGCTCTAGAGGTGGAGCCTCATATTTACTTTGATGAGGAGGTTCCAGCCCCACCAGCTCCAATAGGCCCAGCTCAGGTCCCAGGAGGGGTGCTGTTTTCCCCGGAACTACAGGATGCTCTCGTCCGCATAGCAGGCTTTATGGAGAGTGTCACTAGAGCAGAATTGCTGCCAGTAGCACCAGCCAATTCTTAGGCTGGAGGAGGGGTTCAGACTGCTGGTACACGTACTCCAGAGCAGGTAGCTCCCCAGACTCAGGTTCCATTTGTTTAGCCCGGAGTGGCAGCCCAAACAGGTATTACAGCTCAGGACTGAGATGGAACGGCCATGTCTTCGGATGCTTTGTGGAGACTTGATCGGTTCTCCAAGCTCTTCACCACCACTTTCAGCGGTACTTCATCGAGGATCCCCAGGATTTCCTATTCAGTTATCATGAGATCCTCTGGACTATAGGAATAGTAGAGACCAATGGGGTCGATTTTTGCACTTTCAGGCTTGTAGGATCCGCCAAGACTTGGTGGAGGAATTATTGCCTATCTAGACCAGTAGGGTCACCAGCTTTGACATGGGATCAGTTCGCAGAGTTATTTTTGGAGAAGTTTCTCCCCGTCACTCAGCGGGAGGCACTTTGCAGGCAGTTTGAGAGCCTGCAGAGGGGCTCCATGATCGTTACACAGTATGAGACCAGATTTATTGACTTGGCACGCCATGCAGGTGTAATACTCCCAACAGAGCGAAAGACGTTTCAGAGGTTTATTGATGGATTGATTCAGCCGATTCGTCTTCAGATGGTTATGGGAGTTGGCAGTGATATTACCTTTCAGGAGGTGGCTAATACGGCCCGCCGGGTAGAGATGGCACTAGTTCGAGGAGGTAGTCAGGGTTCAGACAAGAGGCCTCAACATTTTGGCAGATTTAGTGGTACCTCATATGGAGGTAGGGATTCTTATGACAGAGTTCATCCCCCGAGGCTCTTCCAGTCGGCACTTCAGGTTTCCCATGGTACCCCAGGCGGTGGTGGTCATCAACAATATTATTCAGACCAGCAGTCCTTCAGCGCACTACCAGTTCCCATCAGTGCACCGCCACTTTAGAGCTTCAGGGGAGGACATACCGGTTGACAAGGCCAGAAATCTCAGCCAATGAGGGCATGTTATGGTTGTAGTGACCCAGGTCATGTTGTCAGGTTTTGCCCTCGAGCCCCAAGTAGTTATCAGCAGCAGGATCCTTGCTCTACGATTCAGGCAGCAGGTGATCCACAGGCCGCCCTGCCAGCTAGATGGGGGTAGGGATGATAGAGGTGGATGGAGAGACCGTAGAGGTGGAGCTCGGACAGCCATAGGCAGGGGTCAGCCCGCAGTATATCGTCCCAAAGATATAGTTCAGGGAGGTGGGGGCCAGCCCCGTTGTTATGCATTGCCAGCCAGGCCAGAGACCGAGTCATCTGATGCTGTGATTAGTACTATGTTGGTCTGTGATATGGGGGCTTCAGTATTATTTGATCCCGGATCTACTTATTTTTATGTGTCATCCTATTTTGCACCCTATTTGATCATGCTTAGTGAGGCTTTGGGTATTCCTGTATACGTGTCCACACCTGTTGGTGATTCTATTGTGGTCGACCGAGTGCATCGTTCTTGTGTGGTGGTATTTGATGGTCTTGAGACCCGTGTCGACTTATTGATTTTAGACATGGTGGACTTTGATGTTATATTTGGGATGGATTGGTTGTCCTCGTATCATGCTATCTTGGATTATCACACCAAGACTGTCACTTTGGCCTTGCCAGATTTGCCCCAACTTGAGTGGAAGGGGACCCCAGGTCATGCCACCCGTAGTGTTATTTCGTATGTCAAGGCTCGACGTATGGTTGAGAAGGGGTGTCTAGTATATTTGGTGTATGTTCGCGACTCCAGCGCAAAGGTTCCATCTATCGACTTTGTCCCTATATTTCGGGAGTTCCCCGATGTTTTCCCTTCAGACCTGCCGGGTATGCCGCCCAACAGGGATATTGATTTCTGTATTGATCTGGCTCCTGGCACTCAGCCTATTTCCATTCCGCCGTATCACATGGCCCCACCATAGTTGAAAGAGTTGAAGGAGGAACTTCAGGACTTGCTTGATAAGGGTTTCATTAGACCTAGTGAATCGCCTTGGGGTGCACCAGTATTGTTTGTGAAGAAAAAGGATCGGTCGATGAGGATGTGCATTGATTATCGGCAGTTGAATAAGGTGACGATAAAGAACAAGTATCCACTACCGAGGATTGACGATTTTTTTGACCAGCTCCAGGGTGCCAGGGTGTTATCGAAGATAGATTTGAGGTCTGGTTATCATCAGCTGTGGATTAGGGCGTCTGATGTCCCTAAGACAGCATTACATACTCGGTATGGACATTATGAGTTTTTGGTCATGTCGTTTGGGTTGACCAATGCCCCGGCAGCATTCATGGAGTTGATTAACCGAGTGTTCAGGCCCTACTTGGACTTATTTGTGATTGTATTCATTGACGACATCTTGGTGTACTCCCGCAGTCGGGAGGAGCATGAGCAGCACCTCAGAGTGGTTCTTCAGACTCTGAAGGATAGTCAGTTGTACGCCAAGTTCTCAAAATGCGAGTTTTGGTTGAGTTCAGTTGCATGTCATTCATGTGGACCCGAAGAAGATAGAGGCAGTCAAGAATTGGCCTCGACCAGCTTCAGCTACTGAGATTCGGAGCTTCTTGGGGTTAGCTGGTAACTGCACATGTTTCGTGGAGGGGTTTTCATCCATCGCAGCCCGATGACTAGATTGACCCAGAAGGGCGCCAAGTTCAGGTGGTCAGATGAGTGCTACGCGAGCTTCCAGAAGCTTAAGACAGCTCTGACTACGACACCGGTATTGGTTTTGCCCACTAGACCCGGGCCTTATACTATTTATTGTGATGCTTCCCGTATCGGGCTTGGTGCAGTGTTGATGCAGAATGGCAAGGTCATATTATATGCTTTGGGGTAGTTGAAGATCCACGAGAAGAATTATCCAGTTCATGACCTGGAGTTGGCAACCATTGTTCATGCCTTGAAGATCTGGAGGCATTATTTGTATGGTGTGACGTGTGAGGTGTACACGGATCACAAGAGCCTTCAGTACTTGTTCAATCAGAAAGAGTTGAATTTGAGATAGCGGAGGTGGTTGGAGGTATTGGAAGACTATGATGTTTCTATTTTATACCACCTGGAAAGGCCAATGTGGTGGCCGATGCATTGAGTAGGAAGTCCGCCAGCATGAGTAGTGACACCAGATGTTGTAGAACTCTGTAAGTAGTCCGTGAGTAGTGACACCAGATGTTGGGTAATGACATGTCATAGTCTTGCGCACTTTGTTAATATTTCTGTTAAAAGTCTTTTGCGCATTTTATTTAATTATTTTGGTTATTGTATTGTCTAGATTAAAGTTTTATGGAATATTTTAAAAGGGTTGGCTTGCATAACTCCTACAGTAGGCGCCATCACGACTCCCGATGGTGGAAAAAATTTGGGTCGTGACATGTACAGTTCCCGACTCTATCGAGGGTGATAAATAAAGCTTGACCGTCGGGCCACTAAGGCCCCGTTCTCGAGCATAGATGAGGATAAGGACCGAGGCTGGTTAGGCCGATCCTTTCGAGTGAATACCTTGGACTTAATCCTTGCATAGGACATGCCATTTCCTTATAAATAGAACATGAAGCATAAGTATAACTTCACCTTAAAGATTTTATTTATTGTTTCTACATTTCCCTTCCTTCTTATCGATGTTTTCGTGGTGCAGTTATGGCTTGGATGTTGTAGTTCCTCGACTCACGGAGTGGGTCGAGGACCTTATGTCATAGAGGCCATATTTCGAGCGCACATAGGGTGAATTGTTGAAGGGCGGTGGGAGGCTCGTAGTCATGGTAAGTTTTATTTTCTGATTTAATGATGTTTGATTTTCTCCTCGCGTTGTCGAGTTCTCATTGGTTCTGTTTTCTTTCGCAAGTCTCCCGAAGGATGTTGTTATGAGGCCTCCATGTGGTGACAAAGATGTGCCTCTCGAGTCCCTTTCTCTGAAGCAAGGTGGTAAGAAGAAAAGGAAGAGGGCCCCGAGTTCTCCGGACATGGAAAAGAAAAAAACAAATAGAAGCCTGGTGCATAAACCTAAGGGTAGCACTAGTGCTTGGGCACCTCCTTCATACTCTCTCTACCGGCTCAGGGATGAGTTAGAATAAGAAGAAGAGAACTCCGAATTGGTGGCTCATGTGTGGTTAGGTGTCGTGATGTGAGGGACTTCCAAACAAGTGGGAGCCGAGATCGAATTATCCCCACTCATGGAGGCCAATAAAGGAGCTTTAGCCGAAGCTTCTGAACAAGAAGGGGCGAGGCCACTTTGCCTCGAGATAGGGAAACTTACGACGAGATTGTAGTAGTTTCTTCCTAGACAGCGGCTGCTGTTCCGAATGGCGTACCCAGAGTTAGAGACATCTCCGGTTCACCATTATTTATTGAGTCGATGATCACCAATGCTCAGGCGCTGAAAGAACGATCAATCAAAGAGCCACAAGAGGCGGTAGACTCCTTTAAAAACTTCTTTGATGGCCTAGATTCCACTACCATGGAGGACATCACTGGGTTGGGTGATATACCGATACCGAAGAAGAGTTCATCATCGGGGACGAGTGGACCTGCCTCGAGCCCAAAACTAGTCAACTGTTTCCCTGCCCTAAGTTTGAATCATGACTAGAAGTGATCAGTCATATTATCCATCCCGAAAGATGCTCGAGATCTATCTGCCTTGTAGGGGTGGCTAGTTACCTTTTGTGCTTTGTAACCGACGAGGATCATACCAAGATGAATGAGGTATAGGCACCTGCATGTTCAATGAAACTCAACAGGTGTTGAATCGGGTAACTTCAGACGCTTCTTGATAGTTTTTTGTTTATACTTAGATCAGTATTTAGGGGACCATAACTTCTTTATCTATGTTTGTAGGCCTCGGTACTCCATCATGACTCATTCCTCTACCATCGGGAAGAGCTGGACCATTATGAGGCCGAGGTCCAAAGGCTTATTGAGAAAAATAATACTTACAAGCTTCTCTGTGAGAAAAGAGAAGAAGATGCTAAGGGCCTTTAGACTGAGTTGGAGGTAGCTCAGAAAGATCATGACGACCTGGCTGAGCAGGTAAGAAGCATTTTTGCGGTTAGAGACAACGAAACAGACATGGTGACTAATGGTCCGAACCCATAGGTCCAACAAAACATTGACATGATCAGGTGGTTCCCTAAAGAGGTACATGCAGTAAAGACTGAGACCGAAGAATGGAAAAGGAACATAGATCGCCTAGCCTTAGAAAAGCAAATCGCCCGGGCCCAACTAACTTTGGCTGAAGTCTAGCTTTGAGGTATAAAGGAGAAGTCCTTGGTTTAGGCTAAGAAGGTTGAGGAGCTCCAGTCCTAGTTACGTTCGACAATCTCTGATCGGGAAAGTCTGGCCATGGAGCTTGAAGCGGCCAAGTCGGAGGCCAAAGTATCTTAGGCTAATGCCGATGAGATGGTGGTCGTATATAAGGCATATGCCGAGGCTGCTCAAGTTCAAGAGAGAGACATCACTGAGCATGCTAAATGGCAATCTCGAAGGAGGCCCTTGAGGAAATCTATGCCCAAGGTTGGCTTATCCGAAGGCGGGGAAGACCCCGAGGGTGATGATGTTATCTCCGATGAGCTACGAATAGACTCCATCAATTCATAATCCTTCTTCTCCAGTTCCTCGCCAAGGGATTGATCTATGGCGTTCGCCTTTAGCAGCTCGTACATCTCATGGAACTTGTTGCGGTTGCGTCGATATTTCTCCAAATTGTTAGGAAAATATTGGCCCGAGTGTCGGATCTACGAGCACTCTTAATCTCCACCATGTACGTCTGAAAAATGAGAAGATGGGTTAAAGCCAGGTCGCCAAAAATGAAAAGAACATAAAAGAAAAAGGAAACTTACCCTTAAGCCTATAGCGGCCTCTTCATGCATCAAATCAATTACAAACAGCCCGAAGAGCCTTGCTCTCGGCAACAGAGCACAAAAGGTCAATCTGCGACTCCAGGTCTTCTGTATCCCCAGAGAGGTTGATATCCGATGAGATTTCAAGTATACGTGACGGGCCTCCCGCATGAACCACCAAATGGGTACGGTTATCTTCAAATATCCTCACTTTATAAGGATCAAGATCAGACTCAGATTCGTAGTCGTCGACCACGACACCTTTTCCCCTCTCTACGACCGAAGAAGGAGCATGACCTGGTCTATAAGATGAAGGCCCACCCAAAATAACAGCAACAGCCTCAAGACTCTGACTCTCTATCGCAACAGTCTGTTGATCACTTATAATGGTCGGAATCTCTATCAACGGGTTGATCACGGCGACCGGCTCCACCTCTGCAGATGGGTTAGCATCATTCCCCGTCTCTAACTCCATTAAGGGGATGTCATCTTCTGAACATATCATGATTGACGGAGCTATTCCAGGCTCCACCTGTCGTCTCTTTGACGGTCCCTCGCCATCTTCGGCACATGAAGACTCCCCCTTTGGGCAGACATCAGAAGTTAGAGCCCTAGATTGAGAACCATTTCCATGCACACGGCTACGACTGCTGATTCAACTTGAGCAGCACTTGTTGTAGGTCGAGTAGCAGGCCTTCATACGGGCCAAGCAAAGGACATCGAATGATGAAATGCAAGTGGAGGAGCCTCGCCCTTCGTACTCTCCATGCTAACGATAAATGTCGTATATGCAATGCAACGATCGATCATTTTGAGCTTTGGCGCATTGATCATCAGTCTAAGGCCATGAGCAGCTTCATTTCATGTATATTTACTTGTGCGTATGGTCAAAATTGACGTTCAGGAAGATCATAGTTGAATTTAAACGGAAATTATTATTTTTTTAAAGCTTAAAGTTGGAGAAATGAGCTAGGTTGGAATCTTGAGTAAATGACCTCGGAATCGGGATCCAAAGGTCACAACAGGTTTATGATAAATTCAAACTTGGGCGTATGACCGGTTCAGATTTTGGATAAACCGGGAGCGTATTGGTGCCTATTGTGGAAGTTAGCATTTTAGAAAAAAATTCATCAGTTTGGCTTAATGTGTATTTAAGTGTTGTTGATATCCCTTTGGGATTCCGAGACTTGGAGTAGCTCTGTATGATGATTCTGGAATTGGGAGCGCAATCAGAAGTGTATTCGGAGGTCTGTAGGTCATTTTGAAGCCGTTTGGCTAAAGCTAAAAATTTGAAGGTTTTTGAGAAGTTTGACCAGAAGTGGACTTTTTGATATCGGGGTCGGAATCTGATTTCGAAAGTTTGAGTAAGCCCGTAATGTCAAATATGACTCGTGTGCAAAATTTGAAGTCAATCGGACGTGATTTAATAGGTTTCACAATCGAAAATAGAAGTTGAAAACTTCAAAGTTCATCAAGCTTGAATTGGAGGTCGATTCGTCGTTTTGGCATTGTTTGATGTGATTAAGGCCTCGAGCAAGTTCATAATGTGTTTTGGGACTGGTTAGTGTGATTGGTTGGGGTCACGGGGGTCTCGGGTGGATTTCGGGTGGTTAACAAATTAAAAATTGGGTGTTTGAAACAACTGAGTTTGCTGCTTGTTGGTATTTTCGCTTCTTCAGAAATGGAACCGCAGAAGCGGTCCCGCGGAAGCGGAGGGGGGGACGTAGGAGTGGAAGGGGGGCCAGGACCAAGGAATCGCAGAAGCGGCCCAGGGACCACATAAGCGGCCCCCAGACTGCAGAAATGGCCAGTGCCCTCTTTCCCAAAGCCGTAGAAGCGGCGAAAAGTCACAGAAGTGACAACCGCAGAAGAGGACGAGGCACTGCAGAAGCGGAAATGGCTAGAGAAGAAGCCTTATTTTAAAAGTTGGGAATTGGCCATTTCTTTCACATTTTTCATTTCATTGGGCCCTTTTGGAGCTTGTGCAGAGGGGCTTTCACCTAGCAACTTGGAGGTAAGTTAATCCTACCTATCGTAAGTTAAATGTATAGACTATGGGTAAATTTAACATGTGAAATTAAAGAAAAACAAGGGTTTTAGATGAAAAGCCTAGAATTTAATAAAAATAAGATTTGACCACGATTTTGAGATGGGAATTAAGACAGAATTATATATTTGAATTCCTAAGGTCATGGGTAAACTTTATCTTCGAGAAATTTCAATTTCTGGGCACGTGGGCCCGAGGGAATTTTGGTAATTTCTCAAAATGGAGATGGGAAATTTTATAAGTTCAATTGTTAGCAAGTATTCGAGTATATTCTCAATAGTTTGCCGTTAATTGGCTAGTTTTGGAGCTCAGTGCGTTGGTTCAAGCTTTCGGAAGGATGAAAAAGGCCTATTATGAATCTTCGGGCGAGGTGAGTCTCCTTTCTAATCCTATGAGGGGGAAATTACCTCATAGGTGAGTTAAATTGATTATGTTCTCCTTATTGTGGGGCTATGTATGCATGAGGTGACGAGAGTCCGTGCGTAGCTGCTATTATGCTATTGTCCCGATAGTCTAGGACCCAAAAGCATGTTATACTTGGATTAGTTATGAACCCATTGATGCCTTAAATTGCTTAAATCATATTGAATAAACAAACGAATTCTAAAAAGACTCAAGCTTTGTTTTCTCAGAATATTAAAGAGAATTGACCTTTCTTGGATATTTGCTCCATGTTGACTTCTTGACTGATTATATGTCTGCGTGTTTTTAGTTTCTGTAACGGGCCGATCGCCTCGGTAAAATAGATGCATCTATGGTACGGGCCGCTCGATCCTCGGCATTACTCACTTTACATTCCTGTTGGAGCGGGTCGTCGACCTCGGCATGATTTGCGCATGTGTGTGTTGTTGTCTTGAACTCATTTGAGTTGTTTTATGCCACACTAGGACGCAAGATCATTTTAGTAATAATAACAAGAGATCTAAGGAAATTTTCTACGAAAGAATTATATGACTACTGGTTTTTCCATATCTGGATTAGAATCACGTTTATAAAATAAATCCACTATTTAATATACTTATTAAGGATAAATAGTCATTGGACTACTAGTGAGTGTCAAAGTTGACCATCTCATCTCTACCCCTTCGGGATTAGGCGGGATACTCGCTGGGTACACGATGTTTTTTGTACTCATACTACGCTTGCTGTGCATTTTGTTGCACAGGTATATGTGATTCCAGTGGTCTACTGGGTGTAGCAGCACAGATGATTCTGGGACTAGGTGAGCTGCATCAATAGAGACGGTCGCAGCTAGGGAAGTCCCTTTCCAGCACTGTACTTACTTTTCGTCCACTGTATTCCGGATGAATATTGTATTTTTATTTCTCTTATCAGTAGATGCTTATGCACTTGTGACTCCGGGTTATGGGATGGTTTGAAATATTGTGTTACTGGTTTAACTTTAAAATTTGATTCGAAAATCTATATTATTTAACATTTCTAAATATGGAAGAAAAATCCTGTATTTCAAAAGTGTTAAAACAAGATTTGATTAAGTAATTTGGTTGGCTTGCCTGACAGCAGTTCCCGGCGCCACCACGACCCTTAAGGATTTTGGGTCTTGACAAGCAACAAAGCCAAATTACAAAGTGGAAAACATACTGCGGAAAAGCTACTTACCAGTAAGGGGCTACGCCCATATTTCTCGTAGAAGGACGACCATTCACGAACACCCATCATATAAGGAAGAGTGACATTTACCCATTCGAGGATATCATCGGCAAGCGCATGAGGTAAACTTGCGGCTGCAAAAGCAAGAACAGTTAAATAACCACCCTAAGGGAAGTGGTCGACTATCATTCCAACTAAAGGCACAAAAACTTACGTGCGAAGTTCCATCTGTCAGGGAATCCTGCAGGATCCGCCACAAGGTGCTCGGTCCGCTCATAAATTTAGTTTTCATAAAGCGACAATTGACTCTGTCATCCATCCTCACTACCAGACTCTTCATCCCTTGATGGCGCATGTGGATCATCGTGCCTTGGATGAATTGGGGGAAAAGATATTGAGCATTTTCCTCAACATAACCTCCCGACCAGCAAGCTTCTAAAACTTGAGTAGTATAAGAAAAAATTTATACAAGTACGATGAAAGTTGAGCCGAACACACCTCATAGAAACAGTAGAAATCCACTACCAAGAGGGGAAGGGGAAGCGTATACCCGACAATAAAAGGAGAGGTGTAATGCGCAATATCCCGTGCGATCGAAATTTATGATATCGTCTCCTACCGCCGGCATCATTTTCAACATGGTAAGGGATCCCCCATTTTGTCCTCAGCTCTGAAATCCCTGCCTCAGTCATAACCGAGGGAGCAGTTTCCGGCCGGACTGTAAAAATCGTTCCACGGCTTCCCAGGGCGAGACAATATTTCGACCGTCTCGGAATCCCCTTATCTTCTATCACTTCTACTCCTCCGGAAGCAGGAACATCACTTTTCGACGCCGGAATTACGTCAGGTTTATCAGCACGGGAAAAACCACCAGCCATTTGTATCGATTGAATAAAACAAAGGGCTTAAGAAAAAGAAAAGATGGGGATGAAAATTTTTGGCTAATCGAAGAGGGTCGTAAATCTCAAAGTATCTAAAAAGAGGAAGATCCACAATGTTCTCTCAACAAAGGCATGAAAGTGTACCAATCGAATGGTGTAATTTCTCTATTTATAAGGACATAAATTCCCCAAGTGGGAAACCCAAGAGTTGCCAATCGAAACTGATAAGGGCCAAAACGGTTCAACCACCAGAAAACGTGTGTCATAATAATAGTAGGCACGAGCGACGTTTTAAAACGAACAAATGCTTTGATTTCGAACGGCTGCGACGGTCGAAAGGCACTGTTATAACGTCGTCCATTGCTTCGATTTGAAAACTACGTCCAAGGCATGAACGGTCAAATTTTTCCTAGGTATTCAAAATTATGATCCGTTTGCCGGGCCCACCAGTAGACGACCCCGACGGAGGAAGGGACTAACTGTATATGTCAAAATCTGACCACGGTAGCCGACCCAGCTCGAACCCCGTCTAAGGGGCGGGGTAGCGAGGACCATCACGACCTACTTCATCCTAAGTACCTACAGTGTACGGTAAGTCAAAGACAATATTCAAATAATGACAAAAAAGTCACAGCGTGAAGGCACACCGACCGGAGAAGGTAGCCATGGTCTCGTAACTATATATAGGGGATGAATTCCCACACAATAGGGGGCTTTTTCGTTTCTCTCTATTCTCTCCTTCTATTTTCTTCCATAAAGGATGTAAAATCGATAATCTCCATGGTCCCATGAAAGAAGAAGAAATAACAAAGATGAATGAAGATTGTTCGCTCTTATTTCATTTTATTTATTAATTTCCGATTCATTTTCAGATTTGAGATTTATTATGCTTGGTTAAGATTGACCTTAGCGTTATTATTAGTTGTTTTAATCAAAAAAGTTTTGACATCTTTTGGTCAAACAATTATCATGTACTAAAAGGGTGTTTATTTTTATAAACGATTTTAATTTAAACAAATCTAGATTCATTGTTTCACATTCTATTGTCGCCTAGTCACCCTATTTAAATCTAATTATGTTCTTCACAATTATGCACTACTCATCTTTCGCTCATTTTTTTTTTCTATAGTTTTTTTTTTCATTTTTCTTTTGGTCAAAGTTTATAAGATAAGTTATTCAAATGTTTGAGAAATTTGAATCTTTCCCATTTCAACTTGTTTAAAACTAAAGTTTGTGTCTAGCCTATTCCCATGAGAAGTCAAGAAATTTAATTTAAACTGAAGAAAGAACAACTAACTTTCCTAACTTAACCAAGGTTTTGGAGAAGAAAAATATTTACTCACAATATAAATTGATATAAAAATACATATATTGTTATAAACTAAAGCAAAAGACAAGAACAATAGAACAAGAACAATAGCAGTAGAGAGAAGAGTAGAGAGAGTTCTTCTTATTGAGTTGAGAGGGGTCTCAAGGGATGATTTACAATGGTATGGGGCACCTCTATTTATAGGGGAGAGAAAGATTTAGCTACCACTAATAGAACTCTAAAATCTCTCTAATTAGATACATTAAAGACATTCACCTTAAATAGAAGTGTAAGAATCTTCTATTTCATAACACTCCCCCTTGAATGTCTATTCAATGATGTGCCTCATAAAACCTTAAAACCAAAACCCAATGGGAAAAATTAAAGTAAGGAAAAAGAGTACACATGTTTGAATATGCGCCTATTGGTTGCCTCGTTAAAAACCTTGCAAGGAAAACCCAGTGGGACAAAACCTTGTAAGGGAAAAAGAGTGCAACGCGCATTGACTCCCCCTAATGAGTACATCGATTTATATCCTTGAGCATTTGCATTCCAATCTTGTGCATCATCTTCAAAACGATCTTTGGTAGATGCTTGATGAATAAATCAACCATATTGACTTGAATAAATATTCCGCACCTGGAAATCATCATTCTTGATAGATATGAACATCTTCATATGATGTCGTGGAATAACACTTCAATATCTCCATAGATGCATTCTCAATGCCATCATGCTTATAGTTATGGCAAGATACATATGTACACAAATTGTACTAAGGATGTGGTACTTCAGGACCAAGGATTGCATATGCTTCAAGCAACTTAAATCTTTCAAGTTAAGTCATGTAAGTCACATAATAAACTTTAGCTGCATATCAAGCTTTCATTAGTGATACTGACCAAATAAGATATCGAAAACTGACTATACATACCTTTGCCTTTATACTTTCAAGCATATGAACTATAGGTTCAAAGCTACATGTCTTTCATATGGAATCAATTCTTCTTGAATTGTATCTCTTCCATTTAGTTACTTTCTTTGAGTCAGCAAATGCGTATAGCATGCTTTGCAATATGTTGCAATTGCATTTCCCTTTTATGAACTACAGGTTCATATCATGATATTCGGGGATATACATATGCAAATGAAAATTCATCCCATGTAACACTTTCTCAAGTGTTTATCATGTCTCCCCCTCATGTTAGTAAAGCTAACATGTTTCCTCAACTTTGGGAAATCATCTTTGTGCATTATGTCAATATACACAGCACCTTAATATAAGATGAAATTATTTGGTTCCTGACCTTGAACCACTTATGAGGGGAGAATATACTCTCGTATACAACTTATATCAAACTGATATATATATATATAACTTAGTTCTCATAAGAAACAGTTTAGCTATTAAGTGGAAGCACTCAATAATTATCTTGCTAAACCAACTTTAATATAAACCAACTTATCAAGATGAACTGTCTTGAGTAGAGAATCTGGAAACTATGCTCGAAATTAGATTACTGAGCGATTTACCTCGCAAGCACTGCCAGGCTGCGGGTTAATAACAATGGCGCATGTAACCATTCCATAGATGCATCATATGTGGTATACATGGCAGGTGAATGGGCCCATATTCACCTTTGATATTTCCAGAATTTAGGGGCTTCAACCCGAACTCTTTAGTTGGTCAGTTCATTACTGAGAACAAGAACTTTCTAGTTCTTTGATATTCACCTATGTGAATTTGCACATCATACTTCAAATGAGATGGCTAACACGAATGTCAACTGACTAAATTATCAATATTGGTAAACTTCTAATTTACACCATGACATGTGCACTTATCAATAAACTTCGGGTTTATTATGACATGGGTTTTATACCAATAGATATCCACTTTATTGTGGCATTCTTTCTTTTGTGTAGTACAAACTGGAGAACAAAGCGGGTAGCTTCTCATATACAAATTACCCCGCTACAAGTTGTAGTAATAGGAGAATCAAAGCCTTCCTTTATTTATAGTCTCAATATCATCAATCGCCTTCGCGTGTACTTTTGGAAACTGGATAAGTTTCTTTGAGACTTACTACAGCACAATACTCAATTGTGTTTCTCCAACATAGTAATAATTGGCTCTTCGAGAGCTCTCAATTAACTTTGTACTACCACAGGTTCATCAACATCCGTGTGGTGAATATCTTTCTTAAAGAGAAAGTTATACCATTATGGTCATGTCAAACTTATATGCAAGATATGTTTCTTGCATTATCGTTGTCCTTTAATGGTCATATTTCCAAAATACTTTGGCGTACAATAGGTACGCGACCAACGATCATTCATGCCATATATCATCTCAAGCCTCCTTCTAGGGGTGAGGGTGGTATCATCTCAAGCCTCCTTCTAGGAGTGAGTGTGGTATATTCAATACCAATTTCATGTTCATATTCTTCCAACATTGAATATGTATTTGTGAATCACATTCACTTCGAG
This sequence comes from Nicotiana benthamiana, assembly GCA_034376525.1. Lineage (NCBI taxonomy): Eukaryota > Viridiplantae > Streptophyta > Magnoliopsida > Solanales > Solanaceae > Nicotiana > Nicotiana benthamiana. Next base: position 47,392,627 of record CM067323.1, read on the forward strand.
GATATGTGATTTTGTTATCCTTTTCAAATCTATAAATGCTTCAGGCATTTGATTTGCTATTCTTTGCAAATGGATAATCTTTTGTGCCTCTTTCTTTCAAATAGAGGTATGTGGATCAAGATGAGATAATGATGCATTTTTCCACAAAATTTCCCGTTTGGTTTCACCAACTTCTCCCCCTAATTTTGGGAAAAGTGTCTCATCAAATTGACAGTCTGCAAATAGTGCAGTGAACAAATCTCCTGTCAATGTTTCGAGGTAGCGAATAATGGAGGACGCGTCAAACTCAACATATATTCCTAACCTCCTTTGCAAACCCATTTTGGTGCGGGATGGCGGTGCTACAGGCACATATACTGCGCATCCAAAGCTTCTTAAATGGGATATATTGGGTTCATGACCCAAAACCAATTGCAATGGGGAATATTTGTGTCAATTCGTCAGTCAGAGACGAACTAGCATTGCTGCATGCAACATGGCGTGACCCCAAACCGAAGTGGGCAGCCGATGAACTAGCATTGCTTCATGCAAAATGGCGTGACCCCAAACCGAAGTGGGCAGCCGACAAACTAGTATTGTTGCATGCAAAATGGCGTGAACCCAAGTCGAAGCGGGCAGCCGAAAAACTAGCATTGTTGCATTCAAAATGGCGTGAACCCAAACCGAAATGGGCAGCCTCGTTTTCGTGAAGAATTCAAGATTATTCTCATCTATTGTCTCAATATGATATCCATTTTGAATGATATCTTTAAAACTCAACAAGTTCCTTTTAGACTTGGAGGAGAACATTGCATTCTCTATGATTAACGTCATGCCTTTGGGCAGAGTTACAATTGCTCTTCCGGAGCCTTCAATCAATTTACTACTTCCATAGATTGTAGTAATGTTTGCCTTACACAATTACTCTTCTTTTCTTTGAGTATTGTATGTGTAGTACATGAATCAACTAGGCAAATACTTTTACAATTGGACGTTGGTCCAAGTTCGCTTTGTGAGATATCCATATTTGCTATCCCATAGTTTAACATACAAAAGAAATACACGAACATAAGAATAAACAAGTTCAATTCTTTTTGTGTCACATAATATTTTCAAAATCTGCTACTAACAGTTGGCTAACAAAATCAGATATGTTATCCATAATCAATTCCTTTGCAGTTTGAAAATTTCAGCGTTTTTCATAAGACAATCGATTATTAAACACACACAATCGATTGTTTGAACATAGACAATCGATTGTTAAACACACACAATCGATTATTTGTTATTTTTGAAAAACTTCGGATCACACTGTCTTAAGACAATCGATTGTTAGACATAGACAATCGATTGTTGGTTATTTTTGAAAAATTCCAGACCTCACTGTTTCAAGACAATCGATTGTTAGACAAAGACAATCGATTGTGGATGATTTTTGAAAATTTTCAGACCTCACTGTTTTAAGACAATCGATTGTTAGTCAACGACAATCGATTGTTGATCAATTGTTTTTCAACTTTAATGCGAAAATAGTTGATAATCGACTAGTTTTTCAGGCTAGTCGATTACCCCCACTGGAAAATAAAAGTTTTATTGATATTTGAGCATATTGAGAACTAATACAAATATCATATCATGAACTAGCTAATACGAGCTAATACTAATGACTATTAGTTTATTCATTAACTAATACAAATAAATCAAACAGCTCCATCTTCTTTCATCACCGATCCATCATCGATTAGGTGGTCTATCTTCCCATCGGGTTGCTTAAAGAAGTCTGCCATATTCAAGTTGTCGTCAGAGACAAAATTCGTTATGGGGCGTTTACTCTTTCGAGATGCTTAATAAAGGTCAACCAAATGTCTTGGTATACGGCAAAACTTAGACCAGTGCCCGTTTTCACCGCAACGATAATATATAGTTTATGAACTATTTGCTTTTGGATTCTTATCGTATCGTGCTAGTGGCAGATGGGTGAATCCTTGATGTTGAGATATTCAATCTTCAAACTTTCATCAAGGTGATGGCGCAAGAAAATCAAGGCCTTTATACAGTTTCAAACCTTCCTTAAGGTAATGGCGCAAGAAAATCAAGGCCTTAGCATAGGTTCAAACCTTCATCAAGGTGATGGCGCAAGAGAATCAAGGCCTTAGTATAGTTTTGGGTGGATGCACTATTTCTGTTTTTAATGGCGTCTTCGAGACCCATAGCATCAAAGTGGATTTCATCATCCAACACCATAGTTCTTGCCCGAAATTTCGAGGGCAACGAACTTTCTTTTCATATGACACAATTACATCAAGAGCGTGTTCATACTTACGGGCTCTATTACAATTATCACATTCACTTCAGGGAATGGATCAAAATCATGTGCTTTACACAAGCTGCTACCACATTCTCTAAAGGGAATGGAGCAAATTCAATTGGACGGAATTCTTTGTCACGTCCACAATCATACATGAATTTAATCATGGCAGGACATAGAGATTTTACCACTTCGTGTGGTTATAATTTCTCACAAACTCCATTAGAGTTATAATCAAACTTTGTATATAAAATTTATAGAATTCCAAGAATTTGAAAAGAAAAAGTAAATTACTTACCTTTAAGGTATACCAAATATATTTTCAATATTTTCTTCCTTTCTTCCTTTCCTTTCTTTCTTTCCTTTCTTTCTTTCCTTTTTCTTTTCAACTTTTCGTTTCTTTCTGCCTCCTCCTTTTTTTTTTTTCTTTTTCTTTCTTCATTCTTTCTTTGAAGAAAAACCCTACACAAGTAAAAGTTAAGACAATCGAAAATTAAATTAGGAAGAGGGAAATACCTTGGATTTTCGAGAATGATACTTGAGACGGTAGAATCTCGTGCTGATAACGTGTTATAAACTAAAGCAAAAGACAAGAACAATAGAACAAGAACAATAGCAATAGAGAGAAGAGTAGAGAGAGTTCTTCTTATTGAGTTGAGAGGGGTCTCAAGGGATGATTTACAATGGTAGGGGGCACCTCTATTTATAGGGGAGAGGAAGATTTAGCTACCACTAATAGAACTCTAAAATCTCTCTAATTGGATACATTAAAGACATTCACCTTAAATAGAAGTGTAAGAATCTTCTATTTCATAACATATATATTATAATGAAATTATTATTGTATAAAAGTTAGTTAAATCAATAATTAGCGATTATTGAGGCGCAATTTAAAGCAGATCTGAAAATCTGGGGCACGTGACTACATCTTTGGCTCCGTGATGCCACAAATAAAAAAAGGACGACATGTGACCACATAGTACATTATTCTAATTTATTGTCATTTTCGAAGAATATAATATATTGTGTAGTGCTGGGTATTGGATTATCATGTTTAAACAGAATTTTACCTTTTAATAAAATAATGGATACAGTCGTACATACTTGTTTGGCGTCGGATTATTCAACTCTAAGATCCATTTATTAATTTAATCAACTATGATTATGTAATATATTCAAATTGATGGAACAAAAGAATTGGGCTAACGTTGTTGGTATTTATACTTCAGTTCATATAATTTCCTCTTTTTTTTTCTTTGCTTAAAATATAAATTCCACTTTGAAAAAGAATCTCCTTTTTTAGGAATAGTTAATTGCCGTCTCATGTACAACTTTGCCACATATTCATCTACTTCATAAATTGATTCAAGACCATGAACAATGATTACGAAATTAATGGTAATGCTTTTATTTTTCCCAAAAATACTCCCTCTACAAATTGGTCAAATTAACCATCAAAGTCCAATCGAAATGTAATGGGGATAATGTTGCTCCCTCCGTCTCAAATTTTTTATCGTATTACTCTTTTAGTCTTTTATACGTCCTTAATTAGACGGAGTTTTAAATTATTATCGTAAAATATAATATCTCTAAAATAAAAATAATTTAAGATAACTATTTTTAGAAATCACGAAAGATAAATTAAAACGAAAGGAGTAATAATTTTCATGGTTGAAACTCATGAAAGGATGAAAATGTCTATCATAAATCAGTAGACAACGCTAAGGGAAACATTTCGGCAATAGAATTAGTTACTTCCTATAGCAAAGGTTAATACCTTATTTATTTTAAATAAATACCCTTTAAAAAAATTATATTTCATAGCTATATTTAAATTTTTATAGTCAAATATCTATTTATGGTCACCTCCTACCCATAAGCCATAAAATAAGCTTTGTATTATTTTTCTCTCTCATATCCCCTCAAATCTCTCCTATCCCCTACCCCATATCTACTCTCCCTCCCTCCCTCCCTCTCTCTCTACTTACCCTACCAGCTGTTATCCGCCTCCGAACGCCTTCACGCTTCTCTCTATCCCTCAGTCCCTCTCATAACTAACTGGGTCAAATCGCCTCCGACGTGATTACAAGTAGATAAGGCCTTAAAAGTCGTCTCCACGTTTCGGTCCGGCGAGGAGAAAGAGAGTGAAATTGTGCTTGGGATATTGAATTTAAGGATTTCGCGGTAGAGGTATTTGCATATGCTATCGTTTCGGGGGCTGGGAAAAGAGCTGTTGAAGCGGGTTCTGTTGGGGGCTTTTGGGATTGTTGGTGTTGGTGCGGTAGTGAAGCCCGAAAAAGAATTGGTTGCGGCGACAATTAGTGCTTACTCGCTTGGTGTTGCAACTTTGGTATACGTAAGCGTAGGTTTGTTATTGAACAAAAGCGACGAAGTTGGGGGCTAAGCAACTTAAATTTTTTTAAATATATTTCAATGTATCTCGCTATAGTTCATTGTATTCATTATCTTTTTTTCATTATATTTCAATGCATCTCGTGGTATTCTATGTATTTCGTTGTATTCATTATTTTTTTCATTGTATTTCAATGTATCCCGTTGTATTTTATTGTATTCACTATTTCGCTATATGCCATGAATGTATTCATTTTTTTTTAATTAATATAATTTATGTATCAGTTGTATTATATAATTTCTCTGAAGATTGCCATATTTTTGGGGTATTTTCCGGTTAAGAATCTTTTTTTTATAACTTGAAAAAATATTAATTAGACGGAGTTTTAAATTATTTTATTCTTATTTATATCGTAAAATATAATATCTCTAAAATAACAAATAATTTAACATAATATTTTTAGAAATCACGAAAGATAAACTAAAACGAAAGGAGTAATAATTTTCATGGTTGAAACTCATGAAAGGATGAAAATGTCTATCATAAATCAGTAGACAACGCTAATGGGAAACATTTCGGCAATAGAATTAGTTACCTCCTATAACAAAGGTAGATACCTTATTTATTTAAATAAATACCCTTTAAAAAAATTATATTTCATAGCTGTATTTTAATTTTTATAACCAAATATCTATTTATGGTCACTTCCTACCCTTAAGCCATAAAATAAGCTTTGTATTATTTTTCTCTCTAATATTCCCTCAAATCTCTCCTATCCCCTACCCCATATCTATTCTCCCTCTCTCTCTACTTACCCTACCAGCTCTTCTCCACCTCTGAACGCCTTCACGCTTCTCTCTATCCCTCCGTCCCTCTCATAACTAACTGGGTCAAATCGCCTCCAACACGATTACAAATAGATAAGGCCTTAAAAGTCATCTCCACGTGTCGGTCCGGCGAGGAGAAAGAGAGTAAAATTGTGCTTGGGATATTGAATTTAAGGATTTCGCGGCGGAGGTATTTGCAGATGCTATCGTTTCGGGGGCTGGGAAAGAGCTGTTGAAGCGGGTTCCGTTGGGGGCTTTGGGATTGTTGGTGTGGTTCGGTAGTGAAGACCGAAAAAGAATTAGTTGCGGCGACAATTAGTGCTTATGCGCTTGGTGTTGCCACTTTGGTATACGTAAGCTTAGGTTTGTTATTGAACAAAGATGACGAAGTTGGGGGCTATGCAACTTAATTTTTTTAATATATTTCAATGTATCTCGTTATATGTCATTGTATTCATTCTCTTTTTTCATTGCATTTCAATGCGTCTCGTTGTATTCTATGTATTTCCTTGTAGTCATTGTCTTTTTTCATTGTATTTCAACACATCTCGTTGTATTCTATGTATTTTATTGTATTCACTGTTTTGCTATATGCCACGAATGTATTCATATTTTTTTTAATTAATATAATTTATGTATCAAATGTATTATATAATTTCTCTGAAGATTGCTATATTTTTGGGGTATTTTTCGGTTAAGAATATTTTTTTATAACTTGAAAAAATATTAATTAGACGGAGTTTTAAATTATTTTATTCTTATTTATATCGTAAAATATAATATCTCTAAAATAACAAATTATATAAGATAACTATTTTTAGAAATCACGAAAGATAAATTAAAACAAAAGGAGTAATAATTTTCATGGTTGAAACTCATGAAAGGATGAAAATATCTATCATAAATCAGTAGACAACGCTAAGGGAAAAATTTCGGCGATAGAATTAGTTAACTCCTATAGCAAAGGTTGATACCTTATTTATTTTAAATAAATTCCCTTTAAAATTATATCTTATAGCTATATTTTAATTTTTATAGCCAAATATCTATTTATGGTCACCTCCTACCCTTAAGCCATAAAATAAGCATTATTTTTATCTCATATCCCCTCAAATCTCTCCTATCCTCTACCCCATATCTACTCTCCCCCTCCCTCCCCCTCTCTCTACTTACCCTACCAGCTGTTCTCCGCCTCTGAACGCCTTCACACTTCTCTCTATCTCTCAGTCCCTCTCATAACTAATTGGGTCAAATCGCCTCCGACGCGATTACAAGTAGATAACTCCACGTTTCGGTCCGGCGAGGGGAAAGAGAGTGAAATTGTGCTTGGGATATTGACTTTAAGGATTTTGCGGTGGAGGTATTTGCATGTGCTATCGTTTCGGGTGCTGGGAAAGAGCTGTTGAAGCGGGCTCCGTTAGGGGCTTTTGGGATTGTTGGTGTTGGTGCGGTAGTGAAGCCCGAAAAAGAATTGGTTGCAGCGACAATTAGTGCTTACGTGCTTGGTGTTGCCACTTTGGTATACGTAAGCGTAGGTTTGTTATTAAACAAAGACGACGAAGTTTGGGGCTAAGCAACTTAATTTTTTTAAATATATTTCAATGTATCTCGCTATATTTCATTGTATTCATTATCTTTTTTTCATTGTATTTCAATGCATCTCATTGTATTCTATGTATTTCGTTGTATTCATTGTCTTTTTTCTTTGTATTTCAATGTATCCCGTTGTATTCTATGTATTTTGTTGTATACACTCTTTCGCTATATGCCATGAATGTATTCATATTTTTTAAATTAATATAATTTATGTATCAAATATGTTATATAATTTCTCTGAAGATTGCTATATTTTTGGGGTATTTTTCGGTTAAGAATATTTTTTTATAACTTGAAAAAATATTAATTAGACGGAGTTTTAAATTATTTTATTCTTATTTATACCGTAAAATATAATATCTCTAAAATAACAAATTATTTAAGATAACTATTTTTAGAAATCACGAAAGATAAATTAAAATGAAAGGAGTAATAATTTTCATCGCTGAAACTCATGAAAGGATGAAAATGTTTATAATAAATCAGTAGACAATGCTAAGGGAAAAGTTTCGGTGATACCTCATTTATTTTAAATAAATAACCTTTAAAAAATTGTATTTCATAGCTATATTTTAATTTTTATAGCCAAATATTTATTTATTGTCACTTCCTTCCCTTAAGCCATAAAATAAGCTTTGTATTATTTTTCTCTCTCATATTCCCTCAGATCTCTCCTATCCCCTACCCCATATCTACTCTTCCTCCCTCCGTCCCTCTCTCTCTGCTTACCCTACCAGCTCTTCTCCGCCTTCGAACGCCTTCACGCTTCTCTCTATCCCTCCGTCCCTCTCATAACTAACTGGGTCAAATCGCCTCCGACGCGATTACAAGTAGATAAGGCCTTAAAAGTCGTCTCCACGTGTCGGTCCGGCAAGGAGAAAGAGAGTGAAATTGTGCTTGGGATATTGAATTTAAGGATTTCACGGTCGAGGTATATGCAGATGCTATCGTTTCGGGGGCTGGGAAAGAGATGTTTAAGCGGGCTCCGTTGGGGGCTTTTGGGATTGTTGGTGTGGTCCGGTAGTGAAGCCCGAAAAAGAATTAGTTGCGGCGACAATTAGTGCTTACGCGCTTGGTGTTGCCACTTTGGTATACGTAAGCTTTGGTTCGTTATTGAACAAAGACGACGAAGTTGAGGGCTAAGCAACTTAATTTTTTTAAATATATTTCAATGTATCTCGCAATATTTCATTGTATTCATTATCTTTTTTTCATTGTACTTCAATGCGTCTCATTGTATTCTATGTATTTCATTGTATTCATTGTCTTTTTTCATTGTATTTCAATATATCTTATTGTATTCTATGTATTTTATTGTATTCACTGTTTCGCTATATGCCATGAATGTATTCATAATTTTTTAATTAATATAATTTATATATCAGATGTATTATATAATTTCTCTGAAGATTGCTATGTTTTTGGGGTATTTTTCAGTTAAGAATGTTTTTTTATAACTTGAAAAAATATTAATTAGAGGGAGTTTTAAATTATTTTATTCTTATTTATATCGTAAAATATAATATCTCTAAAATAACAAATTATTTAAGATAACCAGTTTTAGAAATCAAGAAAGATAAATTAAAACGAAAGGAGTTATAATTTTCATGGTTGAAACTCATGAAATGACGAAAATGTCTATCATAAATTAGTAGACAATGTTAAGGAAAAAATTTCAGCAATAGAATTAGTTACCCCCTATAGCAAAGATTGATACCTTATTTATTTTAATTAATTTTCCTTTAAAAAATTATATTTCATAGATATATTTTAATTTTTATAGCCAAATATCTATTTATGGTCACCCCCTACCTTTAAGCCATAAAATAAGCTTTGTATTATTTTTCTCTCATATCCCCTCAAATCTTTCCTATCCCCTACCCCATATCTACTCTCCCTCCCTCCCTCTCTCTCTACTTACCCTACCAGATGTTCTCCGCCTTCGAACGCCTTCACGCTTCTCTCTATCCCTCCGTCCCTCTCATAACTAACTGGGTCAAATTGCCTCCGACGCGATTACAAGTAAATAAGGCCTTAAAAGTCTTCTCCATATGTCGGTCCGGCGAGGAGAAAAAGAGTGAATATTGTGCTTGGGATATTGAATTTAAGGATTTCGCGGTGGAGGTATTTGCAGATGCTATCGTTTCGGGGGCTGGGAAAGAGCTGTTGAAGCGGGTTCCGTTGGGGGCTTTTGGGATCGTTGGTGTTGGTGCGGTAGTGAAGCCCGGAAAAGAATTGGTTGCAGCGACAATTAGTTCTTACGCGCTTGGTGTTGCCACTTTGGTACACGTAAGCTTAGGTTTGTTATTGAACAAAGATGATGATGTTGGATGCTAAGCAACTTAATTTTTTTAAAATATATTTCACTGTATCTCGCTCTATTTCATTGTATTCATTATCTTTTTTTCATTGTATTTCAATGCATCTCGATGTATTCTATGTATTTCGTTATATTCATTATTTTTTTATGTTGTATTTCTACATATCCCGTTGTATTCTATATATTTTATTGTATTCACTGTCTCTCTATATGCCATGAATGTATTCATATATATTTTTAAGTAATATAATTTATGTTTCAGATGTATTATATAATTTCTCTGAAGATTGCTATGTTTTTTTAGGTATTTTTCGGTTAAGAATCTTTTCTTATAACTTGAAATACAAAATTTGTGTGAGTTAATATTGAGTTTGTTGGGTTATATTAGGAGTCTATTATGTTAATTGATTCACTTTCCGTTTAAAAATAGTGTAATCCCCTGTTTCACGCCGTGAATACAGTCGAATTCAATAATCTGTCAAAGTGTAATCATATGTTTTATGCCATGAATAAAGTCGAATATACTCAAATACTGATTAGCTGGACTTTCCTGATTCACGCCTATCTTTCTATTATATTCATGAATACAATAGCTCAAAATACATCTAATACATCTTATAACAACAAAAAACGTATCTACGATCCGTAATATAGCAAATAATATCTACATATAGCTATTTATCACTAAAAGATACTCCATCCGGTCCAAAATAAGTAATTTTTGGTTGTTTTCATACATATTAAGAAATTTACCTTTTAACATTAATTAGCAATAAAATTAATCATATTAATCTTTACTATCTCTTCATATAAATATTCTTAAAACATACTCCAACATTAATTATTCCAAGAATAATGTAAAAAAAAATAATTAATTCGTTCTTGAAATCTCAAAAAATCACTTATTTTGAATTACAAGAAAAAAAACTAAAAAATCACTTATTTTGAATAAAAAGGATAATTGCTTTATGAAAATTTCTCTAATTAATTTCGTTGTCGGTTTTAATGGTTTGATTAAAACCTGCAGGTGTTGGGTCCTAAATTTTATCACCTCTTTATGACATTTGACATTTTCATGATTTTGTAGCTAAAAGATGTCAACCATCACATGGCTCCATTATATCTATGGGCACTTACTATAAAAATTCTATCCGATATGGCGATATCATTGGAAAAAGAAAGCATGAAAAACGGAAGAGGCCATCAAATGGACCTAATACATTTTTCCCTTTTGCATGTGGAGTGTCTATTTATGGCTATTTTTGCAAACTTTCTGGATTGTATGAGAAAAGGATAAATAGCTATGATATTTTATGAAATTAATGGTGCCTAATCCCTCTTTCCAATTGAAGAAAGCTCTAATTCAATGATTTCTTTTGTACACAAACTTATGATTCACCAAATTCAAAAAAGGACTTTAATTATAAAAGTAACATTATTTGACCTAGCAACTTGAATGGACAGAGCTCATGGGTGATGAAGAAGACCGGAGAACTAGGTTGATGACCTCATTGCACTTTGGAGTGTACTCGCTTTAGGTTAGCCCAAGTGACTAAGCATACATCATAATATTCAAGCAGGGACGGAGTTCAAAGGGAGAATAGAATATACGGGTTCGGCCGAATTCAATAGCTTTGGTGCAAATCACATATTTATCTTAAGAAATTCATTAAATATGTACAGATTATTAGTTTAGAACCTAGTAACTTCAAAGATTTAAAATTCTAAACCCATAAATTTTAAATCCTAACTCCGCCTCTAACAGAGTTAGATGGGTAGAAAAGGGTTCAGGCGAACTTCTTTCTTCCGAAAATTATATTGGGCATATAAGGTTATTTTTTTCACATACGTATATTACATGTTGAATTCTGTTAACTTCTTCACATAATTACTTTTTATGATTTTTTGAATTTTTTGATAAAAAATTTGATTCCGCCACCGAGTTTGCATGGTCCATAGTCCATACCAATATATTATTATCCCACACAGTTGCCGCATTCTATTGCCATCTCCATTCCCTAATAAATTAACCTACCCTAACTGTTCTCCAACCACTCCATAACATGATCAACTCATGCCTAAACTGTATTTGTCAATGCAGTTGTATTGGGCCTACAAGGTCAATCTTTTCGGAAAAATTCAAAAATAACTAAATTTACAAATAGTAATTAAAAAATAGTCATAATTTTAAAAATAATTATAATTTAATTCCTTTTATTTAAAGATAAATCTGAAAGAAAACACTGTTCAAAATCCGAAAATATTTTGGCATAATATACTGGAGTTCGAATTTCTTACATGTGAATTTCCAGCGTAATATACTGGAGTTTCAACATAATATAATGGAGTTCTAATATACTATACTAGAGTTTTAGCATAAGATACTGGAGTTTCAACATAATATTTTGGTCCATCACAAAATGCTGGAAGTTCATACAAAGGTACACCATCCAGTATATTATGCTGGAATTTTAAGTGTTGCAGCAAAATAGTCGTTATTTTTAATAACTTTGAAAACACTGACTATCTTTCAGTTACTGGTCCAAAAATAGGCCAGCCCGTGCTATTTTCACAATCTTTTCTAATGTTAATTTCACAAAATATGTATGCTTTGCAAGTGCTAAATGTAAGTTCCTTTACTTACTCGGGAGAAATTCAAAAATATCAGATTTACAAGTGGTCATTCAAAAATAGCCACAATTTCAAAAGTCATTGAAACTTAGCCACTTTTCCTGTAAAGATTAATTTTTAACGAAAAAACTGTTCAAAATCCAGTAAAATACTCTAGTATAATATATTGGAATTCAATATACTGAAATTCCAGCATATTATGCTGGTCCAGCATAATATACTGGAGAATGGAGCACCGGCTCCAATCTTCAATGTATTGTACCGGAACTTCCCGTGTGCTGGAGTTCCAGCATAATATGCTGTAAGTTCATACAAATGTGCACAGATCTCCAGTATATTATGCCGGAACTTTCCGTTTTGCAGTAAAATAATGGCTATTTTTCAATGACTTAGCAAATACTAGCTATTTTTGAATGAACATTTCAAAAACTGACTAGCCTGTGCTATTTTTATTATTTACTCCCATCTACTACAATCTTTTTAAATATATAGACAGACCATTAAACTTGACCCAATTTTTAATTTGGCATTTTAACTCAATATTGTTTCATTTTAGCCCTCCAATTATATTTCCTTTGTTCCACTTTAACACAAAAGCTAAATAAATTCCATGTTTGATTTGCCTCGCCCCTTGTAGGCACATGAGAGTCATTTTTTAAGCCAAGTTTTATACTTCCAATGTAGAGGAAGATCCAGGATTTAAATCCTATGAATTCAATTTTAAAATTTTTAATATTGAACCCATTATATTTTTAAAGTTATGGGTTCATATCTATTATTTTTGCATTTAAAAAAAAATTTACATATAAATTTTTACTCTGCATCGAAAGTTATGGGTTCAATTGAACCCATAGTTATTAATGAAAATATATATAATAAGTATTTTTTCCTTGGGATGGAGGCAGAAAAACGAAAAAACAATAAATTTAACTACAAAAAAAGTACAACAACAACCCTGTAAAATCCCACAAGTGGTGGGTGGGCGTTCGGATTGAATATGAAATTGCGATTTGGATTTCTGGTTTTTGGATTGAAGAAATTACAATCCAAATCCAATCCAGATAATTTCGGATTGGATCAAATTTTTTAAGTTCAGATTTAGATTAATCGGATTGATTTTTTTGGATTTTCGGTTTGATTTTTAAGCCTATAGGTTGAGCTTATAAAAAACATTCAACATAAAAATAATAATTTAAATGAAGTAGAAGATAAAGGAAGACTAAGTAAAAAAATATATACTATTAATAAGTATGTAAATTCACAATTGCTTTTGCTAAATGCTTGTGTAATAACATGGATATAGATGCCCTCAAGAAGAGTTCTTCGTCCATTTTCCTTTCTCACAGTGGAGCTTATTAGGTGACAAAAATGTAAAGACCAAAGACTTTCCGGGCTAGTGTTTTTAACGGGCATTATACTATTGAATATTTAGAGTTATTAGTATTAGGTATGTATATGAGTTATGTCGTAATGAGCTAATGTCTAACTGGTAGGGGTAAATATAAGGTACAAAAATTTTGAATTTTCGGATATCCGAAATTTTGAAGTCCCAAATCCTTAATCCAATCCAAAATTCTTGAAAACAAAATTCGTAATCCAATCCATAATCCAAAAATCCAATCCAAAAATTCAAAAAATTTGGATTTCCGACTTGAATTTTGGGTTTGACCAAACTATGCCCATCCCTAAAAAGTGGGCTTTGGGGAGGGTAGTATGTATGCAGACTTTACTCCTACCCTGAAAGAGTTTAGAGGCTGTTTCCGGAAGACCCTTAGCTCAAGATAATAAGAAAAACAAAGAGGAGAGGATATTAGTTTCACCACATAAATCATAGGAAAAATAGGAACATAAAATGCAAAAGGAAAACTGCAAAACAAAAATGATGGCTAATAGATAGGTCTTGCGCTGAAAAGAAAAAATAGTACGACACGACAATGCCCCTAGGTATTTTAGACAAAAAACCTAGGCTCACAATAGTACAAGATAATACAAGACGCAACTACCTCCTAGCCTACTACCGTAATGCTCGACCTTCATAACTCCCTATCAAGAGTCATGTCCTCGGAAATCCGGAGCCTCACCATATTATGCCTGATCACTTCTCCTTTATACCAGTCGTTCACACTCCTTATTGGAGCCCTCCACAACCAGTCGCTCACACATCCTTAGTGGAGCATTTGGGCTTCTCCCCTGTATATGTCCGAACTATTTGAGCCTCGTTTCTTGCATCTTGTCATCAATGGAAACCACTTGCACCTTCTCCCGAATATCATCATTTCTAATCTTGTCCAACCTAGTGGGCCTGCACAACCACCTCAATATTCTCATTTCTGCTACTTTCATCTTTTGGATATGTGAGTTCCTAACAGGCCAACACTCAGCCCCATATATCATGGCTGGTCTAACCACCGCTTTATAGAACTAACCTCTGAGTATCGTTGGCGCTCTCTTGTCACACAAAACTCTGGATGCTAACCTCTACTTCATCAATCCTACCCCAATACGGTGTCCGACATCCCCATCGATCTACCCTCCCCTATGGATAACCGACCCAAGGTACTTGAAGTTGCGTCTGCTTGTGATAACCTGTGATTCAAGCCTCACATTCCCACCCACTTACCCGGGCTCAGTGATGAATTTTCACTCCAGGTATTACGTCTTCGTTTTGCTCATCTTGAAACCTTTAGACTTAAGCGAGTGTCTCCAAACTTATAGTCTCTCGTTAATACCGGCTCGTGACTCATCAATCAGAATTATATCATCGACAAATCGCATGCACCATGGCACCTCCTCTTGAATATGGTTTATTAATGCATCCATTACGGGAGGGGCATGAGGTGGGGGTGGGGCAGCACAACTGGGTATTTGCACGCAATATATTTTACTTGGTATAAAAGTTTTTGTGTTAAAGTGGAATAAAAAAATTGGGTTGGAAGGCCAAAATGGAACAAGACTGAGTTAAAGTGCAAAAATAAAAAATTGGGCTAAGTTTAATAGTCTGTCTATGTATTTGGCCAAAAAAAGAGAGAACCGATTTAATCTAGGCGAAATGACTTTCTGTCCACTCAAACTTGCAGCCGATTTTAAAGCCGATACACCAACTTACAAGTTTCCCATTTGAACACTCAAACTAGCAATACCCTTGACTAATAAACACGTTGGACCCTTGACCATATGCGTGTGTATCACGCTTCTGCTAACGTGTCCGCCCAACAGCACTGAGCCAATTAAAACATTACACATCAACCTTTCTTCAAATCTCCATTGAAAATCCAAGTTTCTTTCCATTTTTAGCTTCTGATTTTTTGATTTGGGATGCCAAGAAGAAATTGTTTATGTGTGTGGTGTTTTTGGGAGTGAGCTGTGGTGAGAGGTCGTTGAACAGCGTCTATAGCAAACGGCCTCGCAAAATTACTCCGGCGAGATTTCTGCCGGAAAAAATGGCTGACCCCCAAAAACAAAAGAATGTTCTTTGTACAATTACTCTTCACCACATGTGATATGATCTATCTTCTCCTTCGTCTGCACACTATCTATTTTGCTTTCTCTCTCTAAATCTGTGCTGCAATTATATTATTACTAATGTATTTGATTTGATGGGGTCTTTTAATACTCATTAAAATATCGAAAAAATCAAAGTGACAGAAAAAGCTGCCCCGCAAAATTACTCCGGCAAAATTTCTGTCGGAAAAAATGGCAGTGGCGAGGTTACAGGCATGCAAAACAGCACCACTTTCCGTCGTCCCTTCCGGTTCCAGCATCGACCTCACCACCTTCACGTCCAAACACCATAACCACGCCACTTCCAGCTCGTCACCCTCCCGTTTCTGCTTCAGCCATAAACGAAGGGAAAAGTTTTTTTTATAATTGTTTTATTCATATTTTATTCTAATTCTAATTTTTTTATTAAAAAAATATCATTCACGCACCTTTGACAGCGTGATTTGCACACAGTTTGCCATGTCAGCTCCAGTGCTTCCACATAGGCATGGTCAACGGTCAAAAGTGTTCATTAGTACTCATTTTGTCAAATTTGAGTGTTCAAATGGGAAACTTGTAAGTTGGTATATCGGCTTTAAAATTGACTACAAGTTTGAATGGCTAGGAAGCCATTTCGCCTTTAATCTAATAAGTTGAGAATTCGGTTTGGGCTTAGCCTCACTCCCATTTTCATTTTTGGGCCTCAAGGATTGAACGTTTTGTCTGGATCAAGTTTAATAGGACTACTTTTAGCCCAATAGTAAATGCATATGGGCTGGCTGTCAGATCAAATGGATATGGACCTTGAAGCGAACTGGGCTTTCACCGTAAAACTTTAGAGGGAAATTACCAGCTATGTTCATTTATAGTTCATTATAAAAATTGGTCAATTAATAAAATATTATTAATATTAGTCAAATTAGTCAATTAGCTATTTGTAGCAAAAAATAATAATCTTTTTTCTTTATTTTAAGCGGGTGTTATTAGAATAGATTGGGCACAATTTAAGGAGTTTGAATCTCGATTTTAGGATGATTTGGTGAAATTTTGAGATGGTTTAAATTGAAGATTCGGTAAAAAATTAACATGAAAAATGAATGTGTATCATACCGTGTATCACATATCTATCATATTTGTATCTATTGTGTATCACGTGTATATCCATGTATACGTGTGTGTGAGATACAGATTTGTTTCATGTGTCGCAAAAGACTTTTCTGAATTCGATTTGATGACGACTTTTGATACAAAATCAGTCCAAATCACATCCAATCTTCCTCAAATTTTGTATATTGACTTATCTATATATTTTCTATGAATTTCAACAATACCCATTGAAAAAGAATTTCTTTTTTGTTTAGATATTTGGAATATTATATATATTTTTGTATTTCATCACCTTATTTGCCACCTCATCCATAAAATTTCCTTTCCGTCTTGTATATAATGTTAATAACACTTAAAAATATGGAAGGTGATTTTTGTATGTGATTCTTTGAGAGTATTATATCTTTTAGCCCGCACCAAAAACTATTTACATATGATAGCCAAAAAGTATATACACAACTTGGTCAATTATAAAATAGTTATACACTATTATAATATGTATCAATCGATAACCTGCTAAAAATGATAGCAAAACCTATCATAATAGGTTTAAACAATGTGAAAAGTTCGTGCTACTTAACGTATACAACTTAAATCCTTAAAAAAAAAATATTTTGGCTAAGAGAGAGAGAGAGCACTTGCTTTTTTCATTTCCTTCTAATGATTTATTTCATCGGAAAGCTCCAAGTTGCTAAACACCTTTCCTAAAAGCGATGCAAGCCGCTGAAATTAACCGCCCGTTTGAACATAAGAAATTTTTCATTTTTAATTTATTTTTTATTTTTTTTCCGAAATCAACGTTTGGTCATAAAATTTTAAATTTTTATTTGAAGATGTATTTTTGAATTTTTCAAAAATTTGAAAATCTCATGTTTTGCTCAAAGTTATCACATACTTTGCAAGCATAAAACAATGGAATTTAATTGAGGGCCAATCATAGCATATCATAATAATTGAGAGACCAAATGAAAAATACCAGAGATAAGTGTTATTTATTAGAAAGAAATGTGTAGAGATCTTTTATTGATGATATTGATTCGGTCTGCCTCTCCGTGGAGAGGTTCAGAGCCTTATAATCATGCTCTCTCTTTTCTAGAGAATAGTGATGAAGAAGAAGAAGCCCCCTTATAGGGTTCCTTCTGTTAGTATTTATAGATGTAAGATGTATGAGCTGGCAATGATGGCTGTGACTATGCTGGGGCTCTGTCCTTACGCCGGCGGATAGGCCGTAGCCTTAATAGTCGAGTAAGCTGATGATCGGATATCGTGAGTAATAATTCGTCATACCATTTATTAACTATAAATTAACTTAGCGTATAATTAATCTTGTTAATTATCTCGGGGTCATATTCTGACCCATACAGTTAGTCCCTTCACTTATTGAGGTCGTGCCTTGGCCGAGCTCGATGAGTGGACTTCTCTGGATGCGGTTTCGGTCGGGGTTAATAATGGCCGTAACCATTTTCATGTGGGAGGTTATGGTGTTGAAATTGATGGACTTAGCCATTTTGTGTTGATGGCCTTGTTCATGTAGGCAGCTTCAACCGGAGTTGAGTCACTTTACATACATATTGGTGATAGCCGTAGCCATCTATTCATTGAGGATTGCCGTAGCTTTAATGTTGTGGATGGCCGTAGCCGTTTATACACTAGAGAGGGCAATAACCTTACAATTGTGGACTGCCATAGCCGCAATGGAGTCGAGTTGGTGATTTTGGTTGCATGTCGTTGGTCTTAAACATTCATTCTTGGAATAGGGCCGTAACCTTGTATGCGTTAGGAATGGCCGTAGCCGCTGATGCATATGGGGGGATGGTCGTAACCGTTTATACCCTGGGGGTGGCTATAGCCTTTTATTCTTAGGAGATACCCGTGATTGTTTTATCAATGACCTTTACCTTTGTACGGTGTCGACGTTATTTAAACATCGTGACCAGGGGGAGTACGGACATACTTATCAATTGTGTTGGCGACGTCCAAAGTTTTGGAGGTACGCAGGGCATTCCTGAAACGTTCTCAGATCATTATACCCGTTTCGAAGGTGAAGCGGCGATTGGCGACTGAAAATACGCTTCATGGAGTTTTGTCATTATGACGCACGTTTCTGTAGTACAAACCATTTTGCGGTTGGTCAAGCAATTAATGATGACCATTGAAATTCGTGAGAGCCACTTGTGTCGCTTATAAATAAGGGGCTGAGGCATTTGTCTATCACTTTTTCGTAATTTGCTCAAGAGAGATATCTGAAGAACTTTCCTTGCTTAGTAGGTTCATCGTTGTTCTTGCTCTTCGATTGTTGTAATCTTCATATTACTTCGTCAATTGTTACTTCTTTTTGGTCCCTTCGATAAAAAAATGGCAAGTAGTTCCTCCAGAAATGCTGCTCAGGCAAGTTTTTCGGTGAACCCCACGGTGGCGGAAAAGCCTTCATTGGTAGTAAGAGGTGCAGAACCGGTGGGAGCCGATGGGGTTCCGTCGATTGCTAATATCCTGTCCCTACTCGGAGGTCCGACGATTGAATTCACCGCTAATGAGGGTGAAGACCGGGTGAACGAAGCCCCACTAATGGGAGAAGTGGGGATTGGTCAGCTACGGGAGCAGTGGGGCGTTCCCCGCTCTTCTGATATTTCCTTTTCCAGACGTGAGGAGATGGTCCATATCGACCCTATGAGGTATTGCAGTTTATACGCTTATTCTTTTAGATTGGGATTTAGGGTCCCTCTTCCGATGCTGATGGTGGATTTTTTCCGACAGTGTGTCCTGGCCAGCTCGTTCCCTCCCTTTACAAGCTTTTTGCCATGCTCATAAAATATGCCGAGTTGGCCCGGAGAGAGATCACGTTGCGGCACGTGCTGACCTTCTACGCCCATTAGAGGATCCGTACCACGATGATTTGGGCCGTCCCTCGTGGGGCGAGGGTCTTGACTACGGAGTTAGATGATGCGGTTGAGCCTCATACTTATGAAAATTTCTTCTACATCAGAACTAAATATCTGGTGGCGTGTGCTACTGAGTTCCCATAGTCGTGGAACCATGCAGGTAAGACTTTTTATTAGTCAGATTCTTCATTCCGTCTTTTTTTGTCCTGTTATGATAAGTGCTAGCCTAACCTCTTGTTTGTAGCTGAACGACCGATGGCTCCACTATCCGGCATTGGCGAATGGGTCGAAGTTGTGCTCCCTCACACAGTAGGGATTCGCACTTAGCCGTCTTTCTAGGAAAGGCATGGTCGTAGACCTGCTTCTGGTGAGAATTTTAGCTTTCTTTTTTCTTTGTTTTATTCTTGTTTGCTTCTTCTTAACTTTTATTCTTTCTTTGATTAGGGAGGGCACGCTGCGTGAGGGCGCCTCAACTAGCCTTTTGCAGACCGGGAGCGACTGCGTGGCTCGTGATAATGCTAGCGCCACGTCCAATCCATAAGGAAACTTCGGTTGAATCCTCGGTGGCCCATTCCCCAACACGGTATGCACCTCGGGCCGAAGATCCTTCGGGGACCGTACGCCCCAAGGTGGAGTTACCTTCGAGCGAGGATGAGGAGGAAGAGGAGATATTGCTAGTCAGGCATAGGGTTGCATTTATGCCAGCTCTGATGGTGATAAACATGGATTACCCGCCATTGGACGTGGAGGATAATACAGCGGCGGCACCCGCCCTTCAGGGCGGGGACTCGGTGGGGGTTACCCCAGTTGGCTCAGGCCAAGATGACGTTATCACTTTGGTGATTAAATTATCAGTTCCAGTTGCTGAGAGGGGAGGTAGTTCCTTAGCAACTGCTTTGGTTAGAGAATGAGGCGCCATTGTGTTGGCGGGGGGTAGGAGCCTCGACTTCTCGATCATCGGATGAAGGGAGGGGTACGGTAGGTGAAGGGTCTGACTCCCAGTCTAACCTGGACCCTGACGACATCCGCATGCTTCAAGATGGCCACACCCGCACAACGGTGCATGCGGAAGGGCAGCTCCTTTTATGTTGAGATCCATAGAGAGAAGAACTTGCTTCTTCAAGAGGAGAATCTAGTGCCGTTGTTCGAGGTGTTGTGCTCGGATGTGGAAATCACGTCGCGGAGGGGCATCTCAGACGTCGGGCTGATGGGAGAGGCGATCACGCAGGGCCTGATAGTACATGTAGTGACTTTTAGTTTTTTTCTTTGTTTCACTTGGTTGATTTTTCTGTTCTGATTATTGCTTTATTTTTGTAGCTATTTTTGTTAGAGGTGGAGAGCATCCGCCGAGCTAACATCCATTCGGGGATTTGCTCGCGGGCGTTGGAGAAATACCGTTGCTACAGGGGCCGGTGTCGGTGCCGTGAGATGCGTGAACATATGGAACGACACCCGGAACTCGGACTTCGTTGAAGAGCTGGCGAGGCGAGAACTTCAAACGCAGCAGACCCTTGGTAGGGTTAACATTCTTTGAATAGCTTCATCATAAAGACGAGGAGATGGAGGCTGAGAGGAGGGCTGCTGCTGAGAGGGAATGCCAAGATCGGGCCAGAGCGGCGGAGGCCTCTAAGTCTTTGACCAAGCAGGTGGTCGCTCTAGAGGCCGAGGTCGCTACCTTGAGGCTGCAAGCGAGGGATGCCGTATCGAGGGTTGGGACATTGGAGACAGTGGATCGTGTCCGCAACAGGGAACAAGAGTTGGAAAGGGATATGGCGGCCTGTCGGGAAGGAGCGTTGAAGGACCGCATCGTAATCTATGAACGGAATGCCTAGGCTGCGGCTGATCGAATGACGACCTCAGAGGCTGAGAATCAATTCTTGAGGGATCAGGCTGCCTCTTTTGGCCTGGCTCGTGATCTTTGGACGTTTGTAAAGGCTCAACTTGATGGGTATAATAGGCTGTGGGAGGCTGGCATTGTGTATGAAGCTTCTTATGAAGAGGCCCGTTAAAAGGCCCGTGAGGCCCGTGCCGACTACGGCTTTGATCCAGCTTCGCCGGGGGTCGATGATGGTGCTGATGGTGCTAGTGGCTCTGATGGTGCTGGTGGCGCTGATGGTGGTGCTGATGGTGTCGCCGAACTTTGATGTATATATATTTTTTTATTTTTGTTCTCCATTGGGCATTTGGATATTTTTAAATTTTTTCTCTCTCTTTTTTTTCTTTCTTTCATATTGACCAGCCTTGGTCGAATGTAAGCGGGCGTTGCCTGCACAAAACTGTAAATGTATGTATATATATAGGCTTACCTTTTCTACTGCTGGTGTTGTGTTTATTCTGAGTTTTCTCTTGTTCTTTATATTTTTCTATGCATTGTGTTCAATGGGAGGTTTGCCTTAGAATGAGACTCTGGTAGGTGTGTTAAGTCCCTTGTGTCTTTTGGTCCTAATGGTGCCGACAACCGTGACTATGATAATGATGGTGGCCTTGGTTAGGTAGGTGATTTCGAGCATCTTCGAATTGCTTGCTTGCCTTAGTCAGAATCTAGGTTGGCTGTTTAGCGGTGATGGCCTTGGCCATGATTGAGAGCTTTTTGTTTATCGTTCTTTTAATTGGTGTAAACAAGTTGTGGCCATTATTCAGCAATAGTAGCATTTAGCCAAACAAGTTCTGGCCATTATTTGGCGATAGTGGCACTTAGCCTCAGTCCCAGTTCGGGCGTGGTCGGACTACTAGCCGCAATGGTAAGAAATGCGGCCTTGTACTTCGACCAGGGTCGAACTTTGTATGGCCCGAAATTTAACTTGTGTTGGGCGTACTTACTTGAATGGCGAGGGAGATTAACTTGTTTCTCTGTCTGTTTCTCATTAGTTTTGAGGATGAAGGCGTTCGACTTTATTGTTTGAGCGAGATTGGGTTTGTGATGGTGAAGGAATATGGCCTGAGTCCCAGTTCAACTTGTAGTTACACTTTTTGGTGAAGGCACGTAGCCTGAATCTCTGTTCAACTGTAGTTGAATCTTGTAATTTTTTGATGGAGAAGGCACATGGCATGGTCCCAGTTCAACTTGTAGTTGAACTTTTTGGTGAAGGCACGTAGCCTGAATCTCTGTTCAACTGTAGTTGAATCTTGTAATTTTTTATGGCAAAGGCGCATGGCCTGAGTCCTAGTTCAACTTGTAGTTGAACTTTTTGGTGATGGCACGTAGCCGGAATATTTGTTCAACCGTAGTTGAATCTTGTAATTTTTGATGGCGAAGGCGCATGGCCTGAGTCCCACTTCAAATTGTAGTTGAACTTTTTGGTGAAGGCACATAGCCTTAATCTCTGTTCAACCATAGTTGAATCTTGTAATTTTTGGATGGCGAAGGCACATGGCCTGAGTCCCAGTTCAACTTGTAGTTGAAATTTTTGGTGAAGGCACATAGCTTGAATCTCTGTTCAACCATAGTTGAATCTTTTAATTTTTTGATGGAGAAGGTGCATTGACTGAGTCCCAGTTCAACTTGTAGTTGAACTTTTTGGTGAAGGCACGTATCCTAAATCTCTGTTCAACCGTAGTTCAATCATGTAATTTTTTTATGGCGATGGCGCATGACCTAAGTCCCAGTTCAACTTGTAAATGAAATTTTTGGTGAAGGCACGTAGCCTGAACTTCTGTTCAACCTTAGTTGAATATTGTAATTTTTTTATGGCAAAGACGCATGGCCAGAGTCCCACTTCAACTTGTAGTTGAACGTTTTGGTGAAGGAACGTAGCCCGCTCTATTCAACCGCAGTTGAATCTTATTATTTTTTTATGGCGAAGGCGCATGGCCTGAGTCCCAGTTCAAC
Source organism: Nicotiana benthamiana (assembly GCA_034376525.1). Lineage (NCBI taxonomy): Eukaryota > Viridiplantae > Streptophyta > Magnoliopsida > Solanales > Solanaceae > Nicotiana > Nicotiana benthamiana. The sequence continues at coordinate 47,415,936 of CM067323.1, forward strand.
TTGTAGTTGAACTTTTTTGTGAAGGCACGTAGCCTAAATCTCTATTCAACCGTAGTTGAATCTTGTAATTTTTTGATAGCGAAGGTGCATGTACTGAGTCCTAGTTCAACTTGTAGTTGAACTTTTTGGTGAAGACATGTAGCCTGAATCTCTGTTCAACCGTAATTGAATCTTGTAATTTTTTTGATGGCGAAGGCGCACCGCCTGAGTCCCAGTTCAACTTGTAGTTGAACTTTTTGGTGAAGGCACGTAGTCTGAATCTTGTTATATTGGTGTTTGAGAGCTGAAGATCAGTTTTGATTCGAGATCTTGGGCAGCTCACACGTTGTCTTCTCGATCGGGGTGTGTGGGCTGCTTGAGGTGACTCTCGGTTCGAGATATCTTCATGCCGATTTCTGGATGGATCTCACATCAGGGATGCGGGAGGTGCCTTACCTAGATCCTCCTTGTGGGGGGGGGGGAGACTGCTTCTTCTTCTTGCTTGCACTGTCTGAGAGAGAAGTGACAGAGGAGTTGGATCTCGATTCGAGATCTTCGAGCTCCCTTTGTCCCATAGATGTAAGGTGTATGAGCTGGCAATGATGACCGTGACTATGCTGAGGTTCCGGCCTTACGCCGGCGGATAGGCCGTAGCCTTAATTATTGAGTCAGCTGATGATCGGATATCGTGAGTAATAAGTGGCCATACCATTTATTAACTACGAATTAACTAAGGGTATTATTAATCTTGTTAATTATCTCGGGGTCATATTCTGACCCATACACCTCTAAAAAACTCTTTTAAGAATTATATTTATGTCCAAATACAATTTTAATTTTCAAATACCATTTTTACTTTTTTTTTTTTTGGAATTTTACGATTCTTAGGTCTAACCGCCCACTAAAACTCAAAGAATGGCATTTCGAATCTCGATCAAATAGGCAGCACAAGTCCACTCTAACTTTTACATAAGTAATTAATTCATGAGCAGAAGAACCATATGGTACAATAGTACAACTGCACCTCATGCATCACATTTCGAACTATATACTCCCTTCCGTATGTTCATTTTTAGTTGTCAAGATAAAATAATTTATTTTTCATGTTTTGGCCTTAGCTTTAATTACTCATTCCAAATTAGTTTTTGAATTCATTAAGATTATACACCAATTAATATAGATATCATGATAAATTATGTACTTTATTTATTACTTCATCTGTCTCATATTATGTATCGCATTTCTCTTTTAAACGCCCCTTAAGAAATATTAATTAAGCAAAGGATTAGATTATTCTACCCATATTTATGTATTAAAATAATCTCTTTTTATTGAATATTTATTATTTATGTGTTATCTTTATTTTCAAGAACAATTATTACGAAGGGCAAAAAGAAAAAGATAATCAATTTTTATCTTAAATTGTAAAATGATAAATAATTTGAGACAACTATTTTTAGTAAACATGACTATTAATATGAGACAGAGAGAGCATTTCTTAAAGGGTATACAAAGTCAGGACAAGTAAAAGTGAACGGACGGGGTATAATATAAAAGTTAACCTGTCACGATCTTGAATTCCCACCCTCGGGAGTCGTGATGGCGCCTACTCGTGAAAGCTAGGCAAGCCATAAACATTTGAAATCATTAATCCTTTTCATTTCATACATGTTTAAACAATTAAATTAATAATGATTAAGTAATTAATTACATCGAAAAATAAAATTTAGCGGAAGTCTTACATAAATAGAAAACCAAAAGGTATGAAAGCCATTACATGTCTCTATCTAGAATCTGGCGTCACAAGATCTACGGACTACTACGAATACTACATATATCAGTTTGAAGAAAAATAAAGATGTTTGTCTTGGATACATGAGATTACATAATGAAAAGTAAGATAGAGGAGACGCCAGGCCTACGAGCGTCTTCAAGGCTACCTCGGTGTCTCGGTGGACTGAAAGATGGCTCCCTGGCTACTGCTGCGCACCATATGCTACTCCAGTATCTGCACATAAGTGAAGAGTGTAGCATCAGCACAACCAACCCCATGTGCTGGTAAGTGTCTGGTCTAACCCCAGCGAGGTAGTGACGAGGTTAGGACCAGACTCCAGATAGACATGTGCAGTTATATAGTATATATGGTGGAAAAGTAAACAAGTAATAACCAGTTAAAAGTAAGGGGGTACATGCTTCGGAGGAACAATTCAACTTAGCAGAAACCAAATAAGTATGAAAGAACAGTACAGTATCTAAAATAATATAATAATACTACTATTTCGGCGCGAAACCCGATCCATATGTATATATATATATATATATATATATATATATATATATATATATATATATATATATATACATATGGATCGGGTTGCCGCCGAAACAGTAGTATTATATATATATATATATATATATATATATATAAATAACTATTACAGCATGCAACCCGATCCAATATATATAATATCTGTTTTAGCGTGCAAACCGATCCAATACAATATCTGTTGCGGCGTGAAACTCGATCCAATATAATATTTGTTGCGGCGTGTAACCCGATGCATATAAGTATACATTAATAAAAATATTTCGGCACACAACCTGTTCCAAATATACAGCTTATAGTCACCATATCAACAATCCCGGCAAGGGATTAAACATAAGATACTCTATCCCGGTAAGGAAACTCAACAGAACAGATATATACGTCTCGAAAAGGGAGAATCAACTATAACCAATCCCAATTCAACTTCTAATCATCTCTATTGTCATCATTTCCAACTCTTAAGTACTTCTACAAAAATAACCAGGCCTTTGCTCAATACCCTGGATTTACTCACTATTGCAATTATGGTATTATTCAAGAATGCACAAGTATCAATTTAAGATTCATGGTCATTCTACACATCAACTCATAGATACTCGTCACAATACATATACGTCATACTCAACAAGAAACACATAGAAAATATGACTCAACTCCTAATCACTCAAGCTGAGGTTAGACCGAACACTTACCTCAAACTTTCACGGCCAATTCATTCCTCAATTACCTTTTTTTCTCTCGAATTCGGCTCCAAATCGATTGTATCTATACATAAATGACTTCATAACGTCAATACATGCTAAACAATTCGAATCCAATGCCTAATTATAGCTTCTCAAACATTCTTCCCAAAAACTCCAAAATCAACCCCTGTCCCGTTTGGTCAAAATACAAGGTTCGGAATAAAATCAAATCACCAATTCATTATCGAGCCAAAATATATAATCATTTCAGAATTCGACCCCAAAATGAGGTCTAAATCATCATTAATTAAAAAGCCCTAACTCACCCAAATCCCTAATTTTATACCCTTACTTATATGTTTTAGGCCTAAAAATTCAATAGATGTTGATGAAAATGAAAGGAAACGAGTTAGGAATTACTTACCCAAGAAGTTTTGGTGAAAAGGTGCTTCAAGGATCGCCTAGGAGTTTTGGAGAAGAAGAAGTTTTGTAAAATTTTGAGAAATCCCGAAATGCATTCTGTTTTTGAAACTTAAAATAACTGGGCGATTTAATGCTACGCGTTCACGACAGACCTCTCGCGTTCGCGATGGGTCAGGCTATTAGGCCTTCACGTTCACCTTAAGGGGCTCGCAATCACGAAGCTATATTTTCTCGTGCCCTCGCGTTTGCGTAAAGTTACTACCCTCCCCCTCCTGCCCAGGTCACTTAGCATTCGCATGGCCAGGAACGTGTTCGTGAAGGTATAGCCCCCTCGCTGCCTCGCGTTCGCGACCTGGTCTACGCGTTCGCATAGTAGGAAGTTCCTTCAGCACTACTTTACTCATCACGTATGCGAGGGTCCTCCCGCGAACACGAAGAAGGACATATCAGAACTGGAAACCTGCAACTTTTATAAGTCTAAAACTATTTCGAAACACATTCGAAACACACCCGAACCCTCGGGGCTCCTAACCAAACACATGTATCAATTCAATAACATCATACAAACTTATCCGTGCGATCAAATCGCGTAAATAACCTCAAAAATAATTAATCAAACATCAAAATCAAGAACTTTTCTCAAACTTGATCAAGTTTCAAATTTAGGATTTCAAGACTGAATCACGTCAAACAACGTCCGTTTTTAACCAAAATTTACAGGAAGGACTTAAAACGTATATAAGACCTGTACCAGGTGCCGGAACCAAAATACGGACCCGATGCCATCGCTTTCTAATCAGATTTCATTTCCAGAATTTTCTTAAACATTTTCAGAATATAGATTTTCTAAAAAAATTCATTTCTCGGGCTTGGGACCTCGGAATTCGATTCCGCGCATATGCCCACGTCCCATAGTTTCCTACGAACCCTCCGCGACAGTCAAATTACAGGTCCAGGCCTGTTTGCCTAAAATATTAACCAAAGTCAAATTTATTTATTTTAACTTGAAATGTTAGCATTTTTTACATAATTTTATATTTAAGCTTTCCAGCTATGCATCCGAACTGTACATACAAAGACGACTTTACATAAAATTTTTAAGGCTCTGGAAGCACAAAATTTAATTAAAAAGGGGTGATAGACCGTCACATAGCCTTCACTCATGATCAAATAAGTACTTAATCTGACGTTCCCTAAACTTCCTTTTGTCGCATATGTAGCGGATATATAGTGGAGTACTTTCTTTTGGTAGAGACGATAACAAATTCAAGCTGATTTGAGCTATACTCTATGATATAGAAGCTTAGCAGAAAGCTTTCATTGTAAATACCTCAAGAAACGTATCAGAAGCTTTGTCATTATTAAATAAATGGTACACTATCAAACTGGGATTGCTCACATATTTATTTGTACTCATTGATTGCACCAAATTTACAAAGACATTTGCCTAGTATTTGAACATTAGTTTGTCTTTTAACCATAATTAAGTGATATATATTTATATTTAATTTATCCATTTTTAAATCAAATTATTTGCTAGTGCTAAGTAATCCTGCAAGTGTTCAGAAGCTTTCAGTTAGAGCAGGGTTACTTTTTGCTGAACTTAAAAAGAGCGTGACTTGAATAATTTTAGTAGTGTGTTATTTCTCAATTTCGAACAGAATGAACGTGTTTACCCTCAAAATCGGTTAACAATTAAATTTATATGCAATTTTAAAGATACATGATCTAACGTGATATAAATTGAGAAATCAGATTAATATTGAACTTAATAATAGAAAAGTAAATGCAAACCACACAAGTTAGACAATCTTGGCTTTGAAGGTTAGTCACCCTCAAGTTAAAAATGCCTTACTCGATATCAGAACAGAATAATGCGATAAGAACTAGTAATAACAATATATTGCTTTGGGATGCATGTTACAATGCGTGCAATGAGTTATCAGACTCCCCTTTATATAATATAGGAGTCCTACTCTAGGTACATTTCTATAAAAGGTAAAAATCTATAGATTTGCTAATTGTTGGTCCCTTGCCGTTATGAGACGAGATTCCTGCTGTAGTATCTGTCCGGTTGCGGATATTTTGGTCTTCCATTTGTTATTTCCGAGCTCGCTCGAGGCTAAGGTCGATACAGGACTCAATGTTCCTCGAAGGCAGATCTTCTGACCTCAGGTTCTAGCTCGGTGAGACTCGAGGTCAATCTCCAGTCCGTGGTCGCCATGTTCTATGCCAAATCTATCAAGTTGAAGCGGAGCTCGACTTTGACCGTATATAGATATTCCCCTCATTTTTCAAAGAATAGATGACAAGAAACTACATAAACTTCCGATCCCGATCTTGATATTTTGTGACAGAAACAACAAAATAGCCAAAACGTCCCATCAATCAAGTCTTAAGGGGCATTAAATGCATGTCAGTTGCCTGTTGGCCACTCCCAGATATGAACAGTCATCGAGAAACTATAAATACTCCCTCATTATCTCATTCAAATTTTACTTTCAAAACTTCTACCCTCGTACCGTAGAAATTTCAATATTCCCAAACATCAATTTTCTAATTACTCTGAAATCGCTTTATAAGAACTTCTGTTCTTTATCCCAAATTATCAAGCATATTCTTAGCTTCCTCTTTTTCCTTAACTTTCCCAGAAAAAAGGCAAAGACCTTAAAGTCTGTTCCCCAAAAATAAACTCCATCTACTTCGCGACCGGCTGAAAAGGAAAATGTTTCATCTGCTGCTATTGAGACAACGACACCTAAGCCCCCTTGAAGATATTCTCTCCCACGGGGTTCCTGACCGGTGCTGATTTCAAAGTCAAGAAACCCTCATCGGTATCGGGTCGATGCGAGCCGGTCTTGAGATATATATGCTCGATCACTGACTATCTCCTTTCCAAGGTCAAGGAGGATTGCGACTGGGTTGGTAAGCACGTTGTGGTGCCTACGCCCGAGGAAGCGATTACTACCCACGTGGAGGATTTTTTAAGTGGTTACACTTATCCCTTAACGTTGGGCCCCTTGGACCCGGTCATCACCGCCTTTTGTAAGAAGTATGAGGTGAACCTCAGTTAAAATTTATCCCTCTTTCTGGAGGATAGTGATTCTCCTCCGCTTCTTCGTAAACATCGAGCGGTGTCCTTTTACTGTCGATCATCTCAAGTGTCTGTACAGTCCCCGACTCTTTTTGAGGGGGATTAATATAACTTTCCCGTCAGGAAAGTAAGGCCCCGTTCTTAAGCATAGACTAGGATCGAGACCGAGGCTAATTGGGTTAATTCGTTCGAGTGAAGAACTCAGAATTAATCCCTGTCGAGGACATGCCATTTCCTGAAAAAGGGAACATGAAATGTAAGTATTACCTTGCCTTTGAGATTTCATTTATTGTTTTTCCTTTTCCTCATTTCTTATCAATGTTTTGTGGTGCAAATGTTGCTTAGATGCCGGATGCAGTTCCTTGAGTCAAGGAGTAGGTCGAGGGCATCGTGTCACAGAAGCCCTATTCCGAGTACGAGTGGCACAAACTTTCGAAGGATCGGTGGGAGGCCCGTTCCCACGGTGAGATTTCTCTGTTAAATGTATAGCACTTAGTTTTCTTGAAGTGCTCCTTCTCACTTTTTCTTCCTTTGCAGGTCTTCCTAAAGATGTAGAAATGAGGCCTCCGTCCAGTGATGAAGACATCTTCCCAAAACCATTTGCTCCGAGGGAGGATAAAGGGAAGAAAAGAAAAAGAGCTCCGAGTTCCCTGAACTCGGAGAAGGAAAAATTGAAAAGGAGGCTGGTGCGCAAATCTAAAGAAAGTACTAGCACCCTAGAGGTCCCATCGAACTCCTTGATTGAGGGATGGGTCCAAAGACGAAGTAGAATAAGCTTTCCAACTGATGACCCGAGTGAGAAGTGGTATCGAACTGGCTCAAACCAGGGTGGCTGATGAAGAGGCAATGGTCGAAGCCTATGAACCAGGGAGGGACGAGGCCATTGTTACGCCCTGTAGTATCACGTCGATGTTATATCCCGCAGTATTATATATGATGATGTTATGCCATGAAGTATTACATCGATGTTACGCTCCACAGTATTATATTACGACGACCTTACAACCTGTAGTATTGTACGTCGAAAATTGTTGTAAGATATCAGTTCAATGACAAGATTATTTGGAGATTATAAGTATTATTCTACTTCAAACAAGTTATAAGTAAATTTGTGAAGGTGAGAGGATAAGTTGATCGAAGAAAATGAGTTTCGTCGAAGTTTGACAATATAGAATGAATTACGGTTCGAGCTATAATATCCGGTATTTATGGAGTAATACCATACAAAGTACCACATGACCGTAATAGTAAGGTGTATAAAATATGTTAAAAGAGATTAGTATTTTAATTAATTTGAGATAATTCTTAATTATCTGAATAATTGATTAATTATTGATTAATGGAAAAATTAACAAGTTATTTAAAAAATAGTGGGTGATTAATTAAAGTTTTTGATAAGCCTTAACGTGGCACCCACTTATGACTCTTAAATTCCAGGTGGGAAGTAAAGAAATATTGGCGGCTTAGTCATCAAAAGTGTGGGGTCCATCTAAAGACTTAAAACCATTCTATTTCATTTTGTATCTCTACAAAATAATGGAAAGCTTCAGCAATTCATAAAAATGGATATGCTTCTTTAATACTCCATATTGGAAGGCTTAAAAGCTTCTTTAATTCATAAAATGAAGAAACTTGAATCTTCTAAATAATGGATAAGCTTCAACAATAGAAGTCATGAAAGGTTATGATCAAATTCATTTAAGAAGGATATCATAGATTCTATTCCTAAAATTCTATTATACTCGTAATACAATGAAACGGACATCTAGAAATACGGTTTGTAAGGGATTGAATCGAGTAAGAGGAATTCGATTTTGCATTATTTTTATGATAAGTAAATGTAAGGTCTCCAACAAAATATGTGGATACTAAGACGTTCGAGCTTCTTGATAAGGAGCCTTAACGCAAGAATATCTATCCACCCTTATGATGAAAGGCAATAAGAGATTTAGACGATAGATACAAATTTGAACAAGTAAAAGAAGCAAGATGAAGAAAGGTATGAGGTACCCATTTAATAAATATTATCATTATTTACCATTCAGGAAGGGAGATATAAGCATTTTGAGTTATCTTTAACAATAACAAAGGTATGTATAATTGGCCACACCGATCTCAGTTATGCCTTATGGAAGCTAGAAGATATGGTTTAAGACAGGACGGGATATCAGGATCCGATTGGGGTTAGAATAACTCAAAATGATAAATGGATTGTTCGTGTTAGTTGATATTTCTGAAGAATATTACAAAGGTGCTAATAAATTTCCTTGTGAGACACCACTCTAAAATGTTACAGTTGGATATGAGTACTACAAAGATAGGCACAGGAAGCATTAAAGGGATAAATATTACCTTAGTGTGGCTCCTGTCCATAGTAGAAAAAGAATGTTAGGCAATCCGAAGATCCAATGGATGGAGCAAGGGGCGCTAAAAGCAAAAGAATATCTTGTTCGAATTTTCAGAATAAAGTGGATAGACATAGAAGTTAGCGGGAAATAAGAAGAAAGTCAATGAAGCATTATGAGTAAGATGTGATACCTGGATAAAATTACGGAGTCTATAGTCAAGTGAAGGAAAAGAAGAAAGGTGACAGGCCTTGAGACAAGAAAAGAGTATATGCCATAAAGTCATATCCTCATTTCGAGAAATATATTCATGACTCCAAAGCGACTACCGAAAGGAAAAAGTTAGACCCCAGAATAATAGGAATCAGTATAGTATGGTGAGCAAGATAAATTAAACATGAATTGGGGACTGAGTGACTGGATAATAGTCGGCATCATGAGAATTTTAGATTTCATTCATGTGATAATAGAATGGACAACATAAGAAGATTCAAGAGAAATTTAGACAATGGTCATTCGGGAGGACGCTTTCCTAAAGCAAGCATTGTGAGAAAAGTTAAGCTTAAGGGAATATGTGTGCCAGCTACACTGTTGCCGTTGTGAGTAAAGAATTTTGTTATCCTTGATACAGAATATACTGCAAGGTGAGTAAGGGCGATCGAGATGTGAAAAGACGCTAAAAATAAATAGGTAAAACATCTATAGGTAGATCGTCGTAGCTATAAATATTAGTACTCCCCTAAAGGGGGGAATATAGGTGATGTGACATTAAGTATGAATTAAGTGATTCTAAATGAGGAAGGACTGAGATTGCACTTATTCAAATTCTACCGATATGCTACGATTCCAGAACATTATGCAAGCACAACGTCAAGGAAAGGAAGTAAGGGTTCCTGCCAGGGATGTTATTGATAAATAATGAGCCAGTGAGAGAGGTAAATTAAGAAAAAGTAAATAACCCAAGAAAAATTATGCGGAGTATCGATACGAGAATGGACCAACGAGTAGTTAGTAGTTGATTCAGGAACAGCCTAGTTAAGGCTAGACAAGAGGATACAGACAAATCAATAGACCGTGCAAGATAAACATAGTGAATCGCGACATGGGAATTCAGTCTCTCAAATATGAAATCGTGTCCCCTGAGAAATATTCAGATAGGATTTGAAGTTATAAACATCAATATCACACAAGAGGGGGGTGATTTGTATGGTACCTAATTTTTGCTTTAGAAGAACCAAGTTCTTCTAAGTGTTCTAACTATAGCAGTTTGCAGAATAATAAATACTGAAAATAAATTGCACAAAGATTTTTACGTGGAAAAAACCTTGCTCAAAAGGTGAAAAAACCACGACCTACTACTCAATAGGATTTTCCCAAACTCCACTAAAATCACTGAGCCAAAAACAATATTTACAAAACTCTTTGTAAACCTAAGGATTAACTCTAATCCAAGTGTGGCACACAGCCTCAACTGTTGCGACACTTTCAAGTTAACTCTAACTTGAATACTCAAAGTACCTAGTACAATTGCTTCTAAATAAGCTGAAAGGTACAATATGAAAACCTACTACAGTTGAACTAGACTTAGAATAAACACAGTGATGGAACTCGTTCTTCTACCTTAGTTCAAGTAGCTTCAAACGTGCACATTTGTATCTCACATATATTGCTTGCAAATCAGACTTGCTTTTTTTGCTCTCAAATATGTTTAACTTCTGCGTATGTGCATTACCTGTAAAAGAGAACAACTTGGTTATTTAATAGATTAGCAGTTAGAGTTAGATTGAGACTCCAATACTTATCCTTAGTCGATTTGAGTCCTTAACCAATACAAACTCCAACCCTTATCCTAGCTCAGTATTGTGTTCTCTTATCATAAGGAGACTGTCCTCCTTAGAACTCAATGCAATCTTTTCGATTCAGTTCAGAAGATATTTGCTGCGTGATCTTCAATTCATATCTTCCTCACTTGCCTTCCATGTGCAATGATTGTGGCAAACTGTGTCTCTCAAGATGGACCAGGTCCTTCCCTTTGTCAATCTTCAAAACTTCAACTGAACTTGGGTCAACAAATTTCCCCTTTTTGATGATGACAAACTCTGTGCTTTTAGTGATCAGAGAACTTGTGGAACTCACTGAAATATCAACACTTAGAAATTTATTTTTTTAATTTATCACCATGGGCCAGGTTTAAATTAGGTCATAAACATCACTTGTTCAGATAATGAATTTAAGCACAATATCTTTCCCCTTTTGGCATCATCGAAAAGTTGCATAAATAATGTGAATCCCAAAAAATTAATTAGTACTCATTGACACTGGGGCAACTGCAAGTGAACACGTGCTTTAGTTAATCAAAGATCAACTCATCAAAATAACTATTAAGAATAGAATTAATAAAAAGCAAGGAAGCTGCATTCATTGATTAGTGGTGTTTCTACATTGTAGTCCACAAGAAGAAAAACAGAATTATTAACCATGAGCAAAATCAAAAGGAAATAAATAGATAATATCCAAAATCTGGGTCACTTAGGGGGGGGGGGGGCGTATAGACTTTCACACTAGGACAGGACATCTAAGGCTTAGAAGAGCTTGAGCGTTGGATTTGTAGCAGATTGGGCATTTGTTTGAGCGTTCCTTCATTTTTCTCCTTATCCTCCGTAAGTCAGCTCTCAACCCATTCCTTTCTACCTCCAATTCAGCAATTCTGGCCTGAAGCCTTGCTATCTCAACATCCTTTGTCCCAACCTCCTGAGCCAAGGCTCTGACCTTGCTGCTACATGAGTCTTTACAGAAGAACCATGTTCAACTAGGCTTTTACTGAGCAGATAATCACAAGCTTGAAGGGTGTTGACGCCAAAGTGCTCTTTGCTGGAAGCCATTTCCCACTTCTTCAGAGGAATATTCAGTCTTTCAAGCACATTTGTCAAGATAAATCCATAGGAAATGGCATGAGCGTTTGAGCCATTGAGCACCTTTTCAAGCAGCTTCACAATGAAGGCAGGCCAGTTGATCTGCTTCCCTTCATTCAGACATTGCATAAGAACAAGATCCATATAATTTTCTATATGCCTTTTCTCATGTCTGGGCACAAGGCATTTGTTGACAAACTCAAAAAGCACTTTGTGTTCTGGCCTTATTTCACTCTTTTGAACTGCCCTTGCCTCAGGAACCTTCTCATCTAATGTGGTGTCGCATAAATTCCTAGTGATCTAAAGATCAGTAGGCAGTCCATACAGACATGACCACCTCTGCCTCTGTATAGTCATCATATCCCTCACTAGGGATGTCTAGAATCTTGCCCAGCTTGGAACATTGAACTTCACTTTTACTCCCTTCACTGTGCTATTCACCAATACATTTTTTACTGTCCCATTTTCCATGAACTCAACAAGTTCTTTCCTGGACAGTTTACCATCCATGTGAAGGACCATGCTCTTTCACCCATGTGCTTCTAGTGCAGTCACAAGTCTCATCATGGCTGGCTCCTCCAGGTCTTTGAGTAGTCTTCCTTTCAAGATTTTCCTATTTCCAAACATGGCATACATGTCCTGTTCCTTTTCTGACTCATCTTCTTCATCCTCACTCCACTCATCATCCTCTTCTTTAGTTATCTTCACTTGTTTTCCTTTTGCAGCTGACCTAGTTCTCTTGGAAAGAGAAGGATCAGCAAGTACTGGCTTGGAGGGCTACTTGGCAGAAGTCCTGGTTCCCTTTGATTTGGTAGTGGGAACATCCATAGTAGTACTCTTTTCTAGATGAACCTATTCCATCTCTTCTTCCACCTCTTCAACCACACCATCAGACTAATTTCGCTTTCCCCCTTTCCTTCCTTTTTTTCCCTACTCTCTTCTAAAGCTTTCTTCAACTCTGCTTCACTCTCCCTAATCTTACTTCTAGTGGCTCTAAACCTAGGAGCAGACTTGTGTGATGAAGGCTTGTTTTTCTTGGTTGGTTTGGACGCAGCATAGGTCCTTTGTGAGGAAGCCTTGCATTTCGTTGGGTCATAACTGGACCCCACCTTCTTCAGTAATGCAGCCAAGCTCTCTTCCTCAGATGAACCAGGTTCATCTTGTTGTTTGCTCAGATTAACCAAACCCTCAGCAGCTTCACCTGATCCACTTCCCCTTGACTTCGAGACTCCCTCTTCCCCACTTCCACATATGGCTAACAACTCATTCTTATTTTTGTTCCTCATTTTCCCAGAATCAGTCCCACCTACATCTCCAGCAACCCATATCAGAACAAATCTATTTTCCTCCCTCTGAACTACATCAGAAAAAAATAAAGCATGAGCCTCTCCTTGGGTTTCTTGAGTTTTGGCATTTTCAGAAGACCCAGGTTCATCTCCTTCACTGGCGGAGATGTAGTCATTAGATTTAGAGCTAGAGTTGGTCTCCTCTGCTGAGATTTCTTTCTTTTGGCTGGATTATAATTTTTCTTTCAAAGCTTTTCTTAGAGAACCAGTAGCTACAGTTTTTCTTGCTATCATTTTCTAGCGACAGAATCTTGGTTTTGGGGTTTCAACAGGTGGTGTGGAAGATGAGGTGGTGTTGGGTGAAATGGGTGGTGGAGTACCATGATTGTCTTGGGGATTTGTCATGGTAAAGAGTTTCTGGAAACCTTAAGAGAATTTTGGAGAATATTTGGAGACGAGAGTGGACGATCAGGGGTTTTTGGTGAAGAATTGACGGTCATAAGAGATTTGGGGGTTTTTAAAAAGGGGTAATGATTACTCAAAAATGACAAATTTTTTAGAGGTCTTGTAGAAGTCTAATCAATTTAGAGTTCCAGTCTCATTAGTGGTTAATTAGGATTGCTAATATTAGGACAGGGTTCCGTTATATTTAGACGTCTAGTTTCTAAGAAACAGGTTCAATTTTCCCAACAGATACAATTGTTAGGACGTTTGGTATATCTAGGACTCTTGCTCACGATTGATAATTAAATTTTTCTAATTGTGCAAGGTATAGAAACATACTTGAACTTTCTCATGAGCATATATTGATGAACCAGATTCTTCAAGTGAAGCTTCTCTTGATTATTCCTCAAATGTTAGAATAGAAACTTTGTAAGAGATTAGTGAATCATATAAACACATGTCACAAGAGTATACTTTTTACAGTATGAGATTGAGTAAAAATTAGTCTAATATTCACATGAATTAATAACTCCTAACCAAAAAAAGGTTTTCAATTTTTTCAAATTTTTTTAAGCATTCTCAACTGGACCTTTTAGGTGATCTTAATTATCCCTAATTCCAACATGTTCCTTTCAAAAGTTTTCTCTATTAAGTGCCTTAGTGAAGATGTCAGCTATTTATTTATCAGTAGCACAGAATTCTATGGAGATTAGCCATTTCTCATAGTTATCTCTTAAGAAGTAGTATCTAACATCTATGTGCTCGGTCCTTTTGTGATGAACATGGTTCTTTGTCATACTAATTGCACTAGTGTTATCACAAAATATCGGTGTGCACCCCATTTCAATTCCAAAGTCTACTAGTTGTTGCTTAATCCACAGTAATTGAGCACAACATGAAGCAACATCAATATATTCAGCTTCAGCAGTAGAGAGAGCCACCGAATTATGCTTTTTGGTAGCCCATGATACAAGATAAGACCCTAGAAAGTGTACCATACTAGAAATGGTCTTCCTATCCACTAAGAAACCTGCATAGTTAACTTTAGCATATTTAATTAAGTCAAAATTACTACCTTTGGGATACCACAAACACATATCAGTTGTGCCTTTCAAGTATCTCAATATTCTTTTGACAGCTGTCAAATGTGGCTCATTTGGATTTGCCTGGAAACAAGCATAAAGTCCTATACTGAAAACACTGTCAGGTCTGCTGGCAGTAAGAAACAAAAGTGAACCAATCATACCCCTATACAACTTTTGATCAACTGATGAACCAGGTTCATCCACATCTAGTTTTGTGGCAGTTGTTGTAGGTGTATCTATTTTTTTTTATTCTTCCATTTTAAACTTCTTGATTAGTTCCTTTGTGTACTTCTGCTGATGGATCATAGTTCCATCTGGACTTTGTTTAATATGTAGCCGCAAGAAAAAATTGAGTTCACCATCATGCTCATTTCAAACTCACTTCCCAATAGTTTAGTGAACTCCTTAGCTAACCCAAATGTAGTGGCTCCAAATATTATGTCATCAACATATATTTGTACAACAAGAAGATCTTCACCTTTTTCCCTTAGGAACAGAGTGCTGTCAATTTGACCTCTTTTGTGCCCATGCTCCAGAAGGAATTTTGACAATATTTTATACCAAGCTCTTGAGGCCTACTTGAGACCATGGAGATCTTTATCTAGCTAGTGTACATGATCAGGGTATTCTTTGCTTTTGAATCCTAGAGATTGTTTCACAAACAATTCTTCTTTGAGATAGCCATTTACGAAGGAACTTTTGACATCTATTTGATGAAGAGTTAATTCTATATATGCTGCAAAGGCTATGAGGAGTCTAATTGCTTCAAGCCTAGCAAGTGGAGAAAAAGTCTCATCATAGTCAATGCCTTCCTCTTGACTATAACCTTGAACCACCAACCTTGTCTTGTTTCTTGTAACTGTTCCGTCTTTATCTAGTTTGTTGCTGAAGACCCATTTTGTCCCAATGACTGATCTGTCCTTGGGTCTTGGAACCAAATGCCAAACTTTTCTTCTTTCAAATTGATTGAGATCATCTTGCATAGTATTGACCAATCTGCATCTTGTAGAGCTTCACTCACAATTTTTCGGTTTATTGAGGGACAGAAAGGCATCAAATGCACACAGGTTCTTCAGTTGAGATCTAGTATTAACTCCAGATGTTGGATCATTGATGATGTTCTCAATGGGATGAGAACTCAGGTACTTGTAAGATTTCCCCACTAGCTGGTTCCTACTAGATGCTCCTTTATTGTGATACTGGAGAGGAACAGGTTCAGGTACAGGTTCCTTCAGAGAATTTTATTCAGTTTCTCTCAGATTGGTTCCCCTTGTTAGGTTGCCCTGGGTGGAAGGAACTGTTCCATCACCTGCTCCTCCCTTTGATTCCACCGTGACTTGTGCTGTGGTTTCAATCAATTGTCTCACCAGTCCGATAGCTTCATCTTCATGTTCTTGTCACTCAAAAAGAGTGTTGGATTCATCAAATACAACATGTACACTTTCTTCTACACACAGAGTTCTTTTATTAAACTCTTTATATGCTTTGCTATGTGAAGAATATTCCAAGAACTCACTTCTGGGATCAAACTTACGTAGGGAGTTTTTGCCATTACTGTGCACATAGCACTTGCAACCAAAAGCCCTAAGATGGGATATGTTTGGTTTTCTCCCTTTAAGTAACTCGTAGGGAGTTTTATCTACAAGAGGTCTAGTCATGCATCTAATTATTATATAACAAGCAGTGTTTATAGCCTCTGCCCAGAAGGTATGAGGTAGTTTGCTAGAAAGAAGCATAGTCCTTGCCATATCCTCAAGGGTACTATTCTTCCTCTCAACTACACTATTTTGCTGAGGGGTCCTAGGGGCAGAGAAATTATGATCTATTCCATTTTCATCACAAAATTCAGCAAACTTTGCATTTTCAAGTTTAGTTCCATGATCAGATCTAATGGATGCAAGTTGATTTCCTAATTATTTTTGGGGTTTTCTAACAAAAGCAGTGAACATTTCAAATGCTTCATCTTTAGAGGTTAGAAACAGCACCCCATTACATATCTTTTACCACCTCTGCTCATGGGTCTCATTGAACCATAGAGATCCATATGAACCGGTTCCAACGTCTTGGACGTACTTACCATTTTTTGGGTTTGAAGGATAACCTTACCTTCTCCCCCTTTGCACATGCCTCACAAACTTTCTCTTCCTTGAACTTGATATTAGGTAACCCTATCACCAAGTCCTTGGAGATTAATTTGTTCAATTGATTTAGACTGGCATGGACAAGTCTTTTGTGCCAAAGGAGGGGATCATTAATTAATACACTTAAGCAAGTGAGTTCATTTTGTGAGAGAGTTGACAGATCTACAATGTAAATATTGTTAACTCTCATTTCCTGCAAAACAATCTTGTCAGTGGTAAGGCTAATCAAAAAATATTTTGTGGAAGTCAAATCCACAAGATTACCTCTGTCACACAGTTGTGACACACTTATCAGGCTATTTTAAGCTACCTATCAAATAGACATTCTCAATGGAATAAGAGTCTGTCTTTACTACCTTTCCAACTTCAATGATCTCACCTTTCTTTCCATTTCCAAAGGAGACGTTATCTCTTTTTAGGTTCTCAACTGAAAGGAACTGGTCCTAGTTACCAGTCATATGTTTTGAGAAGACGCTATCCATGTGCTATATTTGGCTACTCCCCTTCACTTGGACCTCTTATTCATCTTCTGATTCTCCGATGGACATAAGAGCTTTCTCATCTTCAGCTTCATTTTCTAAGTCCTCATATAATGTTTCTCCCCATGCAGTAACCATAACTTTAGTTGATCCTTTGTTCCTTCTTGGTTGAACCTGTTCATTCTTCCTGTTTTTTCGTCTGCCCTTTCTTTCTTCCATTCAATCTCCCATTGAGGGTAGTTTTTTATGTGGTCATAAGTCTTCCCACACTTATAACACCCCTCATTGGTTTGTTTTTTAGGAGCCCTAGGTTTTTTGAATGTTATTCCTTTTGAATGACCCTTTCCTCTCATAAGATACTTCTTGAAATCCCTGGTTATCATAGCCATTTCATCACCTTCAAGATCTGATCCTTCTGATATTCTGAGAGCTAGATTTCTTTCTTTCTTTGGAGCATCCATCTTCATTGTCCGCTTTCTCAATTCATAGGTAGTAAGATTTCCCATCAGTTCATCTAGTTTTAAGGTAACAATATTTTTGGATTCCTGAATAGTTGTGATTTTGCTTTCCCAGGAGATTGGCAGTACTCTAGTTAGAATCTTCTCCACCTTGTCTTCTTTCAGGATAATCCTTCCAAGAAACTCAAGTTCATTTGTCAATGTAATGAACCTAGTATACATTTCTTGGATAGTTTCTCCGTCTTTCATAGTAAAATTCTCATATTGAGAATACAACAGTTTACTTTTGACCTCTTCACTTGAGGTGTTCCTTCATAAGCCACTTGTAAAGTGTCCCAAATCTCCTTGGCAGTAGTGCAGCCTTGAATCCTGCTGTACTCATCAGGACCAAGTTCACACATTAGCCATTTCTTGGCCTTCACATTTTTCTCCCACTTCTTTAGTCCTTCAGTAGTACAATCTTCTCTAGTCTTTGGAACATCCAATCCTTCAGCAGTCTTCTTGGTTGTGGCTAAAGGACCATTAGTGATGATATCCCAAAGCTCATAGTCTTCGCCCATGATATGGACCCTTATTCTATTCTTCCACCAGGAGTAATAGAGACCATTGAAAAGAGGAGGCCTGGTAGTGGATTGCCCTTCCCAATTTCCAGGTGGTGCACTCATGTTGATCTTTTCCTAAGGTGTTAACCTCTTCAAGGATAACATGCTCTTATACCAATTGAAGTTATAAACGTCAATACCACACAAAGGGGGGGGGGGGGAGGGTGCTTTGTGAGGTACCTAGTTTTCGCTTTAGAAGAATTTCACCAAACTCCACTAAAATCATTGAGCCAAAAACGACATTTACAAAACTCTTTGTAAACCTAAGAATTAACTCTAATCCCAGTGCGGCACACAGCCTCAACTGTTGCGACACTTTCAAGTTAACTCTATCTTGAATACTCAAAGTACCTAATGCAAGTGCTTCTAAATAAGTTGAAAGGTATAATATGAAAACCTACTACAATTGAACTAGAATTAGAATAAACACAATGATGGAACTGGTTCTTCTATCTTAGTTCAAGTAGCTTCAGGCACACTTATATCTCACATATATTGCTTGCAAATCAGACTTGCTCTTTTTGCTATCAAATATGCTTAACTTCTGCGTATGTGCATTACCTGTAAAAGAGAACAACTTAGTTATTTAATAGATTAGAAGTTAGAGTTTGATCGAGACTACAATGCTTATCCTTAGTCGATTTGAGTCCTTAACCAATACAAACTCCAACCCTTATCCTAGCTTAGTATTGTGTTCTCTTATAAAAAGAAATGGCACATACCATGGCTAATAAATGGGAAGTAAAATCAGAAGTGATATTCAAGATCATATGAGTTGCATGGAATTCCAATATGTGCGTGCACTAAGGTAAGCTAAGTGTGCACATAACAAGGGGCAGAAAGGCCAAGAAAAGTAATTGCTTACATTTAAAGAAAGATGAGACGGAATGAAAAGAATTATTCGATTAATGACCCAGAGTTAGTTATGTTAAGAACACACTTAAGATCTTAGAGTTTTATACATGCAATATATATGTTGACAATCACACAGACGTAGAGACTCCGATATAAGTTAAAAGAAAGAATTGAGTTCAAGTCATAGACAAAGAATTGAATTGTTAGAAGATTGTATCATAGATATTCCATAGGGTCCATGAAGGTATAAAGTAATAACTCATACCATGAGCCGCATGTCAGAAGATTACTTAGGCCTACACAAAGGTTGATCAAAGGGAAGAGAAAAATAAAGAATTACATCAACTAAGTAAATTAAGAGTCTGATTATTGGACCCAGAAAGTTATAGACATCATGATTGAGAACATTGCAGAATCACTCTTAATATCAAAGGTACAAAAGAGAAAGTTCAGTAGCCATATTCTATAATGACTCTATGATAATGCCAGGTTAGAAGAATACTAGCCTCATAAGAGGTTGGTATGAAGCTCCCACCGGATTGTGTATGCACCAGAGGTCCAAGTATTAGAATAGAGCTTCAAGTTGTGGATGTAAATTATACATATGTGGAAATTAGGGTGTGAAAGAGATAAAAGATGTGATGCAAAATTTTAAGATAAGGTAAAGGTGAAAAATGTAGGAGATACTCAAATGCAAAAGGTTGTGAATAGTCCTTCAAACAAAAGGATAGTAGTGTTGTGATTCAGTATCCACGAATCATACCAGTATCGTTAGTGGCTTTTCTTCCAACCTATGGTTTCTAAATATCGAGAGGTCTAGCTAAAAGAGTAAAGAAGAGTTTGAGAGGATGTGATGTCTCGCTTGTTGTTCCAGAATAACATAAGCAAATCGGTCACAAGCTAAAGTATGATAAAGCAACAAGGTTTTAGGAATACAGGAGCAAGGATAAAGAAAAGGCAAGTGAGAAGGTGACGAGAATGGATAAGTCCTAAGGATTAGGCCCGTGAAAACAAGAGAGCTAACAGTTTCTCTAAGTTATAGAAAGTTCAGTATAGCCTGAATGAACTCAAAGGAGTCTAAGACTAATAGCACTTAGAAGAGATAGAATGATGTCCTGGTAGTAGAATAAGGGTGTAATTACGATAGATAAAGGATGATATTTGGACCTTCGATTGAGTAATGGTTTCATGAATTGTATATGATTAAAATACTCACATAAGGCGAATCACATTGGGATGACTATGATATGAAATAGGGTTATGGAAGTACACTATCACCCCCAAGTGGTCAGGAAAAGTCATTTCAAATGTTCCACGATGCAACGTAAACCCTAGTGGCAATGTATTACATAAGAAATTTCAAGTTGTCAATGGAAAGTTGTAGATCAACATTGAGGTGAATCAATAATGGAAGGATAAAAGTTACTAAGAACGAGATGAGATTAGGACATCAGTCTTAAGATGAACAGTAATGAAGAAGTGTTAAAAGACTTAGCTTTCTGCATATAGGGTAAGCAACAAGAGTAACCTAGAGGTTGGTAGCAGACCTCACTAACGATAAATCAGAGTACAAGTTATGGTATAGTATAGCCTACTTAGATGTAGTAAATCTAATGACTCTTAGAGGGACAACTTGACATAAGTTTGTATATATTCACAAAGTGAGGCCTAGAGATTGGCAAAAAGTTGGAGGAAAAAGGAGAGAAGAGTCGCATAGGCGCACATACAAAGTTAGAGTTGTAGAGGCTGCATGAAAGAAGGTAGCAACAGTTACGAGATTAGAAGGATTTCAAATACAAGTCGTGGTGTGAGAAAGAGGCTTAAAGGGGGGAATGCCCTAGTTTTTGGATTTATTCAAAGAGAAATTACTTAAATTACAAGGAGAATATTACATTATTCGCAAAAGCTATGGGATATGAAAATGATAAGTGCATCAGTCAACGTTCGAGGATAAATGTTCTAGGGGGTGGGTGGGGATGATGTTAGGCCGCATAGTATTACGTCGACGTTACACCCCGCAATATCGTATATTACGATGATGTTACACCATGCAGTATTACATCGATGTTACGCTCCGAAGTATTATATTACGACGATGTTATACCCTATAATATTGTACATTGAAAATTATCGCAAGATAATTGACATCAGTTCGAGGACAACATTATTTGGAGATTATAAGTATTATGCTACTTCAAACAAGTGATAAGTAAATTCGTGAAGGTGAAAGGGTAAGTGGATCGAAGAAAATGAGGTTCGTTAAAGTTTGACAAGTTGAAATAAATTACGGGTTGAGCTATAATACCCGGTATTTATGGACTAGTACCACATAAAGTACCATATGACCGTGAAGTGTGTTAAACGTGAGTAATATTTTGATTAATATGAGATAACTCTTAATTATTTGGATAATTAGTTAATTATTAGTTACTATGGGAATTAACAAGTTAATTAAGAATTAGTGGGTGATTAATTAAGGCTTTAGATAAGTCTTAACGTGGCATCCCACTTATGACTCTTAAAGTCCATGTTATAAGGTGGAAAGTGAAGAAAGAATGGTAGTTCAGTCATCAAAAGTGTGGGGCCCACACCTAAAGACTTGAAACCATTCTAATTTATTTTGTGTCTCTACAAAACAATTGAGAACTTCAGCAATTCACAAGATTGGATATGCTCTATTAATATTCCATTTTGCAAGGCTTAAAAGTTTCTTTAATTCACAAAATAAAGAAACTTACATCTTCTAAATAATGGGTGAGCTTCAACAAGAAAAGTCATGAAAGGTATGATTAAATTCATTTAAGAAGGATATTATACGGATTTTCCCCTTTTTTGATCTGCCATTACGTGTTTTCACAAAAGACGTGTGTTAGAGGAATTGCCAAGAGAATCGGTTCAGATATGTTAAGGTTATCCCTTTTTTCTTTTTGGCACGATCTATACGACACGAATAAAATGAACAAATGCACAAATTCCATAAGTAACTCTATTCATATAAGTACTTGAGATGTCTATGTTCTTGAATTTCCATATGTATTATTATTCTATCGTCTGTTCATGGGTCTTAGAAAATATGTAAATTGATAAAGTTTATTTCATGATTTTAATCAGAGGTATAATGGTCTTATGATGTTCAGAGAGATTTTATTGACGTACTTCTCATGTATTGTATTCATTTATATATGTACATTGACCAATGACCAGCCGATGTTGTATATGCGTATCTATGTATGTATGTATGTATGTGTGTGTGTGTGTCTATATATATATATATATATATATATATATATATATATTTATATGAGATATGGGAAAAGGTTACGGCGTTATATACACACCATCACCTGACCAGCTGGTATACATTGATGTTTTTTGCCACAGTGGCCAAGACGATATGATGGGATGCCCTCAAAGGATTGATGGTGTTATGAACACATGTACATATGCACGACATCACATTCATACGTATATGCATGAAACTATAAGTATTTCATGATTTATAGAGTTATCCAGACTTACATGTTGAGTCATTTACTCTATATTTCTTCCATATCTTTTATGTACTTATTTATGTGCCTTACATAATCGGTACATTATTCATACTAACATCCCTTATTTCCTGGGGACGCTGTGTTTCATGCATGTAGGTCCGGATAGACAGGTCGAGAGTCTTCTAAGTAGGCTATCAGCTCAGCGAAAGGTGTTGATGTGCAGCATAAAGTTATAAGGTGTGGGTTGTGGTGATAATAGTGGTCGAGGTAATAAGGGTGGAAAGTGATCGAAATCACTATTGAAATGAAATATGAGCAAATTGTGAAATCATTGATGTGGAAATGTTGAAGGGGAAAAAGGAGAGATTGTAAACTTACTTGGCTTGATTGTTCCTTAAATGCGTATTTGATTGTTGATTTTGTTACTGCTCGTTACTTGTGTATGGTTTGATTTTACTTAGGGAAAGGTTTGTTCATACATACCAGTACATTTAAAGTGTACTGATGTCCCTTTTGCCGGGTGCGCTACATTTGTGTTATGATTGTAGGTGGATCCAAAGCATGTACTCGAGTCCACCGACAATAGATCCCCTTCACTTTTCATCAGATGTATTGGCCAGCCCCTTTCCTCTCGGGGCCTGCGTAGCTCATGTTGCTTTTTATTTCGGAGTCTTGTTTTGATTTTTAGTGAAATGTATAGCTGAAGCCTTGTTACCGGCAAGTATTATATCACCCTTCTGTATCCTTAGAGGCTTCGTAGACATTAAATGTGGGTTGCGAACTTATGTAAATATGTATTTTGTATATTGGATGATGTAAGTTGTAAACCTCACTATGTGACTATGTATGTTTTGTAAAAAGGTATTTTAAATATAAATGAAAAATTCCTTTGATTAATGAGTAATGAGAACACGGGGTAATACGTGGGATAGGAAAGGCAGTCTGCTTGACTGGGGCTACCTGGTCGAGCACCGGTCATGTCCCTCTAATTTGGGGCGTGACAAACTTGGTATCAGAGCCTATGGTTTTAAAGTGTCCTAGGATGTCTCGGAGCCGTATCTAGTAGAGTCCTTCTTATTGGTGTGTTGTCGACCACTTCTATAAGTTGGAGGCTATTCGGACATTTAGGAATTTCACCCTTCTTTGATACTCCAATCGTGTGATAGAGCTCAAGTTAGGGAGCTGATTTCCTCTCTAAGTCTTATTCTTAAGACTGGTAACCTTGCTTCCATAATCCGCGAATTAGAAGCATGTAAGGAAGGATTGATCCCACCATTGAGTCCAAGTGGATTGCCCAAGGACTTGTTAGGAGAATATATTGAGCTGTGGATGGATTGGTAAAACATATCGCTAAGAGGGGGTGTACTTGTCCCTATTGATGTCTCTGCACCATCAGAGCATGTAGTATATCAGTATGTTACCTACGTACGTTAAGGATGTGGAGTCGAGGGGTATCGATTAAGCTATTGACCTATAAACCAAGCGTCAGTAAGGTAGTCAAATGAAAATTTCTGCTCATTGTATATGTACGTCCATATTGAAGAGTCCTCATGAACATGGTCTTAACAAGGTGTTGAATAACAAAATATTATGTGTATCGACTCTTTGAACGAGACGCACTATTCATCAATCCACTCTATTATGAATTCTCTTATTTACATACTTATGGAATTAAGTTCTATAGTTATGCCCTTGAATTAAATTATAACTCTAGGATTGATATTTCCCACTCGCTTTTATTGAATTCTCACCAAGGGATTGTATCCGATGAATTTCTTACAAAGTCTTTAAAATGGACAAAATATACTCGCTTGTGCCTATACCTGCACCGTCGTAAAGTTTACCTATGTGGTGTCAAGTTCCATGCCAATCATTTAAGTGATGTGATCCTTCTCGAGTCACTCTTTTACTCAGTTGTGTATATGGCTTATATGGTTTGAACAATCAATCTACTCTCTTTTGAACATCATCAGGAAAGCTTCTCACTGCCTTGTAACATAAGAGCATACCTTAAAACCTCACATAGGTGCATGTCAATCGAAATGGTCACCGTGTGCATAAAGTCTCTCTGAAAATTGAGATCCTCACATCCACATCGCAGAAAGATCATATGTCGCCATAACTTTCGTGTCCACTTTGTACCACAGTAAGTAGCTCACTTTGTCCTAGTATTATGGTTGCTCGTGGCATGGTCGTACATTTCAATTGGGAGTTAATATAACATAAGCATGACCAGCTCATAACAAATGTTTGGTTTCTCCTTACACCTCCATAACATGTGTTCATTGTGTTCTTTAGTTAGTGAATTCATTGTTCTAGTTTTCCCACACTTGTTTGATAACCATGTGAGAACGTATCCTTCTTGAGTCATTGTAACACTTTCTTTCTTGTAAGGACCCTTACTAGGCTCTCCATCAAAAGCAAGCACACCATTGGGAGTTATTATAGCACAATGCCTGTTTCTCATATTCTTCTGTACTTCATTAGCATCTGAGTAGTTCTCAAGTTAAAAAGATCCATGAGCAACTCATTAAGAACATGTGAAAACCCTCCATGGTTATTCTATACTATCCCATTGGGTTCTCATAACAGTTCAAGTTCATCAAGGATTGATAGCATGCCACAATTACTGAAATTGAATGTTCTCTTTCCGATAATGGATTATCTACACTTGTTCTAGTCCAACGATCTACTTATCAGTCTAGCTCTCGCATTTAGGTTTTGGGTTGAAAAAGGAGAAATACACCTAGTAACACATCATATGTCAAAGCCTTTCTCTCCGTTAAGTCTTATTGCCTCTCCCAATGTGGTTCGCAATAGCTGGTTGTGTAGAGGTGTGTTGTAGTGCTTCATTATGAAATAGTAAATCTAATTGGATTTTAGAACTCTAGAGCTATACATCACGTGACTTCATACAGAGATCTTCTTTCAATAAATGTAGCTTCTCATAATCGCTTTATATTACCACCCTTCGTAGTGGATACAATGTAAAGGTTACCTCTATAAAGCTCTTTCACTTTCTTTTCATTTGTCTAGCATGGTGTGTTGTTTACCCGTAATCTTCAGTGCGGTATTATCTCAATATCTTGACCACTCATCCAACTATACGATTCGATTAAATTCCCCTCATTTTTATACTCTACAAGTTCCCTTTTCTAAAAGGACAGTAAAAGTAGGTAAATTACTCTTTACTATGGACTTCTAATATCTTCTACTTAGTTTAAGCTTGTTGGTTTCAAATGGTGCTCATTAGTTTTGCTAAACTACTATCTATTTCATATGATAAGTCTCATTGTAAGATTCATTTATGTTTCATGGCATCAAAGATGAAGTCTTGTAGCATTAAGTAACATGACATATTCCTTTAGTTGGGATAAATAAATATTGTTTGTATTCTTTGTAAATGTTCTTCTGACATCCATTTACCTACTCTGCTTATCCATGTGACTAGATAATCTAGGTTACTTTTCCCCGATAAATGCATAATTAAACATCTCATTCATTCAAACTTATCCATGTGGGCACTTTGAGACCTTGTTTCATACCAACTCGTAATGGTTTTAAGTACTTTCTTGCCATTGTCGACGATTTTCTAGGACTACGAGGGCTTGTATCTTGGATTTAAAAAAAAATAGAAAAAAAGTAATGATTTTCCTTAAAGTTCGAGATTAAACTACCATGATTTCAAACCAAAGTGTATACCTTTTTCCAAAGTCTTAAATGGGCCGGATTGGATGGGTTATGTGGCTTTATTCTCACTCGACTTCTAGAATAATTGACTATATCATTGTCACGTGAGAGGATTTTTGCCACCCTTGGTATTCCACCTCTTTGGTGGATAAGAGTGTCATTTGTCTTTCTTCCCGGAGCATCATGTTAACCATTAAAAATTCCTCTAACCAATACATAATTTCATACCAACATTTAGTTGTCCTAGCTACGTGATTTTACTCGTGATAGGATGAGATTAGATGCCTTCAGATTTTGCACATATCATAAGCATATTGATTTGAAATACTAAGTTATCATATCTTTAATTCTCTCATAAAGGATCAACAGTCATGGAGGGTCAAGTTGTTTGAAAATATGATGATCTCATAAGTGTACAATGCTTTTTCATCCTCATGAGCTTTGGGCCTAGATTCCGTGTGTCATGTAATTGCTACCAGTGTAATTCAACTTCATGTATTTTGGAACCCTGATCGCATTCAAGGTGCCAGAGTACTATTCTTGATAAACAGATTTTCCCTTCACCCTAGGAAATGATTGGGTTATGTATTTGAATATTCCTCCTTAATAAATCCTATTGCCAATGTACTACTTATCCATATGCCTCATTTGTGTTATAATTGACGTCATCACAGTGATTAAACATGTCAGCATTGTTGGTTGTAACTTTCGTGTCCCTTAGCATATAACCTCATAAAATACTCTACTCAGTGCATTAATGGATTCCAGAATAACCCCAACCTGATCTTGAACTCTGTTGTTCCTCATTGTATTAGATCCATTGGGTATTGTAAGTTCAGACAAGTCAAATAAGAAGCTTTGCAGTGTGAGCACATATATATTTGATGGGTATTTTTATGGTCAGTTTATGATAGCACGTCTTAGAGTAATTGTTGCAGGCCAGCAAGGGTTTAGTGTGAGTGTTCTCCTAGAGATTTAGAGTCTAGAGGGTGAGCAGGCTATTCTCAATATTTTCCCTTGAAGATGTTATGTGAGTTGATAATAAAGGTTGCATAAGTGTATTCCACATTAGGCCGCACTAGGAGTATGAAGTGTCCTCATAGATGTACGCCATATATCTTGTGGGTTCATGTGTCTGTGTCTAAGAAGGTAGGTGGAGATCATTGTGTATCATTCCGGTGGAAATTATTGAAGGTGAAGTTAGTGGATGGTTAGCTTATGCGAAAAATCTGCTTGTTATCCTCGTTAAGTAAGTTTAGGGGTCAAAATTGTTCATGTGAATGTATTCTGGCAAAGTCTGTAAATATAAGAGGCCATTGAAGGCCGAGAGTTTTGTGGAAATAAAATATTTTCTCTTGATTTCATAGCAGTTGGTTTTAATTTGAAAGGTACCATCTAAGTGATATGATTAAAAAACAATATGTGCAGTACATGCCCAGGTATCATCGTGATAAAGTAGTGTTTGTAGTGTTGAGGTTCATGTCATTGATATATAAAAATATTGTGGTTCGTTATCGAGTTGAGGAAGCGACATGGGAAATGGAAGATGAAATGAAAGAAAACTATCCCCATCTGTTTGAACAAGTCTAGTAGTGATCGTGCGAACTCTCATTTCTAAACAAACTAATGTTGTGTTCCATTTGGTGCGAAGACACCCCATATCTCCCCTAAATTCTTTACTATTATAACTCCTTAAGTTGTGAAAGAATTGTATGTGTTGTAATTATTTGAGTCATGTGCAAACCCTTTTTGGTAAATAAAATTTTTGTAAGAACTCATTATGATAAGTGAATGATTAATGGTGGTGTAGATTGGTAATGAGTAATTAACATATGTATAGTGTACTGGTTGAACTGTATGGGGCTCATTGAAGTGACCAACCTATGTGCTAAAAATGTGTCAAATGATTGAATATGTGCAAGTGGTGAGAAAATGAAGTGTATACCAGTTGTAGGGATAATAGGAGTTGTGCAATGGTGCTTGGAAATATGTTTCGGGGGCTCCCTGACAGGTTGACATGTTCAAATTACAAAGGAAACTCTGGAAAATTTTCTAAAAATAGGGGAGTTAGTGCAAAATTTGGGAGGTTTCATGTCATGTTTTTGTTCTTGTCAAAACCTACTAGTTTTTCAAAATCCTCATTCGAGGACGAATGACCCTAAGGGGGGAGAATGTAAGGCTCCAGAAATTTCGCTAAGTTTTTGTGGTCCTACATAGGCTTATTATAATATTTTATATGCTATTAATATGGTGTACATTAATTGTATTTTGTAAATATGTGAATAAGTCTTATGGAAAGTAATTTGGGGTCCAAGGAAAGGCCTAGGTCTAAGAAATATTGGAAGGGTTCATAATAAGCTAAAATTCTCAATGAGCTTGCACAAGTTCCCACTTTGAAAAAGCGCACCTAATTATGTATAAGGTTTTATGCGGTGAACAACCTATCATATGAAAATATTTGAGTCTAGTTTCCAACTCTTCAAACCGTTTGTCATTCGGACATTCCTACACAAAGTTATGATCAAATTACCAAAAGAAACGCAGAATATTAAACTACCGGGCCGCACCATGCGCCGTCCCATGCGGCACGACAATGCAAATTATCAGAGCACCTCCATGAAACATTTTCCATTACCACGGGGCACCATGCGCCGTCCCATGCGGTGTGACAGTACAAAAGTTTTTAAGATCCGAACTCTATTTTATTTAACTCGTTTAGGGTTCATATTTTTGGGTATTTTCTTCTGATTTTGGAGAGAAGTGAGAGAACATAGAGAGAGAAAGAAGGGGCCTAACTCTTAATCATCCAATTCTTCCTTAAGTCTTCAAGAGTCAAGAAATATAACCTTAGATTGTCTTCCATCCAGGTAAGTTCTACTTCTAAAAGTTTCACACAAGAAGTTATGAGTTCAAAGTATATAGTTGGGGCTTGAAATAGGCCATGCATGTGTCAATAAGCTATAATATGTAGGATTAATGCATTAGTTTGGGTAGTTCTTGATGAAATTGGGTAAGGGAAGTAGGAGTTTCCATTGTAGGACCTTGTAATCTACTTCACTTTTTAGGTGTTTGATGAAATCCTTAAGAGGGTTACATCATCGGTGATTTTTCTAATTTTTAATTGATTTCCGCTATTTCCTTATAGATCATGATTGCTAGATGTGTTGGTGTATTCACAAAAGTTTAAGGGAAATCTCTATGAGGTATGTATGGCTAACTTTGACCTTTGTAGAGTCACTTTGTTTGGTGTACGACTATTTGGTATGTGATACCTATGTGGACTATTTGTGAAATTCTTGTGATTGGTTTGATTTGAGTGTTTGTGGTTAAGCCTCAAGAAATAATGGTGCAAGTAATTGGCGATAAACAAAATGCGTGATTGTGAAAGTGCTATATGGTAAGAGTGGAGAAATAAATGATGGAAGGAAATCGTAAATGATGCAATTGGAACAACTGTGGTAATAACATATTCGGCTTGTTGTGGGTAATTATTGTGGTGACTTAAATTTCACATGAATTGTTGAAAATGATGGAAAATGGTATTGATGGTTATGGAAATACTTGTAAATTGTTGTGGTTGTTCTTAAGTGGTGTTGTTGTTTTTTTAATCTTTATGAATTGTTGATTGTTGTGGTGTTAATCTTTATCCGCAACATGAAGTTATAAGGTGTGGGTTGTGGTGATAAGGGTAGCCGAGGTAAGGATGGCCAAGGTAATAAGGGTGGAAAGTGATCAAAATCACTATTGAAATAAAAATATGAGCAAGTTGTGAAATCATTGATGTGGAAATGTTGAAGGGAAAAAAAGGAGAGATTGTAAACTTGTTTGGCTTGGTTGTTCCTTAAATGCGCATTTGATTGTTGATTCTGTTACTTATCGTTACTTGTGTATGGTTTGATTTTAGGTAGGGCATGGTTTGTTCATACATACCAGTACAATTCAAGTGTACTAATGTCCCTTTTACCGGAGGCGCTACATTCGCATTATGATTATAGGTGGATCCATAGCAGGTACTCCAGTCCATCGACCATAGCTCCCCTTCACTTTCCGTCAGATGTATTGGTGAGCCCCTTTCCTCTCGGGGCCTTGCGTGGCTCTACAGCTTTTTATTTTGGAGTATTGTTTTGATTTTTAGTGAAAGGCATAGCCGGAGCCTTGTTACCGGCAAGTATTGTATCACTCTTCTGTATCCTTAGAGGCCCCGTAGACATTAAATGTGGGTCGCGAACTTATGTAAATATGTATTTTGTATATTGGCTGATGTAAGTTGTAAATCTCACTATGTGACTATGTATGTTTTGTAAAAAGGTGTTTTAAATATAAATGGCAAATTTCTTTGATTAATGAGTAGTGAGAACATGGGGTAATACGTGGGATAGGAAAGACACCCATGTCTGCTTGACTTGGGCTTGGTCGGGCGCCGGTCATGTCCCTCGAATTTGGGGCGTGACAGTTTGTTTCTTTGCTGTCAGCGCTCTTCTGACTCAACTTTGAACTTGTGCAGGTTTCACTCCTTTTTGAGCTTGTTATGACTTCCTTGTCTCTTTTTGACCAAACACTGCAAACAAGCACTATAAGTTAGCTTTCAGGAATACTTGTACACATTTTTAATCCAAAACCTAAGCAAAAAGGAGCATAAAATAGGCTAGAATCCCTAGTTATCAACTCCCACAAACTTAAGATTTTGCTTGTCCTCAAGCAAACAAAGTAACTCCCACCTCCTGAAGATAAAAGAAAGGAAAATGTCAGTTGTCCTAAGATAACCTCATCAAGAATCAATTGGGACTAACAATCACCCTCAACTCAAATTCATTTTTAACAATACACAACCGTTTTAGCACCATGGCTATAGTGTGACACAAAAGCATCAAGAGTTAACTCAACTCATCAAGGAAACTCTTTATATTATATTGATCATTGTGGAACCCAAATTCATACTCTTCAACTCTCCATAAGCAAACCTCACTTTTAGATTGTAGCACTAAGGCTGCACACTTATCTCTCCCAAAGGAAGGTCACAAGTCTGGATTTAAGTACCATAAGCTTGTCCCTTATGCGAGTCACCACTAATGTAAGGTCACTTAACTCAAGATCATATAGGGATTTTTCAAGAATGTAATAAAGTCTTTTGGTTCAGGGTAGGATATACTAGTTTAAGAAGGTTTCATCTTTCCTTAACCACTTCATTTGCTCCATTTTGGCACACATTTTCTCGACTCTTTGAGTCATTTACTTCTTCCTTAGGGGCTAGAGAGATATATTGTCACTCTTTCTTGTTCATTTCAATCCTTTTTATCCTTTCTAATATTTCCAAGCCTTTCATCTTTGCTTTTATTGAATCCCTTCATTTCTTCTATATTGTTCATTTTCTTTTTGACTTTTTGGCTTTTTTTTTCTTTTTCTTTTTGCCTTTCCTTTTATTCATTTTGCACCTTTATCACTTTTGCATTCCTTGAACCCCCCCAAACTTATGTTTTTGCCTTGTGCAAAGGAAAGATTGGGTGCCAAGAGAGGATTATTTTAGAACGGATAAAGGCTTGTATCATGGTTTTTGAAAGAATAAGGGCTATGGCTCAACGGGGTTGACTAGGGATATAATTATTGGTAGTCTATGGATGTTTTCAAGCTTAAATTTTGATCTAGGAGAGCCCATAATCACTTCTCAAGTCGAGCTACACTTAGGATTTTGCATAGACAAACATTCAAAGCAAGTTTTAGACTCATTGCAATAGGACTTGGACTTGCAAATCAATACCTCATCACACAAGATATAGGATTTCTAAAGAGATAGAGTCGGGGGCCCACAACAACCTTAGCTAAGATTTGAGCAACACAAATGGTTCCGTAAAACTACTCGATGATTGTTTAGTCAACACAAGAGTCTAAAGGTCACAACTATCCCATCCTATATAAACCAATTTGTTTATAACCATTAGGTAAAAGGTAAATGTGTTAGGCCCAAGTGAAGCTTTGACTGAGGCACTATTTCTCACTAGCTACTATCTGCTCAAAAATGAAAAGAAAACAAACTCAAACCCTTAAGAAGGTTGTCATGCCATCTATCGTCGGAAAGAGCCACTCGGTTCACACAAACTCCACCTTCGGAAAGAACCTTGGCATTAAGAAAATCAAATGCTTATTGATCAGAAAAACATGTAAAATAAGAAGCTACGAATCGAAAAAAGAAGCTACTAAATGAAATAAGAAGTTACGCTATTAAGAAAAATTACAAAAGAAGTTATGAAGTAAAATACACAAAGTAAACTGAATATGTACAATAGGGATTTAGACGAATATACATAATGGGGAATGAATATATATACATGAGAAATGTAACTTTATATACATACAAAAATTGAAACATAACGGAAAGAAAAAAAATAGTAAAGTTATATACATACCAAAAGTGCAGAATAGCATAAAGAAAAAATAGTATCATCATTACAACCCAAATATCAAATAATTAAAGCAAAATAGGACCACCCCCTCAAATGAAAACTAGCATTGTTCTCAATGCTAAATAGCCAAAAATAGGATAAAAAAGATGATTAGAGTAAAGAAAACTCCCTATGGGTCCTCTATCTGCATGGGGTCTTGTGGCTGGGTGCTTGGATCACATGACTCGGGTTCTTGTGGCTGGACTGAGGCACCTCCCTCAGGGTGTTAGATAATACGCTTAATGCTAGAGGGGGGTGAATAGCGTTATAATAAAAATTAGCGTAAACTTGCGGAATTTAAAAATTGCAGGAAATAAATAAGTGCGATAAATAAGAAAGAACGCACTGATGTATCCTGGTTCACCACAACCCGTGGCTAGTCCAGTCCCCGAGAGACTCTCTCGAGATTTCCACTAACTTCGTTAAGCTTACGGGTGCTTAACAAACCGTTACACTTGCTCAAGGATACCACACCATAAGACTTCACTTGCTCGAGGATACCTCACCCCAAGACTTCACTGTTAAGCTTACGGGTGCCTAACAAACCTTTACAACCAGAGGACACAAGCCTCAACACCTTTGCTCGGAGATACAACACTCCAAGACTTCAACCAAGAAAACACAAGTTCCTTCTTACAACAAGAGAATAACAATTCTCTTCAAGTGTACAAAACACTAAGCACTCACTTAAACAAGACTCTCTTAATAGAGTGGATATGAGTAAACAAATACGCTCAAGAACACAACAATAAATTCAAGACCTTGGCTTTCAAAATATGATAAAAATGATCAATAAATGATATTGGAAATGTATGAAAGCTTAAGAATGTTTTTGGTCAGAAGTTGTGTGTTCAATGAGTGATTTTGAGGTGTATTTATAGCTCCAAAATCACTCCTAGCCGTTGCTATGATCATAAATATAGATTCTGAAAATCTGTTAGATAGTCGACTATCCGATATGGTTATTCGACTATCTTGGCAACGGTCACAAGGATAGTCGACTATCTGATATGGATATTCGACTATCTTGGCAACGGTCATCAGGATAGTCGACTATCCAATATCAGATATTCGACTATCTGACCCTGCGGAAATGGTCCGATTTTAAAACAACTAACTTATTGAAAATAAGTTATAAAATATTTTTCAAAGCTTTGTTTGAAGATATAAAATATTATAAATATCTTAAACATGAAAAACAATTGTAATGACCATTCCGAATCAATAAAAACATTTAAAATCATTTTGTTTTAAATGTATTGAAAATATTTATTATATAACATTTAAAACCAATTTGTTTTAAATGCAATTAAAATATTTATGATATGCATATATTGTAAAACCATTTATGATATGCATATATTGTAAAATCACTTATGATATGCATATATTGTAAAATCACTTATGATATGCATATATTGTAAAATCACTTATGATATGCATATATTGTAAAATCATTTGTGATATGCATATATTGTAAAATCATTTATGATATGCATATGTTGTAAAATCATTTTATGAGAGAAGTCAAGACTCAAACTTAAAGTCGGATCAAGATCACAATAAAGACAATATAAATAAGACTCAACAAAAGGTCTTCATTTATTTTCATTGCTTCTCTCGATCTTGTCTTGAACTTCTTGGACTCCAATTCTTGTCCGCTCAAATAACGTTGCATAGACTTTTCTTCCTCTATGCTCATTGTAATTTTGCATATCAATTCTTTATCTTCCTTTTGCATATCTACAAAATGAATAGCACTTTAGTTAAAATATAAATTAAAGTGTATTCAATAATAACTCACATTTATTTGGCATATATTAT
Source organism: Nicotiana benthamiana (assembly GCA_034376525.1). Lineage (NCBI taxonomy): Eukaryota > Viridiplantae > Streptophyta > Magnoliopsida > Solanales > Solanaceae > Nicotiana > Nicotiana benthamiana. The sequence goes on from CM067323.1 coordinate 47,450,490, forward strand.
TTTCCATTAAATTGGTTTGTCAATTATCAAAACATATAAGTATGAACATATACATATGTTCCAACAATTTCCCCCTTTTTGATAATGGCAAACCTTCATGGGAATATGCATATACCCTTTATAAAAGACTATGCCAAATGTAAGACAAGTTATTATTGAGTTCCCCCTCAATTTATGCAATAAATATTTAAAACAAATAAATATGCATATACCCTTATCTTTCCCAATGCATGGAAAATAAAAATACCCTTAATCTTCCCAAAAGCATGATTAAAGATAAATATGCATATACCCTTAATATTCCCCCTTTTGACATTAACAAAAAGATAATTTCATTAATGAAGAAGGAAAATTACAATAAGAGTACAATAAATGAAAATACATTTCAAATAATGAAAATACAAATCAAGAACTTTCATCGTCGTCGAAATCATCGTCATCGGTAGAAGTACTTGCGGAATAGACGTGAGAATACGAATAGTTGACATGGTCAAAATATCCGTGGATTTCGTCACTAAGCCTACGCACATTTCTTTCCGTGCGAGACACATTACTATCGATTCAATTAATTGATGTGGATAGAGAGGCAAGTTGATCCAAGATGGCTTGAGACACATCCGGTTGGGCACGAGGACGACGAGCTTGAATTTGAGGAGGAGGATTTGGAATTTGATCATGTGGTTGATCATGGCCATGAAAAGAGGTTTCTTGAATTTCCCAATGTTTGGTGCGAGTTTTCTTGATACCAACATTGGTGTTGACTTGAGATGCTTCAAGAAGATGCATTATAAGTAATGCATAAGGAAGGGATTTGTCACTTCCTATTGAGTCAAACATATGTGTAAGAACAAATTTACACCAATTTATGCGTGCTTTGGAAATAATAGCATGCATGATTTTTGCATCTTCACGGCCAATTTTCGTGTGATTGCTTTTTCTCGGTTTAAGAATCCGAGTGAAACAACATAAAGAATCAAACGAAATTCCGGAAAAATTCCTTTAATAGGAGCTCTCTTTTGCTCTTGAGAGAATTCAAATTTTCCAATTCCAATAAGGTTAAGAGGACATTTTCATCATAGAGAATTCCTTCGACACCGGTATATTGTTCGATGTCTTTGCCATCACGAAGAAGATTTGTGATAGCTTGAATATTTTCTTCACTTAGAAGAATATGAATACCATTTACTTTGGTATAAAGAACTCCATCTTCATCTTTCTTAATATTCGAATAAAAGGCTTGAATCAAAAGAGGATGAATAAAATCATACTTCAAATAAACAAAGTCAAGGATTGAACTTTGTAGGAGTATATTGGAATGATTAGAATCCGCTAGATATCTTGCGGTTGTGAATCGAGGTGGAAGAATATCTCGATTTTCAAAGTTTCTAATAAATCGTTGAAGCTCATTTTCTTGTTCAAACCAAAGAACAGATCCATCATCATAACAATGTAGAGATGGAGGAGGATTTGAAGAAGAAGGGATATTCTTTCCGGCACGAGAGCGTTTAGAGCTTCTATTTGCCATTGAAATTTGTAGGCAAGAAGAACTTTTGGAAGAAGTTTGGAATATAATTTTTGAAGAGAATTTCTTGAACAAGAACGATTTTGGTGTGAAACAAAGAGTGCACACTATTCCTATTTATAAAGTTCAAGAAAACATAGCATTGAATGACCAAAATCAGATTTTTGGACTGATTGGAACGCCTATAAAACGGTCAGATTTTTGTAATTTGACTGAGGATAGTCGAATAACTTATTGGATAGTCGACTATCTGGGAACGATATTTGAATATCTTCTAGGATAGTCGAATATCTGGAAACAAATATACTCGAATAACTTCTGGTTAGTCGAATATTTGGAGAAATAGCTTGATTTTCTGGATAATCAAGTTATTCGAATAACTTCTAGTTAGTCGATTAACTTCGACGTCTTTACAAAAATCGTTTAAGCAGAAAGTATTGGCAAAACAATTTTCATTTTATGGAATTCGTTTATTAAAGAATAAACTATATTTTTGGTAAAAAAGTATATCATAATTTTATGAACATAATTTTATCAAATCAAATATGCTATTTCTAAATTCACGAGTCAAGAGAAAAAAAATAATATTGACTTGAATTGAAACTTTATCTTGGTTCCCCCTGAATTTAGGGCGATACCTGCAAAAGAAAATACGCGTCTTCCACGCTCAAGTCAGTAATATTCAAAATATAAATGCAAAAAAAAAAGTATGCATTTAGATCAACGTTTAACCACATTAGGACGTGACTTCTTTCATGATTTATATTTAGCACTTCAATAACCGCTAAATATTATATCAATTCTGCTAGCAATAAGGTAAAGTGAGGAACGATCATACCTTTGTAATTCTTGATATTGCTTTCCTTACCTTTCACATTTCTGTCAAGACGGTCATATGAATTCATTGAATTGGCCATTGCTTTGGTGTTGCTTATTTCAAAGCGATTTAGAAACTCATTGCAATATTGAGCATGACAAATGAAAGTTCCCTCTTTCATTTGTTTCACTTGCAACCTCAAGTTGAAATTTAGTTCGTCCATCATGATATTTCAAGAATTTGCTAGTCATGAGTTTTAAACTCCTTGCATACAAATTTATTAGTTGCTCCAAATATAATATCACCAATAAGAATACAAGAAATATCATCAATGAAATTTATGCAGTCTATTTTCCTTAAAAAAAATTCCCTTTCAAATAAGGCAAACTAGAATGTGAAGACATTCCCCCTTGAAGCATATCACCTAAACACTTCTTCTTTTTGGCATTTAGCAAGAAGAGAGTATATTAAGGAAAAACTATGAGAAGTATGCAGTATGAAGATTTATAGAAATTTATCAAGACATACCAACAAAAACATAAATCTACCAATTGTTATAAAACAATGATAAAACCATTTGTTGAAAAACATACACAACAGTTGCCTAATTGCCAATTAAGAGTTGCTGAAATTACTCAGTGACAATCGATTGTCAAGTTACCACAATAGATTGATTGCAAGTTCTTCCAAAAATCAATCCCAGATTTTACGCATAACAATCGATTATATAAGATCAATAATCGATTACTGGCAACGTTCAAAAAATCCTTTCCAGATTTTACGTAAAACAATCGATTGTCAACATCTACAATCGATTACTCAGCAACGTTTAAAAAATCCTTTCCAGATTTTAATTAAAACAATCGATTATAGGAAATCAATAATCGATTACCTGACGGTATTTGAAAATATTCTGGCAACGGTCAGTTATATAATCGATTATACTAAGTTAACAATCGATTATATATCAGTCTTGAAAAATCAATTTAGACACTGCCTCTTGACAATCGATTGTTATATACTCACAATCGATTATTTAATAACTTTGAAAAAGTCTGGAAGACACTGCCTCAACACAATCAATTGTCATATGGTTCACAATCGATTGTCATGCAGGTATTGAAAAAACTGATGCTCACTGCCTTAACACAATCGATTATCATTAGTTCACAATCGATTATCATTAGTTCACAATCGATTGTCATACAGTCTTTAACATAATCGATTATCATAAGTACATAATCGATTCTTAGTCCAGATTTTAGAGGCATGTTTAAAAATCATTTTGACTGAAGTAAATATGCATGATTTAAAATCATTTAGCATTAAATTAAATATGCATGATTTTGTAAAAATAATTGTTATTGGAAAACATAACAGATGTATCAACTGTTATTTAACAACTATTACGATTAAGCATATCAGAAATTTCAACAGTATAAGAACTAAATTAACAACAAATATGTTAACAATGGTTGCTTGCACATATCAACAATTCTGTTTTTATTGAAAGGATAACTAACCGAAATTCCCACTTGATGCAATGAGGTTCCGTGCTTGGTGCATCTACTACAATATTGTAGTCTTCAAGCACACCTGCAAAAGTACCTAAACATAGGTTTTTGGTGCCCAAACACTTTTGGGTCCTTGGGGGTTAGGCAAATAATAATTATAGCCACAAGATAAATCCCTATGTTTTGCAAAACATGTGGGTGCTATGTGTCCTACCCGGTTGCAGTAGTGACATACAACATTCGAGTTGTGCATATGCCTAGGTTGTGCCAAATACATTCTAGGTAATCTAAAATCAACATTCCAGGGAGCGTTGAAATTCCTAGAGTTATTTCTAGGCGGTCTAGAGTAATTATTTCTAGATTCATTTGCACAATTTCTAGAATCGTTTCTAGGTGATCTAAAGTTATTAATTCTAGACTCATTGAACAATCTAGTATCGTTTCTAGGTGGTCTAGTCTCATTCCTAGAATTATTTCTAGGTTGCCTAAAATCATTATTTCTAGGCTCATTTGTATAATTCCTAGAATCGTTTCTAGGTGGTCTAAAATTATTAATTCTAGACTCATTAAAAAAACTAGGATTATTTCTAGGTGGTGCATCACGATTTCTAGCATGATTCTTATTCTTTTTACGCCTTCTGTTTTTCTTTTTCTTCTTGATCTCTTCAATAGATTTAGGAGCATCTACACTATGTTTTTCTAGTGTGTTCCTAAGTTCTATGTTTTCTAGTTTCACGGAATCACAAGATAAACAAATAGAACTTTTATCAATTGAAGAAGATTCATTCACAGCTTTAATCTTATTTCTAAGATCAAAAATGTCATTTTTCAAGAAATCATTTTCTTTTTCTAAAACATCAATTTTATTTTTGAGAACACCATTTTCATTAGTTAATTTTTCAAAATCTATTTCTGTCAAAGAAGAGGATTTTCCAAAATCTTTTTCTTGTAAAGAAAGTGTTTTCTGCAAAGAAAATATTTTCTTCAAATCTTTTATCATTTTGGAGGCATTAACAAATTCACCATACAGTTCATCATAGGCACTTTGCAATTCTTCAAAGGAGTGGGAGTTAGATGTACTTACCTCTTCTCCTTCGTCGGCCATGAGACATTTGGCAGTTGGTTCATCACATGAACTGTCTGCTTCTTGAGGCGCATTTTCATAAGTGTCCTCAAGCTTATCCCACATCTCTTTAGCTGTTTTGTATTGGGAAATTTTCCGATAGTTCTCCTGTTTCAAGGAACTATACAACATATTGATAGCCTTGGTATTGTATTAACTTACCATGGCTTTTCCAACTTGTTTCGTCATTTGTTCTCCATACTTGATGATTTGCCATAGACGAAAGTTGTTTGATTTGATGAGGATTGTCATCCGATCTTTCCAATGTGTGTAATTGCTTCTATCAAATATTGGAGGCAAAAAGATAGAGTGACCTTCACCTATTCCTGCAAAAGCACTACTAGTAGAAGCCATAGAAGGATTCTCTCAAACTGTTAAGTCTTTCAGAGAGTTAGGCTCTGATACCAATTGTTAGATAATACGCTTAACGCTAGAGGGGGGTTGAATAGCGTTATAATAAAAATTAGCGTAAACTTGCAGAATTTAAAAATTGCAGGAAATAAATAAGTGCGATAAATAAGAAAGAACGCACCAATGTATCCTGGTTCACCACAACCCGTGGCTAGTCCAGTCCCCGAGAGACTCTCTCGAGATTTCCACTAACTTCGTTAAGCTTACGGGTGCTTAACAAACCGTTACACTTGCTCAAGGATACCACACCATAAGACTTCACTTGCTCGAGGATACCTCACCCCAAGACTTCACTGTTAAGCTTACGGGTGCCTAACAAACCTTTACAACCAGAGGACACAAGCCTCAACACCTTTGCTCGGAGATACAACACTCCAAGACTTCAACCAAGGAAACACAAGTTCCTTCTTACAACAAGAGAATAACAATTCTCTTCAAGTGTACAAAACACTAAGCACTCACTTAAACAAGACTCTCTTAATAGAGTGGATATGAGTAAACAAATACGCTCAAGAACACAACAATAAATCCAAGACCTTGGCTTTCAAAATATGATAAAAATGATCAATAAATGATATTGGAAATGTATGAAAGCTTAAGAATGTTTTTGGTCAGAAGTTGTGTGTTCAATGAGTGATTTTGAGGTGTATTTATAGCTCCAAAATCACTCCTAGCCGTTGCTATGATCATAAATACAGATTCTGAAAATCTGTTAGATAGTCGACTATCCGATATGGTTATTCGACTATCTTGGCAACGGTCACAATGATAGTCGACTATCTGATATGGATATTCGACTATCTTGGCAACGGTCATCAGGATAGTCGACTATCCAATATCAGATATTCGACTATCTGACCCTGCGAAAATGGTCCGATTTTAAAACAACTAACTTATTGAAAATAAGTTATAAAATATTTTTCAAAGCTTTGTTTGAAGATATAAAATATTATAAATATCTTAAACATGAAAAACAATTGTAATGACCATTCCGAATCAATAAAAACATTTAAAATCATTTTGTTTTAAATGTATTGAAAATATTTATTATATAACATTTAAAACCAATTTGTTTTAAATGCAATAAAAATATTTATGATATGCATGTATTGTAAAACCATTTATGATATGCATATATGGTAAAATCATTTGTGATATGCATATATTGTAAAATCACTTATGATATGCATATAGTGTAAAATCACTTATGATATGCATATATTGTAAAATTTTTTGTGATATGCATATATTGTAAAATCATTTATGATATGCATATGTTGTAAAATCATTTTATGAGAGAAGCCAAGACTCAAACTTAAAGTCGGATCAAGATCACAATAAAGACAATATAAATACGACTCAACAAAAGGTCTTCATTTATTTTCATTGCTTCTCTCGATCTTGTCTTGAACTTCTTGGATTCCAATTCTTGTCCGCTCAAATAACGTTGCATAGCCTTTTCTTCCTCTATGCTCATTGTAATTTTGCATATCAATTCTTTATCTTCCTTTTGCATATCTACAAAATGAATAACACTTTAGTTAAAATATAAATTAAAGTGTATTCAATAATAACTAACATTTATTTGGCATATATTATTTTCCATTAAATTGGTTTGTCAATTATCAAAACATATAAGTATGAACATATACATATGTTCCAACACAGGGTCCTCCACCTGAATCTCCATATCATCATATGGGACATCAGTTTCCTCCTGTTGGGCTCTCCCTCAGTATCCTACTCCTATACCTTCTCTGTCTGAGCTACTGGAAGCTGGTCCTCTAATAATATCTCCAATGGTAGGTCTCCAGCTGACTTCATCTTCTCCACATCTCCCCTCAATTGCTTCACCAACTCCTTTGAGGCCCGAGTCTTTTTCAGTTTCTTTGACTGCTTGCTCAGCTCCATAATTGATCTTCCTTGAACTGCAAGAGCATCCATGATAAGCTTTTGGTTGTCTAAGAGCTTCTTCTGGTTGTCCCGAAGCTCCTTAAGGGACTCCTCCACTGAAGTTGGCACCTGGGGTTGTGCGAGGACTGACTGGGTTGCCGCTGAACTAGATAGCACAAACAACTTAGAAGTTGCTACCTGCATCCAATTGTTGATGTTGGAGAGTGTTTGGTTCAGCCTATGAGCAGTAAACGAGTATGCTAAGGAGGAGGTACTGAGTACGGCATGGAAGCAGATGGCCCAGAGGCGGGATCCGGCATGGCAGTGAGAGGCTGCGAAGTAGTGACTACAACTGCTGACTCTTACTTTTGGCCTGTAGAAGCAATAGCTTTTCCCTTTGCTCCCTTGGATTTAGGGTTGCATGGACCCTATAGGATGTACCATGAGAAGGGCTTCTTGGGCTTTACCTTGATATTGTAAGCCCTTTTCTCTACCTCCTGATCTTCCAAGTACAAGGTGAGGATGTTGATACCCAATTTTTATCTATATATTTTTTGCACCCAAAATACCTTCGAAATAGTATATGTAAGCATATATAAGCATGTCTAGAAATTTTGGCATTTTTCTTTAATTTTTAAGATTTTTAAAATCAATTTACTTCTTATTTTTTGACAGTACAAAGTCCAAAATTATTTCCGAATTATTATTTTTTAGTGAACAGTGTATTTTACTCCTATATTTACAAAAAAGTGTCATTAATGTAATTTTTGCACATTCTTTTACAAATTTATTTGGAATTTCTAAAGCTAATTGCATGAAATTGCACTTATAGCCTATTTTTTAATTAACCATGTTTTCTAAATATAAAATTATTTATGATATTTTTAGATCAATACTTATATATTATTAATTAGTTCAATGTTTTCAATTTTGCCTTTTCAGATTATTTTAGCTATTTTGTAAAATAAATTGGGAGGAATTGGCTATTTAAAAGTTGGCCTGATTTCATTTATAATATAGCCCAAATTGCACCCCATCTCCATCCCAATTTTGAACCCAATTTGAACGACCCAATTTCATAAACCCCGACCCGTACCAATTTGATTTTAACCTGGTCCGCCTTTGGTTTAATCTGAGCCGTTGATCAAATAAGATCAACGGCCCAGATTCTCTTTCCTTAATTAAATCAAACGGCCCTATTTCCCAACCCCTCATTTTCTCAGACTGGTCTCTCTCTCTCTATTGCTCTTCACCTCCCCATTCTCTCTAGAACCTTCTGCTTCACCTTCTCCGATGGCTTTCATCGCCTCACCGGTTAACTCCGTACTCACTTCTTTCGACCCCCAGTCACCATGGAACCCCATCTCATTGCTTCTCTCAATTGCTCGAAGCCCAGAATTTTGCCATGAAATACAGTCGCTGAAAGCTTTGCCTGGGTCCATTTACGGCCTTTCTCCGGTGGGTTTTGTCCGATAATGCCTTATATGGCCCTATTAATGAGTTTCACGGCTCTGTTTCTCATTTCCATAATTTATTTGCGAACCCTAATTTTTGCTCAAATCTCTTTAATCTCTGTTCTTTTAAATGATTTCTGGTTTAATCTCTGCTCTCTACACTACTTCTCACTCAGTATCTCCGATTAATTCAAGTTTTCCGACAATTTTTCTCTTTTTCAGAACTAGGGTTTCCCAACTTCTTTAAAAATTGTTATATCTTTTAATTTTCTTGAGTATTATGTGGTTAAGTTTGTGTGATGTGTTATCTTCTGGTTATTCCGAGTCCCATGCTATAAGAGTTTTACTAGGGTTTCAGCCCTCTCTGTGACTTTCTTGCTTAGGGTTCTATGATTTTCATGTCTATGGCGCTTTATAGGTCTAATTGGTCATCATTTACATAATATTCCTATGAATTTGTGCATCTCTGCGAATCCTTGATTTGTATGTGTTTTCTTTAGAGGTTTTACACTGATTTTTGAATTACGTCCTTATTTATGATATGCTTTCATTACTTGGAACTAATTCCTGGTGATTTTTAGTCTCATCCGTGATTCTTTGACTAATTTTCAGAGTTAATTTATATTTCTTTACTATATTTGTGCATGAACATGCCTTCAAATATTCAGTAGTCTAATTGATTCCTTTTCTTTTAAAATGGCCTTATTATCGTTTGACTTTGATTTCTTAACTAAATGGGAGTCCTTATACTGATTTGATTAGGATTGATACCCAATTCCTTAATTATAGATTGCTACCTTGTTTGTTTACTCGTTTTCAGTACTATAAGTACCCCCATTCTCTTTTGCATAGGACACCAACACATTGCATATCTCACACACATCCATATACAAGTTCAATCTCTCTCTTTCTCTATTGTTTCCATATAACACTCAATCGGCTGAAAGCCAAGATTCAGTAATCTTGGCTGTTTATTTCTACTACTAGGGTTCTACTGTATTATTTACTTGGGTTTTCCTGCTAATTACTTCTCTACACACTGCTTCTCTCACTCTCTGCACACTTTGCTCTCCTTTTTGCATTATTGCTCATTGCTATTGTGTTCTATTATCTGCAACTGGTATGTCACCTATTTAAGATACAACTTCCAAAACAACATGCTTTTACTAGTTTTGCACTTCATATTGTTTCTTCGGTGCTTTTACCTATGGTTCTGTTGCTCTTATTGCCACTAACATGTACCTATCAGTCTGCCTAATTTGACTTAGCATGTTCCTTAACCCCTTCTCTTTCTCAATGTATGTTCCCCCTTCCTTGTGCGCTATTAGCGTGTACATAGGACATGGTTGGCTTCTTGATTAGCCTGAAACCTCTTCCTGAGGTTGTTTATATTTGGGAGTTTGGTGCAGTAAGAGCTGGACTCCTTATCTTCCATGTATGATTCCCTTTCTTGGATATGTTGTACATATATGTGTAGTTTCCTTGCTTGTTTGTTCCCTTCCCCTTTGCCCCTGCTTGTGTGATTCTCTTGTTTTGAAACTAGTCAGTCCAAATGAATTTCAAAGGAAATCTTTCGACTCTTCTTACTGTTTTCCTCACAAATTGTCTCTCAACTGTTTTCAACTCCATCACAATCTCACTACTCTTAGAACTCAGGTTCTACCCACTTAGTGTAAGCACTGCCTTGGGAGGCTTGAGCACCCACTGAACTTTGATGCACAAGGCCGTCACTTTAACACTTGAACTTGTCAATGATGATATATTCTGGGTGCTTGGTATTGGCCAGGGGTTCAAACGAACCCTTAGGGAACTTTGCCGCACCCAAATCTTGGTAAAGGCTGTGAAACTCGAAAGAAGTGAGGTTGGAGATTTTGGGCCTGGCTGTAGGCTCCCTATAGAATAGCTTCTTATTTTTTATCAGTGTCGTATTTTTAATTATTTGGGCTGCAATAATTTGTAAATAATAATGGGGTATATAGTGAATTTTGGAGGGTTATGCATGCTTAGTTAAGGGAACAGGTAGAAAACATGTTCATAAGGCTTTGCTTACTTATTTGTGCAATAAAAACCATGTTTAGGACATGCATCTCGCATGTAGATATCATGTTTTTCGGTCTCTCAATCTTAGTCTGTTATTCTGTACATTTTCATAATCACAATCAAATAATAATCAATGTCATTACCATTACATTTCGCTACCATGTTTTAGGACCTTTGTGTGCATTAGATATCCTGTACTAGGACTTTTTTGCGTGCAACTGTCGAATGCGTTGCTAATGTGGTAAACAAACTCCTTTTAAAGCTGGAAACTAATATGCAGTTCCACCTTCTCTTACGGCTTAAATAACGCCTAGGCAAGCATTAGGCCGGATAAAATGGGTTAATCGCCTTAAGTTGTGTTTAAATCAATCCACCTTCGTCTGAATTCGCTTGTCCCTGAACTTCCCCTGAATTTTATACAAAAAAAAACTTCTGCCTATTTTTTTGACCACCTGGACAAATACTTTTACTGAATTACGTTTCTTCCCCCCAGCCCATAACTGGACTACAATTTTCCTAAAGAACTATCTGAGTACTGTATATTGTGTAATTTTCCAAACAATAGTTCTAAGTTAATATGTTTTATTGTTTTTCTTTACACTTTTTCAATCTTAAAAAAATACTATCATATCTGTTCTGCGATTCCTCCTATCTGAAAACTGCCTTTACCATGTGTTCCACGAGTGTTTTTTTTGTAAAAATGTTTTCTACAGATTCCTAAAACTGCTACTGCCTTTTTTAGCTTTGAATGTTTTCTTACAGCTCTTTTCTGCAAATTCTCCAGCTTCTGTTTTAAACGTATGCTCCAACTTTTAAAAAAAATCTCCCTTATTTAGACCTTAAATTTGTTTGAGACGTGCTAATTACGTGTTTTCTCATAAAGGGATAGTTGAGCCTTTATATGCTTTACGTGATTCCATTATATGTAGTCCTATTTGTTTTGTATGTCACTTAGCATTTTAACCTTTAAACTTAAGGGTTCTACCTAGTTTCTAACTTATAGGAATAGTGATCCTAAATGCCCTCTAGGATCTACAGGACGGGTAATAGCACGCAATAAGCATTCGTGACCAATTCACACGCTTAAATTCACACACTTAAATAACCTCTACGGGGTGGGAAGGGTAGTATTTGGAGATGATGACGATGCAATAATATCATAAAGCGACCACCCCTTGAGATTATGTGCGGGATATTGTATCGAATGATCCATATTATAGTTAAACCTAGGACCCCCTTACCTTTACTTTTTGTCCAAGTACTTTCTCTAAACTTTCCCTTGTACTTATACTATTCTTCTTTCAAAAAAAAGCCCATTAGTTTTGTATTCTTTATATGCACATTTGCTTGTCTATTTCTATGCTTCTTAAGTCACATCTAAGCAAGGCCGGGAATCACACTAGTGGATCTTGAGGGGTGCCTAACACTTCCCTTCGAGATAATTTCAAGCCCTTACCTGAACTCTGGTTTTCATTCAAAATCTTCTTAAAAGTGTCCTAATGCACTATTATCATTAGGTGGCGACTCTTCAAACTCCATAACCCAATTCACAAAAGGGAATAAGAGTTATTTTGTCCATAATATCGTAAACCAGATTTCGCTTCTTTTAGGAGGGAAAAAAAGGACGGCGACAGCATGACGACTCTGCTGGGGATTTTCTTTAAGGCTTTTACCATTACTTGCTTTTGTGTCTTTACTTGTTTACATTAATCGCATTTATTTCCTGTTTTGATTATTCCATCGCAATTACTAACTTGACTCTTCATGTTTTCTCTTTCCTTTAACTGCTTTCTCTTACACTTTATTATTTCAATACTGTTTTAATTTTGAGCAACCATTGTAATCATTTATCTTATGAATGTGAAAATACATGTAACTTGTTTCATTATTATAATTGGATTTCTCAACATCATGTTCCACACGTGCCAAAACAAATCATATAGCAACGCTTACAATGAGTGGTAGCGCCCTTCCAATATTATATACACCCTAAATGTGGCAAAGGCATATTTGTGGTAAACCAGTCAATCAACGGTGTATTCGACGGTTTCGCGCCTTTCCCTCTTGAGTTGTCCGCTCAAGGGTACCTTGTCTAGCACTTCAAAAATAGAAACCTTACTCTATTAAACTGTCTATGCATCATGGTCAACCCTAGCCGAGTCAGTTATGTTGTCCGCATAATGACTCATTAAGATAGCCTAAACCAAAGTCCATCGGGTTTCCTGAAACCCAAACAGACACCTTCACTTATGTGCATTTATTTGGAGAACTGAATGTTTTTTGCTAATTATTGATTCAAATATTCGAGTCTGGTGGGGTTAAGGGACTAACACTTTGTTTTGCAGAAATAAGGCACGAGGTCCCTAGATTCGGTATGGTATCCAACATCCACCCAAGGTTGCTGAGCTGGTTGGAGGATCTTCATAGCAGTGATCGAACCCTCGTCCGTAAGCACTTAGGGAATTTGCCTTCGCTTTTGGAATCCAACCCAACAACAAAAATCATTGAGGCTGCCGCTTTATTTTGGGATGGTGATTAATTAGTGTTCCATTTCAGGGATTTGAAAATGACCCCTTTGCTAGAAGAAATAGGGGGCCTAGCTGGCATCCCTTGGGAAACGCCGGGTTTACTCATGCCAGAGAATCGTAAAGGTAGAAGTTTCCTTAAAATGATGGGACTCACGAAAAACCTCAACCGCTCTTTCTTGAAGGACTCATACATACCATCCGACTTCCTATACGAGAGATATGGCCACAGTAAGTCCTATTGCACCTACATGGATGAATTCGACCTCACATCTTTGGGGCACATACATAGAAGGGTGTTTGTGTTTATGTTTTGCTTCTTGGGCATGGTAAATTTCCCTATGAAGAAGTCTAGGATCCACACCAGACTAGCCATGGTTATCAAGACATTGATGGAAGGAATCGACGGGCAGTCATTCAGTATAATACCTATGATCCTCGCGAAAATCTATCGAGCCTTGGGAAAGTGCCAACAAGGGGCTCCACATTTCAAGGGTTGTAACTTACTACTTCAACTATGGCTCCTAGAACACCTTCTAAAAGGCGACTACAGACAGGAAATCATACACAGAGATTGGCATGACCATATCATGTTTCATCATCCAAAGCAAATGAACTTCATGCCCAATATGTTCGCTCAACCAAAGGATGCCAGTAGATGGGTAGAGTTATTCGAGAATTTGAAAGAAGAGCAAATTTAGTGGATGTTCGAGTGGTTCCCAATAGGGGAGTTCATTGTCCGTTCTCGAGACGCTATTGGCCTGAGGAAACTCATCCTTATGTCCCCCTCCGAGTGATGAGGCAAGCCGGAAGGAAACAAATCATACCTAGTGTAGAGAAAAGGAGTCATTTTAAGGCCAACTTTCAAAATGATGATAGCCCGCACAGTTGTCACGCTCGCCATATATGGCACTGCAAGCTCGTTCTAGGGAAGGATTCTATTGAACCAGTCAGGTATCATGCTGGGTGTGTGCCACACTATACAGGTTGGTTAGAAGATGATCACATTGGTTTAGATAGTCCAGTGTTCATCCATAGTCATAGAATTATCGACAAGAAAGCTGAAGCACAAGTCAAGTACAATCAATTGCGCAAGAGAATGAGAGAATGTGAGAACGAACATCGGTAAATACAGGAAGCCCACAAGAAGCTGATCAACGAGTGGAAGGATATGGTCGTCAACGCCAACAACCGTCTGGGGTATCTGGAACAAGGTCTAGTGGAATTGGAAGGAAAGTTCTTGAAAGGAATTGAAGACTATCAGAATGCTGAGGGAAACGCAGACGGACATCTGGCTTGAGCCTACCCACTGTTAGGGATGCGCGAGTTCATGCAGCTGTACGAGGGAGGCAAATACCGAGTCTGGGGAAGGTCCTTCTAGGACCAAGTAGTTATGATTTTTTGTTTTGTGCTTTAATGTAATAAGGCCACTGGCCATTAGTGACTTCTTTTATCATTTAGTTATTTTGTTTTTATCAATAAAATGAGGCATTTACCATTATAAGTTCTCCAAATTGTATTGGTCGCTTGGCCTACCTCGGGCACAACGAGGCACCCAAATTAGGAAGCGATTTATATTCCCGCATAATGTGTTTAAATATTGCAATATTATTTATCAGAATCTGCACTAACTTTTTACCTTTTTGTTTTTCTTTTATTTTTCCCCTCCCCAAAGTTTAGTTCGTGCATTCTAGCACCATCTGCATACTCCACAAAATCAATGGTTCCTCCACCTCCTCCTCCTCCTAGAAACGGGAACAAGAACAAAATGGAAGATACCAATGCTAGAAAGGAAACCGGAGAGGCTTCAATCACCAAAGAAACTGCTGCTCATCTTGAGCAAACTTTGTTGAGGTTTCAAGAAGAGTTGGAACAAGTCTGAAATTTGGCAAGTCTGTCGGTCACTCTTGTTGCTACTGATGCCAACAAATCACCGCCGCCGCCACCAGCCCAACCTGCTCAGACCAAAGTCCACAACACATGCAACAATGCTCCACTGCTTATCCCGGGGCCCCAAAACACCACAGATAACCTGAACACTCATGTCTTTGTGGATGTTGTACCACATTACGGTCAGCCAATAACCAATGTAGCCGAGTCAGACGACAACATTTCCCTCATTCAGAATTTGGCCGTTGAGATTAAGAAGTTGACTATCCGGGTTCGAGGTTTTGAAGGTACCAAAGGTTTCAAAGGGTTGAATTACGAAGATCTCTGTGTTTAGCCAGATGTTGAACTCCCGGAGGGATACAAACCTCCAAGTTCGAAATGTTCGATGGCATAGGTGACCCCAGGGTTCACTTGAGAATGTATTGTGACAAGCTAGTAGGATTCGGTGGGGACGAGAAGATCCGTATGAATCTATTCATGAGGAACTTGAAAGTTGATGCCTTATCTTGGTATATTAGCTAGGATGCTAAGAAATGGACTAGTTGGGTTAACATGGCGTCTGATTTCATGGATCGATTTAGGTTCAACACTGAGAACGCACCAGATGTGTTCTATATTCAGAATCTTAAGAAGAAACCCACAGAGACCTTTCGCGAGTATGCTACTCGCTGGAGGTCGAAAGCTTCTAAGGTTAGACCGGCCTTGGAGGAAGAACAAGTGAACAGATTCTTTGTCAGTGCTCAAGATCTAGAGTACTATGAAATATTGATGCTAATTGAGGGCCAAAAGTTCTCCGACATCATCAAATTAGGAGAAAGGATTGTGGAAGGCATCAAGAACGGCATGATCACTAACCTCGAGACATTGCAAGCCACCAACAAGGCTCTACAGTCTGATGGCTCGACAAAGAAGAAGGATGTAAATTCCGTAATGGCTGCGCAAAGAAACAACTCTCCCATGAAGTACCAAACATATCCCTCAGATCCACTCACGTATCAGCCTTCCCTAAATTACCAAGCACCATCACCCACTTACCAATCACCTCCACCACCTGCATATCAACCCACTTCACCCAGATATTCCTCACCTACACCCGTATACAAGGCATATAACTCCCAACCTTCTCACTACTCATAACCTCCTACCCGCCAAAATTTCTCTCGGCCTGGACATAATTTCGACCGTAAACCTCTTAGACAATACACCGCCATAGCCAAACCAATTGACCAATTATATGAAAAACTCAAAGCAACCGGTTACGTTACCCCTATCCCAGCCGTAACTACAGAAAACCCTTCCCAATGGATCAACCCAAATAAGACTTGCGCATACCATTCCGGGATGAAGGGACATACCATTGACGGGTGTCGCTCGTTAAAAGACAAGATTCAGAATCTGATTGACAACAAGATCATTATAGCAAAGGATCCCGCTCCTAATGTCCGCAACAATCCTCTGCCTGACCACAAGGGTAGAGGCACCCACATGATTGAGATCGAAGATGATTTGGAAGGGTCAGTCGATTTGATAGCTGAAGAAGATGAGCCTAAGAAGCCAACGGTTACTCTTAATCCCATTGTCGTCCAGATTCAGCCCTCTGAGGGCGACGTGGTAAATGTATCCATGCCACATGAGTTTGAAGTACCTTCTGCAAAGACGCCAAAACCAATTTAGTTTGAGTTTAGAGTTCTAAAACCACCTACACCGTTTGAAGTTGCTGTGTTGCCTCCCAAGGGACCTATTCCGGTCTCCATGACAGACATGACCCCAGCTATACCTTAGGATTACACCGCTAAGGCTAGAAGGAAGAGAAAGATGTATACTGGAGAAGCAACTGCTGTACAAGGCATGACTAGCACAAGCACGGTATACACCCCGGAACATTTGGATGAGTCTAGCAAGCAAGCTTCCGGGCAAGCTATTGAAACTGGACTCGATGACCTCTGGAGAAAGGTACAAGCCAAAGAGTACTCGGTCGTTGAGCAACTGAACAAGCCACCGGTGCATATTTCTATTCTTGCCCTCTTACAAAGCTCTGAGGCACACAAAAATGCCTCGATGAAAATACTAAGTGAAGCTTATGTTCCCAGCAACATAACAGGAGGCGAAATGGCAAACATGGTGGGACAGATCCTGGAAAGCCATAAGATCACCTTCCACAAAGATGAATTACCATCGGAAGGGCTCGGTCACAACAAAGAATTGCACATCACTGCGTAATACGAGGATCACTTTATCACCAAGATTCTAGTCGACGGGGGATCCAACCTCAACATTTGTCCGTTGGTGACTCTCAGGACATTGGGCAAAGGGTTACACGAGATCAAGGACGGGGGGCTATCAATGTCAACGCTTTTGATGGATCTCATAGGTCCACCTTTGGAGAGATTAGCTTATGACTGCAGATGGGCCCCACCTGGTTCAACGTTGAGTTCCAAGTCATTGACGTACCAACATCCTACAACTTATTGCTAGGACGACTCTGGATCCACGCCGCTGGGGCTGTGGCATCAACATGCATCAAGCTGTGAAATTTGCATGGAATCATCAAGAACTAATCATTCATGGCGACGATAGCAACCCTATATATAGTCGCCAGGCCATCCCAATAATCGGAGGTAGAAGGTAAATCGGTGGAGAAACATACCATCACATCGAACTAGTCAATGCCATAGATAAGGATAAGTGGTAGGATAACAAAATCTAGAGCATTCTGAATTGGAGCGGATACAAGTCCGGAAAGGGGCTTGGCAAGAACCTCCAGGGTATTACCAAGCCCATCCAATTGAAGAAGCATGGAACCACTTTCGGCCTAGGTTATGAATACACTTGGGAGGAGTTCCAACGCTGGTTGCCACCATGGCGGGTCCTTACTACCCACTGGAGCACCCTCTACCCCAGTTAGAGTAGACCTTTCAGCCCGCTAATGTCATATCAAAGGAAGAGGAGACGCTAGCAGCCATGTAGAACTTGTTTCTGGAGGATGATATGGATTGATGTGTTACCTTCGAGGAGGAAGGGGAGGAAGGCCCTTCCATTCAAGCTGTGAACCGGAGAGGACACATTACCAACTAGTCAATCAGGACCACTATTGCTCGAAGAGCCTCGGGGTAGCAAGGCTAAATGACACATATGCGTCGCACTTTACTTTTAGTTGATTTTTACTTTTTAGCATTGTCTTTACTTTTGAAACGAGTTCCCATATTTCAGACAATTATGAATTTAATCAAAAACATTTTCCAAGTTTATATTTATATTTCACTCTCATTTATTTTCTCTACCATTTAAATTTTACACAAAATTACTATTACATATCTTGATGATGAAACGATGACTGTAACTTGCAACGAGACGATGCAACAAATGACATAGATTCAGAAGAGGATGAAATACCAAAAGAGGTTGTCAGGGAGGTCAAAAATTTTGAGAACAGACCTAAGTCCAATTTGGATGAAACTAAGGTTGTTAATCTAGGAGATGCAAAAAATATCAAGGAAACACAAATCAACGTAAACTTGTCACCGTCGGAAAAGGAAGAACATAGAGTTTTTGAAAGAATATGAGGACATATTCGCCTCGTCGTATGATGATATGACCGGTCTCAGCACGTCCATTCTGGCTCACAGGTTGCCAATAGATCCGACATTCCCACCGGTCAAAGGAAACTCAGAAAATTCAAGCCAGACGTGAGTTTGAAAATCAAGGAAGAAGTCACCAAGCAAGTCAAAGCCAGGGCTCTCATAGTGGTAGAGTATACGACATGGTTAGACAACATTGTACCAGTTCTAAAGAAGGACGGAAAGGTTAGAGTCTGTGTCGACTACCGGGATCTCAACCGGGCGAGTCCTAAAGACAATTTTCCTTTGCCAAATATACACATATTGATCGACAACTGTGCCAAACATGAGCTGGAGTCGTTTGTTGATTGTTTTGCTGGATAACATCAGATATGGATGAACGAAGAGGATGCAGAGAAAATGACATTCATCGCGCCATATGGAATATACTATTACAGAATGATGTCGTTCGGTTTGAAGAATGCTGGTGCTACCTACATGAGGGCGATGACCACAATCTTCCACGATATGATGCACAATGAGATCGAGGTATATAACGTCATCACTAAATCCAGGAAAGCTGCAGCTCACATGGGAGATTTGAGAAAATTCTTCAATAGACTAAGGAGATACAACTTGAAACTGAACCCCGCCAAGCGTGCATTCGGGGTCCCAGCCGAAAAGTTATTGGGTTTCTTTGTGAGTCACTGGGGGATAGAGTTGGACCCGTCAAAGGTCAAAGCCATTCAAGAGTTGCCACCACCAAAGAACAAGAAAGATGTAATGTGTTTTTTGGGGAGGCTTAACTATATCAGCCGATTCATAGCTTAGTCCACTGTCATTTGTGTACCCATACTCAAGATGATAAAAAAAGATTCCGCCACCAAGTGGACTGATGATTGTCAAAAGTCTTTCGACTGGATCAAGGAATACTTGTCAACACCGCCAGTCTTGGTTCTGCCATAGCCAGGGAGCCCTCTATTGCTTTATCTTGCAGTATTGGATGGGACATTTGGTTGTGCTTTGGGGCAACATGACGAAACAGGAAGGAATGAGCAGGCCATCTACTACCTCAGCAAGAAGTTTACCCTATACGAGGCTCGGTATACCTTATTAGAGCGAACTTGTTGTGCTTTAACTTGGGTAGCTCAGAAATTGAGGCAATATTTCTGCGCTTACACCACTCATCTCATATCCAGGATGGATCCATTGAAGTATATTTTCCAGAAGCCCATGCCTAATGGCAAGCTCGCCAAGTGGTGGATTTTATTAAGTGAATTTGACATCATTTATGTTACCCAGAAGGTGGTCAAAGAAGAAGCCCTGGCAGATCACCTCGCCGAGAATCATGTAGGAGGAGAATACGAATCCTTAAAGACATATTTTCCTGATGAAGAGATAGCCTTCATAGGAGAAGATATTGCAGAATCCTATGATGGTTGGAGGATGTTTTTCGATGGAGCCGCAAACTTCAAAGGAGTGGGTATATGAGCGGTTTTGGTATAAAAAACTGGTCAGCATTACCCCGTGTCCGCCAAGCTCAGATTCCCCTACACCAACAATATAGCCGAGTACGAAGCCTGCATCTTAGGGATCAAGCTGGCCATTGACATGAATATTCGGGAACTACTAGTGATCGGAGATTCAAACTTACTCATACATCAGGTTCAAGAAGAATGGACAACAAAGAATTCCAAGATACTCGGCTATCTACACCATGTACAAGAGTTAAGGAAAATATTCAGAAAGACGAAATTCCAGCATGTTCCCAGAATACACAATGAGTTCACCGATGCCTTAGCCATTTTATCCTCTATGATCCAACATCCAGATACAAACTTTATTGATCCTATCCCGGTCGATATTCAACACCAACCAGCTTATTGTGCTCACGACAAGCAAAAAACCGACGGGAAACCTTGGTTCTATGATAAGGAAATATTTGACAACATGAGAATACCCAGAGCTCGCCAATGCAACTCAGAAACGAACACTTCGGAGATTTTCCAACAATTTCTTTCACAACGGAGGAATCATGTATAGGAGGACTCATGATTTGGGATTATTAAGGCGTGTCGAGGAAAAAGAAGCAACCAGACTATTGGAGGAAGTGCACGCAGGGACTTGTGGACCGCATATGAATGGTTTTTCGTTTTGGCAAAGAAGATACTTTGAGCAGGTTATTTTTGGATAACTATGGAGACGGATTGCACTCAGTATGATCGAAAGTTCCACCGATGTCAAGTACATGTTGATATGATAAAGTTGCCTCCAAATGAGCTTACTGGGATAAGCTCACCATGGACGTTCACTGCTTGGGGAATGGATGTTATTGGACCAATTGAACCGGCCGTGTTAAATGGGCACAGGTTCATCCTAGTGGCAATTGATTACTTTACCAAATGGGTTGAAGCCGCATCCTACAAGGCAGTTAGCAAGAAAGTAGTGGCAGATTTCGTTCGAGATCGTATGATTTGTCGATTCGGGGTTCCAGAATCAACCATCACCGACAACGGCTCTAACCTCAACAACGACCTAATAAAAGCAATGTTTGAAACATTCAAAATCAGACACAAGAACTCTACGGCTAGCAAACCTCAAATGAATAGAGCTGTAGAAGTAGCCAATAAGAATATCAAGAAGATACTAAGAAAAATGATTGAAAAGCACAAGCAGTGGCATGAGAAATGTTCGTTCGCTTTATTGGGATACCGTACCATGGTCCGCACATCAACTAGGGCCACTCCTTACATGCTGGTTTATGGTACAGAGGCAGTCATTTCCGCCGAGGTAGAAATCCCTTCCTTAAAGGTCATACAAGAAGCATAATTAAAGGATGCAGAATGGTTAAAAGTCACTACGAGTAGTTAGCCCTCATCGACGGGAAGAGAATGAATGTTGTCTGTCACGGTCAATTATATCAGAAAAGAATGTCCAGAGCCTTCAATAAGAGAGTTAGACCAAGGAAGTTTACACCAGGGCAGCTGGTGTTGAAGAAAATATTTCCACATCAAGATGAATCCAAAAGGGAAATTCTCTCCCAACTGGTAGGGTCCATACATGTTCTAACTGGAGGAGCCCGTATCCTCGCAGAAGTGAAAGGAGAAATCTGGCCGAAGCCTATCAACTCAGACGCAGTAAAGAGATACTATATTTGATCATTGTGTTTTCCTTTATGATGTAATTTGAACTACGCCTGACCTGATTCCCATTTAAAAGGGGATATGTAGGCAGCCCTATGGGTTCGGTCATGTTGATAATAAATTCCATTTTTCCTCGCCATTGGATCTGGGGCAGAATTTTGAGGTGGGCCCTCAAAATTCCGAAGTCAATTTTTAGTCTCTTCATCAACGCCGACCAAGTAAACTGGGGCAGAATTTTGAGGAAGGCCCTCAAAATTCTGAAATTATTCCGTGTTAAGTCATTCAGCACTGCCGTTAGCAGCACCAGCCCAGTAAACTGGGGCAGAATTTTGAAGAGGACCCTCAAAGTTTTGAAGCAAGCAAGGTCGCCATGTCTTGAACTGCGTTGCAGTTTGTTGGTTCATCCAAAATAAAAGCATCTTTTATATATATACCTACTAGCATTATATTTACTTAGTCATGCATAAACATCACTTGCACCACCATCGTTTAGCAACGCTACCCCCATGATACACGACGCCAAAAGCTGGACACGAACTAATCTCCCCCTATAGAACTCACGATTTTTCTTTGGATGCAGGAACTTAGGTTACGGATCAAAGCATATTCATTTTTTCAGGATCGAAACCCTCATATGGTCACTATCTGCACTCCCTAGCAGTCTTAATCTCGCAAAGTTGTCTATCAGCTAAGAAACCCTACTACTATTCACTTTTTTACATGCTGCATTGCATAAGGCCGCTATCTGCCTTTCGAGACTAAGTTTGTCTCCATCTGCACTTTGCATATGGCTAATCACTACCTTCTGAGGTTATGCCCTGCCTCCACATTACATAAGGCTGCTATCTTCCTTTCGATACTAAGCTCTGTCTCTATTTGCATTTTTGCATAAAGCTACTTTACGCCTTCCGAGGTTAAGCTCTACCTCCACATTGCATAAAGCTATTATCAGCCTTTCGAGACTAAGCTCTGTCTCTATCTGCATTCCGCATAAGGCTACTTTCTGCCGTTCGAGGTTAAGCTCTACCTCCACATTGCATAAGGCTATCATCTGCCTTTCAATACTAAGCATTGTCTCCGCCCTACATGGCTGAAATATCGCCGCTTTATTTTCTGACTAGCTAAAACATCGCCACCTACATTTGAAATTCTCATCTAGCTGAAATATCACCATCTGTTTCCAATTTCCCACTCTGGCTGAAATATCGCCACCCTTTGCATTCATTTGGCTTAAAGATTGCCACTTTCTTATGGGCTGAAAGATCGCCAACTCGTTCAAAGGCATCATAGTTCAAAGGCACCATCTGCATAGCCCAAGAACATCATTCCATGGCCTGCGAACCTTTACTTTTATGCTTTTTCATGGCCCAAGACATCATCCTAACTGTCCAAGGACAAACATTCATGGTCCAATGGGAACTTGCATCACGTTTAAATTATTAAATATGTATGCACATCGCCCATTTGCAGGTGTGGTTAGCTCACGGCCGTCTTAGCAGGAGCGATCCCGCTTCGATTCTCCGCAGCCCGTCCGACCTACAAACCACCTAACCATCGTGTCCGTTATTTCAAATTTCCATCGGCATATTCCACCAATGGTTCCTGAACTACATATGGCCTAATTCTTGTAAAACCAAGGATGTGTAGGCATCTCAAAAACCAGGGTGTGGTCAAAATTCTTTTACAATCACCAATTTCGGTCAAAATTGGCCACCTTATCTTTACCCGACAACTCTTTCATCCTCCTCGGATAAAGAGGGACAGCTGTTGATACCCAATTTTTCCATATGTATTTTTTGCACCCAAAATACCTTAAAAATAGTATATGTAAGCATATATAAGCATTCTTGGAAATTTTGGCATTTTTCTTTAATTTTTAAGATTTTAAAAATCAATTTTTTGCTTATTTTTTGACAGTACAAAGTCCAAAATTATTTCCAAATTATTATTTTTAGTGAACAATGTATTTCACTCCCATATTTACAACAAAATATGATTAATGTAATTTGTTCACATTTTATACAAATTTATTTGGAATTTCTAAAGCTAATTGCATGAAATTGTAATTATACCCTGTTTTGTAATTAACCATGTTTTATAACTATAAAATTATTTTTGATATTTTTAGATCAATACTTATATGTTATTAATTAGTTCTATATTTTTAATTTTTCTTTTCATATTATTTTAGCTATTTTGTAAAATAAATTGGAAGGAATTGTCTATTTAAAAGTTGGCCAGATTTCATTTATAATATAGCCCAAATTGCACCACATCTCCAGCCCAAATTTGAACCCAATTTGAATGAACCAATTGCATAAACCCCGACTCGTACCTGTTTGATTTTAACCTGGTCCGCCTTTGGTTTAATCTGAGTCCTTGATCAAATAAGATCAACGGCCCAAATTCTCCTTAATTAAATCAAACGACACCCCTTCCCAACCCCTCATTCTCTCAGATTGGTCTCTCTCTCTCTCTAACACTCTTCACCTCCCCATTCTCTCTAGAACCTACTGGTTCACCTTCTCCGATGGATTTCATCGCCTCTCCGGATAACTCCGTCCTCACTTCTTTCGACCCCCAGTCATCACGGAACCCCATCTCATTGTTTCTCTCTAAATATCGAAGCCCAGAAACTTCCCCCATGAAAGACGGTCGCTGAAATCTTTTCCTGGGTCCATTGCTGGCCTTTCTCCGGTAGGTTTTGTCCGATGATGCCTTATATGGCACTATTAATGAATTTCACGGTCAGTTTTATCATTTTCCCTAATTTATTTGCAAACCCTAATTTTTGCTCAAATCTCTTTAATCTCTGTTCTTTTTAACAATTTCTGGTTTAATCTCTACTCTCTACACTACTTCTCACTCAATATCTCCGATTAATTTAAGTTTTCCGACAATTTTTCTCTTTTTCAAACTAGGGTTTCCAAACCTCTTTCAAAATCGTTATATCTTTTGAATTTCTTGAGAATTATGTGGTTAAGTTTGTGTTATGTGTTATCTTCTAGTTATTCCGAGTCCCATGCTTTAAGATTTCTACTAGGGTTTCAGCCTTCTCTGTGACTTTCTTGCTTAGGGTTCTCTGATTTTCATGTCTATGGCGCTTTATAGGTCTAATTGTTCATCATTTACATAATATTCCGCTGATTTTGTGCATCTCTGCGAATCTTTGGTTTTTATGTGTTTTCCTTAGAGGTTTTGCACTAATTTTCAAATTACTTCGTTATTTGTGATACACTTTCCTTACTTGGAACTAATTTCTAGTGATTTTTAGTCTCATCCGTGATTCTTTGACTAATTTTAAGAGTTAATTTATATTTCTTTACTATATTTCTGCATAAACATGCCTTCAAATATTCAGTATATCTTTTCCTTACTTGAATTATTGTGTATTTAGCCCTTATTGCATATTATGTGCCTCACTACTCCTAATATGGTAGATACGATATTCTAATTTATTCTTTTCCATTTAAAATGGCTCCTTATTACCTTTTGACTTTAATTCCTTAATTAAAGGGAGTTCTAATACTGATTTGATTAGAATTAATACCCAATTCCTTAATTATAGATTGCTACCTTGTTTATTTACTCGTTTTCAGTACTATAAGTACCCCCCATTCTCTTTTGCATAGGACACCAACACATTGCATATCTCACACACATACAGATACAAGTTCATTCTCTCTGAACTCTCTTTCAAACACTCAGTTATCTCTCTTTCTCTATTGTTTCCATACAACACTCAATCGACAGAAATCCAAGATTGAGTAATCTTGGCATTTTATTTCTACTATTGGGTTCTACTGTATTGTTTACTTGGGTTTGCCTGCTGTTTACTTCTCTGAACACTACTGCTCTCACTCTCTGGACACTCTCTGCACACTTTGCTCTGCTTTGGGCATTATTTCTCATTGTTATTGTGTTCTATTATCTGCAACTGGTATGTCACCTATTTAATATACAGCTTCCAAAACAACATGCTTCTACTAGTTTTGCACTTTATCTTGTGTCTTGTGTGCTTTTACGTGTGGTTCTGTTGCTCTTATTTCCATTAACATGTACCTATTATTCTTCCTAATTTGACTTAGCATGTTCCCTAACCCCTTCCCTGTCTCAATGTATGTTTCCCTCTTCCTTGTGCACTATTAGTATGTATCTAGGACCTGTTTGGCTACTTGATTAGCCTGAAACCTCTTCCTGAGGTTGTTTCTGTTTGGGAGTTTGGTGCAGTAAGAGCTGGACTCAATATCTGCCGTGTTTGATTCCCTTTCTTGGATATGTTGTACATATATGAGTAGTTTCCTTGCTTGCTTGCTTGTTCCCTTCCCCTTGCATGTTTGTGTGATTCTCTTGTTTTGAAACTGGTCAGTCCAAATGAATTTCAAAGGAACTCTTTCAACTCTTCTTACTGTTTTCCTCACAAACTATCTCTCAAATGTTTCCACTCTTTCAACTCCATCACAATGTCACTACTCTTAGAACTTAGGTTCTGCCTTCTTAGTGTAAGCATTGCCTTGGGAGCCTTGAGCACCCACTGAATTTTGATCCACAAGGCCGGCACTTCCACACTTGCACTTGTCAATGATGATATATTCTGGGTGATAGGTATTGGTCAGGGGTTCAAACGAACCCTTAGGGAACTTTGCCGGACCCAAACCTTGGTAAAGTCTGTGAAACTCGAAAGAAGTGAGGTTGGAGATTTTGGGCCTGGCTGTAGGCTCCCTATAGAATAGCTTCTTATTTTTTATCACTGTTGTATTTTTAATTATTTGGGCTGCACTAATTTGTAAAGAATAATGGGGTATATAGTAAATTTGGGAGGGTTATGCATGCTTAGTTAAGGGAACAGGTAGGAAACATGTTCATAAGGCTTTAATTACTTATTTGTGCAATAGACACCATGTTTAGGACATACATCTCGCATGTAGAAATCCTATTATTCGGTCTCTCACTCTTAGTCTGTTATTCTGTACATTTTCATAATCACAATCAGTTAATGATCAATGTCATTACCATTACATTTAGATACCATATTTTAGGACCTTTGTGTGCATTAGATATCCTGTACTTAGGGCTTTTTTGCTTGCAACTGTCGAATGCTTCGCTAATTTGGTAAACAAACTCCTTTTAAAACTGGAAACTAATATGCATGTCCACCTTCTCTTATGGTTTAAATAATTCCTAGGTAAGCCTTAGGCTGGATAAAATGGGTTAATCGCCTTAATTTGTGTTTAAATTAGTCCATCTCTGTCTGAATTCGCTTGTCCCTGAAGCTCCTGTGAATTTTATACAAAAAAAAAACTTCTGCCTATTTTTTTTTACCACCTAGACAAATACTTTTACTGAATTTCTTTTCTTCCCCCCGTCCCATAACTGGACTACTATTTTCCTAAAAAACTATATGAGTACTGTATATTCTGTAATTTTCCAAACTATAGTTCTAAGTTAATATGTTTTACTATTTTTTTTTACACTTTTGCAATCTTACGAAAATACTATCATATCTGTTCTGCTATTCCTCCTGTCCAAAAACTGCCTTTACCTTGTGTTCCACTAGTATTTTTTTTTAAATGTTTTCTGCAGATTCCTAAAACTGCTACTGCCGTTTTTTAGTTCTGAACGTTTTCTTACAGCTCCTTTCTGCAAATTCTCCAGCTTCTGTTTTAAAGTTATGCTCCAACTTTTGAAAAAAATTCTCCCTTCTTTAGACCTTAAATGTGTTTGAGACGAGCTAATTACGTGTTTGTTCATAGAAGGATATTTGAGCCTTTATATGCTTTACGCGATTCCATTATGTGTAGTCCTATTTTTGTTTTATATGTCACTTAGCATTTTAACCTTTAAACTTAAGGGTTCGACCTAATTTCTACCTTATAGGAATAGTGATCCTAAATTCCCTCTGGGATCTATAGGACGGGACGGGTAATTGCACGTAATAAGAATTCGTGACCAATTCACACGCTTAAATAACCTCTACAGGGTGGAAAGGGTAGAATATGTAGATGATAACGATGCGATAATATCATAAAGCGACCCCTCTTTGGGAATATGTGTGGAATATTTTATCGAATGATCCATATTATAGTTAAACCTAGGACCCCATTACCTTTACTTTTTGTCTAAGTACTTTCTCTAAAATTTCCCTTGTACTTTTACAATTCTTCTTTCAAAAAAAAAATTGTCCATTAGTTTTGTATTCTTTATATGCACATTTGCTTGTCTATTTCTATGCTTCTTAAAGTCACATCTAAGCAAGGTCTGGAACCACATTAGTGGATCTTGATGGGTGCCTAACACCTTCCCCTCGAGATAATTTCAATCCCTTACCCGAACTCTGGTTTTCATTCAAAATCTTCTTAAAAGTGTCCTAATGCACTATAATCATTAGGTGGTGACTCTTCAAACTTCATACCCGATTCCCAAAAGGGAATAAGTTATTTTTGTCCATAATGTCGTAAACCCGATTTTGCTTCTTTTAGGAGGGAAAAGGGGGCATCAACAGAGGAAGTTTAAAAAATGGTAAGATCTATCACCCTCACTGACCACTCTGGTTATCACCCTAGACATGATATTCTCGACATTGATCGGGAACCCCGCTATGATAGCCGCCACTATAATCGCTCGAAAAACGGGCATGTCACTATCGTGAGTAGCGGGTTCTAGTATGCTATACACAAAGGTCTCCTAACCTTTTGCCTCAAAGTTTAGAGTGTTCCTCAAGATAGGAACCCCCGCTGCCAACCAAGCAGGAGTAGTATCCGGGAGAGCTAGTAGTGATGCCAACCACGGGCGGGTTGCCTCATCCATAGACACTTTCTCTAAGTAAAGTGACTCATCTTCATCATTGAATCCAAGATAATCATTCAGAGTCTTCCCATCAAACTTGACCTTTAGGTTCCGCACTTTTTTGCAATTTGTGAGGTGGGAGGCATTAATATAGAATTTCCTGACTTGGTGCTAATTAGCATCTGGCACCTTGCTAGTGAAGTACTTCCACCCCACTCTTTCATTGAAGTGCTACTTCATATTGGGATTGTGGGCCAGAATATACCGCTCTATGAAATGACTCTCATGTATGAGTGATTTTTGAGGCCACACACTCCCTGAACTTGTTATATGCCAGCTCACTGACAAACCTCTACTGCCACACCTCCAGGTTTCTTGTACTTTCCACAATTCCGGTCTGGATATTACCCCCTCTCTTGTCATTCGGTACCTCGGTATATATTTATGGATGGGATCATGTGACGATGATGAAGCTATGGGTGAGGCTGAAGCTGAGGACTCACTACTCCCCACTGAGCCATCAGACGACTCAGAAATAGTAGGAGAAGTAGGAGAGGCTGCGGGTGTAGGCTCATTTGTCAAATGGAATCTCCCTGGAATGTCTGGTACACATATGGGCACCGATTCACCTTCTGAGGCATCCCGGGAGGGGACATAGTCGCTTCCCTCTAAGTGGTATGTAGCTTTGTTTGTAGCTCTAACGTTCTCCCTCATTTTCCCAATTGATTTCCGTGTTACTGGGGTTAACTTAATTTGTCCTCGTCCCCTACCAGGGAGGACTCTGCTTTTCCCTTTTGTTTCTCACCACCACGTCTAGATTTAACCACTGTCTGTAAACATAATGAATGGCGAATTGTTATTACTGGTGCTAGAATAAACAGTGAAGAAAAGCAGAAGAACAATTGACATTGCTGGAAAAAGTTACAGACTGCTAACAACGGATAATAAAACACAATATGGAATGAGCACCATTGACCGAGGAAAATGCATTATGGCCGCGGAGGTCTGGGGATCAGACTACCCATCCACTAATTCTATGGTACCACTGAGCATGAAAAATTGGGCTCAACCTGGAGGTTGCACCGTTGTACGCCAAAAAAAATTGTGGCCCCGAACCCTTGTTTTTACTTCTCTGAACTTGCGTACCGCTAACCACGAGAAAAACACCGCGGCCGTAGAGGTTGCGACTGTCAGCGGTATTTGTCACCACTGACCACAACCATCAAGATTTCCAACTCAGATATAAGTCATAAAGGCTGCGGAAAATCAACCGCGGCCTCAGAAGTCAAAATCGGCCTTAGCAATCCAAGGGTTTCAATTTTTCATGCATTTAGTGTTTATTATCTATATTATTAACCCAACTAGCAATTAATTCATCAACCCTAACTATTTAGGCTTAATTTAATTAACACTAATCATATCTAGGTCAAAATTAAAAGAAAAGAAAAGAAAAGAAGAAGTATAAACTAACAATTAAAACAAAAATAAGTACAAAATTAAAGAATAATGAAGAAATGAAATTACTAGATGTGTAATGTGTGATGAAAATGGACATTAATTCTTATGTTTGTGCAGATTAGGGCGTGAATGAACAATGATAATTTCGGTTTGAGAACCAAATGAGCGAAAAAGGTAAAAGACTTCCTGAATTCCTATTTATAGAAAATACCCTGGGACCCACAACACTTACCTAGCGCGGGCCGCGGTAAATCACCGTGATCCGCACTACCAATGAATACAAGCCTGCTTGATTGAAACAACCGCTGAGAGCGGAAAGTTGTATGCAGCCGCGGAAAGGTACCACTCTCAGTGAAAAATAGCACCACGAATGTGGATGAAACTTCATAGAAGTCTCATTTTGAACTTTTCAATCCCGCACCCGCCACCAAATTACGCCTCCACGATAAGTCCACTGCCGACAATGGAAAATGGAGCACAATCAGTGGTCCAGCTTAGTCCTGCACTGCATCAAATATTCCAACACACATCTCACAACAAGTTAGTTCAAAAGAAAGCCTATACTAAGAAGAAAATCAGAAAAAAATTCACGGGTTGCCTCCCAAAAAGCGCCCGAGTTAACATCGCGATACGACACAGGTTACCATCAATCATTTGAGATGGATCATTGCCACTGCGTGGCTGTCATCAAACTTGCCAAGATAGTGCTTCACTTTGTGCCCATTAAACTCTGAAGATTCCACCATTTCTGTTTTTCAAATCAAGAGCACCAAATGGAGTCACATGCACCACCTCAAAAGGTCCATCCCATTTTGACTTGACCTTTTCTAGGAAAAGTCGTAACCTGGAGTTGAATAAGAGAACCAAGTCACGTTCCTTGAATTCCTTGCTATGGGCATAATTGTCATGTTAGTACTTCATTTTGTCCTTATATAACAATGAGCTAGAATAGGCATGAAACTGGAACTCATCAAGCTTATTGAGTTTCTCTACACGAAGTTTGCTGCAACATCCCATTCAAAATTTAACTTTCTCAAAGCCCACATGGCCTTGTGCTATAACTCAATCGGGAGATGGCAAGCTTTTCCAAACACCAACGGGTACAGAGACATACCAATCGGAGTCTTGTAAGCAGTTCTGTAAGCCCACAAAGCACCATCCAGTTTATTTGACAAGTCAGTCCTATTTGTATTGACAGCCTTTTACAATATGCTTTTAGTCTCCCTGTTGAAGACCTCAACTTGCCCACTAGACTGAGGATGTTAAGGGGTCGAAACCTTGTGATTCACACCATATTTTGCAAGCAAAGTGTCAAATGCCTTATTGTGTCAAATGCCTTATTGCAGAAATGAGAACCCCCATTACTGATGCTCTAGGAGTGCCAAACTGAGTAAAGATATTCTTCTTAAGAAAAGCCACCATACTCCGGACCTGATTATTGGGTAAAGCCATGGCCTCAACCCATTTGGAAACATAATCAACGACCACCAGTATGTATGTGTTGCCACATGAACTCACAAAAGGTCCCATGAAGTCAATGCCCCACACGTCAAATATGTCAACCTCAAGAATAGTGGTGAGAAGCATCTCATCCTTCTTTGAAATTCCACCTGCTCTCTGACACTCATCATATCTCTTCACAAGCTCACTTCATCCTTATACAATGTAGTCCAATTAAAACCACAGCTAAGTACCTTTGAAGATGTCCTCGCCCCATCACGATGACCACCATAAGGAGAGGAATGAAAAGCATCCAAAATACTCATTTCTCCTCTTCTAGAACACATCTCCGGATCACACCATCATTAGATATTTTGAATAAGGAAGGCTCCTCCCAATAGTAGTCTAAGCTATCCCATTTAAGCTTCTTCCTTTGGTTAAAAGAGAGCTCACATGGAATAATACCGGGCACAAGAAAGTTGGCAACATCTGCGAAGCAAGGCATATTATTCACAACTACAGAGAGGAGTTGCTCATCAGGGAATGAATCATTGGTTTTGAGGCCATCACGAGATCTCTCTAACCGTTGCCTACTCAGCATTACTAAAAAGTAGGAAGAGAGGGTCAGAATAGCTTTTATGTGATTTGTGGGTCGGGATCAATTTCCACTAGGAGCTAGGAATGGAGTTGAGTATCTATTTAGAGTGGTTTTGGGTTTTTCTTTAATAATCTACCAATTATAATTGCAACTATATTAGTCTAAGCGATAATTGCTACAAGTTGTATCTAATGGATAAAAAGGCACTAGGGTAGTAACTTTCACCTAGGTGGCTAATTGACGAGTAGTTGCTTCTAAGGCACAATTGACATTATTAGGGAAATGTGCTATAAATGTTGCACGATTTACCCGCTCTCACACTTCTCGATAGAGAGAGTGATTTTTCGCAATTGACTTTCTCAAGACCACTTGGGTAGGAAAATTTGCACAAGAAACTAGGGTTCAAATAAGGTAATTACTCTCTCAAGGTTTAACCCTTTAATTGTGACTATCAAATCTCTTGAGTCCATCCTAATTCCTTGTTGGGTCAATTTTAGATATTTAGGCTCTCTTTCAATAAGAGCCCAAGTCAACTTAGTACTAACCGATGTTTGCAACCATTAATTCATAAATTAAACCATAAAATTGACCCAAATAATAAGCATCCATAGCCAATCTAGCCCTAAATCACAACACCCATCAATTATCCACACTAGGGGTGAGCCACAACCCTAGCTAATGGGTCTAGCTACTCATGGTTGAAGAGAAAAACAGAGAAATAGATGAAGAGAAAGACATAATATTAAATTACTGAAGTAAATATGATGATTCTATGATTAAAACTACGTTTAAAATGCCCAAAATGGCTTCACATGGTTTTCTCACGAACAAGCTCAAGTCTGAAAATAGCTGATACCCTAAAAATGGAAAAAGGTTCTATTTATACCAAGGTGGAAAAACTGGATAAAAATGCCTCTGTGGGGTCAGTGCGGACCGCAGAAAATGGTGTGCGGCCGCACTAGGCTCTTGACTACAAAGAATCAACTATCTGAATCCAGGCCCCGCGGACAGCACATAATGGACTGCGGTTGTGAAGGCATCTCGAGCGGTCCGCACAAACACGACCGCGGACCGCACAGTCTTGAACCTTGGCACTTGACATCTCTCTGAAGTTCGCTTTCGCGGACAACATAAAATGGTAGTGAGGTCGTGGTGTATTCAGTGCAGGCCTCACAATATCTACTGCGGCCGCACTATTTTGATTCCTTAAAATCTGGGTCTCTGAATCTCCCTATAGGGGACCACACAAAAGTGCAGTGCGACTGCACTAAGCCTGTTTGTCCTCAGTTGACTTATCTTTGGTACTTATGCAAGTTTCACTCCTTTTGAGCCGATCTTTGACATCTCGTCACTTTGTTGATCAAACCTGCAATCAAACACAACTTATGAGCCTTTTGGGACTATTTTGTAAGAATTTATAATCAAAGGATAAGCAAGAAGCTGCATGAAAAACATCAAAATCCCTAGTTATCAACTCCCCCAAACATAAGCTTTTGCTTGTTCTCAAGAAAACAAAATAAGACCCACCGTTTAAGGGAAAATCCAAGAATTTTCAGCTATCCTAAAGTAACCTCAACTAGCATCCATTGGGACTAACAATTTCCCTTAATACAAATGAATCATTAACAACGTTTAACCTTTGAAAACCCATAGATCAAGTGTGACATTAGAGCATCAAGAGTTGACTCATTACATCAAAGAATTCTCTCAATTAATTTGGTCATTGTGGAACCCAAACTCACACATCCTTAACTCTCCCTAAGCAAACCTCACCTTTTAGAATATTGGCACACAAATTGAGGTTAGTAGGAATTCGCTCATCTCTCTCAAGAAAAGGTCGCAAGTCCAGCTCTAAGTACCATATACTTGCCCCTAATGTAAGTATCCACTAATGTAAGCTTCATTCAACTCAAGATCATATAGGGCTTTTGTGGAGTCATTATGAAGGTTTTTGGTTCATGGTAGGAAATGTTTTGATCTAAGTGAGTTCCATATTCCCTTAATCACTTCTTTTGATTCATTTGGTACAAATTCTCTTGACTCTTTGAGTCGTCTCACTTCTTTTTAAGGGGTTAAAGAGACACATTGTCACTCTTTCTTGTGCAATTCAAACCTTTTCTCCTTTTTAAAACTTTCCCACCTTTCTTTCTTTTGCTTTTCTTGAATCCCTTTTTATTCTTTTTCGATTTGAACATTCTTTTTGATTATCTTTCTTTTTCATTGCCTTTCCTTTTCTTCACTTTTATGCCTTTTACCACTTTGTTGCCACCCTCGTCTTTTCCCCCAAACTTATACTTTTGCCATGTGCTCAAGGAAAGATCGGGTGCCAAGAGAAGATATCTTATATAACGGGTATATATTTGTATCATGGTTCTTGAAAGAAAAATGTCTAAGGCTCAAAAGGGTTAACTAGGGATCATATTATTAGTAGGCTATAGAATTGTTCAAACTATCATTTGGACCAAGAAGAGCCGATAATCACTTCTCAAGTCAAACTTCACTTAAGATTTTGCCTCAACATACATTAAGGGCAAGTTTTAGACCAATGGCTCAAGACTTGGACTTGCAATTCAATTTCTCACCACACAGACATAGAGTAGGGAGCCCACAACGACCTTAGATATGATTTGATCACACAATGGTTCTTAAAAACCACTTTTTGATTATCGGTCAACAAAGAGTCTCAAAGTTATGACTTTCACCATCCAAAATTTGTCCTTGACCATGGGATCAATGACAATTGTGTTAGGCCCAAGTGAAGCTTTGCTTGAGGTACCCTTAACTACAAACTACTAAAAACAAAAAGAAAAACGGACTCAAACCCTTAAGAAGGTTGTCACGCTATCCATCATTGGGAAGAGCTACTCGGTTCACACATTCCGCCTTTATAAACAACCGTGGCAATAAGAAAACCAAAGGTTTATTGAAAGCATCCAAAACAAAACAAAAAGCTACGAAAATAAATAAGAAGATAAAAACAAATTTTTTTTTTGCGAAAACAGAACGAAAATATACAATAGGGAATTTGAATATACAACGGGGGTTGAATATATACAATGATGTAACTTTATATACATACCTAAGTAAAGATTAAAAGTGCAATAAAAGTAACTAAATATAAAATTATATACAGACCAAATGAAAATCAAGAAAGCATAAAATGTATCAATATATACAGTCATCCAAAAATGTAGGGCGCACCCCCCTCAAATAAAAGCTGGCATTGTCCCCAATGCCCACTAGTCTAAATAAGCACCAAAAATATAGAGAAAAAGGATATAGAAGACTCCGTAAGCCTCGTCGGTCTGCATAGGATCATGGGTGGTCCCTGGTTCCTCTGTGTGCTTGGGAACCTTAGACTTGTTCCCGGGGTCCTGCTGCTCTGCTGCTAGGACCTGAGCCTGGTCCTGGATAGGCTCTGGATCTGGTTTACCCCGTGGCTGACTGGAGGAAGTCTCCGATGGGTCTTCCAATTAGATGATAGCATCATCGGCTCTAAAAATTGTCCGCTTCCTCTTCGAAGGCCACTATGACTGCTCCGGCTGTGGCTGAGCTGCTGGAACTGGGTCCGCAAACAATCGATCTAAAGGCAGCTGGCCTGCCTTCAACTTGTCAACATTTGCCTGCAGCTCCTTCATGGACTCCTTGGAGGCCAGTGTCTTTTGCATCTTCTTATGCTCCTTAGAAAGCTCCTTGAGATCCTTGCTATGTGAATCAACTGCCTTTGCCAATGCATCCTGAGTAGTGAGGATTTTTTTTTTGGTTCTCAAGAATTTACTTCAAAGTATCCTCTATCAATACTGGGACCTGTGTTGGCAGAGGTGCCGACTGAGCTGGAATAGTGGTGGTCAAGGTGGACAACTTGGATGAAGCACTAACATCCAGTTGTTGATACTCTAAAGCATTTTACTTAGTCGGTGGGCAGTGATAGGATGGGCCTGGGAAGATGGGATCTCCTGGCCTGCCGATGTGGAAGGTCCAGGAGGAATGGCTGAAGATATGGAAGGTCCGGGAGGCATCTCAGCAGAAGTGGAGGCAGGCTCAGTGGGGACCTTTACCACAACAAGCTCTTCAGACTGGCCAGTTGGGGCAGAAGTAAAGGCTATGTAGTTCTTGGCCTTGGGGTTATCATTCCCGTTCAAGTTGTACCAGGAGAATGGGGTTGTCGCCTTGACCTTGATGTCATAAGGCCTCTTGTCCACCTGCAGGTCCCGGGAGTACATAATGGGGGTGTTAGGAAAGGGATAGTTCTGATCATGCTTGGCACCCACTAT
Organism: Nicotiana benthamiana; assembly: GCA_034376525.1. Classification (NCBI taxonomy): domain Eukaryota; kingdom Viridiplantae; phylum Streptophyta; class Magnoliopsida; order Solanales; family Solanaceae; genus Nicotiana; species Nicotiana benthamiana. The sequence goes on from CM067323.1 coordinate 47,486,935, forward strand.
AGAAATGATGCGGGACATCACATTCCCCGTGTTGATGGGGTAACCCACCATGATGGAAGCAACTAAAACAGCCGGTTAGAGAGGAAGGGTCTGGTCATGGGTAGTAGGATCTAACCGGCTGCACAAAAATTTCTCCCAACCTCTCAGCTCAAAGTTTAGGGTCCTCCATAGTATTTTGACCCAAGCTGCCAACTAATCAAGAACGGTACCCGGGATTGCCAGCAACTGAACCAACCATGGACGAACCTCCTCGCCCATCTCCATCTTTGCCATATTAAGAGACTCATCTTTCTCATTGAAACCCAAATACTCGTTGAGCGGCTTCTCGTCAAACAACACCTTGAGGTTCCAACCTTGGTCACTTTTGAGCCCTTTACGATGTGGGCTATATTAGAATAGAACTTTTTGACCAAGTGCTCGTTGGCGTCCACGCAGGAATCTAAGAAGTGTTCCCAACCTACTCGAGTCCTGAACTCTCTATGCACGTTAGGGTTGTGGGGTAGAAGGTCTCTGTCTATAAAGCTCCTCTCCAGAACCAATTTTCTCACTGGCCACCACTCCCTAAATTTGTGGTAAACTGCCTGGCTTACGAACCTATCCTCCCAAACATCGGGATTTCTAGTTCAGGAAATGCCCCCAACCTGAGGCTGACCACCCTCAGCTACCTCCTCATCTCCCTATACCTCCGTCTGCACTCTCCCCGGATAATGAAGTTGTGGGGGATGTCGAGTATTCAGCACTGCTGGCTGTTGAGCCCTCAGATGACTTAGTGGGAACATGCTCTCGTTCTTGGGTAGTAGGTGATGGTGGAGGTGGTCCGCATAGGGGTGGGGTTCAAAATACCCATCCTCTGAATCTGACCGGTGCGGACCAGACAAAATAGTACTGTGACCACACTGGGCCAGTGTGGACCACACAAAATGTTGTATGGCCGCACTGGGCAAGGGTCACCTTGACACAAGATCATCGGTTTGGTACGTACAAAATGGTGCTGCAGACCACATTAGGGCACCGCGGACTGCACAAAATGACCGCGGGCCACACAGGGTGCCCAAAAGTGGGCACCGAGTTAGGGTTCATCAGATTTTGCTTTTAAGTCCAAATTTTTAACTAATTAGTGTCCATAAATGTTTTCCCATTACATTATACTCACTAAGTCCACATGAATCATCATTTAAACTAACCTAACCTAAATATAAAATAACTACGGGAAGAAGAAGAACTATAAGCTATAAAAATGAAAATAAAATGAAATTATACAATTAAACAAAGAAGAATTAAGCGAAATGTTACCAAATGTAGAGAAGTGCAACTAATCAATGTCAAGCAGGAATTACGATCAAGATGCAAGGGATGAAAAGTAAGTAATAGCTCTGAGGTTCGATTTTGCGAAAAGGGTAAAACGGGGTCCTTGGGGTCTATTTATAGAGAAACCCCTAGAGCACATGCTCACCTACCAGTGCGGACCGCACAAAATAGACTGCGGTCCGCACTGCCTTGTTTAGAACAAGTTTGAGAAGGAAACCTTCTATGGTCCACACAAAATGGACCGTGGCCGTAGAGGTCCACCACGGACCGCACCAAATGTATTGCGGCCGCGGTGACAAAATTCAGAGAAGCTTCATCTTACCCATACCAGTGCGGTCTGCACAGAACGTACTGCGGTCGTAGTGGAAACTTCAGAGACCTGTGCATTTTTCCATCATGCCTTACATTGCATCAACATAACCCTGCAATGTCTCATAACCAATCAGCCCCAAAATCAATCCTATTCTATTAAGAAAATCAAAGAAAACAAGAAGAAAAACACACGTGTTTCCTCCCAAGAAGCGCCTGATTTAGCATCGCGGCACGACGCATGTTACCACCACATCACTTGAGATAAAGGAGCGTCACCATGTGGATGTCATCAAACTTCCCAAGATAACGCTTGACCCGGTGCCCATTAACTCTGAAAACTTCACCATTTTTGTTCTTTAGATCAAGAGCTCTAAAAAGGGTCACAAACACAACTTCAAATGGCTCACTCCACTGTGATTTAAGCTTTCTCAGAAACAGACGTAAACGGGAATTGAACAACAGAACCAAATCACCAAAGTTGAACTCCTTTCCACGAGCATATTTATCATGAAGGCACTTCAGCTTGTCCTTATAAAAGGACGAATTGGAGTAGGCATGGAATCTAAATTCATCAAGTTCATTGAGTTGTTCAACACGAAGATTGGCTGCAACATCCCATTCCAAATTCAACTTCCTCAAAGCCCACATGGCCTTGTGCTCTAACTCAACTAGTAGATGACAAGCTTTCCCAAACACCAATCGATATGGAGACTTACCAATCAGAGTCTTGTACGCTACCCGATGAGCCCATGGAGCGTCATCCAACATTTTTGACCAATCATTCCTATTAGCATTGATTGTCTTTGACAAGATACTCTTGATTTCCCTATTGGAGACTTCCACTTGACCACTAGCTTGAGGATGATAGTGGGTAAAACCTTATGATTGACACCATGCTTGGAAAGCAACGTGTCGAAAGCTTTATTGCAAAAGTGAGACCCCCCATCACTGATAATCGCATAAGGAGTGCCAAACCTTGTGAAAATGCCCTTTTTAAGAAATGCAATAACACTCTAGGCTTCATTGTTATGTAAAGCCATGGCTTCAATCCACTTTGAGACATAATTAACCGCGACAAGAATGTAAGTATTCCAATTAAAGCTAACAAATGGATCCATGAAATCGACTCCACAAACATCAAAGATATCTACTTCATGAATGGTATTGAGAGGCATCTCTTCCCTTTTTGAAATGCCACCCGCTCTTTGGCATTCCTCACACCTCTCCACAAAATCACCCGCATCTTTGAACAAAGTTGGCCAATAGAATCCATAACTAAGAAGTTTAGAACCCGCCCACGCCCCGCCATAATGACCACTATAGGGAGAGGAATGACAAGCCTCTAAGATACTCAATTTTTATTCTCTGGGACACATCTACGAATCACACCATCCATGCAAATCTTGAACAAATATGGCTCGTCCCAATACAAATCCAAGTTATCCCGCTTGAGCTTCTTCCTTTGGTTAGAAGATAGCTGATACGGATTATTCCGTTCATAAGGTAATTGGTAACATTGGCAAACCATGGCATATCATTCATTGACACTGCAAGGAGTTGCTCGTTGAGAAATGAATCATTGATCTCAAGCCTTAACAATGCCTCCCCTCCTCCTCCAAACGGGACAAGTGGTCCGCCACTTGATTCTCACTACCTTTCCGGTCCATAATTTGTCGATCAAACTTGTGAATTATTAACCCCCATCTCATCAATCTTGCCTTGGAGTCTTTCTTTGTCATCAAACGGCATGATCGGTATGCACTATAACTTTGGCCCCCATAAGATATAGTCAAAACTTTCCATTGCAAACACTATAGCGAACAACTCTTTCTCGGTGGCTGTATAGTTCCTTTGAGCCTCATTCATGTTCTTGCTTGGGTAGTACACCGGATGAAACATCTTGTTAACCCGTTGACCCAAAACAGCCCCAATTGCAATGTCACTTGCGTCACACATGAGCTCAAAAGGCAAGCTCTAATTTGTTATGATAATGATAGGGGTAGAGGTCAACTTAAGCTTGATAAGCTCGAATGCTTGCATAAATCCCTTATCAAACATGACCTTTGCATCCTTTTCTAGAAACTTGCACAAGGGGTGTACCACTTTTGGAAAATCGTTTATAAACCTCCGGTAAAAACCCGCGTGCCCAAGAAAACTCCTCACCCCTTTGACAGAAGTAAGGAAGAGCATCCAACCATTTGATCACTTCTTTCTTCACCACTTCTTGCATAGCCTCATTCAATCTTCTTTGATTCTCCAAATAAGGCTTTGCATTATCCCCCAAGATAATATTTTGCATGCAGAATGCGGGGCTTATTCCCCGAATGTTAGCTAGAGTCCATCCAATTGCCCTTTTTCACTTTTGAAGCACCGCCAAAGTTGCGTCAACCTGCATGTTAGTAAGGCAAGAAGAAAGAATAACTGGTAAAGTAGAATTTGAGCCCAAATATTCAAACCTGAGGTGTGGAGGAAGTGGTTTCAACTCCAACATCAGTGGCTCGTCAATTGATGGCTTTGTTGGTTGAGTTTTCCAATTTTCAAGGTCCAAAGACAATTTTCTCGGCTTATAAGAATAAGAGCCCATCCCATGTAGGGCATTCACACTCCACTCTGCTTGCATCATCATTAAAATCCATATGTAATAGCACAGCCTCTAGAGGATCCTCCACGTAGATCATAACACTGGTCTTATCCACAATCACAACTGTGACAAGATCTACAAATGAGCACACTTCGTTGCTATTGGTTTGCTTCATGTATTTGTAAACATTGAAGATGATCTTTTCATTATCCACTCGAAAAGTGAGCTCACCCACTTCAACATCAACCAATGCCTTTCCCATTTCAATGAAAGGTCTATGCAAGATAATAGAGACCTCATATTCCACTTCACAATCCAAAATGACAAAGTCGGCAGGCAATATGAATTTGTCCACCCAGACAAGCACATCATCAATTATGCCCAGTGGTCACTTTATCGATCGATCCGCCCTATGAAGTATCATTGAAGTTGGTTTAGGTTGCTCGATACCCAAAGACTTGAAAACCGAGTACGGCATCAAATTGATACTAGCTCCCAAATCACATAAAGCTTTGGCAAAGTTCGCACTCCCAATAGTACAAGGGATAGTAAAAGCTCCAGGGTCTTCAAGCTTCGGTGCCATTGAATGCACTATAGCACTCACTTGGTGAGTCATTTTTATCGTTTCACAATCCATGGACCTCTTCTTTGTTACTAAATCCTTCATAAACTTGGCATATCCTGGCATTTGTTCAAGAGCCTCCTTGAAAGGCACATTTATGGACAAGCTCTTGATCATATCAATAAACTTCTTGAATTGATTATCATTTATTTGCTTTGTGAGCCTTTGAGGATGAGGTGGAGGTGGCCTAGGTAAGGGTGCCTTGGATTTTGACACAACCAGATTATGCATGTCAATCACGTATTCCCTAGACGGGTTCACGACATCTTGAGTTTACACATGTGCCTCGTTAATTTCAATCCTCACATCATTGTTCACATTCTCTACAACTACATCATCTTGCAACTCAATATTTTCATTTACAACTTGCTTTTGCTTTGAGGCATTCACATCACTCCTTTCCCACTTCTTGTTGTAACCACCATCACATGATTGTTGTTCCCAACCTTCGGGTTTACTACCGTATCAAGAGCACCCTTGGGGCGAGTGTTCAAAGCTTGAGAGATTTGGCCTGATTGCACCTCCAAGTTCCGGATAGAGGTATTGTAAGAAGCTAATTGAGCATTGGAATATTGGTTCTTATTCTTCATCTGCTCGAACATCATCTCAATTCTACCCAAATCACTTCCAGGAGAACTAGTACCTTGAGAAGGTAAAGGGGGTGGGTTGTTCGGTTGTTGGTACATTGAGGGCCTTTGGAAGCCTTGCCCCCGGTTGCCTTGGTTTCCATTGTTGTTCCACCTACCTTGATTTTTGTTGTTTCCCCAATTGTTTTTATTACCATTCCAATTGCCTTGGCTATTGTTTTGATTACCTCAATTGTTGTTTTGGTTGTTTTTATTCCAATTGTCACCATCTTGTTGTTGGTTGACCCAATTTCCTTGGGGTCGCCATTGTTGGTTTGATGCCTCTATTGCCATTATAGTTGTTAACATATTGTACCTATTCACTTTGGTCAGCATAACCATTATTCTGACACCCATCATATTCATCAACAAGTTGCTCAAAATTGCCTTGATTTTGTTGCCTCATTTGCCTTCTCCTATTGACAAGCATACTAACACCCTCCATGGCATTCACTTGGTGAAGATTATGAACTTGTTGCAAATAAGCCTAGACAATTATTTTATAGTAGTAGTAAGCTCAGATATCGCTTTCTCGTGGTCATGTAATTCCTTGTGCAAATAGATAACCGTAGGGTCACCCTGAGGCATAATTGGTCTACTATTCCTTGCGGAAGAAGTGTCAGACATTTCATCAAGTACATCACAAGCCTCGTCATAAGATATAAAATTGCCCCCGGCAAATTATTTCACAATGCATTGATTTGTGGTGTTGATACCTCGATAAAAGGTTTGTTGAATCATCGTCTCGGTATTATCGTTATTCGGGAACTCTTTAACCATAGTCCTATACCGCTCCCATATTCATGCAAAGGTTCCATCGGCTCTTGCTTGAAGGCTAACATTTCATCCCCAAGTGCCACTATATGACTCGGTGAGAAGAATTTGGCAATAAACTTATCCGCCAACTCATATCAAGTTGTGATGAAATGGTTGGGGAGTCTCTCAATCCAATTTAATGCATTTCCCCGAAGTGAGAATGGGAAAAGTCTTAATAGCAGCACATCCCGGAATACATTCATCTGTTTTCTCCCCTAGCATGTATCTATGAACCTCTTGAGATGTTTGTAGGCATTTTGATCTGCAATGCCCGTGAAGTACCCACCCTGCTCAAGTAAGGTCAACATTACATTGGTTATCTGAAAGTTGCCCTCCCGAATTCGGGGTGGGACAATAGCACTTTCGTTGCCCTGGTTCGGTAATACTCTGGGATCTACTCTTGGAGGTGGTGAGGGAGCATCTGGAATATTGTCATTTGGATTAGCATTGGCATTCCGGCCTCTCCATTGTCCTTGAGGTGCAAGAGACACCTCATCTTGCTCAAGATCATCTACCTCCTCCCCCGATATCACGTTTCCAAGAAGGTTAGTAGCGTTGTTTAAATCCATGTTGGTACCTGAGTAATGACACAAAAAAGTAAGTAACAAAGAAGGAAAGAAGAATAATGCACAAAACTAATTAAATATATAGCCAAAATCGTTAACTCCCCGGTAATGTCGCTAAAAAGTGATCGTTGCCTACTCCACACAATAAAGAAAATAGAAAGAGAGGGTAGCGATAGCTTTTACCCGATTTGTGGGTCGGGATCGATTTCCATAGGGAGCTAAGAATTGAGTCAAGTATCTAATTAGAGTGGAGTTGTGTACTTGTTCCAATTATCACTTCCAATCATTTTTGTGTTTTTCTTTAATAATCAACTGGTATCAATTTACTAATCATAATTGCAACTAGATTATGCTACGCGAAAATTGCTACAAGTTGTATCTAATGGAAAAAAAGGAACTAGGGTAGTGACTTTCACTTAGGTGGCTAATTGACGGGTAATTATTTCTAAGACACGATTGACATGATTGGGGAAATTTGCTATAACCTTTGCACGATTTTACCCACTCTCACACCTCTCGATAGAGAGAGTGATTTTTCCTAATTGACTTTCTCAAGACCAACAGGGTAGACAAATTTGCTCAGACAACTAGGGTTCAAGTAGGGTAATTACTCTATCGAGGTTTAACCCTTTAATTGGAACTATCAAATCTCTTGAGTCCATCCCGATTCCTTGTTGGGTCAATTTTGGAGACTTAGGCTGTCGTTCTCAAGAAGAGCCAAAGTTAACTTAGCACAAACCAGTGTTTGCAACCACTAATTCATAAATTAAAGTATAAACCCAAATATCAAACACCCATAGCCAATCTAGCCCTAAATCACAACACCCATCAATTACCCACACTAGGGTTGAGCCACAACCCTAGATAATGGGTCTAGCTACTCATGCTTGAAGAGAAAAATAGAGAAATAAATAAAGAGAAAGATATAATATTAAATTAATGAAGTAAAAATAATGATTCTATGATTAAAACTACATTAGAATGCCCAAAATGTCTACAAATACTCTTCTCACGAGCGCAGCTCAAGTTTGAAAATAGTTTATATCCTAAAAATTGAAAAATGTTTTATTTATACTAAGTTGGAAAAATGGATAAAAATGCCCCTACGGGGTCAGTGCGGACCGCACAAAATGGTGTGCGGCTGCACTAGGCTCTTGACTCCGAAAAATCAACTCTCTAAATCTAGACTTCACGGAACGTACAGAATGGACTACGACCGTGGAGGCATCTAGCGCGGCCCTCACAAACACGATCGCGGACCGCACAGGCTTGAACCTAGGCGCTTGACATCTTTTTGTAGTTTGCTTTCGCGGACCGCATAAAATGTTAGTGCGGCCGCGGTGTCTTCAGTGCGGGCCACACAATATCTACTGTGGTCGCACTGCTTTGATGCCTCAAAATCCATATGTCTCTGAATCTCCATAGTGCGGACCGCACAAAGTGTAGTGTGGCCGCACTAGTCCTATTTGTCCTGAGTTGACTTGTCTTTGGCACTTGTGCAGGTTCACTCCTCTTGAGCTGATCTTTAATATCTCGTCACTTTGTTGAACTGCAATCAAGCACAACTTATTAGCCTTTTGGGACTATTTTGTAAGAATTTATAATCAAAGCGTAAGCAAAAAGGAGCATGAAACATGTCAAAATCCCTAGTTATGTCTCCCCTCCTCCCCTAAGAGGGACAAGTGGTCCGCCACTTGGTTTTAACTCCCTTTTTGATCAACAATCTCAAGGACAAACTCTTGAAGCAATAGAACCCATCTTATCAAACGAGCCTTAGAATCCTTCTTGTCATCAAGTAGCGGAGTGCTGCATGGTCAACCTTTTTCCGTGAGATAAGGCCTAAATTTCTCCATTGCAAATACAATTGCTAGCAACTCTTTTTCCGTCATCGTGAAATTTACTTAAACATCATTCATTATTTTGCTTGCATAATACACTAGGCGAAACATCTTGTTGACTCTTTCACCAAATACCGCTCCTACCGCAACATCATTTGAATCACACATGAGTTCAAAAGGAATGCTCCAATTGGGCGGGCTTTATTCCTGAATATCAGCTAGAGACCATTCAATTGCCTTCTTCCTTATTTAGAGCACCTCTAGTGTTGCATCTACCTGTACGTTAGTAAGACAAGACATAAGAATAATAGATAAATTTGAACTAGGGCCTAAGAATTCATACTTGAGGTGTGAGGGCAAAGGCTTCAACTCCAAAATGGGAGGTTCCTCAATTGGGGGCTTTTTTGGCAGAGTCTTTCACTTCTAAAGATCTAAAGAGAGCTTATGGGGCTCATAAGAATAAGAGCCCATTTCGTGAAAAGCATTGAAAAACTCCACCTGACTTTCATCCTCATTCACGTTAAGGTTCAACAATATCGCTTCCAAAGGATCCTCCATATTGATCATGGCACTAGTATCACCAACTATCACCTTCGCGACAAGATCCACAAAAGAGCACACTTCAGTACTATTTGATTGCCTCATTGATTTGCACACATGAAAGACAACGTTTTCTTCACCCACTCGGAAGGTGAGTTCCCCTGCTTCCACGTCAACTAATGCCTAACCTGTTGCAAAGAAAGGTCTTCCCAATATTATCAGTACCTCATAGTTGACTTTGTAGTCCAGAATCACAAAGTCAGTAGGCAAAATAAACTTGTTCATCGGGACAAGAACATCATCAATAACACCAAGTGACCTCGGTTGACCAATACCAAAAGTATTAAACACGGAGTAAGGAATCAAATTAATACTTGCTCCTAAATCACACAATACATTTGCAAAATCCACACTCCCAATGGTACATGGAATGGTGAAAGCTTTGGAGCCATCGAGTTCACAATTGCACTTACGTAATGAGTTAATTTTAATGGTCTCACAATCCATGGATTTATTTTTAGTCACCAAGTCTTTCATAAACTTGGCGTTACCCGACATTTGATCAAGAGCTTCCACCAAAGGAACATTGATCGACAAACTTTTCATAATCTCAATAAATTTATTAAATTGTTCATCATTCATTTTCTTCACAAGTCTTTGAGGGTAAGGTGGCAGAGGACTTGGCAAGGAAGCCTTAGCCTTGGTCACTACCATTTTCGGTATGTCTATTACGTGTCCCATAGATGGGTTCACGTCATCTTAAGTCTCCACCTCATTATCTGCATATCAATTCTCACTTATGCATTCAAATTATCTTCACTCGCTTGCTCATCAACTATAGGAACATCATTATCTTGTACTTCAACCTCATTACTCACAACGTCCTTTTGCTTGGAAGTATTTACTTGACCACCTCGACCGCTTCTAGTAATCACCACCATTGCATGTCAGATATTGTTCCCACCCTTCAGGTTTACTACCGTATCACTAGGTAGAGTCCCTTTAGGGCGATCATTCAATGATTTCAAAATCTGGCCAAGTTTAACCTCCAAGTTTCAGATTGAAGTATTATGGGATGCCAACGGGGCATCAGAGTTGGCATTCTTTTTCATCATTTGTTCAAACATCATATCAATCCTTCCCATCTTATTGTTCGATGAGCTAGGACCTTGGGACAGAAATGGATGCGGGTTATTTGGTTGTTGATACATCTAAGGTCTTTGAAAGCCTTGCCCCCAATTCCCCTAATTACCATTATTCCAACCCCTTTGGTTGTTGTTTCCTCCCTAATTGGTGTTGTTGCCACTCTAGTTGTCCTTGTTGTTCTGATTACACCAATTCTAATTTTTTTCCCCCCGGTTGCTATTTCCTTGTTAGTTTTGATTCCCCCAATTTCTTTGCAATCTCCCATGTTGTTGTTGGTTAGGAGCATTTACCTTTTATCCTTGATAATTTTTCATGTACTGCACTTCTTCACTTTGCTCATCATACCCATCATCTTAGTTGAAACCACCACTACCCTGCTCATATTGATCCGGGCTACCTTGACCTTGTTGACCTCTTTGTCGTCTCTATTGACCAACATGTTAACACCTTCCGTAGCATTTAATTGTCTCAGTGCTAGAACTTGTTGCAATTGAGATTTTGTTAATCGGTTCATCATTGTAGTTAACTCTACTATTGCTTGTCCATGGTCGTGGAGCTCTTTATGCAGGTGAATGACAATAGGATCACCCTGTGGCACATTAGCTCGACTTTGCTAAGTTGAGGAAGTATCTGCCATCTCATCCAATATCTCACACACCTCAGCATAAGGTGTGTTCATACAATTTCCCCCTGCTAGCTGGTTTGCTACACACTGATTGGTCTTGTTAATGCGACGGTAGAATATTTGCTGGATCATTGCTTCGGTCATGTCATTGTTTGAACATCCTTTCACCATTATCTGATATTTCTCTCAAATCTCATGAAGTGTTTCATTAGGTTCCTGTTTGAAGGTCAAAATTTCATCTCTCAACGTCTTCATATGCCCTGGCGAGAAAAACTTAGCTATAAACTTGTCTGTCAACTCATCCCACGTAGTGATGGAACGGTTGGGAAGCCTTTCGAGCCAGTCCAAAGTTTTCCCTCTAAGTGAAAAAGGGAACAATCTCAATGTCAATGCAACCTCTAACACATTGGTTTGTTTGCTTCCCAAAAGGTATCTACAAAGCCTTTAAGATGTATATATGCATTCTGATGGGGATCATCTGTGAAGTACCCTCACTGCTCCAATAATGTCAACATCACATTTGTAATTTGGAAATTGCCCGCCCGGATCCGGGGTGGGACAATTGCACTTGCGTATCCTTCATTTGGAAGCACCCGATGAGCGACTCTTGGAGGAGGCGGGGGAGGGTCTCGAACATTGTCATTAGCCTGGTGGCCATTTCTTCAACCTTGAGGTATTAGAGGCACCTCATCTTCACCAATATCTTCTACCTACTCCCCCGGGATAATATCTCCAACTGTTATTCAACATATCTAGAAAGTCGATTACAAAGAATTTAGTGAATCTAACAAGAATAATTGGTAGGTTAATTCCCCGTGGATTTAACTCTAGGCTAAATAATCGTATTATACTTGCCGCGACCACTTTGTCCTTTTTATAAGCTATAGTTGGGTATGATCAAATTTTGGCGCTGTTGTCGGGAATTAACGGTGTCATCAGTTGAAAGAAATACCAAAATTCTTAGTGTAGTAAGTTTTCTTTATTTCCAATCTATACATTGAAATCGTAACGTTTGTTGATTTGATTATACAAGTGCATGCCTAGAAAATCATCGAGAACTGATGAAGTATTTGAAGCATTATCAGATTCCGAGAAAGTTTTCAAGGCCTTGGATCGGGCCAACCAGAAAAATAAAAAGTTGAACAATTCGAACCAGACATGGGGATAACATGGTTGACCCAGCTACGTCGTTAGCGCCAGTGGCACCTCTTGTGCCAGACGCTGCTTTATATGACTGGGCACAACCCACAATAGAGAACTTGGCCATAACAATATTAGTCCCACAGATACAGGTCGAGTCATTTCAAATCACAAACAACATGGTGCGCTTTTTCCAAAACAAGGGACTATTTTCGGGGTCATATATTGAGGATCCGCAACAGCACTTGAAGAATTTCTTGTCAATCTACAAAACTTAGAGGCAACAAAACGTAACCCAGGAAGCAATAAATCTATTGTTGTTTTCGTTCTCAGTGACAGGAGCTACCCAGACCTGGCTAAACTCACTCCCCATTTATTCCATTATGACTTGGTAGGAGATTGTCAAGAAATCGTGAATAAGTTTCATCCACCCAACAATACTGCTTGGCAAATTGATGAAATTTTAAGCTTCAAACGTAAATCAATAGAGACACTACAAGAAATGTGGGAACAATTCAAAGGTATGTTGGTTATATGTCCGCACCACGGTATTCCAGATCAAATGTTTGGGCAGCAGTTTTACATGGGTTTGACAGATAGTGTGAAAGCTAATGTCGATGCTTCAGTTGGTGGAGAATTGTTTTATCAAAACATGAAGAGAAAGCCAGAGTCTACTTGACAAGATCTGCACGTTTAGGACATGACTTCATCTTCACACCACTAGTCCATAACTTCTAATTCAATACTTGCACACTTGCAATACTGTTTTGAATTCAATACTCTGCTTTGCTTGAGATCTTTTGGAACTGCTTTGCTTGCAACTTAGCTTTTTTTTAAGACTACTGTTTTCACTTGTTTTTTCCCCGAAACTGGTATGTTTTTATTTAAATTTTTTGCCTCACCCCTATGTGCTTATTACAATTTTTCCGCAATCCTGTTTACTTTACTGCTCATGTTCAATGATTTATGCTAATTATGTTCTTTCCTTGCATCTGTTTCTATTATGATCTCTACCCCCTATTTCCTTCTATGTGTTTGAGATAAGGCAAATGCCATGTCAATATTCAAATTGCTACCCAGGTCAGAACTTGATCTACAATGGATCTTAACTCATAAGATTTGGCTGACATGGTGGTCAGGGGTGTGACAGCATTTCAAACTGCTGGGCATAACCACCAGCCTGCCATAGCTTTGCTTAATTCCCTATGTACTTACACTTATTCTTAGACTCTTAAGTTCTGCCCCCCTCTTATGAGCCATGCTTTGGGACCTTAAGCTCCTTCTGAACTTGGAAATCTGAGGGCTGGCCCTTCTACACTGCACTATGATCTTAATTCTACAATGTATTTGCTGTGTAAGCGTTGCCTAGAGCCCTTTGAGACTCTTGGAAACTTTGACACATTCCAAATATGAGAAGGCCTTTGGAAATCTGATCCTGGAAGTTGGTTTATCCCATATTGTTAGACTTTGAGTTTGAATTTGGCTGTTTGGTTGTAGCTTGAGTTTTGATGTAATTTTTTACTTTTCTTGATTCATTCGAGTCTATATTTATTTATAATAACTATTGGGGATGGCTAGTGGAAAGGAATGGGAATGAATGCATGCAGAGGGTAGAAAACTTGCCTATAGGATTTTCCGATTTCTACATTCTCATCTTAAGACTTGCTGATAGGATTTTCTGATTTCTGCATTCTCATCTTAGAAGTCATACCTATAAGATTCTTTGCACTTCTGCATTCTCATCTTAGAAACCATGGTTACTAGTGTTTTTCTACATTTCTGCATTCTCATCTTAGAAACTATGCCTATAAGTTTTTCTGCATATAGAAATCCTGTCTCTAAGTTCCTACATTTCTGCATATAGAAATCCTCCATATAAGTTTTGTATTTCTGCATACAGAAAATCATGATCATAGTTTTTCTGTACTTATGCATATACATGTCATTATGAAAACAATCATAGGTTTAATAATAATCAACTTCATCTTAGATACCATGCCTATAGGATTCTTGCATCTATGTAATCGTTTAAAACCAATAATGCTTAAATAACTTAACTATAGGAATAATCAATTGAATCAGGTTCGTCTATCTCATCTATGAGTCTAAAACCAGTCATAAGGTCGTTTAAAATATGTAGATCTTTTGTTAATAAACGAGTAATCCTTTCTTTAAAACCAGTACGCTCTATTAGATAATGCTTATAAGTCTCACTTAAGCAAACTATTAGGTAATTAATTAACCGTTTCAGTTTTTGATAACTACAACCAGACAAGGCTAATTAGGATTCCTCATCTGAGAAATATGTGATAAATCAGCATGTCCTCATGCTTTTAAATTTAATTCAGACCATAACCAGTATTTGAAGTCATGCTATATATTTTCCTTTAAGTGAGGAGGCATGTTTGAGCCTTATGCTTTTTCCCTATTTGCTTATGTGTTTTGTTTGTCGCCTAGACTTTTATCCTTTTAAAACTCTGAAAATCCCCAACTCCCTCCCCTTTAGGATTAACAGTCTCAATTCCTCGAAGACTTATAGGATCAGGACAGGTAATAGCATGCAATAAGTAACAATACTATTCAGTGATTTAATACCTTAACGGGGTGGGAAGAGTAGATATGAATATGATGACCGGTGTGCTAATACCTCATGTAGCCCCTTTTTTGAGGAGTGATTACTGGTTGCATTGATGTGATCCATATTAATCATAAACCTACTACCCAACTCCCCTTTTCTTGCTTTCATCTATTTCTTTTAGAATTGTTTAAATCTTTTTTCTTAAAATTTCTGCCCTCTTTACTCTTCCTCAAGTTTCAACTTATTGCAAAATTGTATGAAAACTTCTCCTATTTGAATCCCTTATCTGCTTATGTGAAGTCACAATTATAACATGGCTGGGAACCACACTAGTGGATCTTGGGGGGTGCCTAACGCCTTCCCCTCAAGATAATTTTTATCTCCTACCCAAACTCTGGTTCTTCAAACTCAAACCTTTCTTAGTATCTTAATGCACTTTAATCGTTAGGTGTCGACTCTTCAATTCAAAAAACCCAATTCCCAAAAGGGAGCAAGTTGTCCTACCAACTGTCATAAACCTGATTTTGCCTTAGAAAAAAGGGGGTGCAGCAGCATGGCGACTCTGCAGGGGATTTCCCTAGGCTTTTACCATTTCATGTTATTTTCTTGTTTATTGCTTTTACTTAATGTCTTTATCTCTTCTCCTCCTACGATACTGACTTGGCTCTTCGTTTTTTTCTTTTAACGCTTTCCTTTATCGCATTCCTTTCAATACTGTTGTAATTGTGAGAAATTATTTTAATCATTACTTTATGAACGTGCAAATACATGACAACTTGTTTCATTCTTGTAATTGCATCCCCAACATCATATTCCACTCGTGCCGAACAAGATACCATAGCAACACTTATAATGAGTGGTTGCACCCTTTCCCATATTATCACCCCTAAATTTGGAAAAGGCGTATTCATGATAAAACCAGTCGATCAACGGTGCAGTCGATGGTTCCATGCCTTTCCCCCTTGAGTTGTCTGCTTAAGGGTACTGGTCTAACAACCCATGGAAACCTTACTCTGTTCAATTGTGCATGTACCACTGTCAAACCTAGCTGAGTCAGTTATACTATCCGCATAATGACTCTTTATGAAAGCCTTGTCCAAAGTCCACTGGATTTCCTTGGAACCCAAACGGACACTACCACGTCTGTGCATTTCTTTGGAGAACTAAATACTGCTTATGCCAATTATTGATATTTAAATAATTGAGTCCGGTGGGGGTATGGTCTTAACCGTTTTGTTTTGCAGAAAATGGAGAATAAGGTCCCTCACTCTTTCTAGCCCGGTGGAGGAATCTCCCATCAAATGACCAAATCGATTAATGGAATGAGAGGATCACCAAGACTAGCAAAAAGCTAGAATATCTAGAATACAGTCAGCTAGAATTGGATGGAAAAGTGAGGAAGAGAGTCACCGACTGCCAGAATGCTGAGGGAAATGAAGGTGGACGCCTAGCAAAAGGCTACCTACTGCTGTGACTTCATGAGTTGGTGAAGCTGTTCCATGGAGACAAAGATGTCGAGTCTGGGGAAGTTCCTTCTGGGACCAAATAGACAGGAGTCTTTTCTTTTTGCTTTAAGAATGTAATAAGGCCAATGGCCATTAATGACATTTTATCTTCTACTATTTTGGTGTCGTTTTGGGATTCGTCTTATTTTCAATCAATGAAATGATGCATTTGGCATTATAAGTTCTCCAAATCAACTTGTTGCTAGCCCTACCTCGGGTTTAACGAGGCTCCCAAATTAGGACACGATTTATATTCTTGCACTATGTATTTAAATATTGCAATATTTTCTTCTCGAAATCCTCACTAACTTGTTACCATTTTGTTTGGTTTTTACTTTTTGCTTTATTCCACTCCCCAAAGGTTAGCTCGTGCACTCTGGCATCATCATCTTACTCCACAAGATCCAAGGGCCCTCCACCTCATCCTCCTCTAGGTCCTATCAGAAACAAAAACAAAGGAAAAATGAAAGATTTAAGCAACACCAGAAAGGAAAACTCAATCAAAAGGGTAGAGGTTCCTCAGGGTATTCAGGTTTTCAAGGAAAGTGCCGCCCAGCTCGAGAAGAAGTTATTGAAATTTCAGGAAGAACTAAATCAAGTTTGAAACTTGGCAAGCTTGTCCTTTTCCCTTACCACCCTAGATATCAGTTTTCCAAACGCCCAAAAACCCACACCTCCACAAAACATTCCGAAACCACAAAACCACTCCGCTCCTCAACACAACTGCCACACTTGCCACACATCTAACAATACCTCACTGCTTATCCCGAAACCTGTGAACTCCATAAATGAAAATTCTTACCCTCATCACAATGCCCCCATTTATGTCAAAATTATGTTGCATCCTACTCAAACCATTTCAAACACACCCGAGTCTGATGACAAAGACTCGCTTATCAAGAATTTGGCGAAAGAGCTCAAGAAGCTAACTAGCAGAATTTAGGGCGTCGAGGGAAGTAAAAGAAATTGAAGGGTTGAATTATGAAGACCTCTGCATTCAACCTGATGTCAAACTTCCCGAGGGGTAAAAACCTCCTAAGTTTGAGATGTTTGAAGGTACCGGGGATCCAATAGTTCATCTTAGAACATACTACGACAAGCTAGTCGGGGTAGGGAAAGAAGAAAAGATTCGCATGAAACTTTTCATGAGGAGTTTAAAGGGAGATGCTCTATCTTGGTACATTATCCAAGACCCGAAGAAGTGGTGAAATTGGGTAATATGGCGTCCGATTTAATAGACAGGTTCATATTCAACACAAAAAATGCGCCAGATGTATTCTACATCCAAAACTTAAAGAAGAAACCTACTGAGACATTCCGCAAGTATGCTACTCATGGGAGATCAGAAGTTGCTAAGGTTAGGCCAACTTTAGAATAAGAACAAATGAACAAGTTCTTTGTCCGAGCTCAGGACCCACAGTATTATGAGAGGTTGATGCTGATTAAAGGCCATAAGTTTTCCGACATCATCAAGCTAGGGGAAAGAATCGAGGAAGGTATCAAAAGGGGTATGGTCACTAACTTTGAAGCTTTGCAAGCTACCAATAAGGCTCATCCACCTGGTGGCACGTCCAAGAAAAGGGATGTGAGCGCCGTGATGGTTGCATAGAGAATGAAATCCCTAGTCAAATACATCACCCTTATCCCTACCGTAAACCCCGAAAACCACTCCCAATGGGTCAACCCGAACAAAACTTGTGCATACCATTCTGGCATGAAGGGACATACCATTGATGAGTGCCGCTCTCTAAAGGATAAGATCCAATATTTAATTGACAAAAAGATTATTCTGGCTAAGAAGCCTGCTCTGAATGTCCGTAACAACCCTTTGCCTGACCACAAAGGTGGAGGCGTTCACATGATAGAGATAGAAGATGATTGGGACCCCAAAGGATGGATTGGATTGATCACTGAAGGTGACGAGCCAAAGAAACCAACAGTCACACTTAATCTGATTATAGTCCAGATCCAGCCTTCTGAACATGCTGAAGAAAACATGTCCATACCACTTGAGTTCAAAGCACCTTCTTCTGCAAAGACGCCGGGACCGATTGAGGTTGATTTTGGGTCCCCAAAGGCACCTGTATCCTTTGAAGTGGTTGTGTTACCATCCAAGCCAAAGGTACCCATTCCAGTGGCTATGTCAGCCATAGCACCATTACATACGAAGTCCATCCCTTGGGATTACACAGCCGAGGCAAGGAGGAAAGGGAAACCAAATTCGGAGAACCAATTGCAGCACGAGGTGCAATGCGAAGATTATTTCATCACCGAAATTCTGATTGACAGAGCGTCCATCCTCAATATATGTCCATTGGTGACTCTCACAACATTGGGAAAGAGCCCGCATGTGATCAAGGAGGGAGCCATCAATGTCAAAGCTTTCGATGGTTCCGAAAGGTCCACTTTTAGGGAAATCAGTTTGTGTTTACAAATGGGACCGACTTGGTTCAACGTTGACTTTCAAGTGATAGACATCCCAACATCTTACAACTTGATTTTGGGACGACCCTAGATCCATGCCGCTGGAGCTAATGCGTCAACCTTACATCAGGAAGTGAAATTTGAATGGAATCACCAAGAGATGATTATTTACGGCGATCGTAGCAACTCCATATACAGTCGCTAGACTATCCCAGCAATCGAAGAAAGATGGAAAATATGCGGAGAAACCTACCATTACATTGAGTGAGTCAACACCCATTGATAAGATCAAATGGTGGGATAACAAAATTGAAAGTATACTGAGTTGGTTTGGGTATGAACTGGGCAAAGGACTTGGCAAGAATTTCCAGGGAATTACCAAACCTATCAAGTTGAAGAAGCATGGCACCACTTTTGGTTTGGATATGAATACACTTGGGAGGAGTTAAACCACTGGTCTCCACCATGGCGCAGTCCCTACTACCCACTGGAACATCCGATACCTTGCCTGGAGCAGACTTTCTAGCCAGTCGATGTCATATATGGGTCAGAAGAAGAGGAAGCGATGGCGGCGATGAGAAATTTGGTTTTGGAAGATGATAATATGGAGTGTTGTGTAATTTTCAATGAGGAGGGGGAGGAAGGACCTTCTATACAAGCCGTGAGTCGTGAAGCACGCCTCAACAATTGGTCCATTAGAACCACCAGGGCCCTGAAAGCTTCAGGGTAGCAAGGATCAACAAAGCACCATGCGTTATTTTTATTTTTTGCTAGTTGACTTTCTTTATACATTTTTAATTTCAAAATCGGAGATCCAATGTTCAAAACAAATTATGAAATTTATCAAAGCATTTCAGTTTCTTATAAATCTTGCTCTTATTACTTTTTATCGTTTACTTTATTTACATAGTATTACTATTACTTATCTTGATGAACCGGTGATTGTGACATGCAACGATACAATGCAACAAATGAATATAGACTCATAAGAAGATGATATACTAGAAGAGGATGATAAAGAGGTCGAGGATGTTGAGAATAGACCTAAGTCTAACTTGGATGAGACTGAGCTCGTCAATTTGGGAGATGCAGAGAATGTCAAAGAAACGTGCATCAGCGTTCATATGTCACCATCAGAAAAGTAAGAACACATGAAATTTCTAAGGGAATATGAGGACATATTCACCTGGTCATACGATGATATGACTGGTCTCAGTACATCTATTGTATCTCATAAACTGCTGACCGATCTAACATGTCCACCGGTAAAACAGAAGCTCAAAAAGTTCAAACCCGACATGAGTTTGAAAATCAAGGAAGAATTCACCAAGAAAGTCAAAGCCAAGCTTCTCACGGTAGTGAGTATCCAACATGGTTAGCTAATATTGTGCCAGTACCAAAGAACGACGGGAAGGTTAGAGTCACATTCTAATTGACAACTGCGCCAAGCATGAACTGCAGTTGTTTGTTGATTGTTTTGTTGGGTATCATCATATATGGATGGATGAAGGGGATGCTAAGAAAACGTCTTTCATTACGTCGTAGGGGATGTATTGTTACAAAATGATGTCGTTTGGGTTAAAGAATGCTGGAGCCACCTACATGAGAGCCATGACTACTATTTTCCATGAAATGATACACAAAGAGATCGAGGTATATGTAGATGATGTCTTCATCAAGTCCAAGAAAGCCATTGACCACATGAAAGATATGAGGAAGTTCTTCAATAGATTGAGAAGGTACAACTTGAAGCTAAATCCCACAAAATGTGCATTCGGGGTTCCCTTTAGAAAATTGCTTGGGTATTGTAAGTCGGCGAGAGATAGAGATGGATCCTTCAAAGGTCAAAGCTATTCAAGAATTGCCACTGCCAAAGAACAAGAAAGACGTTATGAGTTTTTTGGGGAGACTTAACTACATCAGGCGGTTCATAGCTCAATCTACAGTCATTTGTGAGCCAATATTTAAGATGTTGAAGAAGGAAGCCTCTACCAAATGGACTGATGGTTGTTAGAAAGCCTTTGACAGAATCGGGAGTACTTGTCGACACCACCAGTTTTGGTCTGGCCCGAGCCAGGTAGATCTCTATTACTCTACCTTGCAGTGTTGGATGGAGAGTTCGATTGTGTTTAGGGTAGCATGATGAAACAGGGAGGAAGGAGCAGACCATCTATTATCTCAGCAAGAAGTTCACACCGTACGCGGATCGGTAGTCTCTGTTAGAACGCATATGTTGTAATCTGACTTGTGTAGCTCAAAAACTGAGGCACTATTTCTGTCCCTACACTACATATCTCATATAAAGAATGGATCCGCTGAAGTACATCTTTCAAAAGCCCATGCCCACTGGCAAGCTGGCCAAGTGGCATATCCTGTTAAGTGAATTTGACACTGTCTATGTGACTCATAAAGATATCAAGTGACAAGCATTGGCGGATCATCTCGCTGAAAATACCGTGGACGGAGAATATGAGCCTCTAAAGACATATTTTCCTAACGAACAGGTATCCTTCATAGGAAAAGATATTGCAGAATCCTGTGATGGTTAAAGAATGTTTTTCGACGAGCAGCAAACATCAAAGGAGTCAGCATAGGGGTAGTCCTAGTATCAGAAACTGGCAAGCATTATCAGGTGTCTGCAACGCTCAGATTACTATGCACCAACAATATGGCTAAATACAAAGCCTGCATCTTATGGCTCAAGCTGGCCATTGACATGAACATCCAGGAATTACTAGTGATCGGAGATTCGAACATGCTTATACATTAAGGTCCCAAGAAGAATGGGCAACCAATAATTCCAAGATATTCCATCATCAAGTACAGGAGTTGACGAAGAGATTCACAAAGACAAAGTTTCAGCATGTCCCTAGAGTCCCGAATGAGTTTGCAAATGTATAATCTATGATTTAGCATCCAGATAAGAACTTCATAGATCCCATTCCGGTGAGGATTCATGATCAGCCAGCTTAGTGTGCTCATGACGAGGAAGAAGTAGATAGAAAACCTTGGTTTCATGATATCAAGGAATATTTGGCAACAGGAGAATATCGAGAACTTGCAAACGCTACCTAGAAGCACACACTTTGAAGGTTATTCACCCCTTCCTTCATAGTAGAGGAATCCAATATAAAAGGACTCCAGATTTGGGGTTGTTAAGGTGTGTCAAAGTAAAGGAAGAATCCAGGCTATTGGAGGAGATTCATGTGTGGACCTGCGGTCCACATATGAACGGCTTTGTCTTAGACAAAAAAATACTCCGAGCAGGCTATTTTTGGATGACTATGGAAACAGACTACATCCAGCATGTCCAAAAGTTCCATCGTTGTCAGATACATGAAGACATGATAAAGGTGCCTCCAAACGAGCTTACTGCAAAAGCTCGCCATGGTCGTTCATCACTTGGGGAATGGATGTTATCGGACCTATCGAGCCTGCCGCATCAAACGGGTACATGTTCAATCTAGTGGTACTTGATTATTTCACCAAATACGTTAGAGGATAATCATAAAAGGCAGTGACCAAGAAATTCGTGGCAGACTTTGTCCGTGACCGTATCGTTTGTCAGTTCGGCATCTCAAAGTCAATCACTACTGATAATGGTTCCAATCTTAACAGTGAACTGATGAAAGCAATGTGTGAAACATTCAAGATCAAACACAAGAATTGTACAGCCTACAGAACTCAGATGAATGGAGCTGTAGAAGCACCCATTAAGAATATCAAGAAGATACTAAGGAAGATGGTAGAAAAGCATAAACAGTGGCACAAAATGCTATCATTTGCTTTATTGGCATACCATACCACACTTTGCACATTAACCGGGGCAACTCCCTATCTGTTGGTTTATGGTACAGAGGCAGTCATTCTCGACGAGGTAGAAATTATGTGCTTGAGAATCATACAGGAAGCGGAACTTGACGATGCAGAATGGTAAAAAGTCGCTACGAGCTGTTAGCTCTTATAGATGGGAAAAGAATGAATACAGTTTGCCATGGTCAACTTTATCAGAATCAAATGACCAAAGCCTTCAATAAAAGAGTCAAGTCGAGACAGTTTACACCGGGACAACTGATGTCAAAGAAAATATTTCCGCATCAAGATAAAGCTAAAGGAAAATTCTCCCCCCAACTGGCAAGGTCCGTACATGGTTCATCGGGTTCTAACGGAGGAGCTCTCATACTTGTAGAAATAGATAGAGAAGTTCAGTCGAAGCCGATCAATTTATATGTAGTAAAATGATACTATGTGTAACATTTATGTTTTCCTTATGATGTAATTTGAACTACGTCTGACCTGATTCCTGTTTAAGAGGGGATATGTACTATGGGTTCGGTCGCAATTTAATAAAATTTCATTTCCCCCGCTATTGGAAACAGGGGCGGAATTTTGGGGAGGACCCTCAAAATTCCAATGTTGGTTTTCAGCAATTTATCGCACGCAGCTGTCAGAAGCACCAGCCCAGTAAACTAGGACAGAATTTTGAGGAGTACCTTCAAAATTCTGGAGCAAGAGAGGTTGCAATGTGCTGAACCGCATAGCAGTTGTCGGTTCATCTAAAGAAAACTATTTTCAATTATGTATTTAAGTTATATTTTTCAAAATTACTTTCTTTAGCATCGCTATCCCAATGATACACAACATCAAGCAGGACGAGCAGAGTCCATAGAGAAACGGACTAACCTCCCCCTTTACAAAACTCATAATTTTTCTTTAGATGTAGGCACCCAAGTCGCAAAATCATGAGATATTTATATGCTCAAACTTCTCAAGAATACAACTCTTAGAATCATCACCTATTTACAATTTTCTATCCGTACACGACATCCCCGGAAGCCACAATATAGAAATCAATTGTCAGCTATCATCTACCAGCTAAGAGATTTCATTACTATTCACCTTTTATTTTTGCATTGCATAAGGCTACCTTTATGCCTTCCGAGGTTAAGCTCCACCTCCATATGCATTTCTCTACATTGCATATGGATACCTTTATGCTTTTCGAGGTTAATCTCTACCCCCATATGCATTTCATGTATTGCCTAAGGCTACCTTTCTACATTCCGAGATTAAGCTCTTCCTCCATCTGCATTTCTTGCATTGCATAAGGCTACCTTTCTACCTTTCGAGGTTAAACTCTACCTCCATCTGCATTTCTCTGCATTGCACAAGGCTACCTATCTGCCTTTCGAGGTTAAGCTCCACCTCCATCCTGCATGGCTGAAATATCGCTACTTTATTGCTCTTGCACGGCTAAAATATCACCACTTTATTTCTCTTGCTTGTCTGAAATATCGCCACCTTATATTTACGTCTTGTACCATCCAAAAGATCGCCACCTTCTGCATTTTTCATGGGCTGAAAGATCGCCAAATTTTTCAAAGGCGTCATTATTCAGATGCACCATTTTC
The DNA here is from genome assembly GCA_034376525.1 of Nicotiana benthamiana. Classification (NCBI taxonomy): domain Eukaryota; kingdom Viridiplantae; phylum Streptophyta; class Magnoliopsida; order Solanales; family Solanaceae; genus Nicotiana; species Nicotiana benthamiana. Next base: position 47,510,973 of record CM067323.1, read on the forward strand.
ATAGCCCAAGAACGCCATGTCATGGCTTGAGGACCTTATTTTATCTTTTGCATATCATTATTCAAAGGCATCATAGTTCGTAGGCATCATTCTCATAGCCCGAGAACATTATTTCATAGCCTGTGAAACCTTTATCATATGCTTCATAGCCCAAGACTTCATGGTCCGAGGATGTCACCCTAATCGTCCAAAGGCAACATTCATAGTCCAACGGGAACTTGCATCATGTTTAAAAGTATGCACAATATATGTTGGTATTATTCATTTGCAGGTACACTGGCTAGCAATGGTCATCTCGACAGGAGCAATCTCGCTCCAGTTCCCACAGCCTATCAGACTCCGACCATCCTTCTCAACCTAAACATCGCGTCCGCTTTTTGAAAATCTCCATCGCCATATTTCGTCAATACATCCTGAAGTACATATGGCCCTGATTCCTGTAAGACCAGGGATATGTAGGTAGCTCAGAAGCCAGATCTCGGTAGAAATTCTTCAAATCGTTTCATTCAGTCAAAATTGGTCATCATGTCTTTACCTGATAACTCTTTCATCCTTCCAGAGTAAAGAGGAGCAACTGTTGATACCCAATTCTTCCCTATGTACTGTTATATACAAAATACTTTAAAAATAGCATGTACAGTCATATATAAGAATGCCCAAGAGTGTTGGTATTTTTCCCAAATATTTTACGATTTTAAAATTAATTTATTATCTATTTTTTAGCAGTACAAAATCTAATAATTATTTATAAGATTATCATTTTGGTGAATAATTTATTTCTATTCTCATATTTACACCAAAATATAATCAAGGTGATTTTTGTATTTTTTTATAAATTTATTTGGCATTTTTAAAGCTAAATTGCATATAATTGCAATTATAGCCTATTTTAAGATTAATGGCATTCTATAATAATAAAATCATTTTTAGTATTTTTAGATTAATATTTATATAGTATTTGCTGGCTTAGTATTTTCAATTCACTTTTAAAATTATTATTACTATATTTTAAAAATAAAGGGGAAAATTGGCTATTTAACATTTAGCCCATTTCTGCTTCAATTACAGACTCATTCATTTCAATTTTAACCTTAAGTTGACCCCAATTCTACCCCAAATTAAACCTAAATTACAAGACCCCTGACCCAATTTAAAAACCCACCCGGCTCCCCTTTGATCCAGGCCGTTCATCATTTTGATCAACGACCATAAATTTCCCTTTCCTTTTTTAATTCCCAAACCCCCCTTGACCTAATTCATTTCGCCTGAGATGCTGCCTTTGAAACCTCTTCGTCTCAAACTCTCTCGAACCTCTCCGAAACCCTAATCACTTCCCACCTTATCTCACCATGTTTCCACCGGAATCTATGGCGTCTCCGGCCATGGACGGTTTGTACTCATCCTTTCTCACAATCAAACCTAAGCTATTCAAGGTTTGAAGCTCAACTTCGATGGACCTTTTCAGATCCTTCTCAGATCTGTAGATCTATGGCGTCTCTGGCCATTATTCCGACATGTTCAAGAAATATGATTCTTTTCGACTCGGGATCTGGCTTTCCTCAAGACATTTCTCATTTCTAGGGTTTTCTCTGAAACTCTAAGGCGCCTGAGATTCTGTACTTGCTTATTTTCTTAGATATGTGATATGTCTTGCTTTACTTGACATTTTAAAGGTTTTCCTCAAATTTCCCTTTTCAAAATCATTCAATTTCGATTTTAGGTTTCTGAAAAGTTTCTTCAAATATCTTTCTTATTATTCTATTCTTTCTTTATGTCTGATCATCTATGTTAGGCTCATATGTTTTCTTTTCTACTACATATGAGGTTGCTCTTTCTTTCTCTTTCTACTATGCAAGATTCTTCTATTTTTTTGTTATTCTTATACTCGCATGTTAATCCATGTTGATTCCTTTATTCTTTGCTATATGTGTTTATGGCTGAATTCTTTGATTTTGTTCACTTTACTGAACTCTGTTTGTGTTCCTGCTAAGCATATTTCATCTACTTTTTTTTAAAACTCGTATCATCTCTTTCTTCTGAACTTGTTTAAATTCTGTGTTTTGTCAAACGTGTTCTCATGACCTTGAATCAGTGTTCTTTCTATCATGTGTTTTGTCTCTCATAAGTCTTTGGAAAAGACTTCTGAGTCTCTTTCAATAGCATGTTTTCTCACCTCTATATCTGACTCGGTTCGGAACCCTAGGATTTGGGGGTTTCTTTGGCAAGTGGTATTAGGGTTCCACTTTGGGACCCTAGGCTTTCAGACTCATTACGAGTTTGCAACTAAACTTGAATCCCTTTTGCTTGTGACTCTAAGGCGTTCAATGTTAGACACTTTTTCTAAGTAATCTGACTATTCCTTATGCTTGAGTTGGTATGCTTTATGTATGAGAAATTTCTCTTTCAAAAGGTTGTTTACCAACTAATTGACTGATTCTGAATTCCTCTTAATAAGGCTGTTTGATTGATTCATGGTTGTTTGATTGATTCCTTTGCCATATTTGGCACAAACTGTGTACTATTGATTGTCTTTCTGAAATAAATTCTATGTATTCACCCCTGTTGGGCCACTTTAAAATGTTTTATTAAAATCTCTTTCCTTAACTGAATTTTACCCGCTGGAATCAGAATCCCTTAACCAAAGGGAGACTGATTTCAATGCTATTCCCTTGCCTTTCTTACATGTTTCTCTGCACTATAAAAAGGACTCCCCTTCTGCACTTTTAGGACATGACTTCATCTTCACACAACCGTCACACCACTAGTCCTTAACTTCCAATTCAATACTTGCACACTTGCAATGCTATTTTGAATTCAATACTCTGCTTTGTTTGAGATCTTTTGGAACTACTTTGCTTTCAACTTGGCTTTTTTCAAGACTACTATTTTTACTTTTTTATCCCTGAAACTTGTGTCATGCCTCCTTTTTACCTACACCTGCAAAAGGGTGTAAAGGAGTTTTTTCAATTAAAGTTCGATCGAAACGAGATTTATTTATTATTAAGATTCAGAGTTGCCACTTGAGAGATTTATGGTGTCCCAAATCCCCGGTTGAATCCCTAAACGAGGAAATTATTGATTTTGTTTAACAGTCCGCGAACCAAAAATCCGAGTAAGGAATTTTGTTAACTAAGAAGAAGGTGTTAGGCATTCCAGGGTTCCGTGGTTCTAGCACGGTCGCTCAACTGTCATATTTGGCTAAATATCTTATTTTAAAACAGGTTTTCATTTATGTGGATTTTAACTTTAACCCGTTTTTATTATTATTATTTTTTAAAGAGAATTCAATGTCGTGAAAATATGTCTCGAACCACATCACATAAATACACCCGTGGTTTTTGGCACATTTTGACTTCGTTGGGATTTGGATTTGAGTCACATAAATGTGCATCTGAATTTAAGAAAGTAATATTATTAAATGTCGGGCCTAAAGAGACTAGTATATTACTAACTATACGAGAGGCCGTGAAATTTGCTAAACGGCATGTCCCGAGTTCAAAGTATTTTAATATGAGCATTCAAGGGCCCCACAATTTATGCATTTTATTTGACGGGGCTCACCTTATTTATTATCTAAAGGCCAATCCTAAAGCAAACTAAAATTTTCTATTCAAGTCTCTAAAATATAAAGAAAAATCCCTAATTAATTAACATTACCCAATTTAAAGAATAACCTTAATAAAATTCTCCAGCATTTTTGGGCTTCAAACTGGGCCTAGTAAGGAGAAATTCCGGCCAGCTTTGATAAGAAATGTCCAGCAATAGGACTGAACTCAGGCCTAAATGAGAGGAGAAGATTTGTTTGACGTTAGGTCCTAGACAGATTCAGGCCCAAGTCTGATTCCAACTGAAATAGTCACGTTTTGGGCTTCCAAATGAGCCCAAATCTCTCTCTCGATTTTATCTTCAGCCTTCTAGCTTCAATTCACAACGAACTTAACGTTTTAGGAGGACATGATCAATTTCTTCTCCATGACGATTGCAGCTTATTAGTTTTAGGTCCTATCAACTGTTCAACGGAATTATACAATGACTATCCAAATAGGTTAAACTAGTTGGGCTGATACATTTGAAATTATATCCTAGGGACTTCTGCGTACAAATTAAATCAGTAAAGAAGAACTGAATTCAACAGCACACTTTGCCTCACAATATATGCCTGCTTTTATACTAATATCAACTCATAATCTGTTTTGGATTTAATTTCATTATAACAGCTCATTTTGAATCTAGTTTCATATGGATATGATGTCAAATCTGGGTTTATTAACACTATAGCTGACATTTATGTTACTACTCCTACTAGTTCAAACATTCAGTCATTAACACAAGTGCACATCACAGATTCCAGAATCAATTTTCAGCTCAAGTTATTTTCTAGTTTTAAAAGTTTAATCTAAACAAAATTAACTAAATTATACTACAGCTAACGCCATTCCAAACTTAATAGTCCATTAGTCTTGTTATTAAAAATTATAAAATATTTGAATCAACTAAATCTCTGCTACTGCCACCGTGTATCAAACATTCAGATTAATATGACAATAAACAAGTTGACATCAAGTTAACATGAGCCATGTGTCATTTCTTCAACAACCGATACACACTGACTTATTCAGTCTTTCATACATCAGTTTGGAGCTGGAAAATTACCTGGAATTCAAACAAAAGTAGGAAGGAAAAGAGGTCAACAGCAACAGGCAGCAAACAACAATCACAACCAACAGCAACAGAATAATTTTTGACCGAGACAACTTTTAAAAAAATAAGGATGAATTACTGAGTTACAGCACCCAGTTGACGACCAAAACCAGCTTAATTAAATCCCAAAATCACTCAAAATCAACACAGTAAACCTCTGAAACTTCAACAACCAGATATTGAACTAGAAGATGTGAATCAATAACTAGAAGTCGAAATTAACCTAGTGTTTTCCAATGGAACAGTGTCTTTTTTTTTTTTTTGGAGTCTTTGAAGATTTTTAGTAGTTTTTGGATTTTTGGAGAATTAGATCTATAGTTGTTGATTTGAAATTCAAATCTTCAATTTATAAAGACTTGTGGAATTGGGGGAATTTTTTAGAGCTGAAAACTTGATAAACAAGGAAATGGCATGCCTTTTTAGAGGCAAAAATGAAGGCAGACTTCAGATTTTCAGTTTTCAATTTTTGTCCTTCTTTCATTGTCATTTTTGCTTACATGTCCCTTATTTCCTGACTTGTTGATCAAGCTAATACGCTTAATTCCTGAATTTTACCTTAGAACCTCCATCTAGAAGCTTCTAGGAAGTTCTATTTCAGTTATTACTAGATTCCCTAAATGAAATTCCATAAATTACCCTTCTACTAGTCTGAAATTTACTAGACTAAGCTAACCCTTTTAAAGTTTAACTACAGTTATTCAAAGAGCCTAATGCAGCCATATCCAATGAACTAACAAAGCTGGAAAACCATTCTAATTTCACTAACAAAAAATAATTCAAAAAAACCTTATCAAAACAAAGTTCAAATGTCATGAAACAAGACCAAAAGAACAATTAAACCAAATGAAAATCAATTGAATCATAAAACAAAAAATTATACCCGACAGAAACAACATGAAAACTGAGATCATGCGAATTTAAACTAATCAAAAAAAAAAATCATGAAGAAAGTTTACTATTTTTTAATCATTCTCGCAGTCTTAATAAACCACAATCCTAATAGAACCCAACATGATTGACTCAATATTCATGCCTGAGCAACAAACTTACCACATTCATCAATTCGGACTAAAATACCATGGAGAAGAACAGAGACTCGATATACTGATAGCAAGAGAAGAGAAGCCAAGAAGGAACAAAGAGAAAGAAAACATAAATAGAAGAAAAAAAAGAACTCACTATACGCCTGAAACTAGGAGGCCATTGCATGGGTCGATTCAATCCCTAACTTCAAAAGGGTCGAACCCTAGATCTAAAATTGGCGTAGCTTCACTAGAATTTGAAGTTTCTTGGCTTGGAATTCAGAATGAGGAGGCCTAGGAGACAATGGGGTACGATTTTGACCAGATTAGGAAGAAGTAGGGTTTTGGCCGGATTTTCAAATCACTACTAGAAAATAACTATTTTGCGACTGCCACAACGGTCGCAAAGCGGTCAAAAAATGCTAATTTCCGACTACTTTCTGACTGAAATATCGTAGTAGAAAAATAGTTGGTCTAAAAAGTTTTGCGACTGAATCGTTCGGTAATTTTGCGACTACAACGGTCGCAAATTCAATAATAAAATGACTAACAAATGACGCCAACTGTCCGACTGTCTCGGTCGCAAACTTCCCGACTAACGCAGTCGCAAATAATTTAGATTTAAATTTAACTTTTAAATTAACTTCCCACTACTTCGGTCGCAAACGGTATATATAATAATAATAATAATAATAATAATAATTAATTTTATTTGATTTTTCCCACTACTGTGGTCGCAAATCTAATTTAACATTACTTATTTATTTATTGTTCTGACTACCATGGTCGCAAAATTTAATTTAAAACTATTTATATATTTGTATTTCCGACTACAGTAGTCGCAGATGTTCCTGAATATGTAATATTTTGACGCATTTTGCTCGGAAAACTGGAAATGTTTTACCAAATTCTAGCTCTTTTAAAGCAATACCACCTACCAATTCAAATATACAACAACCAATCTACCATGCTGACCAATCAATCCACCATTGCAACTAATCAAATCCATAAAATGCAAAACATAAATATTTGTAACTAAAACATCCAAATAGAGTTAAACATTGTAGCACCATTCAATCTAGTCTAAAATATTATAATCATAGTCAAGTGTTAATATTACCAAGTCTAAACATCCAACTACAACAAATAATAATATCTCACCAAAACAAAATAAAACTCATTATCCCTACCATTCTCGCCACTCGAAGGAGCAAATGGACGTCCACTCATCAAATTTCGACTAGGCTCTGCAATTTGTTAAAATTTGCGCGATCTTCTTTTCATTCCTCCTTCAACTCTTCAACTTCTTTTCGTAATGCTTCCACCTCTTCATGATCTCGCGAAAAACTCGCATCACCAGACAACAATGTCATAGAACGACCTACAAAATTTTGTGATCCAAGACCGTAGGTTCTCCCTTTCTTTGCGCCACCAACCACCTGCGCCCATATTGAAGCTACATCATTGAGTGACACTTGGGTTGAGCTACCATCCTCAAAATTGGGTTGACTTTGATGCCATTCCTCAAAACGTTGTTGATAGGCTTCCTAAAATTAAAAAGAAGTCAAAGCGCTACTTAAAAAATTAAAATGCATGTTTCACACTTTTCTGATGAAGGATGACGATGAAGAGGACTATGACTATGGTTTCACAGGTTATTTATCCGAAGAGGGGGATCAGGAGGTCGATCAACAAAGTGTAGGTGAAGATCTTGATGCTAAGCCTAATCCTCATGTACCAAAAATTGGAAGCCCTACTATGATAAATTCCAGAAGTAAACTGAACACAAAAGCATCAGTGTTTGTGCCTAAATATGGACATCAAGATAGTAGAACAGGTACAGCAGGAGATACTCCGATAAAATTTGCAGCACCAAATAGGCTTGGGCAACAGGAGCATACTACAATCACACAAGATGTTACTCGTTTGATAGACCAAAATATAGTAGCACCAGCAGTCGTTAAACAGCAACAGCAAACTGCAAAGCTACCAAATGCTGCAATATCTGCTTCAAACGATGAACAACAACATCAACAAATAGTTAATCAGCAAAGAGCAGTAGCATTGTCAAGTGTAAATCAGCAGCAGCATCTCATGGCTTCAGCTGGGGTTACTACTGAATCTGGGCAGCAACAGTTGAACACAAATGCAACATCTGGACTCCAACTTCAAGCGGACAAATATTCAGTTCACAGACTCTATCCACCACCACAAAACCAATTCAGATTTTGTCCAAAACTTATTATACTAACAAAGAATTTTTTGACACTACCTTACAGTACTCGCTTCAGCCACAAAACCGAACCTTGTCTTATGACTAAAAGAATCATCAATCCCAACAAATCAAATAAGAAGAAAAAGAAATGAGCCTCAAAGCTTTAGTTACTTCTGTAGCAAATTATTTTCTTCAAATAAGAATAGCTCCAAAGCCTTTTGAAACAACATGAAAACAAATATAATAAGAAAGTTATCATTCACCTTTGATGGGTCTCCATACTAATTGAACCCCCAGTGTGCAATGAGCCTCTTCTTAAATTCTTCAGAAGCCCATATCACAAAAAGTCTATCCCACAAGTTTTCTTGGATCCAACCAGGCTTCTCGCCCTTCTGTCGAGCTTGATAAAAGAGAATTTTAAGCCGATCAGCAGCTTTTTTAAAAGGAACGCCAGTTATCTAATTACATAATCAACGATGTTTTGCAAGGTTTTCCTCTATCCGTCGTCGCCTCTTTCAGCCGCTGAGATGGAATTGAAGATAGCGAAAGAGGAAGAGGAGGGAAATTGGGGAAATATGGCGCGCACAAATTTCGAAAATAGGGTTTTTGCCTGAAATATTAAATTTAGATTTGTGACTATCGTGGTCACAAACCCGCTTAAATATTTTTTTACCATTTTAATTTTAACTTAGCGACCGATGTAGTAGATTTTTTGGTCAACTGATATTTTTGACTTTTATTCTCTGACCGAATCGGTCACAAAAGTGAAGGCGGGAAATTGGCCCGCTATTTTCACACTACTTCCGCCGGAAATATAGTCTAATTTTTTTTTTACAAAAGAGAATAAAAATTCAAATTTCTGACTACAGTAGTCACAAAAGTATTCCCATTAGCGACTATTTTGTTTTCAGTCAGAAATTTCGGTCACTAATTAATATTTTTCTAGTAGTGAATGAAGATTCGAAGATATTGGCAATGATTCGAGGGAAATGGTTTGGATATTTGGGATGAGGAGGTTGGAGAGATCATAGGGTGTTCATTTGGTTCGAATTGGAGGTGGCGCCTCCATTAATGGCGATGGAAAAATAGGGCAGCGGGCGTTCAGGGTTTGGAGAGGGGTGAGGAAGATGAAGGCTTTGGGTTAGGGGGGAATATCCGACCAATTTATATCAATTTGTGACAAGTTCCAAGACATCAGATCACTTAATATCGACGGCCCAGATCTAAACTTAAATACGGCGTCGTTTTGCAGGGGTCTGACCAGGTATCATTGGGTTTGGGCCATTTGGACGAATTTTTTGAAGGGATTTTTACCTATACATCCCATATAGCAAACCTTACTACCATTATTGTGCATTGTTTGTTTATTACCCTCATATCCCATGTTTTTGTTACATAATATATACCAAACGGAATATTTGCTGATTTTCCATCCTAAATTAACGCTAGATAATTAAGGCTAAAAAGATTCTTAATAAAGTGTAGCCTAAAATAACGCCTATCTTAATGGCTTCTAATTAATCACTGATTTTCTACCAATTAAAGGTGAAATCTTCCGTTATAGCTGTGCATCCAGAATTTTTGTTTCTCATCTTCCCCAATCTTCTGTGTGCACTAAGAATTTTCTTTAACATTTCTGTAAACGACAGTGCTGTTTACCTTTAAAAATTCTTCGAGTACTTGTTTCTCAATGGTCAGTGCTGTAGTACTACTTGGTTTGACTTTTTTTTTTCCATCCAATCATGAGCGCTTATTTTTTTTCAAGATACAAAAATACAAATCAAGCCATGACCTGAAGAAAACTCAATACTGCTCCTCTACATTAGTTTACAATCTCCAAAACAGGAGTAGAATAACAAAAGCTAATTCCCTGTGGAAAAAACAATTTGTATACTAACAACTAGTATGCTTCCTTCCTCGTACAGTTTTCAGCGTTTTGAGAAATCTAGATAAATACTCTAAGCATATCATGGCAAGGGCAGTCAAGTTCGGAGAAGCAAATGGGCCAAGTTTGTTTTATTCTCATACATGTTGATATGGGGACAACGGGTGCTTATGATTTTGGTGTACTCGGTTGATGCTCTGCAGTGTCATGTTTTTCTATTTTTCTTTATGTTCATTTGGTTGATGCTCTGTACGGCACACATAAGTTGTGTATCGGTGCAGATTACTTTACTTAGTAGAAACTAGTTGATAAATTAATAAGACAATCTACACTTGAATTTCAGCCATCATCTTGTATTGTATTGTCGCTGAGGATGTTTACATTCATCTATTTTGTAGTTCCTCCGTGATTGGCATTAAGGAGATTCTACAATGTCAAAAATTCCGATAATGCTTAAGTGTTTCCAATGAGTTTTTAAAATGTAGTCAAATGTAGGTAAATGTAGTTAAGGTTATATGAAGTGTTTCCAGTGAGTTTTTAAAATGTAGTCAAATGTAGGTAAATGTAGTTAAGGTTGTATGCAGTATTTTCAGTGTGTTTTTATAATGTAGTCAAATTTAGGTAAATGTAGTTAAGGTTATATGAAGTGTTTCCAGTGAGTTCAGTATTCATGAAAAATTGTTCAGTACAACCAAAGTTCATTACAACAGTACACTCTACTTCTTACATGAAAATACATTAAACTACAAATAACTACAATTAACTACAAATTTGATTCAATAGTATAATTTGCCAATCAAATTTGAGTCAACAGTGACAGTTCCAAATAAATATTACATTAAACTACATTTAACATTACATTAAGCTACATTAAACTACAAAACATTACATTAAAGGTAATTGTAGTTAAATCATTTTGCCACCCCTAACTGCAATAAATACATAGTAATACATAGGTTACACGGAGGTAGAGTTTGGTTCACACACCATTTATATGAAAATTATAATGCAATAATACAGTACGAAATAATATAGGGATTATTGTGTAATAAACAATAATTAATTAATTGTTATATGGTGATTCTATAAGAATTCTTTTATCTTTTGTTATTCTTATTCAAGTACTTAAACTACTACACTGGTAGAAGAAGAAGAAGAAAATAACTAAACTAGATCAACTTAATTACTAATAGAGAAATGAAATTTGGACATTACTCAACAACAAAAGTTAGCTCAAAAAATGAGTATTGCACTTATGGAACAATTGAAAATTGTAGGTATATCTCATACCTTTGGTTCCATATTTATTTTTCATATCCGTATTTTAGTATTTGTTTCATAACATCATATAAAAAGTTTAATTTTCCTTCCCACGACAAATATGGGACTCAACAATTACACAACTCCATATTTGATCAACCTCTCACTTGCCCAAATGACATTGTGAACTGGCTACAAGAGGGGGTCGTAGAGGTGGTGGTGAAACCTAATGACCAACAGAAAAATATATAAAATTTGGGCAAACATTTGTTCAATTTAAAACAGGCGGAAACTTTCTTTAGAAACAAAGCACGTTAAATGCTTAGTTACGTAGCTGGCCCCCATAAGAATAGATAAGCCTCTAACTAATAGTTTGAAAAGATTTTGTTCCACAAATCAAGCAAATAATTAATGAGTTGATCATTAACCTTAAATATAATTTTGGTACATAAATTGAAAGGTGGTATACTTAAATGTAATAAACACAAACCTTAAACATGAGTGGTTATAAGGTTTGCTATATGGGATGTATATGTAAAAATCCCTTTTTTGAATGGGTTTGGGGGTTGTGGGCTCAAATTTTGACCAGAACTTGGTCCAAAAATTGATGGAAATTTCCTTCTCTTAATTTCTATTCTTTTATTTATTTTCTTGCTTTTTCTTTTGTATTTATTTATTTTCATTTATTATTCCTAATTTTTTATTAAATACCAAGATAAAAATAAAAACCAAATTGACTTTGAAATTATATCTCTTAATTTGCTATTGCACTAACTCCTAATTTAAATGCAAATTAAGACAAATTAAAACTATGAATGCAAAAAGAACCATTTTTATTATTTTCTTTATTTTATTTTTTTTAAAATAACTTAACTACTAATTATTATAAAATATAAAATAAAATCTTAAGAAAATGCCAAGTGTATTTTATTTTCATTAATTAACATGCAAAAATAAAATGCAAACAATTAACCTAAATGTCATAAAAATCCATAAAATTGCAAAATAATAAAAGAAATCATTTTGTTTTAATTTTTGGGAATAACTCGTATAGAGCAAAAATCACATGCTCATAGCTGCCCCTCTTTGCTCGAGAACACAAAGAGTTTTCGGGCAAAGATAAGTGAGCGGATACGAGTGATTTTTATCAGTTTGAATATTTCGTGTGAAGCATTTTCGAAAGAGCTGACCGCACCCTGCTTCAGAGGTCATCCTTGGCTAAAAAGGAATTAGGTCAGTGTAGTTCGGAAATGTCTAGTAGCTGGGACTACCAGGAGCTGTGACTTCATTAATGTTGTTGTTGCTACAACTTGCTGACCTCCCTTATTACACCATGTCAAAATAAAAGAAATTAAACTAGTTACGCTCTATGAATTACAAAAATCATATCTATATCATCAAACTTGATCTTGTATTTCTTGTTGTCTTGTGTTTTCTTGGTGAAATCTATTGTTGCCGCTTTGAATTGTAAACTGATATGTTTTTCCTTTCCTTTAGACTGCGGAACTTGAATGTATTCCTCTATTACACGGGTGGGCTCCCTAATTTAAAACTTTAAAATATATGCCTCTGTTTTTACGGGCTGGCTCACGACTTCAAAACTTGAAAATAAATGCCTCTGTTCTTACGGGCAGGCTCCCGAATTCAAAACTTGAAAATAAATGCCTATGTTCTTACGGGCGGGCTCCCGACTTCAAAACTTGAAAATAAATGTCTCTGTTCTTACGGGCGGGCTCCCCACTTCGAAACTTGAAAATAAATGCCTCTATTCTTACGGGCTGGCTCTCGACTTCAAAACTTGAAAGTAAATGCATCTGTTCTACGGGCAGGCTCCCGACTGCTCAAACTTGAATTATATGCCTCTATTCTCAAGACGGGCTCCTGGTTTTAACAAAACATACAAACCAAAGAAAATTTATTGCCCCTGTTTGGGAGCTGGGTAATGGGTGAGTGTTAACTGAATCATTATACCAACTATTACTAAAAATCTGAAAGCTAAATCCTATTATCCAGGTAGGTCCTGACAACTCCTACTTAAATCTTATCCCAAACATGTAAACTTTGACACCAACTTATATTCCCCTATATTATTCATGATTATCTTGTATTTTGATCAAACCCCACTTTACGGTCAAACTTGATTACTGCTTGTTTTTCCCGTACGGAGAGTCAACAACCGAATTTTCTGACCAAGGTATTGCCCCAGACATGAATTACTTATACCTGCTTGGACCAGGGTATTGCCCCAGACATGAATTACTTTTACCTGCTTGACTTGGCATTCTACAAAGACTAATAAGAAGGTCTTTCTTTGGACCGTAATATGGGCTTTGGACGGGGTTAGAAAGAAATGGTATAAAAGGCTCAAAAACAACTAAAAATGGGTTAAAATTACAACTTCCGGAATCATATCTCTTATAATAACCACAACTTTGATTTTTTTGGCTATTTTTGAAAAGGGGAGGTTGGACCCGATGAGAGTTTCCTACGTATCTCACATCCGGTGATAATCAAACCTGTGTAGTTCGGGCCAATAAAACTAATCTATTTTCGAAAACAAGACTCTTTTTCGTTGACAAATATACTATTTCGAGAAACAAGACTTTTTTTATATATATTTTCCACAAACTATTTGAAAATAAAACTCTTTTATTTTTCTTTTCGTTGGAAAATAAAACATACCATTTTTGAAAATAAATTTTCCTTTTCCCTTTTCTTCTTTTTTCATTTTTCTCAAAATTCGGCAGAGTTTCGACGCTATTTAGATATTGGTTTCTTCAAAAACATGTAATTAACTCTCTACACTGCTATTTCTCTCCCCTTTTTCAATTTTTCCAAATACTTCAAAGCCATTCAGCATACAAGTCCGAGACAAATAAATGCACACACAACATGTAAGATGCACCAGGATGGTCTTTTTCATTTCAGGTTACCTGTTCTAGACGGACCTAACCCCTGTGCTGAGTCCTCTACGGCAAATGCACGTGATGAAAATAAACATTCCTACTAGGGATCCGGCATGAAGTCAAGTTATCTCAGTTCAAACCTAGGTATGTGTTCTACACTGTGTACCCAACGGACACTCGAGTCGAGGAGGGGGCTACATACCGGGAACCAAAAGGCCATCCGGCTTAGTAACTTATCCAAGCCTCTTTCTTATTTCAAGGTATGACACTAACAGAATAGGGAGTCTCAACCAGTAAGCACATTCCCGGATGTGAGAAGAGAAAGGTTTCGGCACAATTTATATAAAATTTAGATAATATCAAAGCCGTAAAGCATTTAGCACATTTAGCATGAAACATGTAGGAAAATCAAATAAATCCAAACATAATAATTATTTTAAGCTCAAATTTTTAAATCCTGAAACAAAGTTATGGGTTTGTTTCCCAGCAGAGTCGCCAGAGTTGTCATACCTCCTTTTTACCTACACCCGCAAAAGGGCGTAAAGGAGTTAAAGGACAATCGAAACGGGATTTGTTTATTATTAAGATTTGGAGTCACCACTTGGGAGATTTATGGTGTCCCAAGTCACCGTTTAAATCCCTAATCGAGAAAATTATTGAATTTATTTAACAGTCTGCGAACCAAAATTTCGAGTAAGGAATTTTGTTAACCCGGGAGAAGGTGTTAGGCATTACCGGGTTCCGTCGTTCTAGCACGGTCGCTCAACTGTCATATTTGGCTAAATATCTTATTTTAAAACATATTTTCACTTATGTGATTTTTAACTTTAAACCGTTTTTATTATTATTATTATTATTTAAAGAGAATTGCAACGTCGTGAAAATATATCTCGAACCACGTCACATAAATGCACCCGTGGTTTTTGACACATTTCGACTTCGTTGGAATTTGGATTTGAGTCATATAAATGTGCACCTGAGTTTAAGAAGGTAATATCATTAAATGTCAGACCTAAAGCAACTAACGTACTATTAACTTTTTGAGAGCCGTGAAATTCGTTAAACGGCACGTCCCGAGTACTAAATATTTTAATATGAGCATTTAATGAGGGCCCCGCAATTTAAGCAATTTGTTTGGTGGGGCTCTTCTCATTTATTATTTAAAGTCCAATCCTAAAGTAAATTATAATTTTCTATTCAAGTCTCTAAAATATAAAGAAAAGGCCCTAATTAGTTAACATTACCCAATTTAAAGAACAACCTTAATAAAATCCTCCAACATTTTTGGGCTTCGAACAGGGCCTAGTAAAGAGAAATTCCGGCCAGGTTTGATAAGAAATGTCCAGCAATAGGCATGAACTCAAGCCTAAATGAGAGGAGAAGATTTGTTTAACGTTGGGTCCTAGACATATTCAGGCCCAAGTCTGATTCCAAGTGAAGCAGTTACGTTTTAAGCTTCCAAATGAGCCCAAATCTCTCTCTTGATTTTATCTTCAGCCTTCGGGCTTCAATTCACAATGAACTTAACAATTTAGGAGGACATGATCAATTTTGTCTCCATGACAATTGCAGCTTATTAATTTTAGGTCCTATCAACCGTTCAACAGAATTATACAATGACTATCCAAACAGGTTAAATTAGTTGGACTGATGTGATTGAAATTATATCCTATGGACTTCTATATATAAATTAATTCAGTAAAGAAGAACTGAATTCAACATCACACTTCCCCTCACAATATATGCCTGCTTTTATACTAATATCAACTTATAATCTATTTTGGATTTAATTTCATTATAATAGCTCATTTTGAATCTAGTTTCATATGGATATGATATCAAATCTAGGTTTATTAACACTATAACTAACATTTATAATACTACTCCTGCTAGTTCGAACATTCATTCATTAACACAACTGCACATCACAGATTCCAGAATTAATTTCCAACTTAATTTATTTTCTAGTTCTAAAAGTTTAAACTAAACAAAACGAACTAAATTATACTACAGCTAGCGCCATTCCATACATAACAGTCCAAAAGTCCATTAGTCCTGTTATTACAAATTATAAACTATTAGAATCATCTAAATCTCTACTACTGCTACCATGTATCTAACACTTAGATTAATATGACTATAAACAAGCTGACATCAAGTTAACAGGATCCATGTGTCATTTCTTCAATAACCGATACACATTGACTGATTTGGTCTCGCATACATCAGTTTGGAGCTGGAAAGTTACCTGGAATTCGAACAAAAGTAGGAAGGAAAAGAGATCAGCAGCAACAGGCAGCAAATAGCAATCACAATCAACACCAATATAATAATTTTGGACTGAGACAGCTTTTCAAAAACCAAGGATGAATTACAGAGTTACAGCACCCAGTTAACGACCAAAACCAACTTTATTAAACCCCAAAATCACTCAAAATCAACCTAGTAAACCTCTGAAACTTCAACAACCAGAAATTGAACTAGAATATGTGAATCAATAACTAGGAATCAAAATTAAACTAAAGGTTTTCAATAGAATAGTGTTCTTTTGGATTTTTTGTTGTTTTTGGCTTTTTGGAGAATAATATCTAGAGTTGTTGATTTGAAATTCAAATCTTCAATTTGTGAAGACTTGTGGAATTGGAGGAACTTTTTAGAGCTGAAACTTGATAAACAAGGCAATGGCATGCCTTTTTATAGGCAAAAATGAGGGCAGCCCTCATATTTTCAGTTTTAGATTTTAGTCATTTTTTAATTTTCATTTTTGCTTACATGTCCCTAATTTCCTGACTTGTTGCTCAAGCTAATACACATATTTCCTGAATTTTACCTTAGAACCCCCATCTAGAAGCTTCTAGGAAGTTTTATTTCAGTTATTACTGGATTTCCTAAATAAAATTCCCTAAACTACCCTTCTACTTGTCTGAATTTACTAGACTAAGCTAACCCGTTTACCATAGTTGAAGTTTAAATATAGTTATTCAAAGAGCCTAATGAAGCCATATCGAATGAACTAACAAAGCGTGAAAATCATTCTAATTTCACTAACAAAAAATAATTCAAAAAAAAATATGAAAACAAAGTTCAAATGTCATGAAACAGGACCAAGAGAACAATTTAACCAAATAAGAATCAATTGAATCGTAAAGCAAAATATTAAACACAGCAGAAACAACTTAAAAATAAAGATCAAGCGAAATTTAAACTAATCAGAAAAATCATGAAGAACGTTTACTATTTTTAAATCATTCTCGCAGTCTAATTAAACCACAATCCTAATAAAACCCAATATGATTGACTCAATATTCATGCCTGAACAACAAACTTATCACATTCATCAATTCGAACTAAAATACCAAGGAGAAGAACAGAGACTCGATATACTAAAAATAGAAAGAGAAGATAAGCCAAGAAGGAAGAAAGAGAAAGAAAACATAAACAGAAGAAAAGAAAAGAACTCACTATACGCCTGAAACTAGGAGACCATTGCATGGGTCGATTCAGTCCCTAACTTCAAAAGGGTCGAACCCTAGATCTGAAATTGGCGGACATTCACTTGAATTTGAAGGTTCTTGGCTTGGAATTCGGAATGAGGAGGCCCAAGAAACTGTGGGGTACGATTTTGATCGGATTTGGAAGAAGTAGGGTTTTGGCCAAATTTTCAAATGAAGATTCGAAGATATTGGCAATGATTCGAGGGGAATAGTTTGGATATTGGGATGACGAGGTTGAGGAGATCCTCGGGTGTTCATTTGGTCCGGATTGGAGGTGGTGACGCCATTAATGGCGGTGGAGAATTAGGGCGGCGGGCGTTTAGGGTTTGGAGAGGGGTGAGGAAGATGAAGGCTTTGGGGTGGGGCGAGATCCGACCGTTTTATATCAATTTGTGACTAGTTCCGAGTTGTCAGATCTAGGGGTGTTCAAAACTGATCCGAAACCGAAAACCGATCCGAAACCGAAGCTTAATGGCTTAGTGGTAACGGCTTAACGGACGGGGAACGGTTAAAATTTTTTTATTAACCGCTTATCGAATTGGGGCCGGATTATTCAATTTTCTTAACGGGTAATCCGTTAACCCGTTAAGAATATATATATATATATATATATATATATATATATATATATATATATATATATATATATATATATAAAATTTATTTTTATTTATATAATTATATATATTAAATATAAAAAACTAAAAACCTTAAAAATGAATAAATATAAGTGTATAATAAAAATACCAAATTACAAAAATAATTAAACAAACACCCCCACCCCCCACCCCTGTATGTTCTGTACAGTGTATTGTCCACAAACAAAACTAATTATCTAATATTCTAAATTTTTAATTCCTAATTACTAATACCTATTCCTCATTCTAGAGAAAGAGAGAAACTTTCCGCCTGAAACCCTAACAGCAGCAGTCGTCGTCTTCCACCAGTAGCCACCAATCCTTTCCACCTCCGCTCGTCGTCGTCTACTTCCACCAGTCGTCGGTCTCCCTCCTCTCGCCATCTCGTCTCTCCAATTCTCCAGGTACTCTTCTTATCCTCGTCTAAATGATTTAGAGATGGATGACAGGATGAGATATGTCGGTCGTCGGAAATGTCCAGGTACTCTCTCGAAATAATTTTTTCAAGGAGTTGGGGACTTTAGTGCTAATAGAGTATGAGGTAAACCTCAATTTTTTTCTGCAATAACTTTAATTTCTATGAAAAATGCGAAAAAATGACAATATTTGTTGTAATATAAACCTCAATAACCTTAATGCTAGATAAATCTCTCCAACACTTTGACACTTTTCTGTCCTTACTTGCTTTAATTTATTGATATCTATACTAATTTTTGAATTATCCAAGCTCTCATTCGATATGTCCAATAGCCATTTCAGCTCCTTGTGTGTGTTTCACCTGTCTTTAATAACCAATGTCGTTATTCGCATTCCTTTTCTTTTGTTGTTGCAGTGATTCATACATGGCTGAAAATATACAAAGTGATAAGGTGATGATGGGTGAAAGTGGGGCTTCTAATTCAAATGCAACAAGTGAAGCTCAATCAAATATATCGAAAAAAAGAAGAAAAAGGTCTGTTGTGTGGGATCATTTTACAGAATTTATTACTTCTAAAGGGAATGCAAAAGCAAAATGTGACTATTTCTTTACTGAGTATGTATTTAAGACCAAAGACGGTACGTCGACACTTCTTTCTCATATGCATAAGTGTCCTAAGCGCCCTGATATCGTTGATAAAAAACAATCAAATTTAGTCTTTCAATCTGCCCCGAGGGGTAGTCAGGGTGAAGTAGCTGTTATTACTTGGAAATTTGAACAAGAAGAATGTAGGAAGGCATTATGTCGTATGGTAATAGTTGATGAGCTTCCTTTTAGCTTTGTTGAGAAAGAAGGTTTTAGAGACTTTATGAAAGTGGCGCAACCTTATTTTCGGGTCCCTTGCCGTATTACTATAACTAGGGATTGTTTTGATCTTTTTAATGAAGAAAAGCAAAAGTTAAAGAGGGTTTTATAGAAATAAAACAAAGAGTATGTATTACCACTGATACCTGGTATTCTATACAAAGAATCAATTACATGTGTATCACTGCCCATTGGATTGATAATGAATGGAATATGCGTAAGAGAATAATTAATTTTTGTCCTATTGTTAGTCATAAAGGCGAAGATATGGCAAGCGGTATTGGTAGGTGCTTACGTGAGTGGGGGATAAATAAGATCTTCACTGTCATAGTTGATAATGCAAGCTCAAATGATGTGACAATAAAAGAATTATCTAAGCAATTAACAAAAATGGGAACTAATTTGATGAATGTTACTCACCTGCACGTGCGATGTATGGCTCACATCATGAATCTTGTGGTCCAGGATGGTTTAAAAGAATATTCATTGTCTATTGAACGTGTTAGGCATGCAGTGAGATATGTTAGGTAGTCTCCTGCGAGGTTGAAGAGGTATCAAGAATGTTTTGATGCTGAACAACTCAATTCCAAGAAAACTTTATGCTTAGATGTTCCAACTAGATGGAATTCTACCTACTTGATGTTGCGCAGGGCTGTTGAATTTGAAAGTGCATTTTCACATTATGCTTCTAGTGAAATTGGATTGAGACATTATCTTGAGCATTCTTATATTGATGGAATTCCTATAGGTGAACCTTTGAGTAGTGATTGGGAGAATGTAAAAATAATTACAAAGTTTCTTGAAATCTTTTATCTTCTTACTTTGAAGATATCTGGTTCACGTTATGTTACATCGGATATTCATTTTCTTGAAATTTGCGCAGTTGCTGTCTATTTGAAGCAATTGATAGCAAATGAAGATGTAGTTTTAAGTGAAATGGCAAAAAATATGAAAAAAAAGTTTGATAAGTATTGGGGTGATCCAGGGAAAATGAACAAGATAATTTTTATCTCATCTATTTTGGATCCACGTTACAAGATTGAATCAGTTGTCCTTGCACTTGTAAAGATGTTTGGTGTAGATCCGGGGGCAACTATACAAGCAGAAGTGACGAAGTACATGACTTCATTATTCAGTGAGTATGTAAAGTACAGCTCAAAAGGTGTTGTGCTTGCTTCATCTTCAGATTGTTCTTCATTGGACCCAGCGGCTTCTGGGATTTCTGGCAGTCAAGCAAGCACCCAATATTTAGGACATTTAGAATCACTCATGCAAGATATAAAAAGACATAAAAGTGGGAGTGGGGGTGTTGATACCAAAACAGAGTTAGATAAATATTTAGGTGAAGAAACTGAGGATGACACTAAAGAATTTGATGTTCTTCTTTGGTGGAAATTGAACTCAGCTAGATTTCCTACTCTTTCGAAGATGGCTTGTGATGTATTAGCTGTTCCGATTTCAAGTGTGGCGTCCAAATGTGCGTTTAGTACGGAGGACGTCTTCTTGATCCATTTAGGAGTTCATTAACTCCTAAATTGGTGCAAACTCTAGTGTGTCTTCAAGATTGGCTTCGAAATGAAATATTAAAACAACCCATCAGTATTGAGGAAGATCTTGATAAAATCGAGCAGCTTGAACAAGGTAATAATATTGTTTACTATATTTGTTATAATATAAGTGTTGTTGATATTCTTTTATTTATCGCACGACTTATTATTTTAATTTTTTCAGATTTAGCTAGCAATGGGAAAGACCCTTCCGTAATTGACGTGTAGTGTTAATATATTTGGTAAGATTATTCATCAGCAATTCTTTTTCTGAAACACACATAATTTGCTTTAGTATTTCTTTTCTTTTCCTGGATTAGTAAAAATCTATTAAATTACTCCCAAGAAATACTAGGAAATGAATTATAGAAGTTTCCGTCATTGTTTAAAGAATTTAGTAGTATGAAGCCTCATCCTATAAAGAACAATGGTTTGCAGATCAGGTGGCTTCTGGATTTGTACTGTTCAAACTCTGATCTTAGCACAACAAGAATAATTTTGGGATTGTTTCAACAAAAGCTACCTAGATGAAAGAATGCATCTCTTTTGAATATGTTTAGTGTGATATATGCAGTTTTGGTGCCTTGATTGAAAGTGTCATGCTAATCCCTCCCTTCCCAAAGTGAATGATGTACATGAAGATTCTGAATTTTTCCCAGCTCTTTGTTAAAAAATAAATAAGAAAATTAGTTGTTGAGATGACTGAAGTTTATGCTAATCAAGGACTTTCTTCTTGACACTAGAAAGCTGTTCTCATGACTATCTTAATGATGGCCTTCCAATTATATATATGGTGAAGGAATGTTGCCTGAAGTTTATGCTTAGTGAATTGTGACTCTATACTATTCTGTAGTTCGTGAATGCTTAGTACAACACAAATTTTATAAATTTATTTGTTCTTTTCTTCAATGTATTTTACGGGGTGAGTTTGCTATATGAACAATAATCCTTTTTTCTCTCTGGAAAAACAAGAAAGTAAGTCAATTGACTTGTTTATCAGCCTTGTGTAATACTTTAAAACAAGCTAGCACTGGACAACTCTTTACTTGTTTTCCCCTTTTCATTTGGCCTTGCACTGAACCTCTTATCTTTCTTGCCTATGCTATGGGCGCACTGTATCTTGAAAAATTTGTGACCAATTATTGTAAACATGACAATGTATCTTATCTTCTCTTTTTCTTTGTTTCATTATCAATTGTAAAATCCATGGCAAGGTCAGATGCCTTTGAATGTCATGCACAGGAATTTTTAGTTATGTCCTAGTGTGCGGACAGAATATATTTGAGCCCTTAGGTATTAAACCGATAAACCGCCCAGTAACCGCCTGATAAGAGCTAACCCGATACCAATCCGCCCGATATCTTATCAGGTAGCTAACGGATGAATACATTTAAAAGCCGAAACCGTAAAGCCAAACCGTTAGAGTAAAAAGTCGTCCAATCCGCCCAATGAACACCCCTAGTCAGATCACTTAACATCGACGACCCAGATCTAAACTTACAATACGGCATCATTTTGTAGGGGTCTGGACGAGGTATCATTGGGTTGGGGACATTTGGACGGATTTCTTGAATGGGTTTGGGGGTTGTGGGCTCAAATTTTTGCCAAAAATTGGCCCAAAAATTGATGGCAAATTTCCTTCTCTTAATATATATTCTTTTATTTGTTTTCTTGCTTTTTCTTTTGTATTTATTTATTTTCATTTATTATTTCCAATTTTTTATTAAATGCCAAGTTAAAAATAAAAACCAAATTGACTCAGAAATTATATCTCTTAATTTCCAATTACATTAATTCCTAATTTAAATGCAAACTGAGACAAATTAAAACTATGAATGCAAAAAGAACCATTTTTGTTATTTTCTTTATTTTATTTTTTTGAAAGCAACTTAACTACTAATTAATCCTAAAATATAAAATTAAATCTTAAGCAAATTCCAAGTATATTTATTTTCAACATGCACAAATAAAATGCAAATAATTGACCTAAATGTAAAAAAAATCCACAAAATTGTAAATAATAAAAGAAATCATTTTGTTTGAATTTCTTGGAATAACTCGTATAGGGAAAAAATCACGTTGTCACAAATGGTATGTTTTGATTTAACTTTTTTGCCTCACTGCTATGTGCTTATTTACAGTCATGTGTTGATTTACAGTTTTTCTGCAATCCTGTTTACTTAACTATTCATGTTCAATGATTTATGCTAATTATGCTATTTCCTTGCATTTTTTTCTATTATGAGTCCCTACCCCCTATTCCCTTCTGTGTATTTGAGTCAACGCTCATGGCCTGGCAGTATTCAAATTGTTGTCCAGGTTAGAACCTGATCCACAATGGATCCTAACTCCTAAGATTTGGCTGACAGGCTGGTCACGAGTGTGCCAGCATTCTCAATTGTTGGACATGACCACCAGCCTTCCATGACTTTCCCTAATTCCCTTATGCACTTACACTTATTCTTAGACTCTTAAGTTCTGCCTCTTCCCCCCCCCCCCCCCTCTTATGAGCATTGCTTGGCACCTTGAGTTCCCTTTGAACTTGGACATCTGAGGCATGCCCTTCCATACTGCACTATGATCTTACTTCTACAATGTGTTTGGGGTGTAAGCATTGCCCGGAGCCCTTTGAGACTCTTGGAAACTTTGACAAATCCCAAATATGAGAAAGGCCTTTGGAAATCTAATCCTGAAAGTTGGTTTATCCCATATTGTTAGACTTTGAGTTTGAATTAGGTTGTTTGGTTATAGCTTGAGTTTTGATGTAATTTTTTACTTTTCTTGATTTATTCAGGTCTTTAATAATTGTAATGAATATTGGGGATGGCTAGTGGAAAGGGATGGGGATGAATGTATGTAGAGGGTAGAAAACTTGCCTATAGGATTTTCTGATTTTTTATTCTCATCTTAAAACTTGCCTATGGGATTTTCTGATTTCTGCATTCTCATCTTAGAACTCATGCCTATAAGATTCTCTGTACTTCTGCATTCTCATCTTAGAAACCATGCTTATAAGTTTTTGTCTGCATTTCTGCATTCTCATCTTAGAAACCATGCCTATAAGTTTTTCTGCATATAGAAATCTTGTCTCTAAGTTCCTCCATTTATGCATATAAAAATCTTGCCTATAAGTTCTGGATTTCTGCATATAGAAAATCATGATCAAAGTTTTTATGCAATTCTGCATATACATGTCATTTGGCAAACAATCATAGGTTTAATAATAATCAATTTCATCCTAGATACCATGCTTATAGGACTCTTGCATCTACGTAATCGTTATAAACCAATAACGCTTAGATAACTTACCTATAGGAATAATCAATTGAATCAGCTTCGTCTATTTCATCTATGAGTTTAAACCAGTCATAAGGTCATTTAAAATCTGCAGATCTTTTGTTTATAAAATCAGTAACCCTTTCATTAAAATTAGTACGCTCTGTTAGATATCATATCAATAGGTCTCACTTAGGCAAACCATTAGGTAATTAATTAACCGTGTCAGTTTTTGATAACTACAACCAGACAAGGCTAATTCGAACTTCTCATCTAAGAAATATGTGATAAATCAGTCTATCCTAACGCTTTTAAATTAAATCCAGATCATAACCAGTATTTGAATTCGTGCTATATATTTGCCTTTAAGTGAGGAGTCATGTTTGAGCCTTAACTGCTATTTGTTTTTTCCCTATTTTCTTATGTGTTTTGTCTGTCGCCTATAATTTTATCCTTTTAAAACTCTAAAAATCCCCAACTCCCTCCCCTTTAGAATTATTAGTCTCAATGCCTCCGGGATTGCTAGGATCGGGACAGGTAATAGCATGCAATACGTAACGATACTATTCCACGCTTTAATATCTTAACGGGATGGGAAGGGTAGATATGGATATGATGACTAGTGTGCTAATACATCATGTAGCCCCTCTTTCGAGGAGTGATTACTGGGTATTACATTGATGTGATCCATATCAATCATAAAACTAGGACCCCTCTCCCCTTTACTTGCTTTCATCTATTTCTTTCAGAATTTTGTTTAAATATTTTTCTTAAAATTTCTGCCCTCTTTACTCTTCCTCAAGTTTCAATTTATTTGCAATATTGTATGAAAACTCCTTCTATTTGAAGCCCTTATCTGCTTATGTGAAGTAACAATTATAACATGGCTGGGAACCACACTAGTGGATCTTGGGGGTGCCTAACACCTTCCCCTCGAGATAATTTCTAGCCCTTACACAAACTCTGGTTCTTCAAACTCAAACCCTTAGTATCCTAATGAACTTTAATCATTAGGTGGTGACTCTTCAATTCAAAAACCCAATTCTCAAAAGAGAACGAGTTGTCCTCCTAACTTTCATAAACCCAAGTTCGCCATAGAAAAAAGGGGGCGCAATAGTGTTTGCATTCGACAAGTCCAGATCATACCTGATTGGCTCTAAGGTAGTTGTCTAATCATGCAGCTCTTAGCTATTTGATTGAGAAGAAGGATTACAAACCACTCCTGATTCGTTGGGTGCTATTACTGCAAGAGTTTGACATTAAGATTCGTGAACGTAAGGGCACAGAAAACCAAGTCGTTGATCATCTATCACAACTTGAAGGAGCTAAAAGCACAGTTGAGGTTGAGGATATTCTGGAAACCTTTCCACACAACCAGCTACTCGCAACAAGTCTTGAGGAAGTGCCATGGTATGCAGACTTTGCAAATTACCTGGCGAGCGGCATAGTTCCCCATGCCCTTTCATCTGTGCAAAAGAAAATGCTTTATTGTGACGGCCACATGTATTATTAGGATGAACCTTATATGTTTAGAATATGTGTTGACAATATGATCCAGAGGTGTGTCCCCGAGATAGAACATTCTTCTGCTTTGTAGGCATGTCATGCATCAGCGTATGGCAGGAATTTTGGAGGAGTCAGGATGGCAGCAAAAGTGGCTAACAGTTCTTAAGGATGCACATCAATGGGTGAAGGGCTATAATGAATGTCAACAAACCGGGAATATTTCTTATCGTCATGAGATGCCCATGAACCCAATTCAAGAGCTTGAACTATTCGATGTCTGGGGATAGACTTCATAGGCCCCTTCGTCAGCTCCTTTGTCAATAAGTATATACTTGTTGTAGATTGCATGTCCAAATGGGTGGAAGCTGCAACACTTCCCACCAATGATGCAAGAGTGGTGGTAGGGTTTTTCAAGAAGAATATATTTACCAGTTTTGGAATCCCAAGAGTTATTATCGTGACGGGGGAACTCATTTCTGCAATCAAGACTTCGAGAAGTTGCCAGCAAAGTACGATGTGCACCACAAGATGGCAACACCATATCATTCTTAGACCAGTGGACAGGTCGAAGTGTCTAATAGAGAGATAAAGATTGTACTGACCAAGACTGTGAATGCCACAAGAACTGATTGGCCGAAAAAGCTAGATGATGCACACTGGGCCTACAGAATTACTTTCAAAATAGCAATTGGTATGTCACCGTACAAGTTGGTGTTCGGGAAGGCCGGTCACTTGCCAGTAGAACTAGAACATAGAGCTTGGTGGGCAATGAAACAGCAGAATCAGGACATTAAGGTTGAGGTTGCAGGAACAACTAGAGTCATAGAATTTCATGAGCTCGACAAGTTCCGATATCTTGCTTTTGAGAGCACAAGGTTGTGCAAAGAGAGAATGAAAAGGTTACACGACAAGAACATTTTTGAG
This sequence comes from Nicotiana benthamiana, assembly GCA_034376525.1. Taxonomy (NCBI): domain Eukaryota; kingdom Viridiplantae; phylum Streptophyta; class Magnoliopsida; order Solanales; family Solanaceae; genus Nicotiana; species Nicotiana benthamiana. The sequence goes on from CM067323.1 coordinate 47,537,629, forward strand.
AGAAATTTCAAACGTGGAGACATGGTATTGCTTTATAACTCAATATTAAGGCTATTTCCAGGTAAACTCAAGTCACGATAGTCTGGACCGTTTCGAATGGTCGAAGTATTCCCTTCAGGTGTCGTAGAGATTTCCTCAGAGAAAGATTCACATACATTTAAAGTCAATGGGTCGATATTGAAACCGCGTGGATAAACCAAAGGAAGTGTGAGTGATCCATCTGATTGAACCTCAGAGGTCGAGCGAGCCTTAAATGCACATGTCTGTGTCGTGATGCAACGCTAAATTGGGCGATGCGTGGGAGGCAACCCATGATTTTTATTGTTTTTATTTTCTTTTATTTAATGTTGTCCCAGATGTATAGGAAACTAACTTCCTTATATAAAAAAATGCTCGTCACTACGAATGCGGTTGACCGTGGCGCGACCGCAGAAAATGATGAGTATTCTATCTCAGTATTGCTTGATCCATCGCGACCGCAGCACGACCGTGGTGAAACACGATAATTCTGTTTCACGCCCCTCAACGCGGTGGTTTGCGGATTTGTTGTCGCCCAAGTAAGTAGTTTACTTTAAAAAAAGATTTTTTAAATTTTATTTTATTTCTCTCTCCTCTTAAACACCAAATTTCATACGCCCCACTATCACTTTCCCCATTAGTCCATCTCTCTCTAAAAGCCCTAATCCATTATCTCTCTCTCTTTCTTTTTCTCCCTCTCTTCAAGAACATAACCCCTATCTTCATACACACACACACACCTACAAGACTCCATCTTCCATTAATCTCAAATTCTAAAAACCCATGTATCTCAAGTGTCTCCTCTCCCTTGTTGTGTTTCTTTATTTTGCAATTGTATGTTGGAAGTGTGTAGTATTTCTATTTCGATTTTGTTTGGTTTTATTTTGTGCTTTTTGGTGGGTTATGTAAAAAATATTGTAGAGAAAAGTGTGGTTTTGTTGTGTAAATTTAATTGTGGAGGGTGGCATAGTAAGTGAGAATGGTTGATTTGGGAGATGAGTTATGCTTCCATGGGGTTAGGTTTGTTAGTATAGAGACCACGCTCACAATATGTTTGCGAAATTGTCCCAATAGAGTTGAAATGGCTAATGTGACCATGGTGGTGGTGAAGTATGAGTAACCACCTAGGGGTCGCGTAACTCAAAACCTCACTAATAGGAGCCTCTATTTTGGCAGGTATGATGCATCAATCCAGGAAGCGACGTACCGCATGGTCCTCTGCTAGTGGACCAGGTAGTTCTTCTAGATCTCGGGGTCAAGCTAGTGCAAAATAGTTTGACCGCACTAGTTTGTCTCCAAACCAGCTAAAGACAGGTATAACGCCAAGGAGTCCAAGAAATTGTTAGCTGAAGTACATATTGACTAGCAATCCTTGCAAGTGGAATGCCCAAGTATCTTTTTAGAGTTGAGGAGGTGCCAGCTGGACATCTTCTTTGATGAACCAAGGGAGGTGAATGTATTGATGGCACAGGAGTGTTACGCAAACCACCCGGATCATGTTAATAGGGTGGTCACAGTACGAAACACCCCGGTAAATATGTCCCTTGAGGCCATCCGTCGAGTGTACCGGCTGCCAGTATTCACCGGGGGTAGAGATCAATACATTGCTTATCACCGCCCAACTATCTGGTGGGCATCGATTCTTGAAGCAATATGTGTGCCTGACATGGAGCATATATGGATAAAGCACCGGATCACATTGAACTCCCAGTCTCTCAATCGGGAGGCTAAGTATTGGCTCACAATTATCAACAGTCGTTTGCTGCCCTCCAGCAACACTACCGATGTCAATGGGCCACGAGTAGCAACTATCTACTGTTTTATGACCCGCCATGATTTTGATGTCTCCAAGCTCCTTCATGATGAGATGTTCATTTGCTCCCCAAAATTACTCAAAGGGTTTTACTTCCCGCACGAGTTCCTAAAAATCCCAGAGTATATGGGAAATTGCCATTGAAAGCCCCATTCCGGGCTAGCAAAATCTAGTTGGTCGAGAGCTAGCAGTGATGGCTGATAATGATTATGAGGCTGATGAGGATCCTGAGGAAGATACCGCCCCACCAAAGTTGAGCGCTAATGAGGCAGCATATCATAGGCCCGCCGAAGTACATGTATGACAGCCCTGGAACAAGATATGGCTGGCCTCTGCACTTTGGTCACTCACTTGGGCACCAGAGTTGACAATTTGACTACTCAACATGCCAAGTTGGAGAAAAATATCATGGGCTGGCTCCGGGCACTAGGATGAGCATGTCACCTCGATCCTAGAATCGTACCTGATCAAGATTGAGCATCAGGGAATTCCCCTTACCTTACTCTACTTTATATTCGTTGACATGGAAACATACCAAAGCTTTAAGCGTGGGTTGGGGGATGGTTGCTTGTGCAAAATTGTATAACTTTGTATGGCGTTGTTTTCTTGTTTGAATTGTTGGTTTATATTAGTTAACTTTGACTTGGCCTGAAGACGGACACCTCTCGAGGGAAATCTTTAGGGATATAAGTCGGAAAAAAAAAAGATTTTTGTTTGATTAGATAGTGTATCAACTCCTCCTTGGTTTTTTTTAAACCACAATTCTTTTTCAGGGGTTTCTATTTGAACCGGGTGTAGTTAGTTTTTCTTTTTTAGTTTATAAAGTCGTGGGCGAGAAACAAAAATGGAAATAGCGACCCTTAACTCTATGGTACCTTGAATAAAGACTGCTTTAGTGTGACACTTAGGCTCATTAGTTGACTCAAAGAAAGTCTTAAATTGTGTGTTCCTGAATGGCTCAAGTACTTAGAAGAGGGTGTCTGATGATCCTAACTGAATTGAGTCATGTGTTGTGAGTGAGGCTTTCTGTATTCTGTGTTAACATTCAATACCTAGAACTTGCCATGTGTGTGTACAAAGTGAAATGGTAGCCTTGTTTGATCTGGGAAGTGATATAGGCATTTCTTTGCTTTCCCCTTTTATTTATGCTTGTTCCCACTTAACTGTGTATACCCTAATCAACCCCGTTGAGCCTCTAAGCATGTTTTCCTTGGCAACCACATTACAAGGCAAACTCGAGTTTAAATACCTTATCTTGTTGAACCCTATCACCTCTTACAATCACTCAAAGTGTAACAGATATGAAAAAATATATGTGTGGGGTGGTTGATTGGGATGTTAAGTGGAATTAAGGGGACAAGAAGGAAAAGATTTAGAGGCCACCAGAAAAAAAGCCTCAAAATGGTGGCAGCTACTAAAAGAAAAAGTGTGCTTAAAGAAAACAAATAAGGGGTAAACACAATAATGTAATGGTGAAAGGAAGGTGTGACAAAGTTAAGAGCTTAAAAGTACACAATGTAGTGGAGTGCTTACGGAGGTATAGTCACTATATCCAGATGTATCCTACCCGTCCCGCAGCCAACATTACAACCAAATAAAGTCATGTTCGATTCTAGACTGAATGAGCTCGATTAGTAGAATATTACAATACGGGCAAGCCTATGGTGTGTTATTTGTGGCATAAGAATTTGTTCTGAGGGTGAGTGAAATTTGTTCAAATTCCTCAATGTGTGGTATTTAAATGATATGTCTCTTTTGTAGTGAGTAGGCATATGATTCAAACAGGTAAGGTAAGTCTGGACCTCTGATTGAGAGTAGGAAAGTTGTTTAGGGTATTGTGTGGCTAGAAAGGAGTCCACTCTTGAGGCAAGGAGTTTGCGCTAGAGTATTCTATCCATGTGAACTATTCTTGATATATGGAGTAGGGAAGTGACCCAATGACGATTAGGCCTGTAGAATGTGGTTCATTGCTAGAGGACTAGCAACGGTTTAAGTGTGAGGTGTTGAATAGTAGGTTATATAGACGCTAATTACACTCTAAATGTACCATACTTTATTGTTGTTTTAAACACTAATTGATAACAAGATACTCTAATGGGTATTCTTTTGCTTTGCAGGGACTAGTCCAAGTTAGGAAGAGACTATGGAGTGTTATGGAGTCGACAATATGGATATAAGTCCAATTAAGAAGAACCCAAACGAAAATAAACAAGAAAGAGGCAAAGTAGGACTGGACAAGAGGCCACCGCGACCGTGGTTGATCGCGGCCAGAACGCCGCAGGCCAAAAGATTGAGGCAGAATAGTTGTGACTCACCACGATCACGTCGCGTTCTGCCGCAGCCACGGTCGATTGTGTAATCGCCCAAAATTTTTGGGACTATAGTGTAAATCATGGGAATCTTATCCTAACCCTTTATAAACTCAAAAAACTCTCCCAAGCAAAGGTTAAGCTTGTTTTTAGACTTAATTGGAGGCAAGAACAACTGTGAGAAGAGCAATCAACCATTAGAGTTTTTCAATCTTCCCTTTGTTATCCTTATTTGCACACTATGAATACTTTTGTAGTTTTATCTTGCTTTGCTATGAGTAGCTAAATACTTAGTCTAGGATTTTGATGGAAACTGTTGAAGGATGAACTTCGTGTTATGTTAATATAGCTTTCCTAGTTTAATCTCCATTTGTTCAACTACGTTCTTGTTGTAGTTAATTGAAAGGATCCTCAATTAGCTGTGCCTATTTAGTATGTATTACTCGGTAGAGAGTACATATTTAGGTAATTGTTGAACCAAATCACTCTCAAAGTATATGAGGGATCAATAACCGAGGGTTTAAAGGCGGGATTAGGGATAACGAAGCCTTGGGAGAGCTTTTAAGTGAGCTGTTATAAAAGACAGCTAGCGTAACTCGGGAGAGTATGTATAGTAAATTGTCGCGATTACTCGGGAGAGATTTAAGGTAGTAAGAGTGCTCATGATCGATAGAGACGATTAGAAAAATCTATGCGAAATATAACAGGAAAGGATTCCATCAATATGGGAAATCATAACCTTAGATCCTTCTCTTACTTGCATAAAACCCGGTCACAGTTAGCTTTTAGTTACTTGCTTTCATTCAGTTATAGTTAGTAAAAACATATCTAATTGTTATTCAAAATATCTGGAAAGTTTATTACGAAGAATTTAGTAAGTCTAACAAGAGTAATTGGTAGGTTAATTCCATGTGGATTCAACTCTGGGCTAAATACGCAGATATATGTGCAGTGGCCATTTTGTCCTTTTTAGAAGGCATAGTTAGGCGTGATCACCATCGCACTTCGACCATCGAGTCCTTGGGTAAAAGCAAGAATTGCCAATCATTAGCGATCGGTGGCAGGTCCATCTGCTCTATTTGAAACCGAGATACGAAATCTCTGAACATTTCATTATCCTTTTGCCTTACTGTGAAGAGGTCCAATTTTCTGGTTTCGACCTTGATATCCCTAGCGTGTGCTTTCACAAAATATTCTGCAAGCATAGCAAATGAGTCAATAGAATTAAGGGTAAGTTGTGATATTATATCATAGATCCCTTTGACAGGGTTTCTAAGAATTTCTTCAGCAAGACAGACTCGATCTTATCATCTTCCAAGTCGTTTTCTTTGATGGCGCATGTGTATGAAGTGACATGCTCGTTTGGGTCAGTCGTTCCATTGTACTTAGGAATCTCGGACATGCGGAATTTTTTAGGTATCAGCTTTGCAGCCGCACTCAGAGGGAAAGGTTTCTGCAGAAACTTCATGGAATCAAAGCCTTTCAGTATCGGCAATACTCCCTGGATCTGATCGACCCTGGAATTGTAGGTTTCCATCTTTTTGTTGTTTGCTTCGATTTTCTTCTCCCATGATTTTATTTGTTTTGTCATCTCCTAGAGCATTTTTATGATCTCGGGGTTATTACCCCACTCGTTCCCACTCGGTGTTTCCGCGATTAGTTCCTCCATATGAGTGATCGCTCCAGACAGTTCGGGCTCAATCATGCTCGGTACGCGGTTCTGGTTTTGTAATTGAGCTATCGCCGCCTGTTGATCATGTAACATTTCGAAGATCATCTGTAGATTGACCCTGTTTCCTCCATTGTTTTGAGTATTTTGTGTTGCCTACCAGGCTCTACCACGGATGCTACTCGGGGTGAATAGGGAGGCTTGTGTCGATAGCCACATGTGAATTAGTGTCCAACGGGTCCCCAATTGGAATTTCGACGGGATCAACGGACGATACCTCGTTACTGGACGCTATATTATTGTTTTTACTATGGTGACCAAACTCATCATCAGCAGGTAGAGGTGTTAATTCTGAGTTTGACATTTTGAGCTTAAGCCTAAAATCAGAGACACTTCAAAGAACAAGTGTAAAATAGAGTGTGTTATGAAAATTTGTATCAAATAACCACTATTATCCTTAGTCCCACGTTGGGCGCCAAACTGTTTTCCCTTAATATCGGATAACAAATGAATGTGCACGCGAATTTAAGGATACGTGATCTAACTTTATAGAAATTGAGAAATCAGATCAACATTGAAATTAATGATAGAAAAGTAAACGCAAACTACACAAGTTAAACAATCTTGGCTTTGAAGGTTGGTCACCCTCCAGTAAAAAATGCCTTAATCGATATCGGAACAGAATAATGTGATAATGAGAACTAATAATAACAATATATTGCTTTGGTATGCATGTTACAATGTGCACAATGAATTATCAGACTTCCCTTTATATAGTAGAGGAGTCCTACTCTAGGTACATTTCTATAAAAGGTAAAAATTTCTTGATTTGCTAATTGTCGGTTCCTTGCCGAGATTTCTGCTGTAAAATCTGCCCCGTCGCGAATATCTCGGTCTTCCGTTGGTTGTTTCCGAACTCGCTCGAGGCTAAGGTGGATATCGGACTCAACTTTCCTCGAAGGCAGGTCTTCCGACCTCAGGTTTTAGCTCAATAAGACGTCAATCTCCAGTCCGTGATCGCTACGTTTTAAGCTAAATCTACCAAGTTGAAGTAGAGCTCGACTTCTATAGGTATACAGAACGCATTTGCAATACCAGAGCGAAACTCTATGTAAAATAGAAGATATTTGGAAGTTTGTTTAACTTGCGGTATTTTCTTTAAGATTAAGGTTTCTTAAAGGATTAATATGGCGTTCGGATCAGATATTTGATACTTAGTGTTTTGATATTCATAATTTTTAATCCACGTCTTCATTTAGATATAAGTATAACCAAGAAAAAATGGATTTTGAAATAAAACCAAATAGCTGATTATTCCAGCTCTTTCTTTTTAATTATTCTATCCGGTTCAAAATAAGTGATTTTTTGATGTTTTCACACAGATTAAAAAATTCACCTTTTAGCATTAATTAGCAATAGAATTGACCATATTAATCTTTACTATCTCATATAAATACTCCTAACACATATTTCAATACAATTTACTCCAAGAATATGTAGGAAAAAAATAATTAATGTACTCTTAAAATCTGAAAAAAATTACTTATTTTAAACTAAAAAAAAGGACAAAAAATAACGTACTATTTTTTAAATGACTCGTGTAAATTGGTTCATTGGAATTCCCGATTATTAATTGCACACATTTATTAAGTTATAAAAAGTTGGTAAAAAGTTCGGCCTCTCATTTATTGCATTTGAAATAAGTAAGCTCATTAAATTGTTGATAAAAATAGAGTTGACTCGTGCTCAATTATATAGTCTCTCCATTTATTTTTACTTGTCTAATATTCTAAAAATAAACTTTTATTTTTTACTTGTTCTTTTGCATATCAAGAGAAAAATATTTTATTCTTCCTGTTGCTCTTAACACTAAATACTCATTCTAAGTTATTTTTCAAATCCTTTAAAATTATACACCAATAAACATGAGTATCATAATAAATTATGTATTTTATTTATTATTTTTTAGTGAACGTAAAAAGTCAAAACGTAACAAGTAAAAGTGAATTATAGGAGTAGCAAATTTTTTGTTGAATTCGACTTCGTACTCTAGAAAATCTTATTAAACTCCACTCGCTGATGGAACTTCACCAGTTCCTTGAGTCTGTTTGAAAAGTCACCCTATAATTGGAATTAGTATAATTATTATGGTAGTAATTACACAGCCTAGTAATTATACAATTGTGTAATTACGATGACATGTTTGTTTGTCATAGTGTAATTACATATTTACTATTGGTTGCACAAGTATAATTATATAGTTAACAACAACAACAACAACAACAACAACTACCCAGTATATTCCCACCAGGTGGGAGTCTGGGGAGGGTAATATGTAGACAAGCCTTACCCCTACCCGAAAGGGCAGGGAGGCTGCTTCCAATCGACCATCGGCGCATAGGACAAAAGGAAAAGCAGTTGTAAAACAAAACAAAAACAAAAACAAAAAGCATTAGTGACTCCCGCAGAAAATAGTGAAAATAATTAACTAAAAATAAGAAACATAAATACAATTGCAAGCAATAAAATCGTGCAGTAACTACCATAACTAACAGCCACAGGAGGGCACACGCTAACACACAAATCATCTATGAGAAAACCTACTGACGTGCGAAGGACTCTAGGAGCCCCTAACCTACAACCCTGATTCTAGACCTCCAGACTCCCCTATCATGGGTCATGTCCTCAGTAACCTGCATTCTGGTCATGTCCTGCCTAATCACCTCTCCCCAATGCTTCTTAGGCCTCCCTCTCCCTCGCCGACCACCAACTATCTCCAACCGCTCGCAGCTCCTCACCGGGGCATCGGGGGCCCTCCTCCGAACATGCCCGAACAACCTCAACCTCGCTTCCCGCATCTTCTCGTCCACCGGGGCCACCCCTACCTTCTGTCGAATGACTTCATTCTTGATCTTATCCAGCCTGGTGTGCCCACACATCCACCTAAGCATCCTCATCTCCGCAACCTTCATTCTCTGAACATGCGAGTTCTTCACGGGCCAGCACTCCGTCCCATACAGCATCGCAGGTCTAACCACGGCTCTGTAGAATTTCCCCTTGAGTTTGTGTGGAATTTTCTTGTCACACAGGACCCCTGAAGCGAGCCTCCACTTTGACCACCCCGCTCCTATCCGATGGGTGACGTCCCCGTCAATCTCTCCGTCCCCCTGAATCACAGACCCAAGATATCTTACACTGTCCCTCTTGGCGATGGCCTGAGAACCAAGCATCACTTCCCTGCCTACCCCACTCGGCTCGTCACCAAACTTGCACTCCAGATATTCTGTCTTAGATCTACTTATTTTGAAACCCTTAGACTCGAGGGTCTGTCTCCATATCTCTAACCTTTCACTAACACCGGCCCTCGTCTCGTCTATCAATATTATATCATCAGCAAAGAGCATACACCAAGGCACATCCCCTTGGATATGTCGGGTTAGAGCATCCATCACTAAGGCGAACAACAGGGGGCTCAGCGCCGATCCTTGATGGAGCCCCATTACCACAAGAAAATGGTCTGATACGCCCCCCACCGTCCTAACCCTAGTCTTAGCTCCATTGTACATGTCCTTGATTACTCTGATATAGGCTTCTGGTACACTCTTCGCCTCCAAGCACCTCCATAGCACCTCCCTCGGGACCTTGTCATACGCCTTCTCCAAATCGATAAGCACCATATGAAGGTCCTTCTTCTTATCCCTGAATTGTTCCGCCATCCGCCTGACTAGGTGAATCGCCTCTGTGGTGGAGCGTCCCGGCATGAAACCGAACTGGTTCCCAGATATAGTTGTCACCTCCCTCACCCGCGCCTCAATCACCCTCTCCCAAACCTTCATCGAGTGGCTTATTAATTTGATGCCCCTATAGTTGTTGCAGCACTGGATGTCCCCTTTGTTCTTGTACAAGGGCACCACTGTACTCCACCTCCACTTATCCGGCATCCTTTTAGTCCTGAAGATCACATTGAACAACCTAGTGAGCCACTCCCCTCCAGCTTTACCCATGCACTTCCAGAACTCCACCGGGATCTCGTCAGGCCCGGTCGCTCGACCCCTACTCATCCTACGCAACGCCCCTAAGACCTCCTCCACCCTAATGCGCCTGCAGTACCCAAGGTCTCTATGTCGCTCTGAATGCCCCAACTCCCCTAGCTCTATGCTTCGATCCTCCTCCTCGTTAAGAAGGTCCCGAAAGTACGCCTGCCACCTCTGTTTGATTTGCGATTCCCCCATCAGAACTCTACCATCCTCGTCCTTGATACACCTGACTTGGTCTAGATCACGAGCCTTCCTCTCCCTTGCTTTAGCCAACCGGAACAACTTCTTATCCCCACCTCTCTCGCCTAGTTCCTCATACATGCGACCGAACGCCGCATTTTTAGCTTCCGTGACCGCCATCTTAGCTTCTCTTCTCGCCTCCCGATAGACCAACCTGTTCGCTCTCCGCTCCTCCTCGCTTGTGCTCCCTGCCAACCTATCGAACGCCGCCTTCTTCACCTCCACTTTTTCTTTGACTACCTCGTTCCACCACCAATCACCCTGATGTCTGCCTGAATATCCCTTAGCTACCCCGAGCACGTCCCGTGCTGCCCCCCTAACCAAGTTCGCCGTCACTGTCCACATAGCGTCCGCTTCCCCATAACTTCTCCAAGCTCCGCCCTCCACTAACCTGCTTTCCAACTCCTGTGCTTTCTCCTTAGACAAAGCTCCCCATCTAATCCGCGGTTGACCCTGGGCACCCCTCCGCTTCTTCTTCACCCAGAGATCGACATCCATCACTAGTAGTCTATGAAGAGTTGAAAGAGACTCTCCCGGAATAACCTTGCAGTCCTTGCACAAGCCCCTATCGCGCCTTCGGATGAGGATGTAGTCAATCTGAGTCCTTGCCGCCGAACTCTTGAAGGTGACCAAATGCTCCTCCCTCTTCCGGAATGTCGAGTTCGCAATCAGGAGCTCGGAAGCCCTGGCGAAATCAAGCAGTGAAGTGCCTCCTCCGTTCCTGACACCAAAGCCAAAGCCCCCGTGCACCTCATCATATCCACCAGCCTCAGCCCCAATATGACCATTAAAGTCCCCTCCAATAACTAAATTTAGTATAATAAATATAATAAATATACGCATATAAATTTTTATAAGTATAAAAAATATTATATTTGGTATTTAAGACGTATATTTTTTCGTGAATATACATTAATTTAGTAATCATATATTTATAACTAATATTGTAAAAATAATATATATATATATATATATATATATATATATATATATATATATATAGTTGTTAAATTAATAATATTTAGTTTAGATACTTACAAAAATTTAAAAAATACGTTTTATAAAAACATCATAGAATTCATGTTTGATAAAATAAATTAAGTTATAAATATAATGTCATAACATTAGTCAAATATTTTACAAAACTAATCTATTAATTCTAATTAAAAAATGAGCAACGTACAATGTGAGTCAATACTACCAAAACGAGTCAATTAGAACCATGAATATAGCACAATTTCAAAATTCAAAAAAAACAATAGTTTAACATATGTCAAATTCCGACATAATATAGTAAGTTCAACTGCAACTTAAGATTAGGAAACATGACAAGTTTATAACCACATTCAACAATGAAATTCCACTTTAATTGCATCACTTATTATATGTCAAGTTTGTTAATGGCTCATTAATATTTTTAGTATTAGGAGGTGTAGTTTTAAAAAAATAAAATATAAGCGTTTACATGAAATCACCAGAAGTAAAGATAGAGAAATAAAAGAAAAATAATTTACAAAGAAAAATATTTTTTAAAGTTTCAAAAGAAATTAAAAATTAAAATAATGTTATAAAGAAAATAAATTAAAATAAAATAAAAAGGAAAGAAACTAAAAATCAACCTTGTAATTGCACAGTGTAATTACCACTAATTCTCACCTCCTCTTGAGAATTGGAGAATGTAATTATATCCCTCCAATTACACCCAATTTTATGCTGACCAAATAATTACTTGGCCAAACAAACATATCAAACTGTATAATTAATTTAATTACATCCAAATCCATTTCGAAGATAGCTTTCCAAATATGTTCTTAATAAAGTTTTTACTTATACCAGCGGAGTACTAATTAATTATCCTTATTATTCAGTACTCATTCTCCTTATTTAGTACTCCCTATGTCCAAATTTACTTGTACACTATTATCCTTAAGAAATAAATAAATAATATAATAATTTTACTATATCATCCTTATTTATATATGTTGGAAAATAAATTAGAAATAAGTATATTTAATAAGGAGGGTAAACAACAACAACAACTCAGTACATCTCTCTTCCGACTCTCCTTTCGGCGCACGTTAGTAAACGTACGCCGAGCTGGTTTTCATGGCGAGAGGAAGAGGTCGCGGTAGGGGTCGACCTCGGAAACTGCCGATTACAACCATAGATCGCATCATCTCAACGATAAATCACACATCCAGTGTTCCCAGTGAAGAAGTACAATTCCTGTTACTGTTCCATTGAATACTGTTCCATTGATCCAATCGGAGGAGGTTTCTGAACAAGTTGAAGTTTCGTTGCTTCCTCAATCCCAGGTGGTACAAGGAAACGGAGAAAATGACCACATGTAGAACCCAGAGCAACCATCAGTGACAGAACCAGAGAAGACGACTACTGAAGCAACTAAAGGGTGGGCAAATCTCTTCCAGAAGAATAGATTTGCCTCAAATGGTATGGCATTGGAGTATATCCCACCAACTCTGCTTGATGGCAAACCTATAGGGCAGCTAATTAAAGAGGAAGTGGAGGAGGAAGAACAGAAATGGAAATGTGCCCTAGTGATTTTTGTGTTGGGGACTGGACCTGGGTACTATGCAATAAAACGTTTCATCAATCTCCATTGGTCCCATGTTCCAGAACCCGAGTTATACTATCATGAGGAGGGTTATTATGTAGCCAAATTTCGAACCATAGAAGATGCCAAAGAAGTTATATGTGCTGGTCCATATTCCATTGCTAATAGACCTATGGTATTGAAACAATGGACTGCTGATTTCGAATTCACTGCTGCTTTCCCTACTGACATTCCTCTGTGGGTAAAGTTCCCTAAACTCCCTATGTCATGCTGGGGAATTAAGTCATTGAGTAGGATAGCCAGTGTTCTTGGCAAGCCTATTTTTGCTGATGAATGCACTACTAACCAGACTAGGATTTCTTTTGCACGCATGCTCATTGAGGTTAATGTCTCTAAGGAATTGCCAAGTGAGATTGAGCTTATAGATCCAAATGGTAAGAAATTTGTGCAGGATGTGGAATATGACTGGAAACCAACATACTGTAAGAAGTACCTTATGGTAGGACATAACTGTCTGGCTATTCCCAAACCTCCTCAACCTACACAAAAGCCTAGAGTTTTCAGGAATTGAGAGCTAAACTGCCAAGTCAGAATGGTATGCAGCATCAGGAGGCTCCCAAACAACAATTAGTACCAAAGCAGATTATAGTACCTCCTAAGGCTGTTGATCCTTTAGGAAGTACAGATGTGTTCACACAGGTAGATAAAGGAAAACAGGTGCAATCTCCAGTGTTCAATCTTGCAAATTTTCCCCCATTATTCCCTGTTGTGATGAGAAATAGATTCCAAGTTATGTCAGTTAGTAGACCAGGAAATCCCCCAGATGAAGGGGGCCCTAGTCATACCCAATGAAGTTTTTAGTCTGGAACATTAGAGGTGTAAATAAGAGATATAAGCAGAAGGAAGCTAAGGAATACTTTAGACAGAATAAATTTAACCTTGTTGGTCTGGTAGAGACAAAGGTAAAGGAGAGCAATGCAATGAGAATAGCTAATCTGATGGTTCCAGGTTGGAACATGCTATCTAATTATAGGGACTCTCCAAGGGGTAGAATCTGGATTTTATGGGATACTCAGAAGATTAGAGTCACCGGTATTCAGGAGGAGGCTCAATTCCTTCATTGCAGTGTCAACACTCCTACAGGGGAGCTGGTTTGCCTCCTCACTGTGGTTTATGGATTCAATGGATTGGATCAAAGAAGAACAATGTGGCAACAACTACAGACTCTTGCTACTGGTATTACTGATCCTTGGCTGGTTGCAGGTGACTTCAATGCTGTGATGTCTATCAATGAAAGACAATCATGTAACCAAGTTAAACAAGCTGAAATTCTGGATTTCACTCAATGTATACAACTGGCTGAACTATCAGAACTTCCTTGGAAAGGGGAATTCTTCACATGGACCAACAAACAAACTGGCAATGATAGAGTTTGTAGTAGATTGGACAGAATATTTGGTAATTATGACTGGATGATTAAATGGAGTCATGTACAAACTGTATCGATCCCCCCTTAATCTCTGATCATAATCCAATGGTGCTTACTATGAATGAAGATATTATTATCAGGAAGGCCCCCTTCAGATTCTACAATGCATGGGCTAAGCACAAGGACTTCCAGCAAATTATCAAGGAGAATTGGAGAAATACTACCCAAGGTACTTTCAAGGAGGTGTGGAACAATCTCAAGGCACTCAAACCTGTTCTAAAATCTCTAAATGTTAGAGATTTTAAGAACATTGCACAAAAATTGAGTCTAGCAGGGAGGAGTTGAAGGACATTCAGAACCAGATGAGGCTGCACTATACTGATGATTTGCAGACTAAAGAAAAGGAACTAGTATTGAAGCTGGAAAATTGGTCAATGATAGAAGAGAGTGTTCTACAACAGAAGTCCAGAGCCAGATGGATTCAATTGGGAGACTCAAACAATAAGTATTTTAATGCTGTTTTGAAAAAAAGGAACCAGTATAAAAACATAACAGAACTGGTTACAGCAGGGGGTACCAGACTTACCAATCCAGTTGACATTAGAGATGAGATCAAGAATTTCTATAAATCTTTGATGGGAACATCAGCTACTTCTCTACTAGCAATTAACTGGTCATATATGGATAATGGCCCAAAGCTCACACATAGCCAGAAGCAACAGTTAGCTGCTGATATCACTACTGATGAGATTCTGGATAGCCTAAAAGCAATAGGTGATGACAAAGCACCGGGTATTGATGGATACAATGCTACCTTTTTCAAGCAGACCTGGAGTCTCACTGGAAATCAGATCATCAGGGTAGTAATGCATTTCTTCCAGTCTAGTAGAATGTATAAACCAGTTAATTGTGCCTCCCTCACCTTGATACCTAAAGTTGCTAATCCACAATCAGTCAAGGAGTTTCGACCTATAGCTTGCTGCTCAGTCTTATATAAAATTGTCTCTAAGATATTGGCCAATATATTATAGAAATGCATGGCCAGTATCATCCGTGATGCGCAGGCAGCTTTGATCCCAGGCAGGAGGATTGCTGACAATGTTATTCTTGCACATGAACTGATCAAACATTATGCAAGAGCCCATGTGTCCCCTAGATGCATGATTAAAATAGATTTACAGAAGGCATATGATTCTGTTGAATGGATCTTCTTACAACAGGTAATGGAAGCCTTAGATTTTCCAGGCAGGTTTATGAAGTGGATAATGGAATGTGTCCAAACGGTTAGCTATACAGTCATGGTGAATGGGGAAACTACAGAACCCTTCCAAGCAGCTAAAGGCTTGAGGCAGGGTGATCCAATTTCCCCCTTTCTTTTTGCTATAGTGATGGAATATCTTAGTAGAGCTCTTGTTGAACTAAAGAAGGATTCAGGTTTCCTATTCCATCCTGGGTGTAAAAGACTAGGCATTACCCATCTTAGCTTTGCAGATGACCTTTTGCTGTTTGTAAAATGAGAGCATCAGTCTGTAGCAACCATGTTTAAGTACTTCTCTCATTTCACTGAAGCCTCTGGGATGAAAGCTAACCTAAGCAAAAGTTCTGCCTACTTTGGGGGTGTTCCTACTGATATACAACATCAAATTGTAGATCATCTTGGCTATGTATATGGGGAGTTACCTTTCAAATATCTGGGAGTTCCTCTATCTACCAAGAAAATGTCTTTGTTGCAATGGCAACCATTGGTGGATAAGGTTACTGCCCGGATCACATCCTGGACTGCCAGAAAACTGTCCTATGTAGGTAGAGTACAATTGGTGCAATCAGTCATATTTGGCATACAGGCCTACTGGGCTCAACTCTTCCTTATTCCTTCAAAAATCTTAAAGATGCTAGAAGCAGTATGTAGATCCTTTGTATGGACAGGTTCAGCTAGTATATCAAAGAAAGCATATATAGCTTGGGATAAGGTATGTTTGCCTAAATCAGCTGGAGGCTTAAATGTTATGAATCTGCTAATATGGAACAAAGCTGCAATTACCAAACTTGGATGGGATCTGGCCCACAAGAAGGATGTGTTATGGGTTAAATGGATTCATTCTGTCTACATAAAGCAGCAGCAACTACATTCCATAGTCATTCCTAACCAAGCCAGTTGGATGGTCAGGAAGATTATTGAAGCTACTGTTACATTGCAGCAATCCCAGTTGATGAACCAATCAGTGTGCTCTATAAAGATGTTGTATCTACAACAGATTGGACAACTGCCTAGAGTTTTGTGGAAGAATCTAACCATCCAAAACTATGCCAGACCCAAGGCAGTCTTCAACCTTTGGCTGATATTACAAGATAGGTTACCTACTAAGGACAGATTGGTATAGTGGAATCTAACTGTGGACAGCACCTGTGCATTATGCCAACAAGGAATGGAGACCAGAGATCACCTCTTCTTCTTGTATCCCTTTGCCATCCTACTGAGACATCAAGCATTGGTATGGATTGGAGTAGCTCAGGCTAATTGTCAAAACCGGGAGCAGTACATTCAGTGGATCATAGCCAAAGCTAAAGAAAAAACGAGTCGAGCTCACATTGTCAAAATGATCATTGCTGAAATGCTCTATAACATCTGGTTAGAGAGAAATTCAAGGTTGTTTAAGAATGTCTCTTGTTCTAGTGGACAATTACTTAGAAATATTGCATATACATGTCATGTTAGGAGTCCCCCTAAAGTTAGCCTACAGCTTCAGCATTCTCTACTGTAATTAGAAATATAGGTTCAGTAAATGTAGTTGTTAGCTAAGTCTATTAGGTGATAGTCAGCTGTGTGTAGCTGAACTATGGTTTTGTAAAGGAATACCTTTTGGTGATTAATACAAAAAAAAAATTTAATTACCAAAAAACAACTCAATATAATCATACTTAGTAGGGTCTGGAAAGGGTATTGTGTACGCAGATGTTACCTCTACCATGGGATAGAAAGGTTGTTTCCAAATAGACCTGACGTCGTTTCCTCCAAGAACTTTCCATCTTGCTTTTGGGGAGACTCAAACTCACAATCTTTCGATTGGAAATGGACATTAATTTTTTGTATAATGGACAAATAAACTTGGTCGGAAGGAGTATAAAACTCCATTCTTTGCTAAAGGATTCATATGATTACACAATTACTAGGGAACTATGAACATTATCTATTACTAATAATTATCCTAATTTGTTAAGAGTGATATTAATCCAAAATTTTGGATACTTTATTAAACAACCTCATTTTTTATTTTTTTTGCAAATAAATACACGCAACTCATAGCAGCTGGAGATGATATCAAAGAAGGACAGGTGGGCTTGCAATGACTATGCTCCAGTAGTGGTAAAGCACTATCTAATTAATTAGGAACAGATTGAATTAATTATTCTTCAATTAAATTATTACCACTTCCCTCCCTTATTTTGCAACCTTTTTGCATTTCCACAACTTTCCAACTAGAAATAATTTTGCAAGTCGAACTCATTTATTGGTGGAAAGTTTTTTGTTATTTAAGAACATAAAATTCTGTTTGGTTAATTTTAAATGTTTTTTCTTGTTATAAAGTTTTAATTAAATTCTTTCACCTATTTTATTTTTTCCACTATGAAATTCTTTTGTTGAATAAGAACTTTTACAAATAGTTATTGGGAATAACCGGTATTTGAAATCCGTTTTATTATCTGAATTCGTGTCGAATTGGTCCATTAGGATTTAGGAAGGTAAAATGCTCTCAACCAAATCAGAAAAGCTCTGCAATTCTAACGCTTGAATTAGAGAAACAGGTCGAGAGGAATCCCAATTATCCACCACATTCATGGATAATATTTATATTACTTTTCATATTACATTAAAATATGCATTTAAATATAATTATACTCCAAACATTGAAATAAGTAGAATTCTTTTCGCGGCTTTTAGTTCCTGAACTATTTGTAATTTTTTAATCGTTGTGATATATGATTAGGCATATTGGTAAAATATAGTATGTACTTTTGGTCCATCTACATATAATTTTTTTATAATTTGATAATTATTAACTTAAATCATTTAATTACTCATGCATTGTGTTGATTCAACACTGTTGAATAGGGGTGTAAAAATCAAACCGTAAAATTGCATCAAATCAAAAAGTCAAACTAAACTAGATTTGGTTTCGTATTGAATAAAAAAATCCGAATCAAACCGACATATAAATATTTTTGTATATACTTTTAAGACTTTTAATAAAATTATCTTTAAAAATATCTAGAAATATTTGTGATTCTCTTAAGGATGTAATATTTAGTTAAATATGAAGTGTTCTATGTTTATTAACTTTAAATAATGGGTTGTATAATCATTTTTTTATCAAGTATTAGTAAAATGTATCAATCTCTTTGTTCTTCCATATCTATATGTCAAGATATATTAAATTCTTATATCTTTTTCGATTTTGAAATGATATTCAATAACATAAAATTAAATATATAGAACATGTCATTATATTGGTTCATATTTATTTTTGTGTTTAATTATTAAATTCGGTTAATCTTGAAAGTATACATCAACATAAAATTATTGTGAGATGACTAAAAATTAACTATTATGTGTTACTAAGAGAATTATTCCATAAACATATATTTGTCATTTTTTAATTTTTATTAAACATATATTTGATTATAAAAAAGTTAACAAAGTAAGATTGAAATTACATTCGTATAACAAAAGAACTCGGAAAACTCAACTAAATCAAATAAATCCAAATCGATATTGTTAGTTTGGTTTGGCTTGAATAAAATTCTAACCAACCCGGTTCATGTATATATCTAGTGTTAACTTGTACCACTAACCTCATATTATGAGGGGAATACAACTCTCAAAAACTCTAAATATACTGATAATAGTTTAATTTTATTATGATAAATATCATAATATGTTGGATGTCTACTCATTTTTCATAATCTTCATCTCAAATGCTTAATGACATATTTTGTATGTGCAATGACATATTCCATGACATGTTTTCTTCACTTTTTATGCCTATATAAAGGCCTTGTAATAGATAGGAAATGATACACAATTGAAGAAGAAAATTTCTTCCTTCTCTCTATCTATATTTCTTGTTCATGTTTCATTAAGTTGCTTATATTTCTTGTTCATGTTTTACTAAATTGCTTTCATTTTATAACACGTTATCAGCACGTGTCTCTAACCATCACGGTAAGTTATCCTCTTTTAAAGTTCTCGACTCTGATTTAAAATTATCAGGTACAACAAGTTTCTCTCTTTTGTAAGAATAATGATATGTTTTGTTGGATACTTAGTTTTTCTCAATTATGTTTAAAAACAAAAATAGAAAGAGAAAGATACTCATACATCACCATGATCTCTTTATTTATGAATAAAGATGTAATGATTTTAATGAACTACTTCTTAATTGATTTGCATTATTAGAATATAAATAGAAGCAATCAACAATAGACTTAGATAACAATAATATTTTCTTGACATTAGTACATATCCAAAATATGAATATAGATAGTGTTTGCATCATTAAAATATTACATACTACTTTGACTAATCCAAGAAGCTTTTATTGATTATTCATCTTCTTCTGTGTAGAAATAAAACATGTTTGTAATAATGATGTTACTTGAAATTGTTTTTGTTTTCAAGTCTATTTTCTTATTGAATTCAAGTATATCTAGTTACATGCTTAAGTACTTGGGTACACCTAACATAATGTGTGATTATACATTATTGTGCAGTATAACATGATATACTACACTAGCTACATTTAACTATTTATTTTGACAAGCCTACACACAAAATATTAGTACACATGGAGATATTATGTAGGTATAGATTTTACGATATTAAAATTTTTATATTCTTTAGGTGCACATATAATTCCTTTATATGGTCAATCTAGAAAAGTAACAATACTAGTTATGTAGCATGTCAAATCACTTAGCCAAATTATTACTAAAATTGCTTGATAAAGATATTAGTGCAATAAGTGTATTCATATTAGCCGGCGTACACTTTAAATCATGCTAATTAACTTGAATAATTTAATGATGCATGCACTAATTAGACATACAAGATTAAGTATGGATATCTCACAAAACAAACTTCGATCAAAATTCAATTGTAAAAATATTTGTTTAATTGATTCATGTACCACACATACAATGTTCAAAGAGAAGAAATATTTCTCTCACTTAAGTATGTGTAAGGCAGATGTTACTACAATTTCTGGTAGTAGTAAATTAATTGAAGGCTCTGGAAGATCTACTATAACTCTGCCTAAAGGAACAATATTTATCATAGAGAATGCAATGTTCTCCTCCAAGTCTAAGAGGAACTTGTTGAGTTTTAAAGATATCAGTCAAAATGGATATCATATTGAGACAATTGATAAGAATAATCTTGAATATCTCATCATTACAAAGAATGTCTCTGGCCAAAATAGGGTTATTGAGAAGTTTCCATCTTTATCTTGTGGCCTGTATTGGACAAGAATTAGTGCAATTGAGGCACATTCTACCGTAAACCAAAAGGTTACTGATTCCAATACTTTCGTACTTTTGGCATGATCGATTGGGACATCCTGGATCAATTATGATGAGACGGATAATAGAAAACTCAAATGGGCATCCATTAAAGAATTTAAAGATTCTTTTAAATAATGAATTTTCGTGCACTTCTTGTTATCAAGGCAAGTTAATTATTAGACCATCACCAACAAAGGTTGGAATTGAGTCACCTGCGTTTTTTGAACGTATACAAGGGGACATTTTTGGTCTTAATAGACGCATCTTCTAGATGGTCTCATGTGTGCCTATTGTCATCTCACAACCTTGCGTTTGTAAAATTAATGGCACAAATAATTCGATTACGGGCATAATTTCCTGATAATTCAATTAAGTCTATTAGACTAGATAATGCTGCTGAGTTTTCATCCCAAGAATTTAATGATTATTACTTATCAATTGGGATAAAAGTGGAACATCCTGTAGCTCATGTTCACACTCAAAATGGTCTTGAAGAGTCTTTAATTAAACATCTGTAGTTGATAGCAAGACCGTACTCATGAAAACGAGGCTGCCCACTTCGGTTTGGGGTCACGCCATTTTGCATGCAGCAATGCTAGTTCGTCTCAGACCGATAAATTATCACAAATATTCCATGTTGCAATTAGTTTTGGGTCATGAACCTATTATATCTCATTTAAGAATTATTGGATGCGCAGTATATGTGCCTGTAGCACCGCCATATCGCACCAATATGGGTCCGCAAAGAAGGTTTGAAATATATGTTGGGTTTGAATCGCCCTCCATTATTCGCTACCTCGAAACATTGACAGGGGATTTGTTCACTGCACGATTTGTAGACTGTCGATTCGATGAGACACTTTTCCCAAAATAGGGGGAGAAGCTGGTGAAACCAAACGGGAAATTTTATGGAAAAATCCATCATTATCTCATCTTGATCCACGTGCGTCTATTTGTAAAAAAGAGGTGCAAAATATTATTCATTTGCAAAAAATAGCAAATCAAATGTCAGACGCATTTACGGATTTGAAAAGGATAACAAAATTACATTATCCCCGCAGAAAATATGATTGCAGTATGTGATAAGTCTGAAAGAAGACAAAATTATTATCATGAAGGTATCAATGGATGTGGACGTGGCAATAGACGAAATTATAATCGTCATCATTGTGATAATGAGAATAATAAGGATACTCAAAATAATCCTTCACTCTGTGAAAGTAATATCTGTCATCGATTTGACATGCGATTTTATATAGCACATATAGATGATTATGGTCCATTCATGGTGTGAATGTGACAACATCTGATTTATGAATACATATTCATTATTGGAAGAATATGAACATGCTGTTGGTATTGAATATACCACACTCACCTCTAGAAGGAGGGTTGAGATGATATAAGAAAATAATGTCATTATTATGGCATGAATGGTTATTGGTCACGTACTTATTGTACGCCAAAATATTTTAACAATGTGATTATTAAAGGACAATAATAATGCAAGAAACATATCTTGCATATAATTTTGACATGACCATAATGGTACAAATTTCTCTTTAAAAGAAATATTCACTATATGGATATTGATTAATATGTGATAGTACCAAATTAATTGAGAACTCTTTAAGGGCCAATTATATTATTTTGGAGAAACACAATTGATTACCAATAATGTTTTGTATTGTAGTAAGTCTTAAAGAAATTTATTCAGTTTCCAAAGTATACGCGAAAGCGATTAATTATATTGAGAATATAAATAAAGGAAAGATTTGATATCTTCTATTACTACAACTTCTAGCGGGATAATATGTATGTGAAAAGCTACCCGCTTTATTCTCCAATTTGTACTATACAAATAAAATAATGCCACAATAAAGTGGATGTTTATTGATATAAAAATCATATCATAATAAACTTAGAGTTTATCGATAATTGCACTTGTCATGATGTAAACCTGAATTTTATCAATATTGATAATTTATTCAGTTGGCATTCGGGTTAGCCATATCAATTTAAGTATGATGTGCAACAATAATAGAGAATTCACATGGGTAAATATTAAAGAACTAGAAATTTTTTTACGAATTCTCTTGTATTACTTGTTCTCATTAATTAATTGACCAACTAAAGTTGGGATTGAATCCCATAAATTCTGGAAATATCAAAGGTGAATATGGGCCCATTCACCTGCCATGTATACCACATAAGATGCATCTGTGATATGGTTACATGTGCGATTATTATTAACCTGCAACCTGGCCGGTGCTTGCGAGGTAACTTGCTCAGTAATCTAATTTCGAGCATATTTTCCAGATTTTCTATTCAAGATAGTTCATCTTGATAAGTTGGTTTACATCATAGTTGGTTTAGCAAAATAATTTATTTAGTGCCTCCACTTAATAGCTAAACTATTGCTTATGAGAACAAAGTTATCTATATCAATTTGATATACGTTATATACGAGAGTATATTATATTCTCCCCTCACAAGTGGTTAGGGTCAGGAACCAAATAATTTCATCCTATTATTATTGATGTGCAGTGTATATTAAAATGATAATGCACAAAGATGGGTTCCGAGAGTTGAGGAAACAAGTTTGTTTTTCTAACACAAGGGGGAGACATGATAAACACTTGAGAAAAAGTTACATGGAACAGATTATCATTTGTATATATAGATCCTCGAATATCATAATATGAACTTGAAGTTCATAAAAAGATAATTCAATTGTAACATATTGCAAAGCATGCCATACGCATTTGCTTACCCAAAGAAAGTAACTATATTCTCATTGCAAATGCTCATATTAAGTCCTAAAGTCTTTGGTACGCTTAAAGCGTATAGACAAATCGGTTTCAAATAAACTTCTTGATAAATAAGATGAGCAAATGATCAAAGTGATCATAATAAAGGAGGTAAGTGATCTAGAAGGTCACATGACATAACACTTCACAAAATTTCATGAGAGATTCAGGTACCTGAATATATGAATGAAGAGATCTATATGTTATGTCTTTATGAAAATTTATTGGAACCGATATAAAATGTTCGTCGACGACATCTATGATAGCGCTAAATATCGATGAGGATCTTAAGTTTGTCGAATACAAACAAAAATATTGGCCAAAAGGAAGAGATACAATTCAAGTAGAATTGATTCCATATGAAAGACATGTAGTTTTGGACATGTAGTTCAAATACTTGAAAGTATAAAGTCAATGGTATGTGTAATCAGTTTTCGATATCTTATATGTCTATCATGACATGAAAACTTGATATGCATCTAAAGTCTATAATATGGCTTATATGACTTAACTTATATGACAATCCATAAAGGATGTAAGTTGCTTGAAGCATCTACAATTCTTGATCTTGAGGTACCACTTCCTCAGTGCAATTTATGCACAAATGTATCTTGCTATAACTATAAGTATAATAATGTGATAGCGATGATACATTTATGGAGATATTGAAGAGCCATTCCACGATATTTCTGAAGACATTATATATCTATCACAAGTTATAATTTCAAGGTGCAAATATTCATTATAGTTAATATGGCTGATTTATTTATCTAATCTCTACCAACGATCTCTTGAAGATGGTGCACAAGATTGGAATGTGAAGGCTCAAGGATGTGAATTGATACTCTTTTCAGGGGGAGTTAATGCGCGTTGCACTTTTTTTTCCTTACAAGGTTTTGTCCCACTGGATATTCCTTGCAAGGTTTTTAACGAGGCAACAAAAATGCATTTTGTTAGATATGTGTACTTTTTTTCCTTTTCTAGAATTTTTTCCCATTGGGTTTTATTTTAGTTAAGGTTTTAATGAGGCACATTATCTATGGACATCCAAAGGAGGAGTATTATGATAAATATCATAATATGTTGGATGTCTACTCATTTTCCATAATCTTCATCTCAAATGCTTAATGACATATTCAATAACATATTTTGTATGTACAATGATATATTCCATGACATGTTTTCTTTACTTTTATGCCTATATAAAGGCCTTGTAATAGATAGGAAATGATACACAATTGAAGAAGAAAATTTCTTCCTTCTCTCTATCTATATTTCTTGTTCATATTTCATTAAGTTGCTTATATTTTTTGTTCATATTTTACTAAATTGCTTTCATTTTATAATAAATTTATGATAATTTAGGGATCAAAAGAGTAATTATCCGAATTAAATATTTTGATCCTCCGGTCCAAAATGCCTTGTTGTTTGGGACAAATGGTGGACAAAAGAACAAAGTTGTCAAAAGCCATGAGAGAAACGACCAAAATTGGAGAGCGCAATATTCGAAGTTAAAGACAGCATTAAACTCAGTGGCAATTAAAACACTCCATTAATCTTCTCTCATTATTTATATCATCAATTCACTGTGTCAAATTCTTCATCTTCTTTGCCGCCTTTGCCCCTTCCCTTCGATCATTCCGTTCTTTCTTTTTCTGTCTATTCCACTTTCCAATTTTAACTCTGCTTTCCTAAATCAGCCAATTTCACTTTTTCCCATTCTTGATTTTTAGATCACAATCCAAAAGTATCTGGGGTTCTAATATAGTAGCAAAATTTCATCTGGGGTTTTCTCCAATTTCAAATTCAAAGGTTGAATTACACAGTTCTAGAAACTGGGTTTCTAATCTTGCTTTCAAAAGGTTGAATCTTTAGATGATTCTAGAATCTTGAGAGTCAAAAAGTTAAATCTTTTTTGGGAGGAAGAAAAGGTGTGAAGATGAGGAATAAAGGGGAAAAGAATGACCTGGAGAGTAGGTTGCCGGTTTCAGTAACAAGAGATTCAACAGTTAGTCTTTTAAAGGTACTAACAACTTTGATTGTATTTGTAGTTGGAGTAGTTATTGGATTGACCTCAAGTTCACATATTGATAGGTACTTTACTTTTCAAGCTGAACAAATTATTGCAAATAATGCATTGGCTGATACAGTGAGTAGAGCTAATAATAATAACAATAATGGAAATTGTAGTGTTTGTGAGAAAGAGGATTGTTTAAGTATGGAAAGTTTTGTTAGGCCAAAGATTTTGATTCATGGAATGTCTGATGATGAATTGTTTTGGAGGGCTTCATTAGAGCCTTATAAGGAAGAGTTTCCATTTAAGAGAGTGCCTAAAGTGGCGTTTATGTTCTTGACTAAAGGGCAATTACCGTTAATACCATTGTGGGAGAGGTTCTTTGAAGGGCAGGATTTGAATAAGTACTCTATATATGTGCATGCCTTGCCAGGATATGTGCTAAGTATTTCAAATACCTCAGTTTTCTACAAGCGGCAAATCCCAAGTCAGGTATATATGATTCTTGCTGACATGTATTCAAGATTGTCTGATTGATGCTGTTTTCATGCTTATTGTGTGCTAGTCTAGAAAATGCTTTCTTTTGTGCGTATGTAGTTTTGTTCTGTTTTCACATGGAATGTGTGAATGTATTATATTGAGAGATGACTCTTATTTGGCACAAAAAATGCAGCTCTGTCTTTCCGAAGTTGTTTAATAGTACAAAGTTCATATTAGGTGGGAAGTAAAAAAAGAGGACGTTGGATTGTCTATGGATGATTTGTAAGATTGCTGAACACTTCGGTAAGCAGTTTAAGTTGATGTTTTAAGCTAGAGCTTGGTCAGTTTTTTTTATGCGAATCTTGAATTTTTCTGTTGTCTGTCAGAAGTTTGAGGAAATATTTTGGTTGTGACAATTTGCGTAAAAGAAAAATATGATGAATCGTCTTCATACTTCTGAGACAAATTATTGAGAAGATGCTTTAAAACATTACTGATGGGTGCTGTCTACTACCAAAGTTCGCTAAGATTTTGTATAAACTACTATTGTGTGAACTATTAAGCTGTGTGAAGTGTGATTTAGTTTTCTCCAAAATGACACGAGATAGAAATTATATGAGTTGATTGTTGGTTCATTGCATAATCTTCAGGCTGTAGAGTTTTCAATGGTGATAGTTGAAAAAAGCAAAGATATAACCAGTTCTCATAGTGCCTTTTCATTCATTAAGATATAACGGAGACATGTCTATGTCTATCCGTAGATTTGATTTATCAGAAAACATGTCTTTCTAGCCTTAGTGGTAGTTCGGGTAACGATTGTGCAGTGTGATGTGAGTCAAAGGGATGCCTCATTATTTGAATTTCCATTTTGTGAGTATAACAGTGATGCAGCAGATACGCTATGCTTCTTATCCAAAATAAGAAAAAAAATTATGCTATGTTTAGGAATCATAGCTATTCAGAGTTGCATTCAGAGACTTATGATTCCTCGAACTCGCTGAACACTTTCTATATCTATCCGTCTTCATAGAATTTCTGCTATCTGTCTTTAGTTAGACAAGCACAGGCCTCTCTTAGCTCACGGTGACCTGCTTCGGGAGACCTTTTCGAACCGCAGCATGGGGAATATCCTCTCTCTGGCTAGGCTCTATTGGTCTGAGAATGCCCATTCTTTACCCGAGATCATGGAAACTAACGGGGAATGAATCAGACGGGATATTGAAGATGGGAAACAATTATAAGTAGAAAAGTTATGGGCTTGGGATTCCTACATTATGGGGTATTCTAAGTGCCAGAGTCTTGCTGCCAGGATCCATTGAGATTCAACCCAAAGCTATAGCCGATATGGGCTCGGAAGAGTCTTCTCTTTTTTCCTTTTAAATTTTTGGTGCATATATCCCGAAAATAAATTCTACCAAAAAATACACTCACTCAGACAGGCATATTTGTATATACATATCTTATACAAGTAAAACAGATCTCATATATGTGACTGCATGTAAAAAAAGTATGTATAAAACCAGCTTTGAAGAGGAGGAGATGTGACTTTATTTTTGGAACATGAAGGTTGCAATCTGGTACATAATTCAAGTGGGAGCTAAAAGGTGAACCTTCATTAGTTGCCGACTAAAACTAGCTCTAGCCTTTTCCTTTCACTTAAATCCTTGTGCTCACGTGGATTTCTGTTAGAGTCAGCTAGTGTAGAAATTTTAGAGAGGCAGTTACTCAGGTATATAAGTACAAGCCTGCAATTTTTTTTAACAACTTAGTGAATAATTCATTAAGACAAAGAGTTACCGTTTTCCTTCAACATGATCTTCTTAAGCAATTTTTTTTTTGTTCTTTGTTCTTCTACTGCGACTCAGTCATATGCTTTTGCTTGTATCTACTTATTGAAAATTTTCACGTAAACTGGATTGAATTATTTGAAAAGCTTCTAGTTTATTATGAGAATTTTGAAGCAACACGAATAGAAAACTAATCTGAATCCAGTTTGACCAGAGCACAATTAACGGCTTCAAGTAAATTATTCTAGCTAATATCTAATTTATATAGATTATGGTGAATTGAAGTTTCCAGTTTATTGGTTAAATTACTTGTCCATGGGCAGTGCACATCAAATGCAAATTAGTACAAATAAATAGAAATAAGAGAAATAAATGAAATCTTCTGGATTAGCTAATCAAACTTGAATTTAGAGGAAGAAGACAGACCATGAGTTTATGCGACTACCATAACTTTGAGTTTAAACCATTTATGATATACTAACAGACCTATCGGTTGAGCTTACTAGTTAAATGAATTTGAGTCATGTTACTGGAACCCTCTAAGAGAATACCGAGATACTTGGTGTACTAATTAGATTGGGCGAGGTATATGATATTGGTGAAAATAGGAAGAGACATGGATCTTTCTTTCTTGCTTCTTCGTGAGCTTAAAGGTTCATAAGACCTACACGATTTGTTCACGATGTCCTCATAAGTCTTAATGTTGTCACAATCCAAGCGCACCCTGCTCTTTGTATAACCTCCTGTACAAACATTCTTCCTCTTTGGGAACTTGTACCTTGTGAAGTGGGCAAGGAACAACTATTATCTGATACATTGACCTACACATAGTCTATTAATAAGAAATGGGGTGTGTTTTTAAATAATTATCAAGGACTTTGCCATAACTCTGTTTCAGTCTCCATTTGGGTTATCAATGTAGAATTCATTCCTGTCAATATACTACATGGTTTTGGCTGGAGCGAGAAATCCTGCAGGATGTAGATTCAAAGTTGATGGACACTGCAATTGTTCTCTGAATGAACTAAGTGGACTGAAATCCTGTGTTTGTGTGATGTGCAAATATAACAAGTGTAGATCATAATTATCTAGGATGCTAATACATAAGTTCTCTAATGTTTACATCTTTGGAATTTTGATGTAACAGTGTGACAGTCTGATGAACTATTTATATTTTTTTATTTTTCAGCATGTTGAATGGGGATCAGTAACACTGGTTGATGCTGAAAGGCGGCTTTTAGCCAATGCCCTGCTCGACTTCTCAAATGAGCGGTTTGTCCTCCTTTCTGAGAGCTGTATTCCAGTTTACAATTTCCCAACTGTCTACAAGTATCTTATTGGATCTATTCATAGTTTTGTTGAATCATATGATGATCCTTCTCGCTATGGGCGCGGGCGCTATAACCGCCTTATGAAACCTGACATTAAACTTTCTGATTGGCGAAAAGGGTCGCAATGGTTTGAGATGAACCGAACTTTAGCCGTTAGGGTAGTTTCTGATACCAAATACTGCGATATCTTCAGAAGGCTTTGTACGCCTGCTTGTTACCCCGATGAGCACTATATTCCTACTTTTATTCGATTGTTCTATGGACCTTTAAATGCAAACCGGACAGTGACGTATGTTGACTGGTCCTTAGGGGGTCCGCACCCTGCAACATTCAGCGCGGTTAATATTACTGAAGGTTTCTTAAAGTCAATAAGGAACAATGGAACAGCATGTTCATACAACTCAGAGAAGACACATGTCTGTCACCTCTTTGCCAGAAAGTTTGAACCAAGTGCTCTAGAACCTTTACTAAACCTCAGTTCCAACGTGTTGGAATTTTGAAGACAAATTTTGGGAGATACGGGTATCTCTTTTCACCCTTTCTTGTGATTGATTTTGATGTTAGATCTTTTGCTCACCAGTTCAAGTCTGCATTATGAGTTATTTGACTCTTGTAGTACATGATACAGAATTTCTTGGAGAGGATTTAGATCCTTAAAAATGAGGAGAAACATTAGTTTTCCATTGCAGACGGTGAAATTTGCCACTATTTTTCTTGTAGTAGGGGGAATTACCGTGATTACGATATTCAAGATGTTTTTGTAGCTTTTTTCGCAGTAAAAGTTGGTGCCAGATATCATATTATTTCCCGTGTAAACACCC
This sequence comes from Nicotiana benthamiana, assembly GCA_034376525.1. Classification (NCBI taxonomy): domain Eukaryota; kingdom Viridiplantae; phylum Streptophyta; class Magnoliopsida; order Solanales; family Solanaceae; genus Nicotiana; species Nicotiana benthamiana. The sequence goes on from CM067323.1 coordinate 47,567,520, forward strand.
CCACACCCTCCCCCCCCCCCCCCAAAAAAAAAAAAGAAACTTTCTAATGTAATTATCTCAGAGGGAACAATGCTGTTTTTAAGGAATTAACTAAGTCGTAATTATGCTCCCATTTGGAACATCATTTTTCCTCCTACATTTCTAGCCCACATTTCATCAAAGAAAGGGGCAGTTTTTAAAGAAGAAGCATACGACCTTAAGGTGAAATTGAAACATCACTAGTGAACTGCTATATCAAGATAATATAAAATATTAATGTTAAGAGCAGGTCTCAGTTAAACACAATCAGTAGTACACCTCCCACTGAATAGTGAATGGTGATGGCTACAGCCAGAGACACGGTGCTAAACACTAGGTTAATACACCAATACTTTCGTTAGACTATACCAGCAAGTGCTTTGACAGACACCCACCCAAAAGATGAAACGCAATATCGTTTGAAAGATCGGGTTAAAGGATAAGGCTGACTTTCACTACAACACTGTTACATTAATCTGAGAGTATTAGACATGTGAGGAAGAGCTAAAAATATAAGGCCGACTTTCGCCAGAATGTTGGACGGGACATTGGTGGCAGCAGCTCCCATGCACGGTTGTAATAGCAATCGGCTCCATCTACTAAATAACCAAATCTGCAAGCACCTAGTCCCGTGTGAGTAAAAATGAATTTCTTTCTCCAATGATGCAATAATAAAGAAGTATTGTACCATTGTGAATGTGTTTCAAACGAGATACCTCAAATCCCAGCTCAGAAAGTCCTTCCTCTGGAAATAAAGAAGCCGCATGTCAGTTCAAGACTACTTCACATATGCTGAGATATATACTAACACGAAATATCAAGGTGAGACAGTTGCAGTCTTGCAGATAGCAGATGAATCTGGATCTGTCTACTAATTAAGGCTTGCAAATAGGCAAGGAAGCCATGATTTTTGTGGTTATTCTTTCTCTTTTTCTTTTTTGTGTTACTTTATCGGATAATGGTTGAAAATAGAAAAAGATACCTTCATAGAAACTACAAGTTCCCTACAGCACTAAAAGAAATCAGAATGTGAATACATGGAAAAAGAGAAATCTGTAAATATTGGATGAATGGGAGAATGAGGAGCGACAGAAACATATATAGGAGGAGCAATATCGTGCACACCAATGTCAGTGCCCGCTTTTGGCGAAGCAGGACAGAGAACAGTGCACTTATCGTTCCCATTCTTTGGATGCTCTGCAGCTAAAATCTTACCAGTTGCTGATAATGAAATCAAAAGAAGTTTTCGGTCAGTGACGAAAAAACAAAATATCAGTCATATTTCACTTGGACAATTTCTGCAAATACAAGGGATCTAAACGAATCACAAATACAAGTGTCAGCCCCGATGCACATGTTTTATTAATATGAAAGGGGAAAATTCCAGAATATAAGATGTAGAATAAATAGGAACATTTTCTCAGCAATATTACAATTTAATTCATTTCACCAAGGACAGGTATTCACTTATGAGCAACTCAAATCACCCTAAACCCATCAATTTCTCTACAAAATTTGCCAATGATTTCTATTGATGCATGCTAACCCATGATCATAGCCACATCAACTGTGACAGCATGTGACATCAAGAGATGTTTCCTATTCCTGCAGTAGTAATCAGATAACTGTAACAAAAGCAGGCCCGCCAGAGAAACTATGCTTCACAAATCACATTCTCCCTTGGTCTGCCACTTGGGGGTATTGCTCGACGTTGTCCCCTCGGGATGCCTCTTCTGTTACTTGAGGACTTATATTTTGCCTAGGTACTTGTGTAAAGGCTGATGCTGGACCTTGCATTTCGAGGGGACCTCTAAATGATTGGGAAGCATGTGAGATTTCATTTAGTGGAGTATGAGCAGACTCTCTTTGTATGTCCATGGGATAAGTTGATGCCCTTTGTGGAGTCTGTGTGAAACCTGATGGCTGACCTTGCATTTGATGGTTTCCTCCCTGTCCTGCCATATAAGTGGACGGAGATGACCATTGTGGAACATGTGTACCTGATGGCTGACCTTGCATGTGAGAAGCTCCTTGTTGTGGCATGAATGAAGGTGGTGGATGACCTTGCCTTTGCAGTGATCCTTGTCCAGCCATGAAAGAGTGTGGTGGAGCTCCTTGTTGTGGCACAAAAGAAGGTGATGAGAACTGCTGCACGTTTCTTGCAAAAGCTGATGGCTGACCTTGCATCTGCTGTGATCTTTGTTCATCCATGAAGGACGGAGGTGAAGCTCCTTTTTGACCTTGCATCTGCTGTGATCTTTGTCCACTCATGAAAGAGTGTGGTGAAGCTCCTTGTTGAGTGAAAAAAGGTGATGATGCCTGATGCGAATTTTGTGCAAAAGGTGAAGGCTGACCTTGCATTTGATGTGATCCTTGTCTAGCAACAAAAGAGGGTGGTGACGTTTGTTGCCACCTTGGATTAGGCACTGACTGCTGGCCTTGCATTTGTGATGATCCTTGTCCTCCTATGAAAGAAGGTGGTGAAGCTTGTTGCCAGCCAGGATTAGGCACTGACTGCTGGCCTTGCATTTGTGAAGATCCTTGTCCTCCCATGAAAGAAGGTGATGAAGATTGTTGCGACATGGAGCTAGGAGCATATGCTGCACTTTGCATTTGTGGTAACCCTTGTCCTCCCATGAAAGAAGGAGATGAAGATCGTTGAGACATGGAGCTAGGAGCATATGCTGCACTTTGCATTTGTGGTGATCCTTGTCCTTCCATGAAAGAGGGAGGTGAATTTTGCTGCCACAATGCGTTACGAGCTGAAGGCTGACTTTGCACTTGTGATGATCCTTGTACCCCGAAAAAAGAAGGTGGTGATGTCTGCTGGGCTGCATAAAGACATAAAAAAATTGACAAGTCGCAAATGATCACCACAGCAGCTTTTGGATATAGATAACGATACTAGTGCTGTACAATGATGTGGGTTAAATTTTTCTCTATGTTCCAGCTTGGCAGAAGAGGTTATTTTATCTTTTAAGAAAGATGAAATTTGCCAAAAGTTGCACAAAAAATTTAAAAAATATAGTAAAGAATTATGTAAAATCAGCAATTACTAAAAAAAGAAGATAAAGTTAGGGAATATGCAAAATATGGAAATGTGCAGAAAAGTGGGAATAGAGTACCTGGAACCTGAGAAGTTCCTGCTGATTGTCTAGGTATTTGTGAAAGCCATGGAACTTGTCCTCGAGGTGGCCCTGATGGTCTAGAAGATGGGAAGTAGGTAGGTTTTGTAGCAAGAACTCTTTCAATCTCCTCACGGCGACCTTGGTTACCAAAAGCTTCTAACAGGAACTCCCTGAGGGCACTGGTGAGACCAACACCATAGTTTATCATCTGACTTACTAAATTGGAACTCGCATCATAATTACCTTCCCCACAGAGTGCCCTAATCACAATATCATAAGTTGTGACATCAGGTTTTGGTTCTCTCTCACCCATCTTCGTCAGAATAGGCACGCACTCTGCGACCTTGCCTTTCTCAATCAAGAAATTAAACCATTTCTCAGCATAGATTGGAATGACTCTCAGCCCTGCCTCCACCATCTTCGTGTATTTCTCCAGAGTGGCTTTAACATTCTCCATCTTCACATATGCCTCAATCATTGTCCTATAAGTTGTGACATCTGGGCTCAATGACTTGTTACACAATTCCATATAATATTTTTCTGCTTCCTCCATCATTTCAAGCTCACAAAGTCTCGTTATCATATTATTGTAACCCGCAACGTCCATTGCAAAAGGTCTGGTCTTGAGGCCCTTCCCCACCTTCTTGAAGGTCTCCAAGGCCTCTGAAACCTTCCCTAACCTAAAACACTCATTCACCATTAAATTAAAAGTGTCTGAATTCACAGCCTGGAACGTTGGTGGTGTGTGATCATCCAACATGGCATCAAACAACGCCCACGCCTCCGTTTCCCTCCCATGCCTCAACAACACCTCCAATAGCACATTACAAGTCGCAGGAACCATCCTATACTTTTTATCAAGAAGGGATCGATATGATTCCATCGCCTCTTTTACCTTCCCCTGCTTGAAAAACCAGTCCATAAAAGTAGCATTCACCACCCCATCATAAACAGTACACCTCTCTTTCAACTCGTCAAACAGCTCATTAGCTTTCTCTAAATTATCCAAATTCAGGAACCCTAATATTAAATTGTTATAAACTAGAGAATCTGCACCGTGTCCTTTATTAAGCATCTCCCTAAGCAAATCTACAGCTTCAGCTATACGGTCCGACTCGATTAATCCTTTAGTAAGATGGCGATATGTCACAGCAGATGGACTAAAAGGTGCATTTTCAAGAATATGACTGTATACTTTTAAGCCTTCGTCAACTTCACCAGCTTCACAATGTGACACAATGAGATGATTGTACGAAACAACGTTAGGAATAATATTATACTGATTGAAAAAGTACTGAAACAAAGCCTTAGCATCACTGTATCGGCCGGCGCGATACATAGCACCGATGATAGCATTACACGTGAATACAGTCGGCCGTGTGTTTGAGAAAACGGCGTGACGAGCAACGGCGGCTGCGGAATCCAAATCCCCGGCGCGGATGAGAGACTGAACGCGATTGTGCAGGTTAAGCCGGTGGCCAGTCAATGCTGACGTGGTATCAGGGAGACGGGAACGAGGGTCGTCGGGTGAAGGCGGTCCCCTCGGGAGAGGATCACGACGGAGGGCGTTGATTGGTGGTTCAATACGGAGGCGGCGCTTGCGACGGCGGCGTTCGGCGGCGGCTTCTTCGGCGGAGGAAAATGCGTATGATCGCTGAGGGAGAAGGAAGTTAGGGTTTTGAGGGGGTGGTGGTTGTGGTGTTGGGTGAGGCTGAACGGATGGTGTGATTTGTGTTCTGAAGGCGGCGGAGGTACGGCGGAGAGAGCGAAGGAGGATGCCATAGAGTGACATCGCGAGTAAGGTTTAGGTGAAAATGCGTGTGAGGCTTAAACCTTAAACCCTAGAGGTGGAGTTTAATTTGCAGACAGAAAAAGTGAAGAGATGATGAGAACGAGGTTTAACGAAGGAAATGTTAATGTGTGGTTGATATAACTTTTGGATTTTCTGTACACTGATCAAAACCGTCTGTGCAAAGTCAGACTATGTTTTAGTTGACCCATAGGTCGCAGATTCATCGGGCGACGTATGTAGATGGTAAAATGCCTTAAAAAGCAGCATTTCTCCTATAATTTTGTTTCAGAAAAAGCTGTAATTACTTGTAATTTTGGTAACATAGATAAAAATGATTAAATTTATTTTGTTAATAATAACAATTAATCTAACGTAAATATTAAAAGAAAAATTAACAATGTACTTTGCATTATATTTATTTTGTGTCTACATAATAGTTTTGCTCAAAATTTTCATTTACTTTAGAAGCATAAAACAATCAAAATAAACGAAGGGTCAATCAGCAGATCGTAATAAATTCAAAGACTAAAGGAATAAAATATAAGAGACACCAGTTACAGATTAAAAGAAGGAGGATAAAGATCTTTTATTAATGATATTGGTTTGATCTGCCTCTCCATGGAGAGGTTCAGAGTCTTACAATAATGTATCCATTTCCTCTTTTTTTGAAAGAGAGAAGAAGAAGAAGAAGCACCCTTTTTAGGGTTCTTTCTCTTAGTATTTATAGCTAGGAGATCTGCCAGCTAGCGCCAAGGAGTTGGGACCACATAGAGGGGACGCCCTCGTGAGGACGGCCAGGCTGTGACCTTAGTTGTCAAATTGGATAACTACTCGATAATCTTGTGAATAAATGGACATATCATTTATTATCCATAAATAGACTTTAATAAATGCGTCGATCTCATTCATTATCATGAGGTCAGGTTTTGACCCATATAGATAGTCCCTCCGCTTATTGAGGTCGGGCTCGGGCCGAGCTCGATGAGCGGATTCCGACAACAACTGTGGCTGTTTACGTGATGAGGGCGATCGTAACCCATAAATGGCCGTAACCATTTTTTACTTGGGAGGTGGTCGTAGCCGTTTTTGATTTAGAAGTGGTCGTAGCCATTTTTGAATTGGAGATGGCCGTACCATTTTTTACTTCTGAGATGGTCATGGCGTATTTTAATTCAAAGATGGTCGTAGCCTTTTAATCTTTTAGCGGTGGTCGTAGCCGTTTTTGATTTAGAAATGGCCGTAGCCGTTTTATCTGTTGGAGATGACCGTAGCCATTTTTACCTTCTGAGATGGCCGTAGCAATTATTGATTTGGAGATAGCTGTAATCGTTTTATCTGTTGGAGATGGTCGTAGCCATTTTTACCTTCTAAGATGGCCGTAGCCATTTTTACTTCTGAGATGGTCGTGGCCATTTTTACTTCGGAGATGACGGTAACCTTTTAATCTTTTAGCGGCGGCCGTAGCCGTTTTTCATTTCGAAATGGTCATAGCTGTTTTATCTGTTGGAGATGGTTGTAGCCATTTTTACCTTCTGAGATGGCCGTATCCATTTTTTATTTGGAGATGGCCGTAGCCATTTTTACTTATGATATGGTCGTGCCCATTTTTACTTCGGAGATGGCCGTAGCCTTTTATACGTGCATGGGGAGAGTACGATCACGCTTATCGCGTTATAAGGGGAACATCATACGCAAGGTGACGCTTGGGGCATGCCTATGGCACCTTGGGGTTGTCACAACTGTTTGACGAGGGACGTACTGATTGACGGTTGAATGACCGTTCAATGGTTTCTGTCATGATGGTGCCCGTTACCGTAGGTCTGAGCCGTTTTACGGTTCGTCGGGTAGTTAATGGTGAACTTTGGGATTCGGTCATTCACGTTTTTCCTATAAATAAGGGGTTGTATTGCTCAGTTTTCTTGCTTTCAGATTGTCTGGTTTTTCAGTTCTTGTTGATTCATTCTCCGTCATTCTCGTCGAATCTTCGTATTCTCTTGTTTTTCCGGGGAATTTTACCATCTTCTTTCTGCTATATTGATAATGGCGAGCAGTTCCCATTTCGGTGCAGTTCCAGTGGCGGTTGTGGCGGCAGAGGGTCCATCTACGGTGGTCGGAGCCACTGATTTGCCGACCGTTGATCGGTTCCCGTCGGTGACCGACATCCTTTTTCCTCCCGGCGGTCCGGCGACCAATTTTACCGACCCTGAGGGAGAAGATCAAGTGGACGAGGCTCCATTGATGGGGGAGGTTGGCTTAGCTCAACTGAGGGAGCAATGTGAGATTCCTCGCTTTGCCGACATCATCTTGGCCAGGAGCGGCGACAGGGTGCATGTCGACCGAGGGTACTACGTCTTCTACTCCTACCCTTTCAGGCTTGGATTTGGGCTTCCTCTCCCCTTGTTGGTGAGGAATCTTTGCCGCTATTACAGGGTATGCCCTGGTCAGCTCGTCCCTTCCTGTTACAAATTATTGGCGATGCTGATTAAATATGCGGAGTGTGCACGAGGGAAGTTACACTTGGGCACATGTTGACTCTGTACGCTCCTCAGAGTGTACGTGGCACTATGATCCGATTGGTTCCTCGTGGGACCGACGTCTTGACTGCGGAGCTCGATGATGAGGTCGCTGCTCGTCCCTTCGAGTATTTCTTTTACATCACGGCTGAGCACTTGGTGGCATGTGCCACTGACTTCCCGGCAGAGTGGAACCATGCACGTAAGTTCCTCTTATACTAGCCTTGATTTCTTTTGGGCTGAGAGTTATGCTTTATGTTTGTACGTAACGATCTTCTTTTTGTGTCGTAGCGGGAGGTGCACCATCGGCGCCAATTTCAGGCATCCGCGAGTGGGTTGAGGTCGTGCTCCCTGATACAACGGGGATTCGCACGTGGGCGTCTTTCTGGGAGGCCCATGGCCGCAGGCCGGCTGCTGGTAAGAATCTGATTTGTTAGTTATTGCTTTTTCTTCGTAATCCTTAGTTCCTCTGACCTAACCCTTTTTCTTTGGTTGGTTAGAATGACCACGGCGCAGGAGGGCTCCTCAGCTTGCTTTCCGCAGGCCGGGGGCGACTGCCTGAATGATCACAATACCGGCACCTCGTCCGATTCTGAGGGCGACTTCGATGGAGTCTTCAGCTGCACCCGTGCCCAGGGTTGGGGAGTCTCTAGGGGTCATACGTTCCAAGGTGGAGCAATCTCCGAATGGAGATGAAAAAGAAGATGAGAGGTTGCTAGCTCGGCGCAGGGTGGCGTTTACCCCGGCCCTCCCGGCAGTGATCAGTTTAGATTCTTCACCATCGGCGGAGGAGGGGGTGCAGCGAACCTCGCACCAGAAGGTGAGCGCTGGGGGTTTCCCCAGTTGGCTTAGGCAAGGGTGATACAGTCTCTTCGGCTGCTCAAGTTTCTGTTCCTGTTGTTGCGAGGGAAGGTGGTTCCTCGGCAGCTGTTTTGGTGGAGACAGCATGCGTTGATATCACGGCGAATATGGGCGCATCGACGTCTCGGGCGGCGGAAGCCTCAACTTCCAGGGCGGCGGGAGGAATTGGAGTCTCAGGATAGATGGATGATTCGGAGTCCGATATGGATCCCAAGGACACCCGTCTTGCTCAGGAGGGTTATACCCGTTCGGGCGTGCAGGCCGAGGGGGATTATCGTTATTTGGAGATTTCTAACGGCCTGAACCTGTGCTCGAGGAGGAGAACCTAGTGACGATGTTCGGGGTCATGTGCTCGGAAGCGGAGAGCACGTCCGTGAGGGGCAATTCGGACATCGGACTGATGAGCAAGGTGATCGCCCTAAGTATAAAGGTATGTGCAAAAAACTTTGGTTTATTCTCTTTCTTAGCATGTCTTCTCGTGCTAACCTTCACTCTGTTCGTTGCAGACATTTTTGCTGGAGGTGGAGAGCATTAGGCGGGCTAATGCTCGTTCGGTGATTTTTGTGCAGATGTTAGGGAAGTATCGCCGCTACCGTGACCAGTGTCGTGGCTTGCCCGAGCGCGTAAGGAACGAACCGCGGAATCGGGAGTTGGTAGAGGAGCTAGCCCGAAAGTGTTGAATCATGTTCTCAAAGTATTAAACTAAACGTGTATTCATATGTGCAGGTTTTGATAAATGACAAACGACGCGCAATTTACATATGACGAGGTCCAAGCACAAGCGAACAATTTTCATATAATGAAGCTCAAGCACAAGATGGACAAAGATCAAGAATAAGCTGAATTAAAGTTATATATGAGTTGTTCTATAATTGTGATCTTGATCCGACACTTAACTCAAGACTTGGCTTCTCTCGTAAAATCACTTTTTATCAAATCATGCATATTTAATTTAGAGCAAAATGATTTTCAAACATTAAATCATTTTTGTCAAATCATGCATATTTAGTTTAAACAAAATGATTTTCAAACATGTTATTTTAGCCAAAATGATTTTTAAATATGCCTCTCAAATCTGGACAAAGATAATCGATTATGTACTTTATGATAATCGATTATATTAAATCAATGTACATTCAAAACTGCAAGATAATCGATTATGTACTTATGATAATCGATTATGTTAAAGGCAGTGTACACCAGATTTTTCAATGTTATAAAATAATCGATTATGTACTTATGATAATCGATTATGTTGAGGCAGTGTCTATTAAATTTTACAAGACTGAAAAATAATCGATTATGTACTTATGATAATCGATTATGTTGAGGCAGTGTCTATTAAATATTACAAGACTGAAAAATAATCGATTATATACTTATGACAATCGATTATGTTAAAACAGTGTAGTCTGAAGTTTTCAAAATATAGAAGATAATCGATTAGGCATATAGAACAATCGATTATGTTAATGACCGTTGCCAAAGATTTTTTTAACTGCTGTCAGGTAATCGATTATGGGATTGTGATAATCGATTATTTTAAGTAAAATCCGGAAGTGATTTTTTGAACGTTGTCAGGTAATCGATTATGTGATTTTGATAATCGATTATTTTAAATAAAATCCGGAAATGATTTTTTGAACGTTGTCAGGTAATCGATTATGTGATTTTGATAATCGATTATTTTAAGTAAAATCCGGAAATGATTTTTTGAACGTTGTCAGGTAATCGATTATGTGATTTAGATAATCGATTATGTTAAGTAAAAATCCGGAATTGATTTTTTGAACGTTGTCAGGTAATCGATTATACGATTTGGATAATCGATTATTTTGAGGATGATTGAAAAATAATCGATTATGCAAATCAGATAATCGATTATCTTAGCTTAAAATTAGCAATTCTTAATTGGCAATTAGGCAACGGTTGTGAAGGTTTTTGACACTATGAATACACCTCAAAATCAGTCTTCTAAGTACAACAACTTACTACAACTGATCATTATATTGCTAAAGCTTGCATTCATTATTTTCTATCCATTTCATAAGTTTTTGAGAGCCAAAATTCTTGACGAAAGTTGTTGCGTTCTTGAGCGTATCTGTTTACTCATATCTACTCTATTAAGAGAGTCTTGTTTAAGTGAGTGCTAAGTGTTTTATACACTTGAAGGGAAGTGTAAGTCCCTTGTATTGTAAGAAGGAACTTGTGTTTCCTTTGGTTGAAGTCTTGGAGTGTTGTATCTTCGAGCAAAGGTTGTTGAGGCTTGTGTCCTCAGTTTGTAAAGGTTTGTTGAGCACCTGTAAGCTTAACAGTGTTAGTGGAAATCTCGAGAGAGTCTCTCGGAGACTGGACTAGCCACGGGTTGTGGTGAACCAGGATAACATCGGTGCGTTTGTTCTTTATTGCATTTAATTTCCGCACTTATTTTTCCTGCAAGTTTTTAATTCTGCAAAGTTTATCGTTAATTTTATTATAACGCTATTCACCCCCCCTCTAGCGTTAAGCGTATAAACTAACAATTGGTATCAGAGCCCAACTCTCTGAAAACTTAACCGTTTGAGAGAAACTATCCATGGCTTCTACTCGTGATTCTTTTGCAGGAATAGGTGAAGGACAGTGCTCCACCAGACCGCCACTATTCGATGGCACAAACTATACGTATTGGAAGGAAAGGATGAGAATATTCATCCAGTCGAACAATTTTCATCTTTGGAAGGTTGTAACAAATGGAGAACAAATTCCAACCAAAAAGGTTGAAAATAAAGATGTTCCAAAGTCCGAAGATGAATATGATGCGGATGATATCCGAAAGGTGCAAAACAATGCTAAAGCCATTAATTTATTATATTGTGCTGTAAATGCTGATGATTACAGGAAAATATCATGTTGCACAACGGCGAAGCAAATGTGGGACAAGCTGGAAATTACGTACGAAGGTACGGACCAGGTAAGGGAAGCTAAAATTGATTTCCTAACCCATGCATATGAATTGTTTCATATGAAGGAAGGCGAAAAGGTCGATGAGATGTTCGAACGATTTTCAAAAATCGTTAATGATTTACATGCTCTTAAGAAGACCTTCACGGATAAGGAACTTGTCCGAAAAATTCTCCGAAGTCTCACTCCGGCATGGCGATCCAAGGCCGACGCGATTCAAGAATCTATTGCCGTTTCAAATGTCACCATCGACGGATTAAGAGGTAATCTTAAAACTTATGAATCTACTATACTTAACCCTCTTGTTGATGATCAAAGGAAACAAAAGATCGCTCTCAAGGCAAGCACAAGCCAACCTCAAGATGATGAGGACGGAGGCAACGAGTTCGGACTCGTTATTAAGAGATTTCAAAAGTTCATGCGAAAAGAGTATGAACGAAAGGGCAAAAAGCAAGGAGATCAAATAAAGTGCTATGAATGCGGAGAAACCGGGCACATTAAATCAAATTGCCCAAATGCCAAAAAGGAGAAGAAACCCTTCAAGAAACAACGAGCATACATATCTTGGGGAGGCGACTCCGGTGACGAGTCGAGTGAGGAAGAGGAAGACGAAGCCGCAAATCTTTGTCTCATGGCACACAAAGGCAATCAAGAAGAGGTATGTCAAATTTCTTCAAAAAATTTCTTTACTCTTGAAGAAATGCAAAATGCTTTTGATGAATTGTATAGTGAATTTATTAAAGCTTCCGAAACTGTTAGAGACGTAAAGAAAAAAATTTCTTTAAAAGAAAAATATTTTGAAAAACAACTCTCTTTGAAAGAAAAGGATTTTGAAAATTTGATTTTGGAAAATGAGAAGTTGAAAGAAGAAAACAAGTTTTTCGGAAAAAGAAGTGCCGACAAACCTTAGATAAGTTTAATTCTTCCCATAAAAATTTGAATGATATTCTTGTTAATATAAAATCAACCAAGCATGGCATAGGATTCAAAAACGAGCCAAAAGAAAAGGTTGAAGCCATTCTCCAACAACCTAAGGCTCAACCTAGGATAAATAAAACCAACGCTCAACCTAGATACAACAATCCTAGAACCAACATGCATGCTAGACCAAACACTAGAGGAAACCTTGAGCATTTTAGAACATCTAGAAATGGCTTTCAAAAACCGCAATCTAGACACCCTCAAACTAGAAATAGTTATTCTAGAACTAATGCATATCCTAGAACAAACATGAGAAGAAACGATTCTCAAAAATCACGCAATAGCCATATCATTAACAATAGTGTAAACAATTTTCGCCCGTTCAACCACTATCAACCTAGAGGGATGCATAATCCTAACGTGATTTGTCATTATTGTAGACGAATTGGACATATTGCTCCTGCTTGTTTTACACGACATAGACATAACACTCAATCACATCACTATGATTTGCCTAACCCCCAAGGACCCAAAATGGCATGGGTACCTAAAACTCATTAATCTGTTTTGTAGGTGTGTTTGAAGGGATCAAGTGTACTTTGGTACCTTGATAGTGGATGCTCCAAGAACATGACTGGAGACGAATCCAAGTTCCTTCACTAGAACACAAGGAAGGAGGAAGCGTTATTTTTGGTGATAACAACAAAGGAAAAATTATCGGCATTGGATCGGTCGGTAAGGATGACTCCTCTTCCATTAAGCATATATTGCTAGTTAAGGGTCTAAAACATAATCTCTTGAGCATAAGTCAATTATGTGACAAGGGAAATCTTGCTTTGTTTGATTCGGAAGAATGTTTAGTCTTTCGTCGTAGCGATTTTAAAATTATCCTTCATGGTTTTAGAGTTGATAATATATATATGGTTGATCTCGAAAATTCTTCATCTGAATATGTAGATTGTCTTATGAGCAAAGAAGATGATACGTGGTTATGGCACCGTAGAGTAGCTCACATCAACATGCATCTTTTGAACAAATTGGTTTCACAAAATTTAGTTATTGGTCTTCCAAACCTGAAATTTGAAAAAGACTCTATTTGTGATTCTTGTCAAAAAGGGAAGCAAACAAAAGCATCTTTTAAATCGAAAAATATTGTTTTAACTACTAGACCTTTGCAATTACTTCACATGGATTTATTTGGACCATCTCGCATTGAAAGTCTTGGTAGAAATCGTTATGCTTTTGTTATTATTGATGATTATTCTAGATTTACATGGACTCTATTTCTTGCTCATAAAAGTGAAGCTTTTTATAATTTCAAATATTTTCTTAAACGTGTTCAAAACGAAAAGGACACAACCGTCACTTCAATAAGAAGTGATCATGGGGGAGAGTTTGATCACCATCTCTTTGCGGACTTTTGTGACGAACTCGGTATCGAGCACACCTTCTCCACTCCACGAACACCACAACAAAATGGGGTGGTGGAAAGGAAAAATAGGTGTCTCGAAGAGATGGCTAGAACCATGCTCGATGAGGCTAAGATTCCCAAATATTTTTGGGCGGATGCCGTGAGTACCGCATGCTACGTTTTGAATAGAGTAATCATAAGGCCAATACTCATGAAAACCCCTTATGAACTCTACAAGGGAAGGAAACCAAATATCTCCCATTTTAGAGTATTCGGTTGTAAATGCTTTATTCATAACAATGGAAAAGATCAATTGGAAAAATTTGATGCCAAATCCGGTGAAGGAATTTTTATTGGTTATTCCTCACGTAGCAAAGCATATAGGGTATTCAATAATAGAACCGGAACTGTGGAGGAATCCCCTCATATTGTGTTTTCAGAAAATAATGCTCGCTTGGCGAGAAAATATTCTGGTTTTGATCTTGCAGGTACACTAAATAATATAATCCCTCAAGTCAAAGTATATGAGGAAAATTCAAATGAAAATCAAGATGAAATTTTGGAGCAATTATCGGAGGAAGCTCCAACACTGGAAGAAGAAACCAAATTGCCCAACGCATGGAGGACAATCAAAGACCATCCACTCGACCAAGTAATTGGCGACATTGGACAACAGGTAAGTACCCGAAACTCTCTTAAGAACACCTTAGGACATACTGCTTTTGTTTCTCAAATTGAACCCACAACCATCTCTGAAGCAATTGGGGATGAATTTTGGACCTTGGCAATGCAGGAGGAGCTTAACCAATTCAAACGGAATGACGTTTGGGATTTGGTGCCAAGACCCGAAAATCATACCATAATTGGTACGAAATGGGTTTTTCGAAACAAATTAGATGAAAATGGTGTAATCACTAGAAACAAAGCTAGGCCTGTAGCAAAAGGCTATAATCAAGAAGAGGGTATTGACTATGATGAAACATATGCCCCCGTAGCAAGGTTAGAAGCTATTAGTTTATTGCTTGCTTTTGCCTCTTCTATGAATTTCAAGTTATATCAAATGGATGTAAAAAGTGCCTTTTTAAATGGTTTTATTAAAGAAGAAGTTTATGTTGCTCAACCCCCGGGTTTTGAAGATTTTAAATTTCCCAATCATGTTTTCAAACTCAAGAAAGCCCTTTATGGCCTTAAACAAGCTCCCCGAGCTTGGTATGAAAGATTGAGCAAATTTCTTTTGGAAAATGATTTCATTAGGGGGAAAGCCGACATCACTCTCTTTATTAAGCATAGAAACAACGAGATTTTACTAGTTCAATCTATGTGGATGATATTATCTTTGGTGCTACTAACAATACTTTGTGCAAGGAATTTTCTGATTTGATGACAAGCGAATTTGAGATGTCTATGATGGGTGACCTAACATTCTTCTTGGGATTACAAGTTAAACAAATGAAAGAAGGTACTTTTATTTGCCAATCCAAATATTCCAAAGAGTTGCTAAAGCGATTTGAAATGAGCGACGCCAAAGCGATGGCCACCCCTATGAGCACATCCGACCATCTCGACAAAGATGAGAAAGGTAAGGAAGTCGACACCAAGAAGTATCGAGGTATGATTGGATCCCTTCTTTATCTCACTGCTAGTAGACCGGACATTATGTTTAGCGTATATTTGTGCGCTAGATATCAATCGTGTCCGAAGGAGTCGCACTTAACCGCGGTTAAGCGAATTATGAGGTATCTTGTTGGTACTATAAATGTGGGACTATAGTATCCCAAAGGCTCTTCATGCCAACTTGTTGGCTATTCCGACTCCAATTTTGTGGGTTGCAAATTGGACCGCAAGAGCACTAGTGGCACTTGCCATTTGCTCGGTAGCTCTCTTGTCTCATGGTTTAGTAAGAAACAGGTAAGTGTTGCGTTGTCCACAACCGAGGCTGAATATGTAGCCGCGGGAAGTTGTTGCGCTCAAATCCTTTGGATGAAACAACAACTCTTGGACTATGGCCTGTGTATCGATCATATTCCTCTTAGATGTGATAATACCAGCGCCATTAGCTTGACGAAGCACCCCGTTTTTCATTCAAGAACAAAACACATTGAAATAAGGCACCACTTTATAAGAGATCACGTTCTCAAAAGTGATATCGAAATTAAGTTTGTTGAAACCAAATCTCAATTGGCTGATATTTTCACAAAACCTTTAGAGAAAGAGTCCTTCTTCCGAATTCGTAGTGAACTCGGGATTCTTGACTCGACATTGATCTAAATCATGCATTGCATTTTTTTACTTTTTCAATTACTAACTTGAGCGTCGGAGGCGCCTAACTTTTTTTTGCTGGTATCGCCCTAAAAGCAGGGGTAACTATAAAGCAATGATGCAAAATATTCGATTTCTCATGCAAACAATCGATTTTTTTTAGTACCTGATAATCGATTATCCAGTATCAATAATCGATTATGTTGACATTATTGCAATTTTTTTTAAAAACAAATTCTTTGCCCCATTTTTTTTGCTAATGTCAAAAGGGGGAAGATTAAGGGCTATGCACTTTATATTTATTGGCACAAATTGAGGGGGAATTCATATATTGAGGGGGAACTAATTGCATGCCTATATATACTTGTCTTGGATCGTCATTATGAATTAGCTAACATGCATATCCCGATATTAGTTTGTCATTATCAAAAAGGGGAAAATTGTTGAATCACGTTCTCAAAGCATTAAACTAAACGTGTATTCATATGTGCAGGTTTTGATAAATGACAAACGACGCGCAATTAACATATGACGAGGTCCAAGCACAAGCGAACAATTTTCATATAATGAAGCTCAAGCACAAGATGGACAAAGATCAAGATTAAGCTGAATTAAAGTTATATATGAGTTGTTCTATAATTGTGATCTTGATCCGACACTTAACTCAAGACTTGGCTTCTCTCGTAAAATCACTTTTTATCAAATCATGCATATTTAATTTAGAGCAAAATGATTTTCAAACATTAAATCATTTTTGTCAAATCATGCATATTTAGTTTAAAGCAAAATGATTTTCAAACATGTTATTTTAGCCAAAATAATTTTTAAATATGCCTCTCAAATCTGGACAAAGATAATCGATTATGTACTTTATGATAATCGATTATATTAAATTAATGTACATTCAAAACTGCAAGATAATCGATTATGTACTTATGATAATCGATTATGTTAAAGGCAGTGTACACCAGATTTTTCAATGTTATAAAATAATCGATTATGTACTTATGATAATCGATTATGTTGAGGCAGTGTCTATTAAATTTTACAAGACTGAAAAATAATCGATTATGTACTTATGATAATCGATTATGTTGAGGCAGTGTCTATTAAATTTTACAAGACTGAAAAATAATCGATTATATACTTATGACAATCGATTATGTTAAAACAGTGTAGTCTGAAATTTTCAAAATATAGAAGATAATCGATTATGCATATAGAACAATCGATTATGTTAATGACCGTTGCCAAAGATTTTTTTAACTGCTGTCAGGTAATCGATTATGGGATTGTGATAATCGATTATTTTAAGTAAAATCCGGAAGTGATTTTTTGAACGTTGTCAGGTAATCGATTATGTGATTTTGATAATCGATTATTTTAAATAAAATCCGGAAATGATTTTTTGAACGTTGTCAGGTAATCGATTATGTGATTTTGATAACGATTATTTTAAGTAAAATCCGGAAATGATTTATTGAACGTTATCAGGTAATCGATTATGTGATTTAGATAATCGATTATGTTAAGTAAAAATCCGGAATTGATTTTTTGAACGTTGTCAGGTAATCGATTATACGATTTGGATAATCGATTATTTTGAGGATGATTGAAAAATAATCGATTATGCAAATCAGATAATCGATTATCTTAGCTTAAAATCAGCAATTCTTAATTGGCAATTAGGCAACGGTTGTGAAGGTTTTTGACACTATAAATACACCTCAAAATCAGTCTTCTAAGTACAACAACTTACTACAACTGATCATTATATTGCTAAAGCTTGCATTCATTATTTTCTATCCATTTCATAAGTTTTTGAGAGCCAAAATTCTTGACGAAAGTTGTTGCGTTCTTAAGCGTATCTGTTTACTCATATCTACTCTATTAAGAGAGTCTTGTTTAAGTGAGTGCTAAGTGTTTTATACACTTGAAGGGAAGTGTAAGTCCCTTGTATTGTAAGAAGGAACTTGTGTTTCCTTTGGTTGAAGTCTTGGAGTGTTGTATCTTCGAGCAAAGGTTGTTGAGGCTTGTGTCCTCAGTTTGTAAAGGTTTGTTGAGCACCCGTAAGCTTAACAGTGTTAGTGGAAATCTCGAGAGAGTCTCTCGGAGACTGGACTAGCCACGGGTTGTGGTGAACCAGGATAACATCAGTGCGTTTGTTCTTTATTGCATTTAATTTCCGCACTTATTTTTCCTGCAAGTTTTTAATTCCGCAAAGTTTATCGTTATTTTTATTATAACGCTATTCACCCCCCCTCTAGCGTTAAGCGCATAAACTAACAGGAAGGAGCTTCACTTGAAACAGACCCTCAGCAGGGTATCCACTCTTGAGGAGTAGCTCCGCCAGGCGAACAAAATGGTGGATGTTGAGAGGAGGGTGGCTGCCAAGAGGGAGCGCCAAAATCTGGATGCAGCGGCGGAGGCCGCTGAGGCTTATACCAGGCAGGTGGCTGCCCTGGAATCTGAGGCTGCCACTTCAAGGAGGCAGGCGGAGGACGCCCTAGCAAGGGTTGAGGCACTCCAGGCGACCAACCGTGCCTAGGAAAGGGAGCGTGATTAGAGAGGGCCACCGCTGCTTTTCGAGAACGATCGTTAGAGGGGCGTATTGCCGTCTGCGATCAGGATGCCCGTGCTGCGGTGGATCGGATTGCGGCCTTGGAGGCTGAGAACCAGCTCCTGAGGGATCAGGCCGCTGCTTTTGGTCCTGCTCGCGAGCTTTGGACGTATGCCGAGGCTCATCTCGACGGTACAAGCGGCTGTGGGAGGCTGGCATCGTTTCTGAAGCCACTTACAAGGAGGCACGCCAAAAGGCTCGTGAAGCCCGCCTTGACTGTGGTTTTGACCCTTCTACCCCCGGGGGAGATGATGGCGCTGAGGGCGCTGATAATGTCGAGGGGCGCTGGGGGCGCCGAGTGAAAATATTTGTATTGTTTGTTTAGTTTTTGTTCTCTTTTTTCTATTTTTTCTTTTCCGGCCTTGGGCCAATGTAATTGGGGGTAACCCCGTATGAATATCGTGAATATATGAGGTTTTCTTCTTTTCCGTCTGTTTTGTGTTAAATACATTTTTTTTGTGCCCGTTTGCAAGGGTTTTGCTTTAGAGTTCTTCTGGCGGGCATGCTAATAGTCTCAACCGGTTAAGTGATTCGACCATTGTATGACCGACCCTTCGCCTTAGGAGGCGATTGATGCGGATGTCCTTTTGCCATAGATAGACGCTCTTGGTCATCACCTTCCTCCACTTGGGAGAGTGGGTTGTAGTTGGTGTTTGGGCAGTGGCGGCACATAGCCTTAGTTCCGGTTAGGGCTTAGTTGAACTACTGGCCGTGGTAAGGTAAAGCACGGCCTCGTAATTCGACTTGGACCGAACTTTGCGCGGGTCGACACTTTAGTTTGAGTTAGTCATACTTACTTGAACGGCGGGGCGCTTGGCCCGACCTGGGGTTCGTATATGGTTGAGTTTGCAGCTTTTGTGACGAAGGCGTGTAGCCTAAGCTCTTGTTTGCCTTACAGTTGAATTCTTTTGTACTTCACAGTGGTGGAAGCATTTGGCCCGACACCCAGTCTAACTCGTAGTCGAACTTTTGAGTGAACGCACATAGCTTGAGCTGTCGTTCAACCGTAGTTTAACCTTTGTAGCTTTCGAAGGCGCGTAGTCTAAGTCCCAGTTCGACCCTAGTTGAATTTTTGTGTGAAGGCACATAGCCTGTACTGCCGTTCAACCGTAGTTGAATTTTTATGTGAAGGCAAACAGCCTGAGTCGAAGGCACATATCTTGAGTCCCAGGTCGACCGTAGTTGAATTTTCTGTGTGAAGGCACATAGCCTGTGTCGAAGGCGCAAAACCTGAACTGAAAGCGCATAGCCTGAATTGCCGTTCAACCGTAGTTGAACTTCTATAATATTTGAAGGCGCGTAGCCTGTGTCGAAGGCGCATAGCCTGAACTGAAGGCGCACATGAATTGTTGCTCAACTGTAGTTGAACTTTTATAATATTTAAAGGTGCGTAGCCTGTGTCGAAGGCGCATAGCCTGAACTGAAGGGCATAGCCTGAATTTCTGTTCAACCGTAGTTGAACTTTTATAATATTTGAAGGCGCGTAGCTTGTGTCGAAAGGCGCATAGCCTGAACTGAAGGCGCATAGCCTGAATTGTCGTTCAACCATAGTTGAACTTTTATAATATTTGAAGGCGCGTAGCCTGTGTCGAAGGCGCATAGCCTGAACTGAAGGCGCATAGCCTGAATTGCCGTTCAACCGTAGTTGAACTTTTATAATATTTTCAGGCGCGTAGCCTGTGTCGAAGGCGCATAGCCTGAATTGAAGGCGCATACCTGAATTGTCGTTCAACCGTAGTTGAACTTTTATAATATTTAAAGGCGCGTAGCCTGTGTCGAAGGCGCATAGCTTGGGTCCCAGTTCAATCGTAGTTGAATCCTTATAATATTTGAAGGCGTGTAGCCTGTATCGAAGGCGCATAGCCTGAGTCCCAGTTCAACCGTAGTTAAACCTTTATGTGAAGGCGCGTAGCCCGGACTGACGTTCAACCGCAGTTGAAACATTGTGATGTTTCCCACATAACCTGCTTCATGCTGGGAGTTGGGATTTGCTTCTGGTTTCAGATCTTTCCTAGCTTGCATTTGTGGTTTTTCTTGCCCGACTCGCTCGTATTGCCGAAGTGCTTTGAGGTACGCTTTTATGTTGTCCTCCTTTTCGGCATGGTCCCATGTGGAAAGAAAAGGGGTGAGGTACCTTGAGCTCATTTCTCCCATAAAGACGGGGGATCTGCTTCTTCTTCTTCTTCTTCTTCTTCTTCTTCCCTTTGCTCGAAGACGAGGGGGTGTGGAAGCAAGCTCTTCTCGAGTTTTTTGACTTCCTATGACCCGATATGCCGCTTGGGCTCGTTTGAGCTGGGTTGTTCATTTTTCCTTTCTGGTCTAAGGATAAACTACGCGATTCTGCTATGAAATCCCCACAGACGCCGCCAAATTTGTTTTGCTCAAAGTTTTCATTTACTTTAGAAGCATAAAAAATCAAAATAAACGGAGGGCCAATCATAGCAGGTCGTAATAAATCCAAAGACTAAAGGAATAAAATATAAAAGACACCAGTTACAGATTAAAGGGAGGATGATGAAGATCTTTTATTAATGATATTGGTTTGGTCTGCCTCTCCATGGAGTAGTTCAGAGCCTTACAATGTTGTATTCATTCCTCTTTTTTTGAAAGAGATGTGAAGAAGAAGAAGAAGAAGAAGAAGCAGCCCCCTCTTTAGGGTTCTTTCTCTTAGTATTTATAGCTAGGAGATCTGCCAGCTGGCGCCAAGGATCTGGGACCACATAGAGGGGACGCCCTTGTGAGGACGGCCAGGCCGTGGCCTTAGTTGTCAAATTGGATAATTACCCAATAATCTTGTGAATAAATGGCCATACCATTTATTAGTCATAAATACACTTTAATAAATGCGTCGACCTCATTCATTATCATGAGGTCAGGTTTTTGACCCATACAATAATAAATATTGTAGTATATACAAATTATGTAAACACTATTATCACTAGACAAGTCGACTTGTTGTCTTTTGTTTATTTTGATAAAGCATGAGAAAATGCATTGCAATTCAAAAATGCAGCAATTAAAGAATGTACGCAAAGAGTAATTATTCTTATCGATGCCTCTAGAGGTGATTAATTATTGTAATGACCGGCCTATCATTTTGTGTATTGTAATTGTGTTCCCCTATTTATTGCCTCTTCTGCCTTCATTTGTGGTTTTGTAACTTAGGGGGTGGTTGGTTTGGTGCAGGGATGTTTCGGAGTTAATTGGGACACTTATAGCTTGTTTGGCCATGTTTTTTCTTGGTTAAAAGTACCGTTTTTTCAAAGTTAAGGTGTTTGGTCAATCTTTTTGAAGGGGAAAGAGTGCTTTTGAGTAGAATCAGAAACAGTTTCTGAGAAGCAGAAAAAAGTTCCCTAGCAACACTTTTTTTAAAATCATTTTTAAAAAAATACACTTAGAAGCACTTTTTAAGAGTTTGGCCAAACACTAATTGCTGCTCAAAAGTTCTTTTCAAATTGGTTAGCCAAACACAAACTGATTTTCACCAAAAGTACTTTTTTGAAAAGCTTTGTCAAACATGCTATTAGTCTCAAGGTTGGAGGCTTAAGTTGAAAGGAGTGGACTTTTATGTAGACGACTCTGGAAATGAGTTTTTATGGTTCTGATAGCTTTGTATAGTAATTTTAGAATTAAGCGTGTGTCTGGATGTTGATTTGGAGGTCCGTATGTTGATTTGATGCTTTTTGGCAAAAGTTTAAAAGTTGAAGGTTTGGAAGGTTGAGGGGTTTGATCGAGAATTGACTTTATCTATATCGGATTCAGATTCTAGTTTCGGAAGTTATAATAGGTGTGGTGTATCATTTGGGATTAGTGTACAAAATTTGACCTCATTCGGAGTTGGTTTGATATGATTCTACATTAGTTTTAGAACTTGAAAGTTCATTAGTTTCATTAGGCTTGAATTACGGTGTGATTCGTGATTTTGATATTGTTAGATATAATTTGTGGGTTCGATAAGTTTGTATTGGGTATTAGGACTTGTTGGTATATTTGGATGGGGTACCAGGGTCATCGGGGGTGTTTCAAATAGTTAACGGATCAATATTTGATTTGGTGATGATTGCTGAAGGTTTGTGGCTTCTAGTATAATCGCATCTGCGGTATGCTTGGACGCAGATGCGAAGACTCGGGTGCAGCTGAAGGTTCGCAGGAGAAAAGTGAAAGCTCCACAGGAAAGTCCACAGATGCGAACCTTGGACTGCAAGTGCGGCAAGGCGGGCGCATGTGCAGATGGTGTGCTGGGCAGGGGAGCAATTTTCAAGAGGGTTTTACTACAATTGAAGAGGTAAGTGAAGTTTAATCACTTTTATTAATAAATTATTAATCACCCATTGATTTTTACACCTAGTTTTTGTAAATTTGAAGTGAAATTTGAGAATTTTTAGATCATGGTATTGAAGAGTGAGCTTTGCTGATTTAAGGGTCGATTTATGGATGGAATTGGATGAAAGTAGTACGGATGGACCCGAAATTCAATGGGTAGTCGGAACTTATGAATTTATCATGTTGCGAGGTGCGGGTCCCGGGGTTGACTTTTTGACTTGAGTTAAAGATCTTAGCTTTGTCTTTTGGAATCACTTCCTATGACTTTTATTGATGATATTAAGTTATTTTGATTAGATTCGGATCGCTCGGAGGTTGATACGCACGGGAAGGGCTTGTTAGAGGAGTGATTTGGTTTGCTTGAAGTAAGTATCTTACCTAAAATTGGTCGATGCACTAATTACCTGAATTATTTGTGATAGCTATATGCTATGGGTATGTATATGTGTAAGATTTGAGCACATGTGCGAGCACCGGAGTATTCATTAATGCTCGGGATAGTTCTTAGGCTATGATATGCCCAAAATTGATTGTTAAGGTTTAAGCTATAATATTTCTCATATTTGTAATCTTGTTATGAATTATTTGATCCATGTTTGAGGTTACACATACGCTAATTCCCCGAATGAACTTGATAATTGCTAATTCTGTAATGAAATTACCGATTTGAGCTATGATAGCACACTTGCACAAGCCTAAATTTTAGCATGTCATTTATATTGGTCCAGGAGTATGAGACATGTTATTCGCTCATCATATAAATGTTTATATTGTATATTTGCTTCTACGTGATATGATTTATACTGGATGCATGTGAACATGTCGGGTGGATTGTATTGTTATGCATGTGATCACGCCGGGCGGATTGTGTTGTTATGCATGTGACAACGCCAGATGGATTGTGTTGTTATGCTTGTGGCCATGCAGGGCGGATTATGATATTTAGCATGTGACCACGCCGGGCTGGTAGCACATTGAATTGGTCGTACATGTGTGCGAATATGGATCCATTCCTCTAGGGTCACTCTCTCATATTTCTCTCTTGATGTGTACACACAAATATTGAGAGAAATTATTAGTAGTTTGCCACGAATATGGAAAGGTTGAGAAAAGTATGGCCAGTGTTTGTTTTGGTTTTGCATTTACGCTTTACATACAATTTTCATGGCTAATTTCCTGATTTATGTGAATATCATCTTTATATATCATTGACTGAACAGAAAACTTGAGTAATTGTGTACGCGCACACCCCTAGAGGGTTCTTTCTATGCTTTATAACTTGATCATATTATTGTTCTTACTTATTAAATTGATGAAACTGTACAGGATAGCAAGTATCATTTATCATTCTTGCTTTGTTTACCTCGTCGTGGTTAGTTACGACACTTGCTAAGTATATGGGTCGGTTGTACTCATGCTACACTCTGCACTTAATTGTGCTTATCAAAGTGTTGGGACCAGTTATCAGTAGCAGAATTGCTTGTTGAGCTGAGTATCGAGTGACGCTGCATCTCGCCCGTAGTCTTGGTGTCTTTTTTCTTATGTAATGTTGTCTTTAATTCAAACAATATCGTATTTAGTCATTTCAGATTTGTATTTCCGTATTAGAGCTCACAACTATATATTTACCAGTTCTGGGGGATTTATCATGTATTAGCCTTAGGTTATAAATTTCGCTATTTTGGTTCTTAAATGTTATGTCCGACTTGCCTAGCAAGTGTGTTTGGATGCGTTACGACGGATTGAAATTTTGGTTCATGACAATTATGATGCTCTTTTCATTTTTACATCATGATAATGTGTTATTTTCTATCCAAAAATAATGATAATAATTGTTTACACTAGCTTTAAAGTATTTTTGTTAACTTAATTATATGTTTCCATTTCCTGACCTACCCCATTTTTCTGCTTAGGCACGGGATTGTTAAATCAATCAAACTAATCAATTTGTTTCTGTTATTTTCAATATTTTTTTTAGAAAACC
Source organism: Nicotiana benthamiana (assembly GCA_034376525.1). Taxonomy (NCBI): domain Eukaryota; kingdom Viridiplantae; phylum Streptophyta; class Magnoliopsida; order Solanales; family Solanaceae; genus Nicotiana; species Nicotiana benthamiana. The sequence continues at coordinate 47,592,290 of CM067323.1, forward strand.
TTAGAAATAAATAAACATGACCGCTCTACACCGAAATGTCTTGTATTATTCAATTTTAATTTAACCCCCTATATTACAAAAAATACACTTGAAGATGAGAAAGTTTGATTAATGTTGAACACTACATATTACACCAAGTCACGCCATAAAAATGAAAAACATAAATTTGCTACATATTACATGCATAGTAATTCTCCACTACAGAATTACTCGGGGACGACCACGGATTAGATGGGGTGCTTTAACTAAGGAGAAAGCCCAGGAGTTGGAGAGGAGGTTAGTTGTTGGTGGAGCTTGGAGAAGTTCTGGGGAAGTGGAAGCAATATGGTCAGAGACGCGAACTTGGTTAGGGAGGTAGCGCGGGATGTGCTCGTGGTAGCCAAGGGCTATTCAAGCATAGGGCGACTGGTGGTGGAACGATGTAGTCCAAGAAAAAGTGGAGGTGAATAAGGCGGGGTTTGCTAAGTTGGCAGGGAGCACAAGCGAGTATGAAAGGAGAGTGAACAAGGAGATCTACAAGGTGGCGAGAAAGGAATACGGAAGCTAAAACGTAGAGTTTGGTCGCATGTACAAGGAATTGGGGGAGAAAGGAGGGGACAGGAAGTTATTCCGGTTAGCTAAAGTAAGGGAGAGGAAGGCGCGGGATATCGACCAAGTTAGGTGCATCAAAGACGAGGATGGTAGAGTTCTGATGGGGGAGTCTCAAGTCAAGCAGATGTGGCAGACATACTTTCAAGACCTACTTAACGAGGAGGGGGACCGAAAAATAGAGCTAGGGGAGCTGTGGCATTCAGAGCGACATAGAGACCTTGGGTACTGCAAGCGCAATAGGGTGGAGGGGATCGTGGGGGCTTTGCATAGGATGAGTAGGGGTCGAGCGACCGCGCCAGACGAAATCCCGATGGAGTTCTGGAAATGCATGGGTAGGTCAGGAGTGGAGTGGCTCTCGAGGTTGTTCAATGCGAATCAGGACCAAAAGGATGCCGGAGGAGTGGAGGTGGAGTACAGTGGTACCCTTGTACAAGAACAAAGGGGATATCCAGTAATGCAACAACTATAGGGGTATCAAATTAATAAGTCACACCATGAAGGTCTGGGAACGGGTAATCGAGGCGAGTGTGAGGGAGATGACATCTATATCTGTGAACCAGTTCGGTTTCATGCCGGGTCGCTCCACTACAGAACCTATCCACCTTGTCAGGAGATTGGTGGGAACAGTTCAGGGATAAGAAGAAGGACCTGTACATGGTGTTTATCGACTAGGAGAAGGCGTATAACAATGTCCCTATGGAGGTGCTACGGAGGTGCTTGGAGGCAAAGAGTGTGCCGGAAACCTACATCAGAGTAATCAAGGATATGTACGATGGAGCTAAGACTAGGGTTAGGATGGTGGGTGGCGACTCAGACTATTTTCCGGTGGTCATGGGGCTCCATCAAGGATCGGTGCTTAGCCATCTCTTGTTTGCCTTGGTAATGGATGCTCTAACCCGACATATTCAAGGGGATGTGCCTTGGTGTATGCTATTTGCTGATGACATAGTCATGATAGACGAGACGAGGGTCGGTGTTAACGATAGGCTAGAGGTATGGAGACAGACTCTCGAGTCTAAGGGTTTCAAAATAAGCAGGTCTAAGATAGAATACCTGGAGTGCAAGTTTAGCGCCGAGCCGAGCGAAGTAGGCAGGGACGTGAAGACTGGATCTCAGGTCATCGGCAAGAGGGACAGTTTCAGATATTTTGGGTCGGTGATTCAGAGGGACGGAGAGATAGACGGGGATGTCACCCACCGTATAAGGGCGGGGTGGTCGAAGTGGAGGCTTGCATCAGGAGTCATGTGTGACAAGAAAGTGCCACAAAAAATCAAGGGGAAGTTTTATAGAGCTGTGGTTAGACCTGTCATGCTGTATGGGGCGGAGTGCCGGCCGGTGAAGAACTCTCATGTTCAAAGAATGAAGGTTGCTGAGATAAGGATGCTCAGGTGGATATGCGGGCTCACCGAGTTAGATAAGATTAAGAATGAAGTTATTCAAGAGAAGTTGGGGGTGGCCCCAGTGGATGAGAAGATGCGAGAAGCGAGGCTCGGGTGGTTCGGGCATGTGCGGAGGAGAAGCCATGATGTCCCGGTGAGGAGTTGTGAGCGGCTGGTGGTGGTCGGTGTGAGGCGAGGCAAATGGAGGCCTAAGAGGTATTGGGGAGAGGTGATTAGGCAGGACATGGCTAGAATGGGGATTTCCGAGGACATGGCCCTTGCTAGGAAAGTTTGGAGGTCTAGTATGAGGGTTGTAGGATATGGGCTTCTAGAATTTTTCGTACTCCTTTCTCGGGGTTGGGTGGAACTTGGTAGGGCTTTCCATAGATGATTTGTGTATTGGATTGTGTTCCCTTTATGGTAGTTACTGTTTGATATTATTGCATGTCATTTTATTTATGGTTCTTATGTTTAAAGAATTATTTATGCGTCTTATGTTTAAAGAATTATTTATGCGATTTCTGCTGGAGTTACTAATGCTCTTTTGTTTTTGTTTTTGTTCTTCCTTTCCTTCCCTGAGTCGAGGGTCTATTGGAAACAGTCTCTCTGCCCTTTCGGGTACGGGTAAAGCATGTCTACATATTAACCTTCCCAAACCCCACTTTGTGGGACTATACTGGATAGTTGTTGTTACATGCATAGTAATTCTAAACTAGGCATAGATCAAAACGATAAGAGGGGTGCAAGAATTAACACCATAATGTTATTATTGACCCCCGGAAAGGTTATCAAATTGAATGTCATAAACATATACAGAACATTGACATTATGCTTAGGTACAAAAAAAATGATAATTACAAATACACAAAATTCTCTATAGAGCAAACTGAAAAGTCCAAAATATGTGAAAGAAAAATTATTGCTAATGGAAAAAAGAAAATAATATGAAGTCTGAATTTCTGTCAGTCTTGTATGTACTTATTTACTCTTGAGGCAATCAAACTTCTGTACACAAGTGTATAGATAACTGAATGTATAGCTTATGAGAATGTCATTATGTGTATGTGGCTGTTCTTCCATTTTCTTGACCTTGAAATGGATCAACCCAACATTGATCCTCCTTGGTGGCTTTACGCCATCTATCTCGAAAAATCTTCATTTCTATATATGATTGTCTTCTGACCTGCACAATGTCATTAGACACAATGAACATGAGAAGAAGGATGCTGCAGCAAAAAGCTGCTAAAAATGCACAAGATTTTGTCGTCCATACTCCGTTTGAAGGGGAGCCTTGGAGCAACGGTAAAGTTATCTCCTTGTGATCTATAGATAAAGGGTTGAGCAATGGAAGCAGCGACTAATGCTTGCATTAAGTTCTCTATATCACACCCCTTAGAATGCAGCCCTTCCCCAGACTTGTGTAAACAAGGACAGAGCTATAACACGACTTAAGGGTTCAACCGAACCCGGTAGTTTTTGACCAACCCATGTATTTGTTTAATAAATTCATCGAATATGTAAGATTTATTAATTTAGACCCACTAACCTAAACATATAAGATTCGAGAACCCATAAACTTCAAATCGTGGCTCCATTTCCGTGCATAAATGCTGGATGCTTTATGTCCCAGGTTGCCTTTTTTTTTTTTACCGTGTATAACGGCATCCTAAAAACTAATGAACTACTGGTGTTTCTGGCTAGCCTTGAAGGAAAATGTTAAAACTGCTACGCGTATGGACATCACAATCGGTGTCCATATCTCACCCCTTGGGATGCGGCCCTTTCCCCGACTTGCGTAAATGCAGGATGCTTTGTGCATCGGGCTGCCCTTTTTTTTCAACCGTACATGACGGCAACCTAATAAAAAATGGACTACTGGTACTTTTGGCTAGTGTTGAAGGAAAATGTTAAAAAAGCTACGCGTATCTATTTCATATGGACATCACAAAAGAAATGCTTTATGAAGTAGAATTTGGAACTTACCAAAGACCTATTATCAAATTTCTCAAAAGATGGAGTGGCCTGCAATTCCAAAAGAAATTTCTCTTTTTTAAGAAAAACCAAAGGCAGAATCCTTATGTAATTAAGCAGGTAAGATCTGCAGATCATACCAATGGATCAGAATCAGTTAAGTTCTTCTCTTGTAGTGAATGATCTAATTCTTTGTTTACCTACACGAATTAGAAACAGATGTGTTACACAAGCCAAACACTTATCATCATATTGCCCTATAGTGTTAAAATTTCATCAAAAAATGTGCGGACAGGATCAATAATCAATGAAGGGAAAGAGCTACTTGCCATTTCTACATCTGAATTACCACCCAAAGAAGGGACAGCCAAATGAGTTATGTACTCTGCATCAACCACACCGACTTTCCTGGTACGATCACCCTGCGAACTAATAAGACATATTACTATCATGCCAGAAGAGATGCGAAACAGGAGAAAAGTTATTTAAAATTTATAATTAGGAATTTGCCTGCGCGCAATAACCGAGCTTCATATCCAAGCCCCATGCATGGATCAGGTCATTCTGCAGAGAAGGAACAAGTAGTTTAAGACGAGCAAAAACAGGAGGTGCCAGTTTATCAGTTAAAATTACTAGTATATCACCACTGAGCAGGTCTTTGTGAGGACTAAAAAGGTAAATGTGATATGCTATAAACGTAAGGAGCAATAAATAATCATGTTTATTAGCGTATACGTTTTGAATCACGTACAGAATCATGGAGAAGACAACAGTAAAAAGGCAAAAGAAAAGGGTGTTAGAATATGTAAATAGGAGTAGGATAGGTTATGTGTATATATATAGGGCATATTGTATCATGTTTAATATCAATTATTATTTTTCTCCCGTGCTTTCTCACATGGTATCAGAGCTACAGTGAGAATATTATAGTTGTGCGTCATTCCAGCAACTTCCGGGAAGAAAGACCTCGTCGCCGTGCAATTTTCCGGCGACTTAAGAGGCTGTCCATAACTAAATTACCTTTTTGTTGGTGTTGTGCAAAATCCGCGACCACCAGAAGTTTCGAAAGAGAATTCCGACCAACCCAAGAAAAAATCACCGGAAAAGAACCCCCCACGCGCCGCCACGCGCCCGCCGGAGTTCTGCCGCCGCCGGCGCGTCTGTCCCACGCGCCGGCGCGTGAGACACCTTCCGGCCAGAATTTCAAAAAATTCCTTCAGGACAGTCTGATCGTCCTCGAATTCCGAGTTTATCCATATTTTTATTTTTCAATTCCGACAACCTTGTATTTTTTTCCCGGTAGCTACAGTGTTTCCAGTTTCCAGTTTTCAGTTTCAGTTTCCGGCAGCTACAGTGTTTCCAGTTATCCGGCAGCTGCAGTGTTTCCAGTTTTCAGTTTCCTTCATCTGTTTCAGCGAGTTTTCAGTTGGTTCTTTCTGATTATTTGGTGATAACCCAACGATGTCTTTGGGACTCTATGTTTTGGGTCTAAAAACCCGGGTTCTGGCAGTTCCGGTGTTATGATTACCTCAGAACCTTTAATGGGAGGTTCAAACTACCTAGCTTAGGCTTCGTCTGTCGAGTTATGGTGTAAAGGTCAAGGTGTTCAAGATAATCTAATCAAGGAGTCTAGTGAAGGAGATGAAAAAGCCAAAGCACATTGGGAGAAGATCGATGCTCAATTATGCAATATTTTGTGGCGATCTATTGATTCCAAGTTGATGCCCTTGTTTCGTCCATTCCAAACATGTTATTTGGTTTGGGAAAAGGCTCGTACTTTATACACTAATGACATATCTCGTTTCTATGATGTGATATCTCGGATGACAAATTTAAAGAAACAGGAATTAGATATGTCTACTTACTTGGGACAAGTACATGCAGTTATGGAGGAATTTGAGACGTTGATGCCAGTTTCTGCTAGCGTTCCAAAGCAGCAAGAGCAACGACAAAAGTTGTTTCTAGTTCTTACTTTTGCTGGGCTTCCTAATGATTTCGACTCAGTACGCGATCAGATTTTGGCTAGTCCGACTGTCCCCACAGTTGATGAATTATTCTCTCGATTACTTCGCCTTGCTGCAGCACCAAGTCACCCAGTGAGCTCATCACAGACACTTGATTCATCTATCCTCGTATCCCAATCAGTGGACAATCGGGCATCTCATACTATGGAGAATAGACGAGGAGGATGTCGTTTTGGCAGATCTAGACCCAAGTGTTCTTATTGTCATAAACTTGGTCACACTCGTGGCATGTGCTATTCTTTACATGGTCGACCACCCAAAAATATTTATGTTGCTCAGACCGAGACTACAGGTAACCAGGGATTTTCTGTATCTGAAGGGGACTATAATGAGTTCCTTAAATATCGAGCAAGTAAGCAAACATCTCCACAAGTAGCCTCTGTTGCTCAGACTGATACTTCTGTTGCTGGTAATTCTTTTGCTTGTGTTTCCCAGTCTAGTCCTCTTGAACAATGAGTTGTGGACTCAGCTGCTTCTGATTATATCTCTGGTAATAAATCCCTTTTGTCAAATATTGCGTATTCACAGTTTCTTCTCAATATTACTTTAGCTAATCATCTCAAACTAAAGCAAAAGGAGTTGGACAAGCGAATCCTCTACCCTCTGTCACTCTAGATTCCGTTCTTTATGTCCCTAGCTGTCCTTTTAATCTTGCATCTGTTAGTCGTTTGACTCGTGCCCTCCATTGCGGTATATATTTTATTGATGATTCTTTTATTATGCAGGACCACAGTACGGGACAGACGATTGGAACAGGACTTGAATCAGAAGGACTCTACTACCTTAACTCACTAATATCCTCCAAGGCCTGTGTAGTTGCAGATCCTCCAGACCTACTTCACAGTCGTTAGGACATCCTAGCTTGTGCAAGCTTCAGAAAATGGTGCTTAATTTGTCTAGTTTATCCACATTAGAGTGTGAGTCATGTCAGCTCGGGAAACATACTCGCGCCTCCTTTCCTCGTAGTATTGAGAGTCGTACGGAGTCTGTTTTTTCTTTAGTTCATTCGGATATATGGGGTCCTAGTAGAGTCAGTTCAACCTTGGGATTTCGTTATTTTGTTAGTTTCATTGATGATCATTCAAGATGTACTTGGATTTTCTTAATGAAAGATCGTTCTAAGTTATTTTCTATATTCCAGAATTTTTGTGCTGAAATTAAAAATCAATTTGGTATTTCTATTCGCACTTTTCGCGGTGATAATGCCTTAGAATATTTATCCTCTTAATTTCAGCAGTTTATGACTTCTCACGAAATTATTCATCAAACCTCTTGTCCTAATACCCCTCAGCAAAATGGGGTTGCAGAGAGAAAGAATAGGCACATTATTGAGACTGCTCGCACACTTCTCATTGAATCTCATGTTCCGCTGCGTTTTTGGGGCGATGCAGTTCTCACATCTTGTTATTTGGTTAATCGGATGACTTCATCTCCCATCCAGAATCAGATTCCGTATGAGGTATTGTTTCCCCCGTCACCCTTATACTCTGTTCCCCCTCGTGTTTTTGGGAGCACTTGTTTCGTTCATAACTTAGCCCCTTGGAAAGATAAGTTAGCACCTCGTGCTCTCAAGTGTGTCTTCCTTGGTTATTCTCGTGCCCAGAAGGGCTATCGTTGTTATTCACCTGATCCTCGTAGGTACTTTATGTCAGCCGATGTCACATTTTTTGAGTCTAAACCTTTCTTTACCTCTTCTGACCATTCTGACCATCTTGATATATATGAGGTTTTACCTATACCAGCCTTTAGGGAGTCTACTATATCTCCTCCTTCACCTTCCGCTACAGAAGTCATACCCGTTCCAACCGTTGGAGAGTCTAGTGTGGCTCCTCCTAGACTCCCTGCAACAGACACTCCACTCTTGACATATCATCGTCGTCCTCGCCCAGCATCCGGCCCGGTTGATTCACGTCTTGCACCTGACCCTGCTCCTACTGCGGACTTGTCTCTTCCGATTGCACTTCGGAAAGGTATACGGAACACCCTTAATCCTAATCCCCATTATATCGGTTTAAGTTATCATCGTTTGTCATCACCCTACTATGCTTTTCAATCTTCTTTGTCCTCTGTTTCCATCCCTAAGTCTACAGATGAAGCATTGTCTCATCCAGGGTGGCGACAGGCAATGACTGACGAGATGTCTGCTTTACATATGAGTGGTACTTGGGAGCTCGTCCCTCTTCCTTCAGGTAAATCTACTGTTGGTTGTCATTGGGTGTATGCAGTCAAGGTTGGTCCAGATGGTAAGGTTAATCGTCTTAAGGCTCGTCTTGTTGCCAAGGGCTATACTCAGATATTTGGGCTTGATTACAGTGATACCTTCTCTCCCGTGGCTAAGATAGCATCCGTCTGCCTTTTTCTATCCATGGTTGTTGTTCGCCATTGGCCCCTATATCAGCTGCACATTAAAAATGTGTTTTTACACGGTGACCTTGAGGATGAAGTTTATATGGAGCAACCACCTAGGTTTGTTGCTCAGGGAGAGTCTCGTGGCCTTGTATGTCGCTTGCGCCGGTCACTTTATGGTCTAAAGCAGTTTCTATGAGCCAGGTTTGGTAAGTTTAGCACTGTTATCCAGGATGGCATGACTCGGAATGAAGTTGATCACTCTGTATTCTATCGGCATTCTAATTCGAGTCTCTGTATTTATCTGGTGGTCTATGTTGACGACATTGTTATTATCGATAATGACCAGGATGGTATTACTAAATTGAAGCAACATCTCTTTCAACACTTTCAGACTAAGGATCTGGGCACACTAAAGTATTTTCTGGGTATTGAGGTCGCACAGTCTAGCTTAGGTATTGTGATCTCACAACGGAAGTATGCCTTAGATATTCTTGAGGAGACATGAATGACAGGTTCTAAACCTGTTGACACTCCGATGGATCCGAATTCTAAACTTCTTCCAGGACAGGGGGAGCCTCTTAACGATCCTGTAAGATACAGGCGGTTAGTTGGTAAATTAAATTATCTTACAGTGACAAGACCTGACATTTCCTTTCCTGTGAGTGTTGTGAGCCAGTTTATGGGTTCTCCGTGTGATAGTCATTGGGATGCAGTTGTTCGCATTCTTCGGTATATAAAATCAACTCCAGGTAAAGGTTTATTGTTTGAGGATCGAGGCCATGAGCAGATCGTTGGATACCCCGATGCTGATTGGGCATGATCGCCTTCTGACAGACGTTCTACTTCTAGATATTGTGTCTTAGTAGGAGGAAATTTGGTATCTTGGAAAAGCAAGAAACAGAATGTGGGTCTAGTGCAGAAGCAGAATATCGAGCAATGGCTATGGCGACATGTGAGCTAGCTTGGATCAAACAGTTGATCAAAGAGCTGAAATTTGGTGATGTTAGTCATATGGGAATTGTGTGCGATAATCAAGTTGCTCTTCATATTACGTCAAATCCAGTGTTCCATGAGAGAACTAAGCACATTGAGATTGACTGTCACTTTGTCAGAGAAAAAATACTCTCGGGAGATATTGCTACAAAGTTTGTAAAGTCAAATGATCAGCTTGCAGACATTTTCACCAAGTCCCTCACTGGTCCTCGTATTAACTACATATGTAACAAGCTCGGTACATATGATTTATATGCACCAGCTTGAGGGGGAGTGTTAGAATATATAAATAGTAGTAAAATAACCCTAATCCAATGTGTATTAGGAGTAGGATATGTTATGTGTATATATATAGAGCTCATTGTATCATGTTTAATATCAATTATTATTTTTCTCCCGTGCTTTCTCACAAAGGGAAATAACCTACAAAAAAAAAGAGAAGATAAAACATTGGTTTGCGGTTCCCGTCCAGTTAATTAGTAAAAAAAATTGGAACAATTAACAACAACTACCCAGTATAGTCCACAAAGTGGAACAATTGTATTCACCAATTCACGAGTAAGCTGATTAGCTTGTTAACCACTGGAAATAATAAAAGCTCCGGTACCTGGACCATATACCAAGCACAACGCCAGGCAGCTTTTGAGAATACAGGAGCCATCATTTCTACCCACCTGCACAACAGATATAATAAAAATGAAAAAACAATGTTGTTTTTATTTCTAACCATAATAAGACATCTGAGTCATAAAGAAAAGGAGCGTCAAAGCAGATAGACTTAGTTCGGAGAAACTTGTTATCAGATAATATTACATTGAGAAGAACAAAAACTTGCAGTTGTTTACCCCACACAAGGAGGTGCTGTACTGTTGTTATCACACCTTTGGCCACTTCTATTTAATCTGTAGAACCTCCTATCAAAGCGAAGAAATTACCAGTCAGCTTTTGGAACAAGACAATATACATGCGAAAGCAAATAGACAAAAATAATATCAGGAATTTAACTACTTTACAAATGCTAGAGCCTAGAGCTAAGAGATGTCCCTACTGTAAAGCCTGGTTGCAGGAAAACACACTACTGCCAGCTACATAGCACATATGGGTTAACGGTATTTTTTTCGATTTTCTAACTGGAATGGAACTTTCCATTTCAGTCTCAGTATCTCAAACTCAAAAGGGGGTTAAATTCTTTGGTCTATGAGCTTGTTTCATGAGTATAGGGAACGAATATGCTTCAGCTACGAGTAGTGCTTCAACTTAAATAAGATTAATTTACTGTCCCATTAAGCGAACAATAAAAAATCTGTCTAACCTGTGCACCTTGGATCTCCCTCTGCGTACAGTAATATGATGATGTACCTCTGATTTACTAGCATCAAGTGCTGGCTGTGATATTTCCAGCCCTTCTTCTCTAACAATAGATATATACCTGAATAAACCATTCTCAGTGAGAACATTATTTTGTTTCCGACTAATCTAATCCTTGTAGGGTATTTCTTGCATGTAACATTACATCACAAAACTTTTTCTTTGAATCTGTTCAATCATCAATCTTTGTCAACGTTTTTTAGTATGAAAACATAAGTTCAGTAATCAAATTGCTCACTTAAGTACCCGACAGTTTCTCTACTCTGAATTCCGCAACGATATAGAAGACTAAATGTAAGACAGACTTACTTGTCCGGATGGAAGTTTTCAACTCCAAGGTCCTCATCCCACAAGAAAATGTAGTCGTACTCAGAAACTATATCTGGGTGTAGAAACCTCTTCGCAAACCACCTATTGGAGAGTTAAATGAGTGAAAAACTGCAGGCAACCTTAGTAATCAATAACACAGTTGATCAGAACGAACTTTACCATTTTGTTTGGTTCATAGCAGAGACATGTAAGACACGGCTACTCCAATCCAAATCATTCCACTCATCCACCACTCCATCATAGTGAAAAAGCATCACCACAAAGTCAAGTTCAAGAAACTGCAACAAGTTACATAAGCAATTTAAGATACAGATATTAAGATGACATTCACAAGCTAAACAGTAAGCAAAAGATTAAGAATCATAACCTTCTTAACAATTTTGTTCACCATCTCTTTTTGTTTTATTCCAACTGCAATCCCCAACAAGTTAACTGAATGTGGAGACTTCTTCTGAATATGAAAGTAATGAATCATAACCAAACACAAAAGCATTGAAAAATACCAGAAAGAGTTCAGCCAGTAAAACAATTCAGCTTGTGGGCGAGGGGAATGATACGGTAAAAATTCATGAAAAATTTACAGGTGCACAACTTTTGCCATATTTCTTGAGAACCACTCTTCGGTTCGCAAACCAAAATTACACACAGGATATAGCATCATACACACATATGTAGGTATAAGGTACATACACACAAATACACACACACACACACACACACACACACACACACACATATATATATATATACTGTGTCTGAGTGATCACATTGACGAACTTATTCCTTTTGGCCATCCACTTTACCACCTAAGGATAATTGTGCACGGCCTTCATGACCTTCCAGACCAGCATAGTCAAGACTGAAAGCTTACCCTAAAAACTCGTCAAAAAGAAAACCTATTCCGAACACATCAACTGATGAAATCCAAGTATTTAAAAAAGCACACAAAAGGATGGAGTATACATGGATGATCCATGAAATAATCATTCCCATGCAAGGAACCAAAGATTATAGATAATCAACGTGAAATGCCAACAAACTCGTGGATAATCATAGTCAGAAATAATTAGTTACCTCAACATCTCCCCACAATGGTCGCATATCCAGGTTCGTAGTTTTAGAAACAATTCCTTCTGGGAGTGCCTCACTCCCTAATGGCCTGCATTTTTTCTGTGAGTAATAATATGAGAACCTTCAAAGAACCCAAAGATCAAAAACCAAATTAAATAATAGCACTGCTCCTCAAACCTGGCATTTATTGTTTTGCATATTCTCTGTCACATGACTCTCTTCTTTTTCCTGTCTCGGTGGTACCTAATTAATGAAGTTCTGAGGTTAATTCATGGTGAATCCTGCAACTGTAGGACTATTTATCCCAAGTCATCGAAGTTAGACTAGTCTCAAGACTCTCAACCTGAATTACTTTTGTACTTCCAGATACATCAGTTAAACTTGAAATCTTCCATCTCAAAGGTGAAGTCCTAAAGAGAACTAGACATTTGCTGCATAAAAGAGAAATCTCTAACTAAGTTGTGCCTCTTAAGCTTTCTTCTAATATATTTAACCCTTTCCAGAAACTAAATTAAAGGGGCATAAACCATTAACTTAAATCCAAAAGCAAGTAAAACAGACTGTCCATATTTTCGTCGAGTTCTTGCTCTCGTAGCAAGCGTAGGTGAAGGAACTCAGGAAGAGTAAAGAGAAAAACTTTCACAACACCCTCTCTTCAAATCCTCAGGAGCAGCAAAGCACTAGAAGAACATTATGAAGTCTAATGCAAGTAATAACAAAGTCCTACATTAAAACAGATAGTTCATATGATAACATAAAAGAAGAAAAAACTGAAGCTATAGAACACAGAAAAGCTAAAACGCAGTCTATATAATGTTAGGAAGGGAGGACATGAGGGAGAAAAAAGTGGTATGCCTCACTTCCACTTTTCGAGTTTCTCACTTCCTAGTTGTGGTCTCTCGGTATAGTTTAGAAACTCTTGTATAGAAAAGCAACAAATTGAAAGGGAAAAGACTATGGCCAGTTAGGGATTAAGGAAGTTGGAGACTTAGAGAAAGCAATACCGAAAGCTAGCCCATACACCTTTCTGGACAATTTAGAATAAAAGGAATAGATACTTCAAGGAAACTAGAAGAGCTCAACAAATTTAAAAAATGTTTTGCATCATTTATGCTCTCAGTGCAAATAAAGAACAAGGTTTTGCATAGATTGTTGCATCACCTTGATAGGCAAGAATGCCTATACTCTTTCATGGTGATTTAATGAAATTAAACTTGGGAAAAAAACTCAGACTGAAACCAAGGGTTCTCAATAATGTAGATTTTGGTGAGTATAACCAGAAATAGGAAGAATCGAATTCAGAAAAGCTAATAACACATCAGCAAAAAGCCGTCTTCTGAAGAAACAAACCTCGCATTTTCTGCATTGTCCATTCTGTTGTGCATGGTTCACTGTCAAACCTGAAAATGCCTACAAAAATTCAAATTAGTAGTTAAAGCATTTAGTACCAAGTACCTGTCTTCTGTAATATTAAACAAATAGCTGAGACATTACACCAAGATATAATGAATGCCAGTTTTGCTATAGAAGGAAAAATATAGCTTCTTTGTCAACAAACCTAAATGTCCCTAACTAAAATCCTGAAATGCATCTGAGCTGAAAAATCTATGATAGTCCATCCCTTTAGAAAGATAATGAAATTTTGATGCCAGTTCACTTGCTTTTGCAGCAAGAGTGCACGTGATAACAAAATTACCACTTCAATCAACCAAATCATTCAAGTAGGAGAGGAAAATATTTTCTAGTAGGCAATCTGGTATCAGGTAAATTATACAAGAATTAAAATGGTTAATAGTGAAATCACTCAAATTGACTGTAATAACTAATTTATACCCTGAAATCCTTAGCCATCAAAGCACTTCCGGTGAAGTAGACACCAAAAATTAAAGCAACAGTCATGAAGAGGCTGCAGATACATGATCTACTTTTAGGATCAGTCGCAGAAACCTGAAAAAATGGAACGAGTACAAGATAACTCGTTAAAAAGGAAAACACATTTCATAATCTTAAATGTTTAGCAATGAGAATGAAATATTAGTGTTCTCCGCATCCAAACTACATATCCACTTCCTGAACTGAAAATTCTCAAATACTATTGTATAATGAATAAAGTGATATGCTGCCCAGTTTTTCCTATGAACTTTAAACAGATAAATTTTTAGTTTACCATTCATAAAAAAAGAAATTAAAAAAAAAACTTTAAACAGAAAAATGTTAAAATTTCATATTGTTAGTCATACAAAGTCAACCTTGGACATTAAAACCAGGATAGAGAGAGTATCTTGATGAATCATTAACTCATATTTCATTTTTGTTTAACATAGTAAAATGACTCTCCAGGATGACCTTGTGAAGCATCCTGTCGAAAATTAACTCCAGTTTAGTAGTAGCACACCACAGAGGTTTTACTAAAAACGTCTTACAAAGTTTACATGAAATCCTTAACAAATTTGCCGCACACAAACTGGAACTGGTTTTGACCCTCAAGCTTATGCTTTTGGCCATTGCAACCTTTAGATAATATCCAATCATAGAATAACAGAATAAGATGGGGTGCACCCTAACCTTTCCCTGAAAACTACTACTAGTACTTATTATCTGACAAAGCTCAAATTATATTTCATAATCCTAATGTCAGTAACCATTATCTAGTTTAATTAAGTCCAACGACTAAAATAAAAGAATTAATCTCTTAAAAAGTTTTAATTAAAACCTAACTGAAAGTATTTGAGTTTCCAAAGCTAGAATTCACAACACAATGTGATACACACTAGGAGACAATCTAGTTTTCCAGATGCTCAAATTCACTTTTGCTTCTTCAGTACAAATGAAAAAAAATAGAAGGGGATCATAACAAGTACTACTGCCTATTCCCCCGTTTACTTACAAACATTTACAAAGGACACAAATACGGATAGAAAGCGACACTATTGACCCTTCTTCTTATTATATCAATATATAATTCTAAGTTGCCCAGTTCAATGCTTCTTATTTTCCTTCAAATCCCCACAATTTTGAAAAATTTCCTGGAACACTTAAATTAACCATGTAATTCTAATAAGAACCTTCAATTTCCCAATAACTTGAAACAAACAGACAAAATAGAGAACTTTTTGTTTTAATAAAAATGACATTTTTACTGTTGTTTACTCTTCCCTTGCTTTTCACCAACCCCAGAAACAGCATTAACCACGTCAACCTCAATCACTAGAAACCAACAAAACAAAAATACTGTAACCACATAAAAAGACACAAACAACCTCAAAATGATTAAGGAAAGGATATGTTTGAACTTCAAACCGTAACAGTACATACACATATTACAGTGGTATGCAACTCGAAAAGTACTCCCCCCCCCCCTCCCCACTAATCCATAACAATTCCAGTAAAGAAGAAAGGAGGTTACTTACAGTGTTCAAAGACTTCATCTTTGCATTAATAAAGATCTAAAACAAGTCCACACGAGGGGTAATTGATACCAGATATGCTCAAAAGAAGCAGAAAAAGGAAAGAAACGAAGAAAGAAGGAAGAAGGAAGAAGAAGGAAGGAGAAAAAGACGGACTTTTTAAAATGGGAGCTTTTCAATCAATAGAATGAAGAAAGTCCAATAGTCCTTATAGAAAAGCAACGCATCAAAAATAGAACCTAAAGTCTATAGAAAGAAGGAACAAAAAGGATAGTTATTTTGCATATTCAGTCACTTTCAAAAACTGCTCAAACGCTGTCCCTCCCTCTTCCCCCCACCTTTAATTTAAAAACAAAAATAAAATCCCACAATTACCAATATGTATAGGTGTTGAGATAAATAGAAGAAAGAGTGTCTGGTTTTTTAATGAAGAAGAAGACAAAAGTACAAGAATTGAGAAAAAAACAACTTAAGATATTATGTCCTTTTTTAATAAAGAGAAAAACAAATTATTCTTGAAAAGCTTGAAGCCGAGTTACACGGTGGAATTGTACTGTCGTGGTTGGACGTGACCAACCTGTCTTCTCGCGAGTAGAAAAACCTTCTCTACTCGCTACATATTATTGCCACGTAATCAGTGGAGCCCACTGGCGGCCGTGGAATAGTTATTGTCCAGTTATGTTATGCTAATCCATTAGTTTAATTCAAGTAATCTCTTGCTTTAGTAAAAAGGTTAATGTCTTGCTAAAATGAGAATTGAATTAATGGAATTTGTTAGAAGGAAAATAATAGTAAGTTTTTTAATGTATAGTTGTGACAGTTGGATATGGTTAACGGTATTTAGGGCTGTTCACGGTTTGATGAAAACGATTCCAAACCGAAAATCGAATCAAACCGATTAAGTAAATCAATATTTTTCTTAATTTAGATTAGTTTTGATTTTAAATATTAAAAATCAATAATATTTGATTTGATTTTGGTTCTATTTAAAAAACCAAAAAATAAATCGAACCAAACCGATTAATTATATATAAGATTTAATAATTATTTATATACAATATAATATATTTTTGTAAATAATTTTAAATATTTTATGCGTTTTAATTTTTATTTTAAATTTTGATTTATCCTTTTTATTCCTTAAAAGATTGCCTAAGCGCAAAACAATAGGAATCGACCAATTTTTCTTTTTATTAAGAGACTCTAATTCTCTTACTCTTCGCACATACTTTTGCCTAACAGAAGATTTCAAATATAAAAAATATCACAAGAGTAAAGAAAGCAAATTCAAATTGCAAGACAACAATGGCTAAATTTTGAGAAAGCAAATTTTTAGTTATTTTTTGTTAATTCTTTTCATATAAACAGGTAAATAAACTTTCAGTTCTGAAAGAAATTTATACTATATTAAAAGCACGAAAGCCCTTAGCGAAATATTGATTGAACTTTTTACCCTTCATTAAAAGATACCACAATGGACAAAATTGTCATTTACTATTTTTCTCAAATTATTGGCTAATTATTTTTATAATATTTCACCTAATAATATTAATTACGCACAAATTTATTAAAAGAAAGTTCTTATTCCCTTTGACTTCTTTCCAAATATGGAGACTTGAAGAAGTCACTATATAAGCATATCTCCAAATAAATTTGGAGAATTGAAAACGTCTAGTTGTCCAATTTGTTTCATAATTTGTTTTGATTTGATTTAGGTTTAGCTTTTTTATTTATGCTTTATTTTTTGTAGTATGTTTCTATGAATTACTATCTAACAATAATTTTGACTATTCATTTAGAACTCCGCATAAACTCTTCACTAAAATTCTTGCAATCTATAGTACCAACCGATTATGTATGCTTTTATGTTATTTTAAAGTGCTGAGATTTTTTTGCATAATTATGATGTGGTTTCTTTGTTTATTATTATTATTATAATAATAATAATAATAATAATAATAATAATAATAATAATAATAATAATAGTAAAATTTGCTTCTTCTAGCCCTTCTACAAAGTAAAATTATTCTTTTCCCTAAATAAAGTTTTTGGCTTTTTTATTTTTGCTTTATTCTTTGTAGCATATTTTTATGAATTAATATCTAACAATAATTTTGACTTTCAATTTAGAACTCCGTATAAATTATTCGCTAAAATTTTTGCTTATGCTTTTCATCGTTTTATTGCAATCTATAGTATCAACTGACCATGTATGCTTTTATGTTCATTTTAAAGTGGTGAGATTTTTTTGCATAATTATGATGTGGTTTCTTTTATTATTATTGTTATTATTATTATTATTATTATTATTATTATTATTATTATTATTATTATTATTATTATTATTATTATTATTATTATTATTATTATTATAGTGAAATTTGCTTCTTCTAGCCCTTATACAAAGTAAATTTATTCTTTTTCCTAAATACAATATTTTCTTCTTATATAGAATATAATTTCATACACAGTAATTATCAAGTTCGTTAATCAAATATTTGGCAATTTACACGGGCTATTCTACATGCTAAGATTATCTAAGGTCGATGCTTCTTTCGCTATTTGTAACATATGTATGTTTGTGCACGTGTGATCCTCTGTATATTTTTTAGATAGCAACTACATTAAAACTACAAAAAAATTATAAGTTATGAAACATAAATAGCTGAACTATAAACAATTAAAAATTTAACATAATATGTGCTAATTTACAACTTAGAACTGTTATATTTAATTTAAAGAAAGGGTCCTGAAATATTTTGTTTGGCGTCTTCAATAATTTGTTCTCTTATATTGCTTGGCGCGACGCTTTATAGACAAAATTATTATTTACTATTTTTCTCAAAATATTTGTTAATTTTACCTTATAAAAGGAACACTACCATTTAGGAAGAAATTTTCTCCCCCATTGTAATAATGCATCATTAATAATCTGAAATATATTAAATTAAAGGAGAGAATTTTATTTGTTTATTTACAAGAGTTGTTCGGAACTTGAATTGCTTTTTTGTTGTTTCAAATGGAATTAAATTGCACATGTGAATCTCCTAAAAAGATAGGCTAGAAATAACTTATTCTAGCAACTATAAAGAAATATATCTTGTCTCATAATAATATGAAGGAGTCCTTCACTAACTGTAATTACAAGAAAACAAATTAGCAAATTATGTTTACAAAAGACTTACGTAAAATTCGTTTACAAAAGTTTTAGAAATATAACCAATAATTAATTTTTGTTTTTGCAGGATACATATTATAGATTCAATGCACAAATAAATAATATTAAAAGTAAAAATGATAAGGTCCTTAGAAATATTGATTTAACTTTTTATCATTCACTAAAAATTTCGAAGTCACGAAAAAGTCATTTGCTATTTTCTAAAATATTAAATAAGTATAATCTTATACAAAATATATGTAGGCTAATTTGGTTAATATATGTTGAAAATAGAAAGTCTAAATAAATATGTCATTTAGTGTCACGATTCAAAAGTATTTTTAATTAAGAAGATACGAAAAATATTATACAAATAATTTATAAGAGGAGTTTCTACAATAAAGTCGCCACTGATAAAGTTTAATACAGTTCATTTACAAAGTTTAAGAAATAAAACCAATCTAATTAATTATTTTATATTTTTTACATAATACATATTATAAATTTAATGCACAAATAAATAATACAAAAAGTAAAAATGATAAGGTCCTTAGAAATGTTGATTGAACCTTTTTGATTCACTAAAAGATTACACAGTGACAAAAATGTCATTTGTTATTTTCTTAGACATTAAATTAGTATAATCTTATACAAAAATATATAGGCTATTTTGGTAAGAAGTGTGCTAAAAATATAAGTCTATATAAATATTTGTCATGATTCCAAAGTACTTTAATTAAAGAGATACAAAATAATATCATACAAATAATTAATAATAGGAGTTTTTACCATAAAGTCTCCAATGATAAAGTTTATCAAATAATACCTTACAACAATTTATTCTTCTCGTATACTGCATTTTTTACTTATTGACGATGATATGCGCATGCAAAGCACATACATAAGGGGTATAAAATATAACGGCGAGTAATTTAGCAACGGATTAATGATGAAGTTTGTAACTAAGTTAAAATTATTTATGTAGTATTTGTTGTCAAATGAGGTACTCGTTTTAATCACGCGCAAAGCGCGTACACTTAACATAGTATATAAAAAAGCATAAATTTAGTAAATTATTTTCAGATTGCTGTTTACCATTGTTTTACTATTATCGACTTATCATTAGCTTACTAAGAACCGAAAAACTAAACCAAAAAATTGAACCAAACCAACAATAATCAAACTGATGGTTTGTATTTAATTTGGTCTGGTTTTGGTTTTAAAATTTTAAAAACCGATAAAATTGGTTTGGTTTTGATTTTAACCAGTAAAAACCAACCAAACCGAACCGTGAACACTCCTAATGGTATTTTTGTGGTACAAAATTAGGAAAATAATACTTATATAACTGCTATATATGTGTGCTATATAACAAAAATATAAATTTTATATACTTATGTGACTACCGAATGTAAAGAAATTCGGAGGGCAAAAAGTGATATATGCCCTATATCGAATTTATTGCTCTTGTTTTTTTTATGGAATACTTTATTTGTTTGACATTCTACAAGGAATAAGTGGAAGTTGATGTTTTTGATTATATATTATTGGTTTAGTTTGACAAATTTCCACAATCTTAGATTTTAATTCTAAGTAAGGCGCAGCATCCTAATATATAAAAGTTTTATTGACTTGATCGAAGATTACTGAAATGATTAGTTATTAAATAACATTGCAAAGAAAGGTATAGTGGAGCTAACGTGACTTTGAAAGGCTTCAATTATTGGATTAAATGGGAATTAAATTGAAATATTTTTGGAATAAGGTGGCGTATTTTTTATTTTTTTAAGAAAGTCTTTCAATCTTAATAGGTGGCAATTTGTTGTACTTCTTATTTTTGCTATTGTATAAAGTCCACTTTCTTGAATTTCTCAATATTCTTCCAATTTAGGTCGGGTTATTAATTTTTCTACGGTTAAGATCAGATTTGCCCTTGTACTATGAAAAATATGCTTTATTTATCCTCCGTTTAAATTTCTTATCAAAAATATCCCTGCTGTTATACTTTTGGGTCACATTTACCCTTCAACCGTTATATATAACTTACAAGTTTATAATAGACATGTGGCAGCATGTCATTGGACCTGATTAAAAAATTTAAAGTATTTTTTTTAAAAACTAGAAAAGAATTATAAAAATAGAAAAAATATTTTAATAAAATATTTTTATTTTTAAAAAAACTGGAAAAAATATTTTCAACAAAATATTTCGTTTTTAAAATGTTTTATTTTATTTTTTTCAGTTTTATAGCATTTCGTTTTATTTTGTTTTTTCAATTTTTTTAAAAAGAAAGTATTTTTATTTTAGAAAAAATGAAGAAAAAAATTTCAGTTTTTTTAAATGGCTGCTTTTTCAATTTTGACTTTCGATTCCTCTGAAGTGCCCTCGTAATGAAAAACTGTTCGATCATATATATCTATCCATTAATATTTTCGCTTCTAAATTATGGAAATTATACCCGTGAATTCCTAATTTTATGATGGCATACGATACCGGAGGTAAATTGTGCTGGAATCCTAGCTGCCGCCAATGGAGTATTAGCAGCTATGGTTGCTAGAAGGTGTTGTTTTTTTTTTTTTTTGGTAATTAAGAATTTTATTAATCACCAAAGATATTGCAATACAAAATCATAGTTCAACTTATACACAGCTGACTATCACATCTAGTCTGTATACCAATTATCTCTATAACTATCTAACATATTTACAAGAGAAATTGCTGCATCTGTTGTCTAATTGTTGGGGTTCCTCTAACATTACAAGTATAAGCTAGGTCCATGAGTAGAGTATCACAGCTACGGAAAACATTCTCGAATATCCTCGAGTTTCTCTCCAGCCACAAAGTATAGAATAATTCAGCTGTAACCATTTTGAATATGTTAGCTCTACAAGATTTTCCTTTAGCTTTGCTAACTATCCACTGGATGTACTGGTCTAGTTCTGCATTCTGGGATGATCTTCTCTGAGCCAGGACAGTGTTTGCTCCCTGAAGTCTGTAGCATATGGGCAAGTATGGAACAAATGATCTCTGGATTCTGTAGCATGCTAGCATAGTACACATTCTGGTCAACATTCATTCCCCACTGTATTAGCCTATCCTTGGTTGGTAGCCTGTCATGAAGTACCAACCAGAAGTTGAAAACAGCTTTGGGCCTGGCATAGTTCTGAGCAATTAGGTTCTTCCAAGGGACTCTCCGGAGTTGGCCAATCTGAAATAGATAGATTTGTCTAATGGAGCATACTGTCATATTAAGGCCTTGGTATTGTTGTAGCAGACCTATTACTGCAATTATCTTTCGAACCATCCAACTAGCTTGCCTGGGGGTAGGAGTGTTCTCCAGTTGATGTTGCTTCATATAAACAGCATGAATCCATTTGACCCACAGTTTATCTTTCTTGTGAGCCAGATCCCAGCAACGTTTAGCAATTGCAGCCTTGTTCCACAGAGATAGGTTAATGAGGTTCAGACCACCAGCTGACTTAGGCAGACACATTTTGTCCCAGGATATGTAGGCCTTTTTAGTGATGATATTTGATCCAGACCAGATGAAGCTTCTACATATTGCTTCAATTAGCTTTAGTATATTTGTAGGGATGAGGAAGAGTTGAGCCCAGTATGCATGTATTCCAAACACCACTGACTGTACCAGTTGCATCCTCCCAGCATATGACAGCTTCCTAGCAGTCCATGAGGTGATCCTAGCAGTGATCTTTTCCACCAGTGGTTGCCACTGAATCAATGACATCTTCTTGGTGGAAAGAGGAATGCCTAGATATTTGAAAGGCAATTCTCCATAGACATAACCTAGGTGACCAGTAATCTGTTGCTGTACTTCAAGACTAACCCTTCCAAAGTATACTGAACTTTTGCCCAGGTTGGCTTTCAGTACTGAGGCTTCAGTGAATTGGGAATAATACTGGAACATGGTAGTGACAGATTTAATTTCACCTTTAGCAAATAGAAGTAGATCGTCAGCAAAGCTTATGTGAGTGATGCCCAGCTTTTTACAGACTGGATGGTATAGAAACTCTTGGTCTTTCCTCAATTCATCCAGTGATCTGCTAAGGTACTCCATGACTATTGCAAATAGGAATGTGGATACTGGATCACCTTGTCCGAGGCCTTTAGCAGCTTTAAAACGTTCAGTTGTTTCCCGATTTGTAATCACTGTATAGCTTACTGTTTGAACACACTCCATGATCCAGTTAATGAATCTAGTTGGAAATCCCAATCCCTCAATTACTTGTTGCAAGAAGATCCATTCAATAGAATCATAGGCCTTCTGAAGGTCAATTTTGATCATGCAACGAGGAGTCACATGGGATCTGGAGTAGTTTTTGATCAACTCATGAGCCATGATGACATTGTCTGCAATTTTCCTTCCTGGGATGAAACCTGCTCGGGCTTCACAAATGATGTTAGACATGACTTTCTGCATTCTGTTGGCTAAGATCTTGGAAATCATTTTATATAAAACTGAGCAGCATGCAATTGATCTATATTCTTTTACTGTGGTTGGGTTAGGGACTTTGGGGATTAAGGTAAGAGTGGCACAATTTACTGGTTTATACATCTTTGTAGTATGGAAAAAGTCCTTGGTTGCACCTATGATCTGCTTGCCAATGATGTTCCATGTCTTCTTGAAAAAACTGCATTGTATCCATCAATTCCTGGAGCTTTGTCATCCACAATTGCCTTTAGACTCTCCAGAATTTCTAGTTCTGTAATATCTGCACTTAACTCTTTCTTCTGTTGATGTGATAAGGTAGGACCATTAGCCATATACAGTCGGTTTATGGGTGGCAGAGAAGAAGCTGATGTACCCATTAATGACTTGTAGAAGTCAATGATCTCCTTTTTAATGTTAGCTGGTGTAGTCACCTTGATACCCTTTGCTGTAATAAGCTCTGTGATATGCTTATATTGGTTTATTTCTTTCAGGACAGCAGAGAAATACTTATCGTTAGAGTCTCCCAGTTGAATCCATTTTGCCCTGGCCTTCTGTTGTAAAATGCTTTCTTCAATCAAGGACCACCTTTCCAGCTTCAATACTATTTCTTTCTCTTTAAGTTGCAGTTCATCATTGTATGTCAGTGCCATCTGATTCTGGATGTCCTTCAATTATTGTCTGCTATGATTAATTCTCTGATTAATGTTCTTAAAATCTTTAGTGTTTAAAGACTTTAGAGGGATTTCAATGACTTGAATTTGGACCATACTAATTTCATAGAAAACAGATTGTTGATGTGCCAGTTGTCTTTGACTAGCTGATAAAAATCTTCATGGTTGGCCCATGTATTGAAGAATCTGAAAGGAATCTTCCCTTTCCTATTAGCTTCTGCCAAGGCGATTATCATAGGATTATGATCAGAGATTAGGGGATGATCATATACAGTTTGCACATGACTCCAGTTGATCATCCACTCATAGTTGCCAAAAACTCTGTCCAGTCTGCTACATACTCTATCATTGCATGTCTGCCTATTTGTCCAGGTGAAATACTCCCCTTTCCAAGGTAGCTTTGAAAGTCCAGCCTGCTGTATGCATTGAGTAAACTCTTGAATCTCTTAGTGCTTGACATGATTACTTGACTGTCTATCAGTGGCATATAGTACAGCAATGAAATCTCCAGCAACTAACCAAGGCTCAATAATAGCAACAGAGTAATCCTGCAGGTTTTTCTATATAGTTCTTCTCTGGTCCATCCCATTATAGCCATATACCACATTGAGATAGCAGATGACATCTCCAGAAATGTTTCTGACCCTACAGTGAATCAGTTGAGCCTCCTCCTGGATGCAAGTGATTGTGATCAACTTTGTATCCCGTAGAATCCATACTCTACCATTTATAGAACCCTGATAATTTGTTAGTATACCCCAGCCAGGAACCAACAGCTTAGCAATTCTTCCTGCATTCTTTTTTTTAACCTTAGTTTCTACCAAACCAACAAGGTTAATGTTATTTATTCTGATATAATCCCTAACTTCTTTTTGTTTATGCCTTTTGTTTACACCCCTAATATTCCAGACTATCCACTTTATTGACAATTGCTAGGTCCTCCTCCATCATCTAGAGGAATCTCAACTCTACTAATGGATATTGCTTCAAAACAATTACTAACCACAATAGGGGATAAAGGTGGGATGTTGGTGAAGTTGAATTCGGGGGTTTGAACTTGCTTCCCTTTCTCTTCCTACTTATTCTTTCCTGTTACCAGTAATGGGGGTCATTAGGCTCTTTCTGAAATTCACTGCTCAGCTTTGTCACATGTTCCTCGGTTTGTTGCAAAGGTACCTCCTGCTGATTATTAACAGTTTGGATTGGAGCCTTGGTTCTCCATTCCTGAATCACTTTAGTTTTCTTCACTTGTGGAGGTTGGTGTGGTTTTTGATTCAGCAAACAGTTATTCCCAACCGTCAGACATTTCCCACAGTAAGCTGTTCCAGTCATAAACCACTTCTTGTAGAAACTTCCTCCCATTAGCATACATTAGTCATATTTCCCTAGGTAGCTATTTGGTAACATTCATATCTATGAGTATGCGAGCATAGGAAACTCTAGATTGTTTGGTTGTACATTCATCCGCGAAGATAGGTTTCCCTAACACACTAGCAATTCTACTTAAGGATCTCATTCCCCAACGAGACATGGGAAGTTTAGGGAATTTGACCCATAATGGAATCTCAACAGGGAAGTCCTCAGTGAAGTCAAAATCTGGCGTCCACTTAAGAATCATGGGTCTGTTTGCTATAGAATAAGGACCAGCACACAGGACCTCTTTGGCATCATTAATTGTTCTGAACTTGACAATGTAGTATCCTTCCTCGTGATAAAACAGATCTGGTTCTGGTACATGTGCCCAGTGGAGGTTGATGAATCTCTTCATCGCATTGTACCCAGTCCCATCCCCTAAAATATACACAATTAGGGCACATTTTCACTTATTCTCTTCCTCATCCACCTCTGCTTTGTTCATCTGGCCTATTGGTTGACCTTCAATCATTACCGGGGGTATGCATTCTAGAGCCATACCATTAGATGCAAATCGATTCTTCTGAAAGAGATTAGCCCAGTTCCGCTTTGGTACCTCTGTTTTGTTTGAAATCTCCTCCACTTGCTCCGTTATAACCTTCGCTGGTTGAGTTTGGACTGGCATAAGCTTCTGCATGTATCCACTTTCACCGGCTATCTGCTTTATCGGAGGTAGCGTTGCTTCAATCGAAACTGGATAGCTTCGCTCCATCTCCATTACACCATTAGGTTGTTGTGAAATCATACCATTCTCACCTTCGCATGACGGATTGACTGGTTGCTCAGGTGCAACAGTGGTGGTTGGATTCTCCGTAGATGACTGATTAATGGTTGTTATGACTCTCTCTATTGTTGAAATCGGAATTTTCCTGGGTCATCCCCTACCTCGACCCCTCCCTCTCGCCATAGCTACGAGCTTGGCGTACGTTAACTAACGTGCACCGAGAGAAAACGAAGAAGAAGGGTTTCCTTTTATGTTATTTTATTTTTCAGGGTATCTTCATGTCCATTTCTCGTCCTATTTGACCATATCGTAGTCTCCGGCATGATTTATGGCTAAAAAAAATTTTCCGAACATGGGGAAAACTGAAAATTTTAAAAAAGCAGCCATTTAAAAAAATAGATTTTTTTGTTGTTTTCTTCATTTTATTTTTTTTAAAAATAAAAATACTTTCTTTTTTAAAAAATTGAAAAAATGAAATAAAATGAAATGGTATAAAACTGAAAAAAATAAAATAAAAAATTTTAAAAACGAAGTATTTTTTTGAAAATATTTTTTTCAGTTTTTTAAAAAATGAAAATATTTTATTAAAACATTTTTTCTATTTTTATAATTCTTTTCTATTTTTTAATAAAAAGGCTTAAAAAATTTTTAATGAGGTACAATGACATGTTGTCATGTGTCTATTATAAACTTGTAAGTTATATTTAACGGTTGAAGGGTAAATGTGACCCAAAAGTATAACAACAGGGATATTTTTGATAAGAAACTCAAACGGAGGATAAATAAAGCCCATTTTTCATAGTACAAGAACAAATCTGACACCTTAACCGAATTTTCTAACTACAATGTACTTTATATTTATTTATTAATTCATTTGTAGTTAGATGATTGACATAATAAAAATTTACTATGAATGTGGTGAAAACTGAAAAAGTGGAACCAATCATAGTAGTTGACCCAAAAATCTTGAAATTTTAACATGATTATTCATCAACGGCTGGAACTCATAATTAATTATCTTAATTTCTCCCATGTGAAAATGGATTTGTTAACAAAAATTCAAGCAAGGGTCAAATATTCAAAATGCAAAGAATATAATGTGCATGTGACATGAATGATTGCCTTCTATATACAAGGCACTATCTTTCCCATTTCTCGTAATTTATTTTTCTATAGCATTTTAAAAAATTTCAGCAAGTGATATTTATTGTAAAACTTACCAAAAAGAAGACATCTCCTTTTTATAATTCGTATGTTATAAGTTATTGGCTTTTCGATCATTAGGAATTAATGGATTATTTAATGATAGAGGTAGTACTTATGAATATTAGTGGATGAAAAGATTAAAAACAAAAAATGGTAAGAGGTGTGATAAAACGGTCAATAAAACTAGTAAATACTGAAAATCGTAGAAGACAAGCTAAGGTTCAAAATTTAAACATCAAAAAGTTTTTAAAAAATTAATAATTATTGTCAAAGTATTAGTGGTCAAAGTTATCCGACAAGAGAACACAATAACCAAAGAAATATTTGAGTTGCATACAAATTAATCTTGAAATTTAATCTTAAATATTATTTGTCGCTATCTCATAATAGCTAAAAGGTAGTACAAGGCTAAATTTTATACCAATTACTCATTTAATTCATGGTTAACGTTCTTTTTAATAATACATGATCAAAATATTTGAACATTGATTTTAATAATAAACATGGAAGAATTATGGTTTTCTGATGATGCTAATGTTTCAAAAGATTCCACTGACAAATCACTGTAATGGGAATAATTGTAAGAAACATGTGAAGCGCCTTCTTCTCCTCTTTATAGAAACAACAACAATCACCCAATAAAATTTCACAAGTGAGATCTGTGGAGGGTAATACGCACGCAGACATTACCCCTACCCCGGGAGGCAGAGAGATTGTTTCCAGGAGACTCTCGGCTCAAGACATCAACAAGAGACAATAAGTTAGTACTATCAGTAAACTCATACTAAAAATAACATAAAATACACCATATAACATAAAATAACAAAATAGCAGCAATATAAGAAATACGAAATAGAAATAGATGATATAGATGAAAGGTATACTAATATCCAACAGATAGCTCACTGTATCGGTAGCTGACCAGTAACATCCTAAGATTACCTCATAGCTAACTATTCTCACTCTAGTGCGCTGTAGAAATATCCACAACTTCCCCCTAACCTAACCTAAATTACAACTTTAATGTTCGACCTCCACAATCCCCTATCAAGGGTCATGTCCTCAGTAATCCTAAGACGCGTTAAGTCTTGTCTTATCACCTCTCCCCAATACTTCTTAGGTCTCCCTCTACCTCTCATTATGCCCACCACAGCCAGTCGTTCACCTTCTCATCGGTGCATCAGTGCTCCTCCTCTGAATGTGCCGGAACCATCTGAGTCTTGCTTCGCATCTTGTCCTCTATGGGGGCCACACCCACCTTCTCTCGAATATCTTCATTTCCAATCTTATCCATCCTTGTATGCCCGCACATCCACCTCAACATCCTAGTCTCTGCTACTTTCATCTTTTGGGTGTGTGAGTTCTTGACCAGCCAACACTCGGTCTCATACAGCATTGCAGGCCTAACCACTGTTTTATAAAACTTACCTTTTAGTAACGCTGGAACTTTCTTGTCACACAAGACTCCCGTCGCTAACCTCCACTTCATCCAACCCACTCCTATACGGTGTGTGACATCCTCGTCGATCTCCCCGATCCCCCAAATAACTGACCCAAGGTACTTGAAACCCTTTATTGAAACCATGATCCTCTTTATCCCCATCCTCTTTATATTGAAACCCTTATCTTTATTCTTACTTATCCACTCCTCAATATTTAAGCAAGAAATATCACATTTTTGTACTGTTATACGATGTTAGGGGTGTACAAATCGAATCGAAAAATTGCATCAAATCGAAAAGTCAAATCAAATCGATTAAAAACCCCGAATCAATCCGATATATAAATATATAATTTTTATATATTTTTAAAAATTTTATATAAAATTTTCTTTAAAAATGTCTAAAAATATTTGGTAATTCTCTTGCGGGATATATATTTTAATAGAACACGAAGTTCTTCATATTTATTGACCTTAACTAATTGGTTATATGATCATTTTTTATCAAGAATTATTGAAATACGTCTATTTCTCTATTCTTCCATATTCATGTCATATGTTAAAATCTATTAAATTCTTATATCCTTTTTGAATGTGAAGTGATTACCAATATTTAGGTATCATATCGATTTTATATTTAATTATTAAATTCGATTAATTTAAAAGTGTATATCAACGAAAAATTATTTTCAGACGACTCAAATTCTAAATTCCATCGACTCAAAAGAGTCATTAGTTTTGGCTTTCATTATGCTAAGATAATCTCTGCGCCTTTCTAGTTTTTTTGTTCTCTTCAAAAGTTGCCTAAATATTACATCTAATTTTAATAAAGGTGTCTCGGGTAGGCCGGGCCAGGCATATTTTTTAGACCCGTACGAGTCCGGTTCCGGGCCGGTTATGGGTTGGGTTTTAACGAGTTTAACGGGTTCGTGTTAATCCGGGTGAAAATTGAACCATAAGAATTACGGGTTGAGGGGGTCGGGCCAGGTTCAGTGTAATTTTTTTTTGAATTTTGTATAACTATTGGACGTTATATTAATGCTTTTTATTAATTTAAAGAATACAAGTAAGTTGGGAAAAATTCTTATAAATTGCAAGTACTACATTTATTTCAAAATTAAAATTTGCATTTAAAAAGTAAATTAACAAAAAAATAGTAAAACTAAATTTTCATGCATAATAAATCAATAATACTTCAAATTAATCTAACAAACTAAAACATTAAACATAAATACATCTAGTAATTTTAAAATAACACAAATTGTCGTAAAGTCTTAAATATGAATTTCCGGAGGACCCTCAAGACAATACTTCTGCATGTGCCAGATCCTGAACGAAAATTTAAGACTTGACCACAATTCTTGCACTTTAATTTATGACATTCTTCATTTTCTTCGACTACCTCAAAGTGTTGCCAAACATATGAGCGCACTCTAGTAGTACCGGACATGATTTAACTTGAATTGAGATTTGAGATTTGAGAAATTGAGATTGAGGCTTGAAGTCTTGCAAATTGGAGGATGAGAGAAATTGAGATTGAGATATGAAATTTGAGTAAAGAAATGAAGAAGACGGAGGGGGGAGGGGGGTGATTTATAGATTTTGAAAAGGTTAATTTTGTAAATTAAAAAAGGCTTAAAAACATAAAATAAAAAAATGGCCATTTCTTAAATAGATCCATTGGCCAACAGATCTGTTTTGAAAAGCTGGCCTTCCAACGGATAGTGGGCCCCATTTGTTATCAAGATTAAAAAAAATAAAAAAATAAAAAAGAAAGTTATCTTTAACCGAGCCGATTCCAGTCCTGGTTAACCGATTTGGGCACTGTTCACGCCAAACGGGTTACCCGGGTTCGGTTAACCAGATCCCAAACCTAAACCTAACAAATTCGTCCTACCCCCAGTGGCGAAGCCAGGAAATTCAATAAGGATGTTCAAATTTTAAACCCCCTTTGCCAGTTAACTGTGCAAGGGTGTTCAAAGTCCGTTTTTAATTAATAACAAGTAATATTTTACCTTATATGTAGATTTTTAGGGTGGTCAGTTGACCCTTCAACCAAAGTAGCTTAGCCCCTGCCTACCCCCTACCCAGCCCCTTATGAACAGTACCGGCCCGATTTGTATTGGTCTAGGCCAATCCGGTAACGGCCTGACCCGCTCGTTTGACAGGAATATTTTTTCATTATAAAAAAGTAACAAAAATAAAACTACATAAAATTGCTATTTTTGTATGTCTACACAGATAAATGGAAAAAGAATATATTTTTTTCTTCGAAATTGAGAAATCATTGTAGCCGATTAATGATTAGAAGATTAAAATAGTTCTACCAATTACTGCTGGCACGAAAATTACTAACTTTGAATGGACAAGGCGTGGAACCAATGAAAAAGAAAAGGACGAATCCATGTGACAAGTTTACATTAAAAAAAGAACACGATTACCTTGTGCGACTCTAATAATTACTCTATGAATATTACGTACATATAGGGCCAAGTGATGAAAATATTCATTCAACGAAAATAAAATAGCTTTTGTCTTTTTTTGGCTTAATTATTGTTCTTTTGAGGATTACAGCTTAAGCTGGGTGTTTTGATTGTAATTTTATAGCTTGTCTGTCAGCCATTTTAGATTATGAAAACTCAAAATTATCTAAGTAGTCATAATATATGACTGATGAATTTTACATAACTAAAGAAATAAAGCAAATTTATATTCAAGAGATTTAATTACATATTTTGTATTTAGTTCCTTTGGCATTGCAAACAAATTGCATTTAGAATAATAATTTGAAGTGTGAATAAGGAAAATATAATTAATTGTGAGATGCCAAATTATGTTCGAACAACTTAAAACCCTATTAGTTTATATTAATTTGATTGGTGGAGGGAAAATATTTTCATTGAAATAAAGAAGCAAAGTATATTGGAATTAGCACTATTTTGAGTGCGATAAGACTTTAATGGGTTATGGGTGGTCCTTAATTCTCACTAAACCTGTCAACCGGACCGGGTCGGATCGGTTTCGGGTCGGACCGATGTAAACTGGGACCGGCCCGGATGCTAAGGGGCCGGGTGGGCTGGGTTCGGGGGAGGGGGTTGGTTCGTTTGGGTTTCTTGTAGTTGGAACCGGACCGGACCGACCCTGTATTGATGAACAATGCACCGAGCCGGTTAGACCGGCCCGTTACAACGGTAATTTTTTTTAATTTTTTGAATTTTTTGGGGCCCACAAGACCGTTGGCAACGGTTAAAATTGGTCCAGATCCGTTGGCCAACAGATATTTTTGCAAAATTGGCTATTTTTTGGTTATTGTATTTATTAATTTACAATATTAACCCTTCTTAAAATCTATAAATACCCTCCCCATCTTCTTCATTTCTTCACTCAAAATTCTTATCTCAATCTCAATTCTCAAATTATCAATTTCTCTCTTCCCTTCAATTTGCAAGATTTTATATTCTAATTTTATAATTTTATTTGTCTCTCTTTTCCCGAATTTAATTTATCGGAATTTGTCATTCGGAATTTGAATCTTGAAGTTCAAAATTGAAATTCTTCCTTGACGTTTATTCGTGGTAACACCGAATTTGCGTAATCAAGTGCTCAATTTATTGTCGAATTCGGCGCAATCCCTCCAACTCTTTCTCTTATTTAATATTTTAATTACATATTAAATTTTAGCTTATGCTTTAATTTTTATAATATGTTTAGTGCTGCTAAAGAGCGTGTAGAAAAGTTACTAGTAGGGGTGAAAATAAAAAAAGGTAGTCATGTAGCTTCCGGTAGTAATAGTAATAACCCAATAACACATATTTCTGGATCATCGCCTAATGATAATGTAGAGATAGATTATGAACAATTACAAGAAGATTTTGGAATAGAAGATAATGAAATTGGAGTAGAAAATGAGATACCACCTACACTACTAGTGAAAATGTTGGCAGTATTGGAGTTGGAGTTGCTAGTGCTACAAGGGGTAGTAGACCACCAGTGGCTCCGACTTCTAATCGTAAAAGAAGAAGTCCAGTATGGAAATTTTTTGAAATAATAGAAGGTACTAATAGAGTTAAGTGCAAACTTTGTAACGAAACTTTTAAACATTTGACCGGAGGAAATTTAGGGGGGGGAGGGGATACTTACAAGACATATGAGATCTGACCATCCCATAGAACGGGAGAATGGAAGTCAAACAACTATTACCCCTACTACTAGAGGTCTAGTAAAATATGATAAAATGAGGGATCGTGAGGAATTAGCAAAAATGATTGTTTTGGATTATCTACCTTTTTCTTTTGTTTTTTTCATCGTATCTTATTATGTATATTCAAATGATTTACAATCATTTATTTAAAGGTATCCCTAGAAGTACTTGTAGAGCAGATATCTTTATACTTCATGGACAATATCAAACATACATACATTATTTGCTTAGCCACCTTCCTTCTTGAGTATGTCTAATATTGGTCATGCTGTTAATGAAAATGATTATTTGACAATTACATGCCATTGGATAAATGATAATACTTGTATGCAAAAACGTATTATCGCTTTTAAATATGATGAAGATCAGAGTCATACTGCTACGTTTATAAGTAGTACTATTGTTGAAGTTGTTGAATTTTATAATCTAAACTAAAAAGTTTTATGTATGTCTTTTGATAATGCTTCAAACAATAATGCCGCAGTTTCAATTTTAAAATTACATTTGTAACCACCTCTTGATGATATTTTTCATGTTAGGTGTGCATGTCATATTTATAATTTAATTGTTAAAAGTGGCCTTGATTTATTTTCAGTTGAGATTACTCATGTTAGAAGAGCAGTTGGCGTTATTCAGGAAAATAATAGACAATATAGAATAAAATAATTTAAGACTAAGTGTATCCAGTACAACCTTACACCTAGATTCATGCCGGACGAAATTGTTACTAGATGGAATTATACATATATATTTTTAAAATGTTGCTACAAATATAGATTTCCAATAACTGAAGTGTCTAATGCACATTGTACTGATCCTAGGCGTATGTTAACAAGTGATACTTGGGAGGTCATTAATGATGTTGTTAAATTTTTACATAAATTTTATACTGCTACTGTTGTGTTTTTTGGCGCATATTACCCCACTGTTACTATGGCTTTAGTACATATAGCTGAAATTTCTTTTCTACTATCTGAATTTAAGAAGAAAGAAAAATATAAGGATGTTGTTGAAAAATGCAAGCAAAATTCAAAAAATATTTCTTTCCAATTCCTCTGATTTACTTAATTGGTGCATTTTTAAATCCTTCTATTAAAATGTCTGATTGTCACCAATTAATGAATGCTTTATGTACTTATATGGAGATTGGAGAAACTGAAACCCCAAATTTATATGATTCTATGAACAAGCTAAATGAATATTTACAACAACTATATAATTATTATGCAAATGAATGTGATAATAGTATTCGTGCTTCTGGCAATGTTAATCCCGCTATGCAATGTAGCAGTTCTGCTAATGTGGATGATGAAAGCCTTGATAATTTTAATATTTTTCTACATTTTCTAACACTCAAACCAGTAGCAGGAATATTGACGAGCTTCAATTCTACTTGCAGAAGCTAGAGGAGCCTCGCACAAAGGAATTTTCACCGCTGGGATGGTGGCATGAAAATGAAAAGCAATTTCCTGTTCTTTTCGCTATGGCTCGGGACGTGCTGAATGTGCCAATTTCTACTGTTGCATCGGAGAGTGCATTTAGCCAAACAAGACAACAAATTGGAGACACCCGCCACTCATTGGGAAGCAATGCTTTGGAAGTTTTAGTATGTTTCAAAGATTGGATTAGATCGGAACGAAGAAATCAAGGAAAGGAAGATGTTGATAGCCCAGAAGACGAGAAACTTGGAGATATATTAACCCATGGAAACCCATCCGATTTAACACGCCAGAAGAAGGTCAATCGGTTCATATTGATTATGATGAATTTGCTAGGGCGATGCAAAACATTTGAAATTACTACTTTACTAGTTTACTTGTTAGAAAAAATGTAAACATTTCATTTTCTACTTTTTCAATTTGAAATTAAGAAATAAAGTAGCACTTGCAATAAGTGTAATTTTTTCTCATCTTACTTGTATTCATTCAATTATTACAAAGTATTAATATAACTTAATAGTTATACTACACATAATTCCAAAAAAAGTAAAAATATACTAAACCCGGTCTGGCCCGGCCCGGCCCCCTCAACATATAACCCATATGGTTCAATTTTTACCGAACTAACTTAGCCCACTACGAACCCGTTACCGTGCAGCCCGGCTCGACTCGAAACCGAATGGGTAAATGAAATTTGACCCGGCCCGATCCGGCTGGCCCGTTAGACATGCTTAATTCCCACTAGCTTTATTCTTCTAGGGGTATGTTGTAAGTCATAAATCGTAATTGGCTGTGACATTCTCACTTATTTATGAGGTTAATGGAAGTCTGCTTGCAGAGGTGGACCTATATTGTGAAGATAGGGATCATTCGCACCCGAAAAATTCTACACAAAATTAATGTATATATGTATATATTTTTAAAAATAAATAGTGACAAATTAATAAAGGTACCCCTTATACAAAGAAAATCTTGTTTGTGTACCCACAACCTTCAAATTTTGAATCGGCCTCTGTTTGCTTGGTATCAGGTAAAGACTGTTCAAATATATTTAAACGGGAAATATTACTACTATTATTTTGCAATACTTCAATATATATGTTTGGGGTGTAAAAGTAAATAACAAAGACAATAGTATAAAATTTGAGGGACTAACGAGGCTGGTTTGATGTTTAGGCGATAGTTTTTTTGGTATTTCAAAGGGATTTTTACCTATACATCCCATATAACAAACCTTACTACCATTATTGTGCATTATTTGTTTATTACCCTCATATCTCATGTTTTTGTTACATAATACAAACAAGATAATTGCTGATTTTCCATCCTAAATTAACACTAGACAATTAAGGCTAATTATATTTGCTTATCTCTTCTTTTCACGCCAATCAGTTTGGAATGCCAATCAGCTTTGAATGTTAATAAATGTTTGATTTACTAACAAATAAATTTCCCTTACATTAAGGTAACATATTAAATGCTCCAAATATATCCTCTAAACTAAACAGATTAAGGTAACGGAAGATCCAGTGCATATTTTCAACAAAACTGTTTCAAAATTGACTACAGTCATTCCTCCAAACAGAATTCTTCAAAACTGTTTCGAGATACTACTCTCATTCTTCCATTTAAAATTCGACAAAACTGTTTGGAAATTGAATACTCTCATTCTTCCATTCAAAATCAGTTTTTATTGTTATTGAGAGATAGCCTAATTCCACCAGATTCTCTCTTATTTTTCATATTTTGTAGTTATTCCGTGACTGGCAGTAAGGAGATTATACAATGTCAAAAATTCCGATAATGCTTAAATGTAATGGTTATTGGGATAACCATGGCAGCTTCAGAGATTTTGAAGTTGACGCCATTTTGGTTGATGAAACTGCAAGCTACGGAATTCTCCAATCTACAATTGCAGAACAATTATCGATTGATACATCTGATAAAGTTGTAGAAATAAAATACATTGTGAATGATAACTGTCCTCCGTTGCAGATTAGAAACGATATGGGCGTTCGTGTA
This sequence comes from Nicotiana benthamiana, assembly GCA_034376525.1. Classification (NCBI taxonomy): domain Eukaryota; kingdom Viridiplantae; phylum Streptophyta; class Magnoliopsida; order Solanales; family Solanaceae; genus Nicotiana; species Nicotiana benthamiana. Next base: position 47,628,497 of record CM067323.1, read on the forward strand.
TATATGGAAACGAAAAAAGAGAATAAAAACTTAGGTTCGTATCCGTTATGTATTAGCATAAGAGATTTCAATATGGAATTGGCAATAACCAATGAACGCCCCATCAGTATAGGTAAGTTTGCGTCGAAACAGAATTCGGAGATTTTTGTGTTCTCTAATCAACTACAATTTGACGCCAATTATCTATAATGAATATACAATGTGAATGTTTTGTATGCAGGTTCTTCAGGATCATTAAGGTTATTAGAAATTCCATCTTCACCAGCTATTGAGCAATATCAATGTGAAATAATAATTGAATCTTCTCAAACATGTATTGAGGAAGGTCAAGTGTACCAGGACAAGAAGACGATTGTTGCTGCAATGAAAAATTATGCAGTTATGCAGAAGTTCCAGTTCAGAGTTAAAAGATCAAGTTGTAGAAGGTTTGTACTTAGTTGTTCATTTTCAATGCTAAAGTATTATTTTTATCTATGCAGTTGTATACAATTGTAGTTAATGTATTCAATTGTAGTTAATTGTAGTTATATGTTGTCAATTGTAGTTCATTGTAGTCAATTGTAGTTGTTTGTAGTCAAATTTAGTTACGGAAAACCAGTTTGTCGGTATTTGTAGTTAGTTGTAGTTAAATGTAGTCAATTGTAGTTCATTACATTATTTAATAAAAATGTTTGAAAATTGGATTTTTTTGTAGCTACTGGCTTGTATGTGTTGCGGAGAACTGTAAATGGCACTTCAAGGCAACATCTATTAATGATTCATCATTGTTCAAGATAAGAAGTTTTAGCCGACAACACACATGTTGCCGAATGGACGAAACATTCATAAAGCGCAAGTGTACTGCAACAGTAGTTGGTAGCATTGTCGTTCCAAAGTTTTGTGATCCTAAGACTGTTTACACGCCAAAGGACATACAAACTGACATGTTATCCGAACATGGAGTCAGCCTAAGCTACATGCAAGCATGGAGAGCAAAGGAAAAAGCATTACGGTTTCTGCGAGGGAATCCGTGTGACTCGTACAACAGATTACCAAAATATTTTTATATTCTTGAGAAGAATTATCCCGGTTCTGTTGTTAAATTGAAGAAGGCAGCAGATGATTGCTTCTTGTATGCATTTGTTGCTCTTTCTACATCAATAAATGGTTGGCAACATTGTAGGCCGGTAGTAGTGGTTGATGGTACATTCTTAAAATCATCATACAGGGGTATTATGCTGACAGCAAGCACCATGGATGCAGCAGGTAACAGATGTAATAATGTTGTAGTTACAATGTAGTTACTTTGTATAAATCAATGTATTTTATATTGCCTAAATTATCCAAATATATTTGTATTTAATAGTTAATCTCAAGTTATGTCTACAAATTGTAGGTTCTATTTTTCCCTTGGCATATGCTGTTGTTGATTCTGAGAACGACGCATCTTGGAGGTGGTTCTTTGAACAATTCAAGGAGGCATATGGTGAAAGACCTTCTATGTGTGTTGTCTCAGACAGGCATGAGAGTATATCGAAGGCAACATCCGTAGTCTATCCTGGAATTGCACACTACTTTTGCATGTGGCATATATGGACAAATATAAGGTCAAAATTCAAGAAGTCACATCTACAATTACATGAATTATACTTTGCTACAGCACGGTCATATACTCTGGATGATTTCAATGAAAGAATGATGAAGATTCAGGAGGTAGACCCACGTGTTTCGTCTTACCTACATGATATTGGATATCATAGATGGTCAAGAGTACATGCAACGGCAAATAGAACTTTTACTATGACATCAAACATTGCAGAGTCGTTGAACGCTGTTACAAAAGAGGCAAGAGAGCTGCCAATATTTGATCTATTGGAGTATATGAGGACTATTATAGAACGTTGGACAAAAGACAAGTTATTGAAGGCAAAGGGTACTTTCACATTACTTGGACACAAATTCAACAAAGAATTGGAAGATAACACTCTATTATCCCAGAAACTAAAGGTAATATATTATTGTTTGGTGCATGAAAAAAAAAACAAAAGAAGTAGTAGATGAAAATGTTGTTTCCAGAGAGTTTTTAAAATGTAGACGATTGTAGTTAAATGTAGTTAATGTTTTATGAATGATTTCCAGATAGTTTTTAAAATGTAGACGATTGTAGTTAAATGTAGTTAATGTTTTATGAATGATTTCCAGAGAGTTTTAAAAATGTAGACGATTGTAGTTAAATGTAGTTAATGTTTTATGAATGATTTCCAGAGAGTTTTAAAAATGTAGACGATTGTAGTTAAATGTAGTTAATGTTTTATGAATGATTTCCAGAGAGTTTTAAAAATGTAGACGATTGTAGTTAAATGTAGTTAATGTTTTATGCCGTTTATTTGTAGCTGATTTGTAGTTAACTGATTGTTGCTAACATAGTTAACTTATTGACACCTTATTATTTTCTTTTTGATCTTGAATTGTAGGTGAGAGCTTCAACCGATCATATACACACTGTGTTAGATGGCGTGAAGAGGTACATTGTATGTTTAGAAAATAAGAAATGTAGTTGTGGACAATTCCAACTTGATGAACTTCCATGTGCACATGCTTTGGCATCATTAAGGCATAGGAATGAAAGGCCGGACAACTATTGCTCACCGTATTACACAACTAAGAGCCTACTACTTACATATGAATTGCCAGTTAATCCTCTTCCTGATGAAGCAAAATGGGATGTTCCACAACATACTTTGGATGATGTAATAAAGCCACCGGCTGGAGATAAAAGGCAGCCAGGAAGACCTCAAAAGGAAAGATATAAAAACTTTGATGAAATAAACTCAAAGAAGTACAAGGTGTCATGTGGCAATTGTGGAGGTGAAGGGCATAACAAAAGAAGTTGCAAGAATGTGCCGAAAAAGGCATGGATATAATGTAGCTACATAGTTATTCAAAATAAAGGGTAGTTATCCCAGATTATCGGAATTTAAGGTGTAACTGTAATATGTTTTTGACGATAATAAAGAAGTTTACTAATATACTTGCGTAATGTAAACTGTTTGCAGATTGTTGTTATAATGTACTTTAAGTGATTTCGAAATGTGTTATCGACATAATAGATAAAGACAGAATGTTGTAGATAAAGAAAAAACGTTGTAGTTCATTTTCATGAAATCTAAGTAAGAAACATCATCATGTTTATCTGAAAACATATATTGTGCAAATGTACTGCAACAGTGCATGTAGCGTTGGAGTTCAAACAAGTTGTAGTTATGTAATTGTATTTATATGCAGAATAAATGTGTAGTTATTTGTAATTGTATGTAATTGTAGTCACTACATTAATAATGTCTAATGTATTCATGAAGCTATTGTTCATTACAACCAAATGACTACATTTACAATACATATTGCCTTGAGGAGAAGATAATTGTAGTTTCCTTTAATACTGTTATCATTGTCAATATAGTTAACATATGTATTGAGGCAATTCTAAATCCTCGAATAGATTGACCTGGCTTCAAATTTTATTTCATAGTTTTTAGTTCAGACCTGTAAGAAAACCTTGGATTCCAATCCAAGAAGTTGGATAATGCAAGCACTGGCATGATAATGTTTAATGTATTCATGAAGCAATTGTGCATTTAGTTTGCATTTCTGAACCAAATATGTTCTAAACTGAAATGGGAGATCAGAGTTGTAATCAGAATAAAAACAATCTCACAACAAAAGTGAACATACAGTGCAACTAAATGCACAGATGAATCTCAGAAAATGGCAAACAGAAATGCAAACTTAAGGTTATTTTTCAAAGCAATTGTTCAGTACAACCAAACTGACATAATTCTCCACTAACTACAAAATTGTTCAAGGTCCATGAAACATTGTGGGTTACAATCAAAGTTCATTACAACAGTACACACTATTTCCTCCTTCGTTCCACTTTAGTTCTCTCATTTTTTGGCGGTGGACCCCTCCTCCTTGCAAGCCTGCCTGTAACCTCGCTCTCATTGATTGAACCATCATTTAGCTTCTTTGTGGCGTAGTCCCACAACAGAGCTCCATAGCGTCTACGGTGTTTGTTAATATCATTAAGATCCTCCTTTGGTATAGACAAATCACCATTGCTAATATATTCCGCAAATGCAGCAACAAATACACCGCAATCCCTGCAGATTATGAGTAATTTTCATTAAATACCAAAAACCAAATATATTTTAAGTATACATATAGAAAGGGAGTTTAGTTTTTTACAGTGAGCCTTCCTTTTGTTGTGGAATCTCGGCAACCATCCATTGTATGTCTAGAGGGTCCGTAACTGGCTTCTCTACGTATGACTTTGTATTCTTGAAGTCAATGTCCTTGCGTTTGCCGTAGAAACCAGTGCATGACAAATAAAGAGGAATAATTGTTGAAAATTTTTCAGCCATAGCTTGAACTGTTTTGTTACGCTTTGCCCTCACCAATGAATCATACACATACAGTTGCCGGTCCTTTATGTCAAACACTAACAACAACCAATGGAAGTTCTCTACAAGGTTAACAGGCATTACCACATAATCCACAAGATCCCATGCTACATTTGCAAGAATTCGATAGCCCATAATATATTCTCCAATATCGTCATCGGCTTTTACAACAGAATTCCTTTGATTAATTGGAGCAGCAGAGAACTTATCATAGATACTTTCAACTTTTGTCTTGAACAAACAGTCTGTTGTTGTAAATCTACAGTTGTTGTTGGGGCCATATTTCCCCTTCTTTCTCAAATAGTACATTATAACATCAATGTGCTGAAAAAAGTAAAAGTTGCAATTATAATATCTAATTCAAATCTGTACATTAAGGCAATCTGTCTTTAAAATGCTGTCAACAGTGTTTAATAAACTACATGATGTAGTGAATTGTAGTTAAATGTAGTGAATTGACTTTAAATGTAGTTAAAGCAATCTGTATTTAATGCAGTTTGTAGTTAATGCAAATGTATTCAATTGTAGTCATTTGTAGTCAATAAGAACTACATTTGCATATAACAAGACATACTTAAATATGTTTAGATAGAATAAGCTATTGGATATCAGTTGTTCAATATCAACAATTAACAGAGCATACAAGATGAAAGAAAACAAATAATGGCTGTGTATAACAGTTTGACAGCTACAAAAGTGAAAATAACAGCTACAAGATGCAAATAAGAGCTAAAAAATATGTAGCTCATGTCAGTGTATTTCAGTTTACTTATAACCCATTCTAGTTATGTGTAATCTAGTTATAAGTCTATATACATCAAGGCAATCAGTATTTTAAATGTAGTCGTTGGTAGTTAACTGTAGTGTTCAATAACTACATAACAGTGAGCCAGATACCAGATAAAGACAAAACTGCAATGATAATCCATATACTTACTGTACAATTTATTAGCTGTCCGGGGTGAGCAAGGGCGTAGAACCAGTCCTTCTTATCTATTTTTTCGCAACCCAAATCCAACAAAGGATTGAGATGGTTATCCTTCATGGAATAGAAGTTCTTCCTCCTGTAATAATAATATAATTAAACAAACAACTACAAAAAACAAAAACATTGACAACTTTAAAGTCTAAATTAAATAGAAAGAAAAGTAAAACAAATACATACAACATAAGACATTTATGCACCATACCTCCTAGATGATTTGTCACTTCGATGGTATAACCAGGTAGTAAAACTATCTATTAGTTGAGGATCAACATCTTCACCAATGGGACTTGTGAATGGGTGCTTTATGTAAAAAAAATTTGGCCCAAAAGACGTGCTGCCTTCAGTACTGTAGAGTGGCGTGAATGGTGATCGTGCATGTTTTCCAGGTAACCTTGTTCTTCCTTGATGAAGAGGGGTTGAATCAACTTGAATTGGATCACCATACATGACCATTTGTGATAGGTTTTCTGGAATTTCAAAATCGTCCAGTGTCACGCCTTTATTTTCAGTTCCTCCACACATCACTCCAATCTCCTCTTCTTTTTCAATGCATTCTTCGAAAATTTCAGTCACAGTTACACCATGAATCGGTGAATGTGGAACATTGTCTTGTTGTTCAAGTTGTTGAGGAGAAGAAGGAGCTGAACAGGTAAATTTATTTTTTATTAGCAATTCAAGATGGAAGTATATATGTATGTATGAATTATCTAGATACCTGTTGTACTGGGGCCTGCACGGACTTGTGGACCAAAATTGAACTGAAATTCTTTGTTTTTCTCTGCTTCGTTATGTTCGTTATATCTTTTTGAACTAGCAGCAAACTACATTGTGAGATGAATGTTTTAGTATTAGAATACATTATCATAAATATTATAAAGTGTTACTGCATTGTAGTTTATGAAAATGTGGTTACTGCATTGTAGTTTATGAAATCTGTAGTCAATTGTAGCAAGTAAGGACTACATTTGGATATAATAAGAACAGGAAAGAAAACAGGAAGAAATCAAAATACAAATGCCTACAAATGACTACAATTAACCCCTGTTAAAAATCCAGTTATTGAACACTATATTTAACTACAAATAACTACATTTAAAATACAGACTTAGACCAAATGTGATGACTTATAACTAGAATACATATAACTAGATTTGGTTATAACAAAATTGAAATACACAGACTTGAACTATATATAGTGTTACTTACAAATAACAGTGAACCAGGTAAGTCATACATAGGTCAAGTCTGTATATTAAAACATTGAACCAGCTACAAAATACAAATTACATCTACAAAACTACAAATAACAGCTACAAAAGTGTAGTTCAGAACTGTACATTAATTCAAAAAGTAGTTTTAGTGCATTCAATTGTACTGAAATGTATTGTTCAGGAACTACAATTTATGTAACTGCAAACTACATTTTGATAGTAATGTTTTAGTGTTAGAATAGATTATCATAACTATTATTAGTGTTAGAATAAATATATGTAAATTCTTACCTTGGAGTCATCCAATTCATTTCTACTGTTGACAGCATTCACTAATCTTTTCAAAGATTGATCTATGAACTCTCGAAGTTTTGAGAGTTCATCAAAAACATTATTCCTCAGCTGATCTAACTTTCCAACCACCTAAAAATTAAATATGTATGTGAGTTGGTAAGAATATTCGATTTGTTACACTAAAATAAAAAGAAACTACAATGTCGAAGGAATGATTTCAATTGGTAGTAAACAATGACTACACAACTGTAAATTCTAACAGTACCTGCTCAATGTTCTGTTCCAACTTCCTCATCTGGCTTCTTACAGATTCCATATCATTTGAAGATTTAGCCTCTTCATGTCGAACTGTCGGAGAAGCAGCAGATGGGACTTTTGAAGGTTGAGTAACCTCTTCATCTTCATAATTAAGGTTTACTGGGAGGTTGAGCGCTCCAATCTCGGCCCCGGATGCAACCAAGTTTGAGAACTGAAAGAAGGATGAAGACAGTGAAGTAAATTTGAAAGAAATTGTAGATGTCATGTAGTTACAATAGTAGTTATTGAAGAATTACACAAAGGCTAACAAGAATACCTTGAGCCACTCAGGCTTGATGAATTTTTCTTCAAAAACATTCAACCAAATCTGTCCTTTTGTAGCGGACCATCTTAAAATACGGGGGATGGGGTCAGAGCACCGTATAGCAAGCTCGGTGCTGACAGAAGAACAGCACTCGTACAGCCACACTTGTAAGGCTAACGAGCACCCCCGTATAAGATAAGAATGGACGTTGGGACTGAGACGATGTCTGACAGACTCAAGAACTTGCTTAAAAGATTTTGTACCCCATGGGTACGAATCAAAATGACCACTCTCTATAAGAAAAAAAGTAAATTTGTCTATCAAACAAACATTGTCCTTATCAGAAGGACAAACAAAGAATTCCAAAATATACAAGACACACAACTGTACAGCATCCAAATCATTTGTCCAGGATTTGGATGTCACTACACTTCTCAAAAGCGATTTCTCTACCCGAGATTTGTCAGGGAAGTATTTAGTCATTAAATGGCTAACATAACTAGAATTGTAACCATGGTCCGATAAGCTATCAACACAGTTAAACCCAGTTATCAAACAAAAATCCCTCAAAGTAAAAATCAATTTTTGTCCATTTAACAGAACAGAAAAATAGTCGCCATTAAACTTTGATAATTCATACTTCATTAGAAGATGAATAGATTGGTTCTGCATGCAAATAGGGGGCATATCTAGTAAATAACCAAAACAAGTGTTCTTGAAAGCACGTAATTGTGTTGGGGATAATAAAGACTTTATCTGGGATGGAATCGTTGCATCGCACAAGCTATGGAACCGTATCACACCATAATCAACATTATGTTGTGCATAGTAAGGTCCATTCTGCAAAAAAAGTACATTAATGGTCGTTAGAATGAAGCTAGATTTCAGAATTACAATATATAATGTAACATATCATATAACTACATTTTAAACACACAAAATACATTTTTAACATACAAACTACATTTTTCCTACATTTTTCTGTATATTGAAATAGTGAGCCCATATGTATTTCAATTCTGTATATGTATTTCAATTCTGTATATTTCATTTTACCTATATACAAATGTAGTTAAATATAATGTAGTTATAGGTAGAAGTACACTAATGCATTGTGTAGTTTAAATGCAATCTTTAGTGTTCACCTACATACCACTTCTCCAATATAAACATTTAACAGAGCATAGAAGTGGAAAGAAAATAGGAAGAAATCAAAATACAAATGCCTACAAATGACAACATTTAACCCCTGTTCAATATCCAGTTATTGAACACTACAAATAACTACATTTAAATTATAAATAACTGTGTATAACAGCTGCAAGATACACATGAAACTACATTCAACCACAACAAACTACAGTTAACAGTACATATTTGATTCCAAATCACAACAAATTCTGTATATTATTTTTTACCTATATACAAATGTAGTTAAATATAATGTAGTTATAGGTAGAAGTACACTAATGCAATGCATTGTGTAGTTTAAATGCAATCTTTAGTGTTCACCTACATACCACTTCTCCAATATAAACATTTAACAGAGCATAGAAGTGGAAAGAAAACAGGAAGAAATCAAAATACAAATGCCTACAAATGACAACATTTAACCCCTGTTCAATATCCAGTTATTGAACACTACAAATAACTACATTTAAATTACAAATAATTGTGTATAACATTTGCAAGATACACATGAAACTACATTCAACCACAACAAACTACAGTTAACAGCTACATATTTGATTCCACAGTATACTAAATCAATGAAATTTAGGTCACCTACAAATAACTACATTTAAATTACAAATAACTGTGTATAACAGCTGCAAGATACACATGAAACTACATTCAACCACAACAAACTACAGTTAACAGCTACATATTTGATTCCACAGTATACTAAATCAATGAAATTTAGGTCAATTAAAACACTACCAAATAATCATTGCATTAAACTACATTAAACTACTAAAACGACAAAAATATACAATTTTTATTCAGCTGTGACATTGTCAAATAAAACACTACATTAAACTACAAAAACAAACAATTTACTACAAATTTTTTTCAACACTATATTCTGCCAAACAATTACACATTAACTCCGAATAATAAAAATTAACTACAATTAGTATAATCAACCCTAACATGCAATAATACATTAAATTTTTACAAAAAAACTCTTAGACGACAAAAAAAGAATTGAATTCTAATTTTTTCAAAAAAAATATTAAACTACAAAACATTGTAGATAAAAAAAAAGTTGTTTACCTTAACCAAAACTTGTTGTTGAACCAATTTTGTGGGTTTTTTTTGAGGGTTTCACCTTTTTTTGCTTTAAGGGTGAATGAGACACCTTCTGTATTTTTGTTTTTTGAACTTTGGGTGAATCGTCCACAAAATCATCATCATCCGCCATCAAGCTTTTCCCCTTTCGCTTTCGTTGTTTGTCGGCTTCAATTTCAACACCGGTTGCATCAACCTCCTGCAAGTGCTTTGTTCGAGTTTCAACTCGTATTTGTCTCGGCGATGCTGGAACACTTTCTTTTCCACTTGCATGGATAGATGGTTGTCTTTTTACTGGAGATTTAGGTGTTAAAACACCCAAATCAAATGATGGAATATCGCCTATTTTTTGACGTTTGGGGGTATTCTGTTTTTTCACCATTTTGACTATGGATAAGTTTTTCTTCACTAAAAATGTGTTTTCTTTGAAGAACTTTGAGGATTTTTGGCGACAGATGCTGCTAATGGAGAAGATGACAATGGAGAGAAAGTGAGAAACAGTGAACAGAAGAGAAAGAGGTAAAGGTAAAGGTAAAATTACACGGGGGTGGGGTGGGTGTAGTTTTTATTGGGAAATGATAGCGTTTTAGGGAAGATATATAAAAATTAACAAAAAAAACGTGGGGTTAATTAATACTTTTAAAAATCTGGTGTAAGAAAGAGAAAAAAATGGGGAAAGAAAATATGGAAATATTATTTTCTTCCACAAATAAAGCCCCTAATAAATGATTGGTAATTAAACCTTAAAATTCAATTTTGGTACATATTTTGAAATATGATATACTAAAATGTAATAAATAGTAACCTTAAACATGAATGGTAGTAAGGTTTGTTATATGGGATGTATATGTAAAAATCCCTATTTCAAATCCACTAATTTAATGCTTCTATAAAAGACTACTCCATAGAAAGTAAGGAATTCCATTTATTCTATCAATAGAGTCTCGTTCAAAACTTTAAGTTTATTGATTCCTACACAATTTCAAATTAGTATACAAAATAATCGTATCGATAAATTAAATTTTAAAAATTATTGAATTCACGTGAACCGTAACTATTGCACTAAATCCGCATATGCCCACCGCATACCTTGGTGGTGTTTAGGTGATAGATGTATAACACTGAATGTTTAGTGTTTCCTTACCCAATACCTGATACCTTCTTTTGGATTCTTGACTAATCCGAATTTTCATCGCGATAAGGCGTATTCAATTGGGAAACCACTTCCTACTAGAATTGCTATTTATTCCTATGGCAAGAACTTAATATCTCTAATTTAAAATGAAAGGATTCTATTTATTCTAGTACAATATTTGATGGTACACCGACGACTTGTTAACAAAACAATTGATATGGAGTAGAAATCAAGATACTCGTCCAGCGAAAAAAACTTATGCCTTTGAGTTTATTTATTCTACATGGTGTAATATATATTTTCTTATTAGCAATTTAAGACAAATGAGCAAGGAAAATAATTTTCATTAAGAAAACCAGCTAAACTTAGTCAATTTCTTTTTTTATATCAACTTGAAAATACAACTCCAGTCATATAAATTAGAACACCGATTTTGATTATGAGAAATTACCAGCTATATCCATTTATAAGTATCTCATTATAAAAATTGGCCAATTATTAAAGTATTACTTATATTAGCTAAATTAAATAATTAGTTATTTGTAGCAAAAGAATATCAAATTTTTGCTTTGTTTTGAGTAGGGTGTTATTAGAATAGATTGAGCACAACTTAAGGAGCTTGAATCTAAGTTTGGAATGATTTGGTGAAGTTTTGAGGTGATTTGAATTGAAAATTCGAAGTAAAAATGATATGTGTATCACCGTGTATCATTTGTGTATCACATATGTATCATATTTATATCAATTATGTATCACGTGTATATCCATATATACCTGTGTGTAAGATGTATGCGTGATACATGTTTGATACATGTGTGGCAGAAGACTGTTGTGAACTCAGTTTAATTACGAATTTTGATACAAAACCAGTTCAAATCACCTCCAATCTTCCTCAAATTTTGTATATTGACTTATCTATATATTTTTAAAGAATTTCAACTATACATATTGAAAAAGTTTATTTTTTATTTAGACTGTTGGAATATTGTATATATTTTTTATATTTCATCACCTTATTTGCTACTTCATTCATAAAATTTCCTTTTCATTTTGTATCTAGTGTTTCTAATCACGCTTAAAATATATGGAAGCTGTTTTTTGCATGTGATTCTTTGAGAGAAAGAACACTATTATTTGGTTTTTTAATTTTTATTGGGTGTGACGACCCAAATGGTCATCACCTGTTTTCTCATTCATTTCATGTTTTCGAGACCTTGAAAACCTTATTTTTAGTCACCTCAATTTGCGTCCACAGTCCGGAAGCATAGCCGGAAAGCTTAAATATGAATTTTGTGCGAAAAATGGTGAATTTTTATATTAATATGATTAAAGTTAACTTTGGTTAATATTTTAGTTAAACGGACCCGGATCCGGACCCGTAATTTGACAGTCTCTAAAGGTCCGTAAGAAAATATGGGACTCGGACATATGCCCAGAATCGAAAATCGAGGTCCCGAGCCTGAGTAATAAATTTTTAGAAGAAATTATTTTTCTAAAATTAATATGGGAATTTGAAATGAAAAAGGGTTAGAAAGTATTGGTATTGGGCCCAAAAAGGGTTAGAAAGTATTGGTATTGGGCCCGTACTTTGGTTCCAGCATCCGATACAGGTCTTATATGTGGTTTAAGTGCTTCTTGTAAAATTTAGTTGAAATCGGACATCATTTGACGTGTTTCAGACCTAAATATCTAAAAATAAAAGTTTATGAAGTTTGATGAAAAAGTGATAATTTTGAGGTTTGATTCCTCGTTTTTATGTTATCTTGGCGATCTGACCGCACGCTTAAGTTCGTAGGATGTGGTTGAGTTAGTGTGTGTGAGTGGTTAGGAGCCTTGAGGGTTCGGGAGTGTTTTTGGAGGTGTTCAGAGTAGTTTCGGAGTGAGAAGTATAGTAGGTTTTTCTACAGTTGTTGCATACCAAAGTGTTCTTCGCGTTCGCGATCCGCCTTATGCGATCACGATACTTGTCAAGTCCCTTCTTTGTGTTCACGGTCTGCTTCCTGCGTTCGCATAGCCCAAATATTTCCTTCAATGCGTTCGTGTATCACCCCTCGCGTTCGCATAGGCCAATCCCTTGGACCCAGAACTTTCCCTTCGCGTTCGCAAACCTTCTCCCGCGAACGCGATGCTTACCAACATTTCCTCTTCGCGAACGCGACACTCATGTTGCGAACGTATAGGATAAAATCCGCCGAGTGATTTTTTAAAAAAATGTTCAAAACAGTACATACGGGTTTAGTCCAAAATTTTCACGAGCTCTTTTCTTCCCCAAGCTATAGGAAACCATTGAATCCCCCATTCTTCAAGACCACTTGGGATAGTAAATCTCCACTAATTTCCTTCATTTTCTTTCATTAATTACTGAAATTCGAAGCTTGAATCACATAGACTAGGGTGAAATTTAGGGGAATTGGGTAGAGTTAGGGCTTTTCAATTCTCTTTGATGTAGACCTCGTTTTAGGGTCGAATTTGAAAACAAATTGTATATCCGGGCTCGTGGAAAATGGGTAATATGCAATTGGTTCGAACCTCGAGTTTGACCAAGCGGGCCCGGGGTCAATTTTGGGATTTTAAGAAGAAAGGTTGAAAATCTATATTTAGGTATTGGGTTTGATTTGTTTAGCTATTATTGATATTATAAAGTCGTTATTTCATAGATTTGATGAGTTGGAGTCGAATTCGAGAGGGAAAATGGTCGTTGTGGATTGACTTAGCCGTGAAAGTTGAGGTAAGTGTTCAGTCTAACCTTAACTTGAGGGAATAGGAGTTGAGTCTTGTTTGCTACTTGCTAATTGTCGAGTACAGTGTATAGGCATGGTGACGAGTATCTATACATTGGTGTCTAGCATTATCATGAGTCCTTAAAATGTGATTATCATGATTTTGTTGTGAATTCATGATTAATTGATGATTTATATATATTGTAAAGAACTTGTGAAAGACAGTATGATAATTGGCTAGAATGATAACGTGAATTATAAACTAAGATTTGAAACAAAGAGATGGGTTATTGGTTATTCTCTTGCCGGGACGTTTTGTTGGTTGTTGATTTTCCCTTGCGTGGACATTGAGTTTAGTGATATTGTTCTCTAGCCGGGATTTTTTTTCATTGTTTGTTTACTTCTTTGCCCTATTTCTGACTGTTGTTTGGATGAGGAAGTATGATATTGGTGGATCAGGTTGCACGCCGCAACAATATTAAATGATATGGATCGGGTTGCACGCCCCAATAATGATAAATAATATCCATACGGATCGGGTTGCACACCGCAACAATGATATTTGCAGGTCGGGTTGCATGCCGCAACAATGATATTTGAGGGTCGGGTTGCATGCTGCAACAAGGATATTGGAGGGTCGGGTTGCACGTCGCAACACTGATAAGCGATATGGGTTGGGTTGCACGCTACAACACTGATATTTGAGGATAGGGTTGCACGCTGCAACAGTTGTTGTTGCAAGTGTGTTTTGTTTGGAATATTTGTTACTTGATTCGCTTTAAATTCTTTGGATGCTTCTATCTTATTATTGTGGTTTCCTAATTGTAACCATTGCCTTCCCCCCTACATGTTCCCCTTTCTGTTATTGACTGCTACTTCCTGTATTTCTTTTTCGTTGCATGTATGTATATTTGAACTGCACAGGTTGATCGGTAGTCTAGTCCAAGCCTCGTCACTACTTCGCCGGGGTTAGGACAGGCACTTACCACCACATGGGGTCGATTGTGCTGATGCTACACTTTTGTGCTCTTTTACACATATCATGGTGTTGGAGTAGCTATTGGATAGCAGCAGTAGATTCAGAGTAGACCTTTAGTCCAGAGATACCGAGGTATCCCTGCAGGCGTCCGCAGGCCCGGCGTCTTCCCTATCCTTTATATTTGATTGTTATCTCATTGTATCCGCGACAAAACAGAGATGTTTCTTTCAGACCTTGTATTTCGAATTCTTAGATGTTCGTGAGTATTGTGACATCAGTCATGGGTAGAGGATTTTTGTTAAGATTTCGCATTTCTTTCAGTTAATTATATTTGGGACTTCCGCTTTATCATATTATACTTTGTTTTCATTGAATGGACGATAATTGTTAAGCGAAGTAAATTAAGTTGGCTTGTCCAACTCCTATTAGTATGCGTCATCACGACTCCAGAGAGTGAAACACCTGGGTCGTAACATTGGCTAGTTTTGATAAGTCTATAATTAATTGCTAAAGGTTGGTAAGTTAAAATTTATTTGGGACATTTGTGTACGTTTCCCTTTCGATTATTAGTAGTTTTCATTCGGCACAAAAATTTTTGGGCTTATTTGGATTTTCTATTTGGAAGCTCAACACTGAATGGGCCTTGCTCAAAAGCGGCCCAACAATTTGTAGAGATATGACACTTTTTGGGTGATTTTAAATGGGGTTTTGATACAGTTACGTACAAAAATAACACTATTTATTTTTGTCTACCCATTTATTTTCCTAACCATAAACTAATTACATTTTCTACCCACAGTAGGTTTTGTGAGAAATTTTTTCTTTATTCTCCAATTCTTTTTTATTTCTATGATTCTTTTCCTTTTTTTTCTCTTTTATTTTTCTCTTTTTCTTCTTATTTTTTTCTTTTTTTCTTTTCTAATTTCATTTAACTTTTGTTATTTTATTTTCTTTTTCTCTTCATAATCTAATTTTATTTACTATTTTTATTATTTTTTATTACTCTTTCTTTTATATTATTACTAACGGAAAATCAAATTGTGCACCAATTAAATGTAGGTAATACAATCAAAAAATATTAAGTAACATATGATACCAGTATAGTATATAGCTATACCAACATGGTATACAATTGTACCCCAAATAGTTAAAAAAATATTAATTCAATTATTAAAATGAAATATTTGTTAGATAATACGCTTAACGCTAGAGGGGGGGGTGAATAGCGTTATAATAAAATTTAGCGTAAACTTGCGAAAATTAAAATTTGCAGGAAATAATTTAGTGCGTTAAATAAACAAAAGGAAAGAACGCACCGATGTATTCTGGTTCACCACAACACGTGGCTAGTCCAGTCCCCGAGAGACTCTCTCGAGATTTTCCACTAACTTGTCAAGCTTACGGGTGCTCAACAAACCTTTACAACTTAAGGACACAAGCCTTAACACCTTTGCTCGGAGATACAACACTCCAAGACTTCAACCAAGGAAACACAAGTTCCTTACAACAAGAGAATCACAATTCTCTTACAAGTGTACAAAACACTAAGCACTCAAACAAAACACTCCTTAATAAGTAGATATGAGTAAAAGAAGTAGGCTCAAGATTACAACAACTATGGACAAGACTTTGGCTCTCAAAAGCTTTATGAAATGAATATAAAGTGATAAACAATAATATGCAAGCTTATAGCAATAGAATGATCAGTTGTTGTGTGTTGTTGTGTTTAAAACACTGAAATGAAGCTGTATTTATAGTTGAAAAACTTGGCATTACCGTTGCCTAATTGCCAATTAAGAGTTGCTGATTTTACTCTGTGACAATCGATTGTCAGGAAGCCACAATCAATTGTTTGCCAATCGTTCCAAAAACCAATCCCAGATTTTACGCTTAACAATCGATTGTCCAAGATCAACAATCGATTATTGGCAACGTTCAAAAAATCATTTCCAAATTTTACGTAAAACAATCGATTATACCAAATCAATAATCGATTATTCAGCAACGTTCAAAAAATCTTTTTCAGATTTCAATATCAACAATCAATTGTACAAAATCAACAATCGATTACCTGACGGTATTTGAAAATTTTACGACAACGGTCAGCTTCACAATCGATTGTGCAATGTTAACAATCGATTATTTATCAGACTTTGAAAATCATTTTAGACACTGCCTCGTGACAATCGATTGTTATATACTCACAATCGATTATTTAATAATTTTGAAAAAGTCTGGAAGTCACTGCCTCAACACAATCGATTGTCATATGTTCACAATCGATTATTTTGTGACTTTTAAAAATCTGATGGACACCGTCTCTTCACAATCGATTGTCATTAGCTTCACAATCGATTATTCTGAGTTTTGAAAAACTTTGATGGACACTGCCTCATCACAATCGATTGTCATAAGGTTCACAATCGATTGTCATGCAGGTTTTGAAAAACCTGATGTTCACTGCCTTAACACAATCGATTGTCATTAGTTCACAAGTGATTGTCATGCAGTCTTGGCTTAACATGATTATCATAAGTACATAATCGATTATCTTAGTCCAGATTTTAGAGGCATGTTTAAAAATCATTTTGACTAAAGTAAATATGCATGATTTAAAATCGTTTAGCATTAAATTAAATATGCATGATTTTGTAAAAATAATTTTACGAGAGAAGCCATGTCATGAGTCAAGTTGTCGGATCAAGATCACAATTAAGAACGACTCATTTAAACTATAAAACTTTGTCTTGTGCTTGAATCTCGTTATCCACCAATTGTGCGCTTGTACTTGAACTTCGTCATACATCAATTTGCGCTTGGTTTGTCATTCATCAAAACCTACACATAAGAACACACGTTTTAGTATAAAGCCTTGAGAACGTGTTTCCAACAATTTCCCCCTTTTTGATAATGGAAAACTTTAAGCGGGATATGCAACTTAAACAATTTATAATGACGATTCAAGACACGTAAAGATATGCAATAAGTATGCGATTAGTTCCCCCTCAATATATGAATTCCCCCCTCAATTTAAGCTTATTAATATTGAGAGTGCATACCCGTTATCTTCCCCCTTTTGCCATTAGCAAAAATAATATAAGAAGATGCCAAAAATGTAAATAAAACTTGTTTATTTATTGGAAAGAAAAATTACAGTAACAGGGAAGACAATGCAACATATAAAAACCAAGAGAAGAGGTCAGTGAAGCAATTTGGTCGGAAATTGATTGGAGGGTAGGCTCTTGAGTTGGACGAGTTCGACGGGTTGGAGGAGGAGCAGGCGCTGTATGATCACCGTCATGATGAAAGGAGGATTCTGAAATTTCCCACTTCTTGGTACTCTTTTTGAGAGGACCGCTGGAAGTGATGAATCCGGAGGCTTCAAGAAAGTTCATGATGAGGAGAGCATAAGGAAGAGGCCTATCATCTCCGATAGCGTCACGCATGTGAATCTTGACGAGCCGACACCAATTGATGTTAGCTCCGGTTATTATGGCATGCATGAGCTTGGTGTCCTCTTGGGAAATGGTAGTATGGTTATGCTTACGAGGCTTGAGGACTCGGGTGATGAAATAGAAAATCAACCGATAATTGGGATCCATTCCCGTAATTGTAGGACGACGGGAAGAAAGATTTGGATCATAAGAAGTAATACCGGTTTGATGTAGGAGGACTGTTTCATCAAAAAGGGCTCCGGCCTCTCCGGTGTACCGAAAAATGTCTTCACCATTACGAGGAAGATGGGCAATGGTATGGAGGTTTTCTTCGGAGATAAGAATGAACACCGTTTATATTTGTCACAAGATCACCGTCATCATCCTCATGAAGGTTGGAGTAAAATGCTTGAATTAAAGTAGTATTGATGTAAGGATGGGTAAGAAGTAAGAAGTCAATAAGTTGACAATTTTTGAGTATATTTGCAGCAGGGCCATAAGATTCAAGATACTTGTTGGTTGAAAAACGGGGAGGAAGAATGTCGCGCTTTTCAAATTTTGTTAAAAATCGAGTAAGCTCGATGTCAGAATTAAAATAAAGAACGGAACCATCTTGGTAAGGATAGTTTGGAGCAGCAGAGGAGGATGCACCATGCCTAGCAGAACGGGAACGTTTAGAGTGACGGCCCGACATTTTAACTAAGTATTGCTGGAATTTGCAAGAGTTTTGAAAGAGTTTTGATAGTTTGAGAGCTAAAATTGATGCTTGAGTGAGTAAAAATGAACATATATGGAGCCTATTTATAGAGGGGAGAAAGGCATTTCATTAATGGAAGAAATCTGCAAAAAAATTGAAAGCTGAAACAGTCAGAAACGGTAAAAATAAATCTTACTGACCGTTGGACAATCGATTGTTGGGGTGAGATAATTGATTGTCATTAAGATTTGACTGAATCTCGGAACTGACACAAATCGATTGCAGAACCAAACGGTAACAATTTTGAATTTCTGACATGAAATAATCGATTGTCAAAATATGGTAATCAATTGTTTTGTTCCAGTGATCACAGTGATTTTCTGGCTCGAAAAATAATCGATTATATACGATTGTTGTAGAAAAGCAGTACTGAATGGCTGAGACGGTAATCGATTAAACAGCTAAAAAATCGATTGTTAAACAAAACTTCATAATAAGCATAAACTATAAATGATCGATTAGTGATACTTGCTAATCGATTTTCTGCACAGTAAAATAATCGATTATTTGCTGTAACAATCAATTGTTTTATTCCATTTCTTTATAGTTCCCCCTAGCTTTTGGGCGATACCTGCAAAATGGAATTAGACGTCTCCGACGCTCAAGTCAGTAATTTGTAAAGAAATAGTAACTTAAACTAGTGTGGCCGAGTGAGAGCGTGATCTCTTAAGAAGTGTGTCCTGGGGTGTTCTTAAGAGTGTTTCGGGTACTTACCTTTTCTCCGACGTCGCCAATTACCTATTCGAGAGGGTGATCTTTAATTGTCCTCCACTCGTTAGGCATTTTCGTTTCATTCTCCAATTGTGGCGCTTCCTCCGTTGGTTGTTTCAAAATTTCGTCTTGATTTTCTTTAGGCGTTTCCTCTTGTATTTTGTCTTTCAAGCTATCTAAAATACCTGCAAGATCAAAACTGGAATCCTTTCTCGCCAAGCGAGCATTATTTTCGGCAAATACAACATGAGGGGATTCCTCCACAGTTTTGGTTCTTTTATTAAAAACCCTATATGCTTTGCTACGTGAGGAATAACCAATGAAAATTCCGTCATCGGACTTAGCATCAAACTTTCCCAATTGATCTTATCCGTTGTTATGAATAAAACATTTACAATCGAATACTCTAAAATGGGAGATATTTGGTCTCCTTCCCTGTAGAGTTCA
Organism: Nicotiana benthamiana; assembly: GCA_034376525.1. Taxonomy (NCBI): domain Eukaryota; kingdom Viridiplantae; phylum Streptophyta; class Magnoliopsida; order Solanales; family Solanaceae; genus Nicotiana; species Nicotiana benthamiana. The sequence continues at coordinate 47,648,466 of CM067323.1, forward strand.
TAAGGGGTCTTCATGAGTATTGGCCTTATGACTACTCTATTTAAGATGTAGCATGCGGTACTCACGGCATCCGCCCAAAAATGTTTGGGAATCTTAGCCTCTTCGAGCATGGTTCTAGCCATCTCTTCGAGACACCTATTTTTCCTTTCCACCACCCCATTTTGTTGTGGTGTACGTGGAGCGGAAAAGGTATGCTCGATACCGAGTTCGTCACAAAAGTCCGCAAAGAGATTGTGATCAAACTCTCCCCCATGGTCACTTCTAATTGAAGTGACGGTTGTTTCCTTCCCTTTTTGAACACGCTTAAGAAAATATTTAAAATTCTGAAAAGCATCACTTTTATTGGCAAGAAATAAAGTCCAAGTAAATCTAGAATAATCATCAACAATCACAAAAGCATAACGATTTCTTCCTAGACTTTCAATGCGAGATGGTCCAAATAAATCCATGTGAAGCAATTGCAATGGTCTAGAAGTTGAAACAATATTTTTGGATTTGAAAGATGCTTTTGTTTGCTTCCCTTTTTGACAAGAATCACAGATAGAGTCATTTTCAAATTTCAAACTGGGAAGGCCAATAACTAAGTTTTGAGAAATCAATTTGTTCAAAAGATGCATGTTTATATGAGCAACTCTACGATGCCATAGCCAAGTATCATCCTCTTTGCTCATAAGGCAATCTACATATTCGGGTGAGGAATTAGCAAGATCAACCATGTAAATATTATCCACTCTAAAACCACGAAGGATAATTTTGAAATCACTACGTCTAAACACTAAGCATTCATCCGAATCAAATAGGGCAAGATTTCCCTTGTCACATAATTGACTTATGCTCAAGAGATTATGCTTTAAACCTTTCACAAGTAATATATGCTTAATAGAGGAATTTTCATCCTTACCGACTGATCTGATGCCAATGATCTTTCCTTTATTGTTACCCCCAAAAATCACACTTCCTCCTTCTTTGTGTTCTAGTTGAAGGAATTTGGATTCGTCTCCCGTCATATGTTTGGAGCATCCACTATCAAGGTACCATAGTACACTTGATCCCTTCAAACATACCTACAAAACAAGTTAATGCGTTTTAGGTACCCGTGCCATTTTGGGTCCTTGAGGGTTAGGCATATTATAATGATGCGATTGAGTGATATGTCTATGTCGTGTAAAGCTTGCAGGGGCAATATGACCAATGCGTCTACAATAATGACAAGTCACATTGGGGTTATGCATCCTTCTAGGTTCATAGTAACTTGATGGACGAAAATGAATTACTCTATTTTCATTATGACTATTGCACATTTCATGAGAACCATTTTTCCTACTATTAGTTCTAAAATGAGCAGCGTTTCTAGAGTAATGGTCATGTCTAGATGTTCTAGGAGGTTCAAAACTCCTTCTAGTGTTTGGCCTAAAATATGCATCATTTCTAGGGTAGTCTTTTCTAGGTGGTAAGTCATTTCTAGGTCTTCTAAAATGTTCAACATTTGGTCTAACATGCATATTTGTTCTAGGATTGCTCTTTCTAGGATAAGCATTTGTTTTATTAATCCTAGGTTGAGCCTTAGGTGGTTGGGGTTTGGCTTCAACCTTTTCTTTAGGCTCATTCTTAAAACCTATGCCATGCTTGGTTGACTTCAAATTAACAAGGACCTCATTCAAGTTTTTGTGAGAAGAATTAAACTTATCTAAGGTACCTTTAAGTCTATCTACCTCATTTTCAATATGCATGCAAGAAGAGCAATTTTTAATAGAACTTTCGGGCTTGTCGGCGCTTCTTTTTCCGAAAAACTTGTTTTCCTCTTTCAGCTTTTCATTTTCTAAAACCAGTTTTTCTAAATCCTTTTCTTTTAAAGAAAGCTGTTTTTGAAAATCTTTTTCTTTTAGAGAAGCATTTTCTTTTATGCTCTTGACAGTTTTTGAACCTTTAATAAATTCAGTATATAGCTCATCAAAAGCAGTTCGCATTTCTTCAAGAGTAAAGAAGTTTTTAGAAGAGATTTGACATACCTCATCTTGCTTGTCTTCTTGGCCATAAGACAAAGGTTTGCGGCTTCGTCTTCTTCTTCTTCGCTTTACTCATCTCCGGAGTCTCCTCCCCAAGAAATGTATGCACGTTGCTTCTTAAAAGGTTTCTTCTCCTTTTTGATGTTTGGGCAATTTGATTTGATGTGGCCGGTTTCACCGCATTCATAGCACTTTATTTGCTCGCCTTGATTTTTGCCCTTTCGTTCATACTCCTTTCGCATGAACTTTTGAAATCTTTTGATAACGAGTCCAAACTCGTTGTCTCCGTCCTCATCAACTTGAGGTTGGCTTGTGCTTGCCTTAAGCGCTATTCTTTGCCTCCTTTGATCATCAACAAGAGGGTTAAGTATTGTAGATTCATAAGTCTTAAGGTTACCTCTTAATGCGTCGATTGTGACATTTGAGACGCCAATGGATTCTTGAATTGCGTCGGCCTTTGATCGCCATGCCGGAGTGAGGCTTCTAAGAATTTTTCGAACCAGTTCTCTGTCCGTGAATGTCTTCTTGAGGGCATGTAGGTCATTTACGATTATTGAAAATCGTTCGAACATTTCATCCACCTTTTCACCTTCCTTCATGTGAAATAATTCATAAGCATGGGTTAGGAAATCAATTTTAGCTTCCCTTACCTGGTCCGTACCTTCGTACGTTATTTCCAGCTTGTCCCACATTTCCTTTGCCGTTGTGCAACACGATATTTTCCTGTAATCGTAAGCATTTACAGCACAATATAATAAATTAATTGCTTTAGCATTATTTTGAACCGTTCGGATATCATCCGCGTCATATTCTTTTTCGGACTTGGGAACCCATTCGTTTTCAACCTTTTTGGTTGGAATTTGATTTCCCTTCGTTATCACCTTCCAGAGATGAAAGTTGTTTGCTTGAACGAAAATTTTCATCCTCTCCTTCCGGTACGTGTAGTTTGTACCGTTGAATAGAGGTGGTCGTGTGGAGCATTGTTCTTCATCAATTCCTGCAAAAGAGTCACGAGTAGAAGCCATGGATGGTTCTCTCAAACTGTTAAGTCTTCAGAGAGTTGGGCTTTGATACCAATTGTTAGATAATACGCTTAACGCTAGAGGGGGGGGGGGTGAATAGCGTTATAATAAAATTTAGCGTAAACTTGCGGAAATTAAAATTTGCAGGAAATAATTAAGTGCGTTAAATAAACAAAAGGAAAGAACGCACCGATGTATTCTGGTTCACCATAACACGTGGCTAGTCCAGTCCCGGAGAGACTCTCTCGAGATTTTCCACTAACTTGTCAAGCTTACGGGTGCTCAACAAACCTTTACAACTTAAGGACACAAGCCTTAACACCTTTGCTCGGAGATACAACACTCCAAGACTTCAACCAAGGGAACACAAGTTCCTTACAACAAGAGAATCACAATTCTCTTACAAGTGTACAAAACACTAAGCACTCAAACAAAACACTCCTTAATGAGTAGATATGAGTAAAAGAAGTAGGCTCAAGATTACAACAACTATGGACAAGACTTTGGCTCTCAAAAGCTTTATGAAATGAATATAAAGTGATAAACAATAATATGCAAGCTTATAGCAATAGAATAATCAGTTGTTGTGTGTTGTTGTGTTTAAAACACTGAAATGAAGCTGTATTTATAGTTGAAAAACTTGGCATTACCGTTGCCTAATTGCCAATTAAGAGTTGCTGATTTTACTCTGTGACAATCGATTGTCAGGAAGCCACAATCGATTGTTTGCCAATCGTTCCAAAAATCAATCCCAGATTTTACGCTTAACAATCGGTTGTCCAAGATCAACAATCGATTATTGGCAACGTTCAAAAAATCATTTCCAGATTTTACGTAAAACATCGATTATACCAAATCAATAATCGATTATTCAGCAACGTTCAAAAAATCTTTTTCAGATTTCAATATCAACAATCGATTGTACAAAATCAACAATCGATTACCTGACGGTATTTGAAAATTTTACGACAACGGTCAGCTTCACAATCGATTGTGCAATGTTAACAATCGATTATTTATCAGACTTTGAAAATCATTTTAGACACTGCCTCGTGACAATCGATTGTTATATACTCACAATCGATTATTTAATAATTTTGAAAAAGTCTGGAAGTCACTGCCTCAACACAATCGATTGTCATATGTTCACGATCGATTATTTTGTGACTTTTAAAAATCTGATGGACACTGTCTCTTCACAATCGATTGTCATTAGCTTCACAATCGATTATTCTGAGTTTTGAAAAACTTTGATGGACACTGCCTCATCACAATCGATTGTCATAAGGTTCACAATCGATTGTCATGCAGGTTTTGAAACACCTGATGTTCACTGCCTTAACACAATCGATTGTCATTAGTTCACAATCGATTGTCATGCAGTCTTGGCTTAACATAATCGATTATCATAAGTACATAATCGATTATCTTAGTCCAGATTTTAGAGGCATGTTTAAAAATCATTTTGACTAAAGTAAATATGCATGATTTAAAATCGTTTAGCATTAAATTAAATATGCATGATTTTGTAAAAATAATTTTACGAGAGAAGCCATGTCATGAGTCAAGTTGTCGGATCAAGATCACAATTAAGAACGACTCATTTAAACTATAAAACTTTGTCTTGTGCTTGAATCTCGTTATCCACCAATTGTGCGCTTGTACATGAACTTCATCATATATCAATTTGCGCTTGGTTTGTCATTCATCAAAACCTACACATAAGAACACACGTTTTAGTATAAAGCCTTGAGAACGTGTTTCCAACAATATTATCAATTAAAAAAAATTAAATATTCTAAAAGGATTTAATTGTAAGAGTATACCATTACATCATACATCATACTATTTTTCTTATGTATTTTTAATTTGCCCCTCATGCTGGGTAAAAACTTAAAACAAATTAAAAGGAAAAAAACAAGTGAATTTATGGGTAATAAGTATACTATTATAGTATATTGTATACTGTTATAGTATATACATTATCTTACATATTATTACAGTATACCATAATAATATATTGTATGCTATAATAGTATACTGTTGTAGTATAACTATATACTCCTATAGTATATTAGTATACTGTACTGGTATACTATTTTGTAAACTATAATAATATAGTGTTGCAATATAGCTATATACTTCTACAATTTATTGTATACCATAGAGGCATATCGTAGGTGTGTTTTTCGATTTTCAACAGAAAATTTCGATCCCAATCACATCAAATCAGCTCCAAACGGCTATTAAATTTCAATATGAACGTCCAGAAGGTACTATAAGCAATATTTAACAGCACTCACTCTGAATCAAACAAGAAATTATCAAAAATAAAATTGAGCTTCAAGTCCAACAATGGTGGATATTCAAATATGCAAAAAAACTTACATCCGGGAAACTTACTCGAAGATACCATAAGCAATTTTTATAGCACACACATCAATTCAAATAATAAATCTTTAACATAATAATAATAATAATAATAATTAATTTTTGTGTTCTCCAAGTTCGTATATTTTTATAACTTATATATTATTTAATAAATACTATATTATATTATTTTTATTAGTATTATTATGATAAGATATAAAACATATTAGAAAATGTAGTGCACTTAAAAGTTACAACAAATGTGCATATGAATCTGACAATATAAAGTTTCATGCTAAGCAATGGAAGAGCGGGTAAAATAAATGTGCCACATAGGTATAAAATGTAATAAAAATGAACATGGTAGATACGGGTAAATATTTTGTCTTTTATGGGTATATAATATAATTTGATCATTTTTAAATTCCATTTAATTTAAGGAAAATTTTTATTTTTATACCATATATGAAACTATATTGTCAAATATGCTCATAGTTTACATATTACCTGTCATGTTAATAGTATTTCTACAAAATATACACAATTCATTAAATAAGGAATCATTTTAGTTGTAGGCTTCCTTATTTAGGTGCGCTAATATTGGAGAATTAAATATTCTTCTAGATATTTCGCAACGCAAATAACGCATTAAAAATTATCGATTGTTTCGTTTCAAAATTTAGCGACTCTGTTTTTGCGATACACTATGTTTCATCATTTTTTCTGATTTCACAAATAAAAAATGACTAAATCTTCTACAACAATAAATGCAATATGTCCAAAATCTCAGTTGTGCTACAACTGAACGGGAATTGGGATAGCTATGGGAGATTTTTAATTTCGAATTTGAGTTTTCAAAAATTATTATTTATTTAGATTTGGTATTGTTGCAAATAATTGAGAATATGGTTTGGAGTTTATATCTCAATTTTGAGGGGTTTGGTGACGATTAGATTTGGTTTTGGCTGAATTTCATATTTAAACTCGAAGAAGAAGAAGAAGATATGGCATACATTATATTGCAGAAATTGTTAAAAAATTATAGAAAAATTGTATTATGCTATTTATTTATTTATTTTCTTTTATTCATTTTACTATTATATAAAAGTTGAAAAAATAAAAACTTAGGATCATATCCGCTATGTATAACTGTTCGCGATTTCAATATGGGATTGAGTATCACCAATGAGAACGTGGTTGCATGTTTGTACTGATAGATTTTATATCAAATTCTGGTTTTATATAAATATCCTATTTTTTCTACAATTTATCTACAACTAAACGACATGTCATAGTATATATATATATATATATATATATATATATATATATATATATATATATATATATATATCAGTATGAATTTTTCACAATATCTACAAAATTTCTACATTTATTCTACAATAAAACTACATATCATTTGAAAATTTAATATTAAAATACAGAATTCCAATGTTTCTACAAATTATCTACAAAATTTCTACAAATTACATAATAGAATTTATCTTTATTTTCATGCATGCTCATCTGGAACATTAAGGTTACTTGATATGCCAACATCTCCCCTTATAGAGGAATACAACTTATCCACAACTTTTTATAACTTTTCACACATTATTTTCACCCATTTAAATACAACTACAATAACACAAAACTTACATACAAAGTTTATACAAAATTTATACAATATGTCTTTTGTATATTTTATATCTGATTTATACTTAGTAAAGATAAATTATATACAACTTATTGTATATTATACAACTTATCTATAATTTTCGTACTAAATTATATACAACTATAATATAATACCACTTAAATACAATTTTTATACATTGTTGTTCAACTTTCATACAATAGTTAAATGAATAAAAGAAAATAAATAAATAACATAATACATTTTTTCTATAATTTTCTACAATTTTGCAATATAATGTATGTCATGTGTCTTCTTCGACGAGTTTCAATCCGAAATTCAACCAAAATCAAATCTAATCTTCACAAAAACCCCTCAAAGTTGAGATATAAACTCCAAACTAGAGCTGTAAATATGAGTCGACCGGGCTAGCCCAGCCCAGACCACAAGGGTTTTAGCAATTGACGGGCTGGGCTGGGGTAGCTCACCATTTTGATGGGCCTTATAATGGTCATCCCACCCCAGTCCTACGTGTGTCCCAGGCCCCCACGGGCCGGCCCATCTTTTTTAAAAATAATAATTTTATATTTTTTCATTAAGTTCCGACCTAAAAAAAAGATAATTGTTTATAAGTTAAAAAATATCTTATTTGAAAAAATTCGCAAAACTTAATAACTTTTTATATTGTTCCAATGTACCACAATAAATACTAAAAAAGTAAAAGATATGACTACATTTCATTCACTAAAAGTCAAAACTTAAAATAAACTATTCAAAAGAACGTTCATGATGCTTATGAGATATCCAACACATCATCTTCATCAAACACATTTGAATTCGCTTGTGACAAGGTTGTCTTAACATCTTCACTTTCATCTATAATTCATATGCACTATTAATTAGAAAAATATTAAAAATAATTAAATTTAAAAAATTAATAATAGTTAAATTCACATAAAAAAATTACCAATTTGAGTTCGAAAAAATTTGTGCAGCCAATTTCAAGTAGTAACAAGTGTTTGGACATTTTCATAGTAAATGCAACTTCTATACTTTGTAAGAGCACGTCACTAACGCTAAATGTTGACTCCGCTAGTACAACGGCAATAAGACTGCTAATTACATTACACACCATTATTGAAAGATCGGGATATTTTCTGGAATGCTCCTTCTAATACATGACAACATCATCTCTTGAAACTTCTCAAGATCAAGTTCGTGTTACTCTTAGTAAAGATCCAATTTGACTTTTCATCTCTAACAACAATATACTTTTTATTTTTTATATATTTTAAATTAATATTTTATTAGACCCACGGGCCGGCTCGGCCCAGCCTCAGTCAAGCCTCACAGGCCACGGGCTTACTTGGGTCGGGCTTAAAAGCCTCATTTTTAAACGGGCTCCAAAAATTCTAGCACAACCTTGCTGAATCACGAGTTGGGCTGGACGAACGAGCCAAGCCCGTATTGACGGCTCTACTCCAAACCATATTCCCCATTACTTGCAACAACACACAATCGAAATAATAATAATTTTTGAAAACCCAAATTCGAATTCATAGCTTCAAAGCTTTTTAATGGCTGTCAATGGTGGAATTGCTACTCTCTTTTTCTTTCCTCTTATATTACTGAAATTTTTGATTGAGAGATAGAGAGAGATTAAGGGAGAATTAATCAACTCTTTGCAATAACATCCAGTCTAAACAAACAATGTCTTCTGAAAACCCAAATTTGAATTCAAAGCTTCAAAATTTTTTAATGGTTGTCAATGGTGGAGGGGTTACAAATTTTCGCTGGTTTTAGAAGAGGAAATTGTGGGTGATTAAAGAGGAAATCATGGGGAGTGATTTGATACGTGAGTGAGGTGGTGGAATTTGGAGAGAGAAACTTGGTAAAGTAAGAATATATGGTGGAGTAAAATTAGGAAACTAATTAATACCGTTAAAATCCTAAAATGGTACATAAATAATAATTAGGTATATAAAAGGTAATTATACTAAAATTTAAGCATGAAGGGTAATATAGTTTACTATACAACACATGAATATAAAAATTCCTTAATTTAATCCATGGGTAGAACTTCAAGGTCAAAAGTTAAAAGTAAAAGTAATGTTCACGAGGCAAACGAGGAACAAACACTTTTAAACTTGATGTTCTACCTAGGAGGAAAGCGATGACAAAAATTCTAGAGTATCCACTTTGAGGGTTATTTATGCACTTTAACAGCCGTAACACTAAGGGTATGTTTGGTATGACGAAAAATATTTTCTGAAAAATGTTTTTCCATTTTCCACTGTTTGGTTGCACAAAGTAGTTTGAAAATTATCTAACTAGATATTACATTTTTCTGAAATTGGAGGAAAGTGACTTCCCTAGAACAAAAGTTAGGAAAATATTTTACAAAAACTCCATCTACCCTCACATCTAACCGCAACCCCCTCCAACTTCAATTTTATATTTTTTCGTTAATTTGCGCCCCACCCCCACCCCCAACCAACCCCATCACCCCTGGCACGTGCGACAAAAATTATTAGTTTTTATTTATATATTTTCAGTTCTGGTTTTCTCAGTTTTCAGTTACAAGTTTGAAATTTTACGAGTTCCAAAGTTATGAGTTTGGAGGTTTATGTGTTTGGAAGTTTGCGAGTTTAAAAATTATAGAGTTTACGGGTTTGAAAATAAAATGGTTAAGAATTTAATAAAATTTGTGGGTTCAGAAAGTTATTGGTTTGAAAGTCTATAGCTTTATGTTTGATTTATCTAAATAAACCATGCAGTTTGAAACTGGAGAAATTACGTTTTTTATTTCAAACTAAAATTACTTGTGTGAACCCTGTGTAGCTCAAAAATTATATTCGTATTTTGTAAGCCTAAAAACAATAAAATACACGAGGGTAAACCGTAATCAAATATAATAAGTCCAAGAGATGATTATCACTTCGAGAATCTTCATAGATATGTAAATGGATGATAAAAATAAACTTAGCTTAAGAAGGAAGCAATGGTTATGAACGCGAGAGAGAGAGAGAGATAATAGAGATAGAAATAGAGATTGTATTATTCGAGAATAATAATGATGCCCTTTTTCAAAGGGAAGGTTTTCTTTATATAGTAGGAAACCTTCCTCGAAAAAACAAAAATAAGTACAAATGTTGGTGCTTCCATTCAGTAAAAGGGGCAGGTGCTAAACGACGTCGTTCCTTCTTTACCGATTTAGGCCGCACTTTTGCTTGGGTCGCCCTTATCATGGGGGACGTGCCCACCTGGTGTGGGGACGTTATGAGCAAAATGTAGCCCTATATAATTAGTCTCTCTCTTTGTTGGAGACGTACTCGATGATCGTCTTCAATAGACGGACATGCACGATTTGCATTTTACGAAAATTTGGCCACGCCCATAGGCGCTTCCTTCGCAGGGCGTGAACGTGTATAGAATTTATTGGGCCATTGACGTGTGACCTTCCTTCTCTAAGGTGACGTTAAAAGTCGTATGTATCATTATACCTGTTCCTGAGACTGTTCAGGATACGACGTGACGTTTCGATTTCGGCGCCGGTTTCATAATTGAGCCTCTTCGATTTCCGTGTGCCTTACTCCTATAAATAGGAGAGTGGTTTGAAGAGTTTCATCTTTTAATATTTTGGAGAGTTTCCTTATGTTTCTTTCCTCTTCCTTTCTTCTTGCAATAGTTACATCGTTTTAAGAGATACCATTCCTGAGAGTTGTCTCACTCACTACTAGTACTTCATTCTTTCACTGTGTATTATGACAAAACGCCAAGGAATCAAAAAGGCTAAGGGTAGTGCCCCTTCTAGGGTTCCACCCTCTTCTGATGGCGAAGGGGAAGGAGTGGAAAAAACCCTAGTTCCTTTGATGGTAGACAACATTTTACCAAAGGATTTCAGTGTGAGAAAAGACTTCAATATGACAAGCCCCTCTCATCCTTGGGAGGAGATTGATTTACTCCAGTCTCACCTGGACGTTATCAGAACCAGGTACAACATTCCTGAACATGTTGAGATAGCTCCGGTCGGGATGGGCCGTGCCAATGTGCATAGGCCCAATTTTTGTACATTATACGAATATGCTGTTAAGATTGGGTATAGCTTTCCGCTTAACCCTTTAACGGAAGAGCTCTACCGCTTTTATCACGTATGTCTGGCTCAGCTCACACCTTATGCCCTGAAGGTGTGTCGGATCCTTACCACGCTCGTAGGTGAGTCCTGGGCCGTTGTTTCCGTTCATCATCTGCTACAGATCTTCAACTTTTTTAATTAATCTATCACTAGTTATTAATTAATTAGGTAATGTCACGTTATCAAATAATTAACCAGTCATTCATATAATTGAGAATTATTTCCACTTACTTAAAATACTACTCACTTTTTACATACTTTACACCACTTACTATCATTGTCATGTGGTACCTCGTATGAAACTAGTCTATGAATATCGAGTATTTTAGTTTGGGCCGTATTTTATCCCAACATGCCAAACTTGGACGAAAATTTATTTTCTTTGACTTGCCTCTCCTCTCACCTTTACGAATTTACTTACCACTTCTTTGAAATAGCATAATGCTTAAAATTGCAATATAATCTCCTCCTCGAACATACTTCGATTAACTTACAATTAAACTTTAACATAAGAAAAAGCGGGATGTAACACTCGCAAATGCGGACCCTGGACTTCAGTTGCTGAGGTAGCAAATGCGATGGAGGAGTCGCAAATATAATCACTATTGAAGTCGCAAATGCGAACACTGCCCCAACCCAAGCTGCTTTACTATTGCGAAGCTCTTCTCACAAATGCGCGGTTCGCATTTGCAAACAATTTGTCGCATTTGCGAGACGTGCAACTGCTGCCCAGAAACACTAGAAAACTGATGTGTTTTCTCACCCCTTCCGAACGTTCGAAACTCACCCAAGCCCTCAAGGCTCCACACCACCCACCCACATAAGACTAATAACATCATACAAACTTGCTCGCGCAACTAAAATACTGAAATAACATCAAAAATCATAAATCGGATGCCGAAACGCATGAATTCACTCATGAACTCAAAAACTTCTAAAAACACTTCCGCGCGTCCGATTCTTATCAAATCAACTTGAAATAATGCCAAATTTTGCGTGCAAGTCTTAAATGACATTACAGACCTACTTAAACTTCCAGAATATAAATCCGAAGCCGATATCAAAAAGTCCACCCTCGATATTTCCAAAACTTCAAATCTCTAAATTTCACCTAAGTACCTTGAAACAACCTACGTACATCCGAATCCACTTCCGGACGCGCTTCCAAGTACATAATCACCATACAGATCTATTCCCAAGCTCTAAATCTCAAACGGACCTCTAGAATTTAAAAACCCATTTCAACCCAAACTTATGGAATTTGCTCAAAATGCCAACTTTCACTATTAGGCGTTGAAACGCTCCCAGGTCATCCAAAACCTAATACAAACATAAGCCCAAGTTTGAAATCGTCATACAAACCTATGTGAACCGTCAAATCCATATTCTGAGGTCATTTACTCATAATGTTTATCGAAGTCAAAATAGCGTTTTAAGCCAACCTTAAGGAACCAAATGTTTCAATATTAACCCGAACCCTTCCAAATCCCGAACTAACCATCCCCGCAAGTCGCATAACAAAAAAACATGTATATGAAGCCTTATTTGGGGGAACATGATTCCAGAAAGCAAAATAACCGGTCGGGTCGTTACATTCTCCATCTCTTAAATAAACATTCGTCCTCGAATGGGTTTACAATCATACCTAGAATGCCGAATAGGTGTGGATATCTGCTTCGCATGTCCACCTCGGACTCCTAGGTGAACCTTTACCGTGAAAATCTGATTGGATCTCAACTGACGATTCTGTCTAGCAACAATGGCAACTGGCTCGTCCTCATAACCCAGGATCTCGTCTAGCTGAATAGTGCTGAAATCTAACTCATTTGACAGGTTGGCATGATACCTCTAGATTATTGACACATGAAAAATTGGATGGACTCCTGGTAGGCTGGGAGGTAAAACAAGCTCATAAGCTACCTCTCCAACTCGCCTCAACTCTTCAAATGGACCCACCTTTCCCTTCTTCCCGAATCTCATGATACCCTTCGTCGTACAAACCTTCAAGAGAACCTTCTTACTTATCATAAATGATATATCATGCACCTTCTGGTCCGTATAACTCTTCTTTGGTCTGTGCTATACGAAGTCCCTCATGAATCGACTTTACCTTTTTCGAGGTATCCTTCACCAAATCAGTTCCATATAGTTTAGCATTGCCGGGCTCAAACCACCCTATGGGAGAACGGCATCGCCGACCATATATAGCCTCAAATAGAGTCATCTCGATGCTGGACTGATAACTGTTGTTGTAAGCAAATTCGGCCAAGTGTAAGAATTGGTCTCACTGCCCTGTAAAGTTGATCAAGAATTCTATGAGGATGTCCTCTAGGATCTAAAATGTTCAGTACGACTGTCGTCGGTCTATGGATGAATTGTTGTACTGAGCTCTAAACAGGTCCCCCGACTCACTCTGTTCGGCTATCTAGAAATATGAAGTAAATTGATGGCCTCTATCTGATATGATAGAAACGGGCATACCATGCAACCAACCTATCTCCTGAATATAAATCTGGGCCAACCTCTCTGAAGTATACGTAGTCACAACTAGGATGAAGTGTTCCGATTTGGTACCCAAACTGCAACAAACTTCTTTAAGGTATGTGGTAACCCAACTACGAAGTCCATAGTGATGCGCTCCCATTTCCACTTTGGTATAGTCATCTGGTAGAGTAGGCGACCTAGCCTCTGGTGCTCATACTTAACCTGCTGGAAATTTAGGTACCTATATACATACTCAACTATGTCCTTCTTCATCCGTCGCCACTAATAATGTTGTTTCAAGTCATAAAACATCTTCGTAGCACCTGGATGAATGGAATACCAGGAATTGTGTGCATCCTCTAGAATCTTCCTTTTCAAGCCGTCAACATTTGGAACACATAGACAACCCATCCTCGCCGATAGAAACCTCCTTGGCACTAATTTGTAGTACCATCTTTCTGAAGACCATCAAATGCGGATCATCAAACTGTCGAGCCTTGATATGCTCCAATAGTGAAAACTGAGAAACAACGCATGCAAGAACTCGGTTGGGCTTTGAAATGACCAACCTCACAAATTTGTTAGCCAAGGACTGAATGTCCAAAGCTAATGGCCTCTCCGTTGTTGTAATGAATGCCAAGCTGCTCATACTCTCTGCCTTTCTACTTAAGGCATCTAAGACTACATTTACCTTGTTGGATGGTAAAGAATGGTGATGTCATAATCCTACAGTAAATCAAGCCATTTGTGCTTCCCCAAATTAAGATCCCTTTGCTTGAACAAATATTGTAAGCTAAGATGATCAGTATAAACCTCACATGACACCCCATAAAAGTAATGCCTCTAGATCTTAAGGGCATGAACAATCACGGCTAACTCAAGATCTTACATAGGGTAGTTCTTCTCGTGGACCTTCAGTTGACGTGAAGCGTATGCAATAACTCAATTCTCCTGCATCAGTACACAACCTAAGCCAATGCATGAAGCATCACAATAAACTGTATACATCCCTGAAGCGGAAGGTAACACTAGAACTTGCGTTGTAGTCAAGGTTGTCTTAAGCTTCTGAAAGCTCGCCTCACAATCATCGGACCAACGAGATGGAGCACCCTTATGAGTCTATCTAGTCAAAGGCGCTGCAATAGATGAAAACCCTCCACAAACCGGTGATAATAACCTGCTGACCCCAAGAATCTCCTGATCTCAGTTGCTAAAGTGGGACGAGGCCATCTCTAAACTGCCTTAATTTTCTTGGGATCCACCTTAATATCCTCGCCTGATATGACATGCCCCAAGAATGCCACAGACTCTAGCCAAAACTCATACTTAAAGAACTTAGCATATAGCTTTATTCCCTCAAGTTCTCAAGCACCACTCTCAAATGTTGCTCATGCTCATCCATACTACGCGAGTTGATCAAAATGTCATCAATGAAGACAATGACAAATGAATCAATATAATGCCTGAACACCCTGTTCATCAAATCCATAAACGCCACAGGGGCATTTTTCAAGTAGAATGAGATCACTAGAAACACATAATGGCCATATCTAGTACAAATAGAGGTTTTCTGAACATCCAAGTCCCGAATCTTCAACTGATGGTATCCTGATCTCAAGTTAATCTTGGAGAACACTCTAGCACCCTGAAACTGGTCAAACAAGTCGTCAATACATGGTAGCGAGTACTTGTTCTTGATGGTAACCTTGTTCGATCGGCGGTAATCAATGCACATCCGCATTGTCCCATATTTCTTATTCACAAATAACACTGGTGCACCCCAAGGCGATACACTTAGCCCGACGAACCCTTTTGCTAGCAACTCCTAAAGTTATTCATTCAAATCTTTCAACTCCTTTGGAGCCATGCAGTACGGTGGGATACATACAGGTTGGGTACCTGGAGCTACGTCAGTATAGAATTTGATATCACGATATGGTGGCCTGTCTGAAAGGTTAGAAGGAAACACTTCGGCGAAATCTCAAACTACTAGCACTGACTCAATCACTGCAGTCTCTGCGGTAGTATCCCGAACATAAGCTAGATAAGCCAAATAAACTTTCTCGACCATATGTTAAGCCTTAAGAAAAGGGATGACCCAACCAGATGTACTGATAGATGAACCCATCCACTCCAATCTCGACAACTCTAGTATTGCTAAAGTAACAATCTTGGCATGACAATCAAGGGTGGTGTGGCATAGAATAACCAGTCCATGACCAGGATGACTTCAAAGTCGGTCATATAAAGCAACATAAGGTCTACTCTAGTCTCGTAACCACAGAATGTGACTACACAGGACCGATAGATCCGATCCACAACCATAGAATCGCCCACTAGAGTGGACACATAAATAGGAGTACGCAAGGACTCACGAGGAATATCCAAGAAATAAGAAAATAGAGATGATACATATGAATAGGTAGATCCTAGATCAAAGCATCCCTACCGTAGACAAAAATAATATATGTGATCACTACATCTAAGACCACTACATCTGGTCTGGCCGGAAAGGCATAGAACCTGGCTGGAGCACTGGTTGGTTGGCCTTCACCTAACTGAACAGTAGCTGGTTGGACTCCCCTTTGCCTGGCCTCCACCTCTAGGATGGCCACTACCAGCCTTCCTTCTGCCTCTAGGCGGCCGGACAACCAGTGTTGTAATCATGAGCAGTTGGCCCCGCTGCACTACCTTGCCCTGAAGCCTGAGGCCTAATATCCTCAAGTGACTTAGATCTCCGTACTCGAAAAACCCCTTAGTGCGGTGATCTGCTGTCGGAAGTTTGGCCTTGATGGCCTGAAGACCCACTATAAGATCCTTGAATAGCTGGTGAGAGGTATGAACTATTAGGCATGACACTGAAATAGGACATGGAATAACCCTGGTGGCTTGAGTACCCACTGGAAGAACCCTGAATAGCTGGTGGGAAGTATGAGCTCTCTGGCATGACACTAAACTAGGGTAGTGTCAGAGCACCCCGAGGAGGTAGTGGTGCTGTATATATGAGCTTGCTAGGCTGACCCTACGAAATTGACCTCGGCCCCCAGCCGGGGCACCTCTAAACTTTCCAGAATAATGGACCCTCTTGTCCTTCCACATCTGCTCTCTACCTCTCAGACGGTAACCCATAATCCTCCGAGCTATCTCCACTACTAGCTGATAAGAAGTGCATATCTTAACCTTCTGGGCCATAGTAGCCTGAATACCTGAGGATGGGATATCTAAGAACAGGCGTCTGAAATGGTCCCAAGTCATGGGAGGAAAACTTACTGGTCTACCAAGAAGATAAGACTGTCACCACCTACCGGCCCTGCTCTCCAACTGGAAAGTAGTGAAATCTACCCTATGCGACTCCAACAATATCTTTATGTTCAATGAAGTCCTTGGGATCTTCATGGAGTTCACTTCTAAAGACATGAGGATGTAGCCTAGTCCATCTATCCAATATCTTCTACGGCTCGCCAGCCGTAGCTGGTCCAGGATCAGGTTCAGCTGTTGCAACTGGCTGGGCTCCGCCCACGGGTAGTGCACCCCGAGTTTGATATACGGCAGATGCATGCCCTTGGGCCTGAGTAGTATAGAACTGTGCTCCCTTTCCCTCCTGAGATGTGGTTGGGTCCGCTGGAAATAAACCAGCCTGGGTCATAGTGTTCATGAACTGAAACATACGACCCATGACCTTGTAACGATCCAACCGATCATTTTGAGATCCGACGCATCATAAAGAAGTCTGTGGTCATGAGCTGCTTCATTTGAGGTATATTGACTTGTGTGTATGGTCAGAATTAAAATTCAAGAAATTTGGAGTCAAATCTAAATGAAAATTCTCATTTGAGAAGCTTAAAATTGAAGAAATAAACTGAGATTGGAATTTTGAGTAAACGACCTCGAAATTGGGATCCGAAAGTTCCAGTAGGTTCATATGACAATTTTGGACTTGAGCGTATGCCTGAATCGGGTTTTGGATAACCCGAGAGCGTTTTGGCGCCTATTATGGAAGATAGCATTTTAGAAGAAATTACACCAGTTTGGCTTAAAATGCATTTCAGTGTTATTGATGTCCATTTGGGATTCCGAGTCTGGGAGTAGCTCCGTATGGTGATTCTGGATTGGGGAACGTGATCGGAAGTGAATTCGGAGGTCCATATGTCATTTTGGAACCGTTTGGCTAAATATAGAAATTTGAAGGTTTTTGAGAAAATTCGATCGAAAGTGTAAAATTTTGATATTGGGGTCGGAATGCGATTTCAAAAGTTGGGGCAAGTCTGTAATATCGAATGTGACTTGTGTACAAAATTTGAAGTCATTATTGAATGATTTTGGTAAGGTTTGAGACACTTAGTCTCTTTTATTGAATGACTTATGTGTTAGAGCGCTTGAAATGCAAATTTTATGGTTCAGATAGCTTCATTAGGTGATTTGGGACTTAGGAGTCTGTCCGAAATACTTTTGTTATGACCGGTGTAGAATCAAGCTTGAATTGGCAAAGTTAGTATTTTGGCGAATTACGGTTGATAGGTGAGATTTTTATCCGAGGGTCGGAATGGAATTACGAGAATTGATAGAGCTTTGTTATGTCATTTTGGACTTGTCTGCAAAATTTGAGGTCATTCGGACTAGTTTTGACGTGTTTTGGCATCAGATGTGGAATTTGAAAGTTCTTGAGATTCATAAGCTAGAATCCCATGATGATTTGATATTTTGATGTTATTTTGGGTGTTCCAAATGTTGGGGCAAGTTTGAATGATATTATGAGATATGTTAATATAATTAGTTAAGGTCTCTAGGGCCTCGGGTGGATTTCGGAAGGTTACTAGAATGAAATTCGGACCAAAAAGAAAAGAAAAAAACTGCAGAAATTTGCAGCAACATGTCTATGGACAGAATCGTGGAGCGTATTGTGAAGGCCTATATCTTTTTATGTACAAGGAAGTTTGAGAGGATTCAAAAACAAAACTTGTATCCCTTTGTGTCTAGTTTCTAGAAAGATAAAGAAATCATAATTTGGACATCTGTAGGAAAAGTTATGATCGATTGAAAATGATTGGTGGAGTAATTTTCACTAGAATTTTCTGATTTTATGGGCCTACTTTAGAAGTTCATATCTCGGGATATATAAAGAGTTATATGGTGTACAACCTATCAAATGAAAGATCTTTGAATCTACTTTCTAAATCTTCAAACCGTTTGTTATTTGGATATTTGTACAAGATGTTATGGGCGTTTAAACAGAGGTATCCGACAAGAAAATTTTTTAATAGGATGTACAACTTGTATAACACAAGTGCAAGGTACAACTCGACGAAGCACGGGTAGATTCTTTTATACACGAATTTGGTTCATTTCTTTCATTTGGTTTGGATTATTTTGGAGTGAATTTCAAGGGGGATTTCATCAAGCATCAAAGGTGAGTTGTTTCTACTTATTTCCAAGTTAAATACATGGATTAGAACTGAAAACTCAAGTAATTTATGGAAAAAAATGGTGGTTTAGAGCTTGAAACTTGAGAGAATTAAATAGAGATTTGAGGGGTCATTTGAATTCCGATTTTGGTAAATTTTATATGTACGGACTCGTGGCGAGATGAGGAACCCGATTATGTGGATTTCGTAATTTTTCGAGAAGTGCGCCCGGGGCTCAGGTTTTGCTAGTTTTGAGATTGTTGCTAGTTTTCGACTATTTTCAATTGGGTACTGTCCCATTAGCATATTGTGATGTATTCGCTCTGTTTTTGGGTAGATATGATGCGCGTGGAGGCCAATTTGAGGAGAAAAGGCCTCGCGGGCTAGAGATTTCGCCGGTTTGAGGTGAGTAATACTTGCAAATAATATCCTGAGGGTTCGAAAACCCGGATTTGCATATCATGGTGCTATATTGAGGTGACTTACATGCCGTATATGAGCGTGGGGTAGAGAACCATTGGGGATTGTGACTTGGTCCGTCTCAGTTGTTGATTTTACTGCATATTTGACTGAAATTACTTGTTATCATCATAATTTTGGTTGATTGCCATGTTTGGGTCCTTGTGCCAACTTGTAGAATCCATCGGGGATTGATATTTCTGTTTAGCATAATTTGCATATCATACGGTCTCAGACCAAGGTTTTGAATATTGTTTTGCAAACTCAACCATATTTCTAAGTTTTGAAAACTCAAATGATATTTTAAGTGTTATTTCGGGTTGATGACTACTGTTTTCTAAATGCCCATGGGGCTCATGATGATTTTTGCACTGAGCATGGATCGGGCTGCGCACCGCAACAGTATTATACTAAGATGAGCATGGATCGGGCTGCAAGTCGCAGTAGTGTATATATATTGGATCAGACTGCATGCCGCAGTAACATTGCGCTTGGGCTGTAGGAGCCCCTCCGGAGTCTGTAAACACCCCTAGTGAGTGTCGTCGATGATAAATAAATGGAGCGGACTGCACGCTGCAGCAGGTACTAGCGTGTACCGTCATATGCATTGCATTGCACTCATGCATTTGTTCTTATTTTGTAATGTTGTCATGACATTCAACACTCATATCATTGGCATCCATGCTACTTCTTGCACTGTTTACCAGATACCCTATTGTTATTTTTTAATGGAGTGCTATGCCCGAGAGGCTGATGTTGTACTTTGTGAGTTGGGAGTGAGCCCGAGAGGCTGATGTTGTACTTTGTGAGTTGGGAGTAAGCCTGCGGGGCTGATACTGTACTGGGAGGTTGATATTGAGCCCGAGGGGCAGATTTCTGATTATTCCCTACCTATTGAAATTATTTTCGCAACTGTTGAAAAGGAATATTTTCAAAAGATGTTTTTACTGAGCCTAGATGTTTTCCAAAGGATTTTCATAATTTTACTGTTTCTCCTCAGAAAGGGTTGTACTGTTCTACATAGCATGATGGAGTGTCTGACGTGATTTCTTACTTTCAGCTATTATTTACTCTTATTACTGTTGAGTTGAAAGTACTCACTTTACTCCCTGCACCTCGCGTGTAGTTGCAGGTATTGTTCGCCCGGTAGAGGGTTTTTAACGGATTGAAGAATTGTTATCGTAGCTGAGCCACCTGACCGCTACCATCCGCGGCACCGGATCTCCTCCCTTATTTTATGTTGTTCATAATACTTTTCAGACTTTGTTCCTATTACCGTACTTGTAATACTTTTGTGGACTATGTAGTAGGTCATGACTAGTGACACCCTGATGTCGGGCCGTGTTGGGTTGTATTCCACGAACACTTGTTATATAATTTTCTTGAAACTATTTATTCATGTAAATTTATTGTTGAAAAAGGTTGTTTAAATGGATTAACTGGCCTTGTCTTCATAATAGGTGCCATCACGATCGAGATTTTGGGGCGTGACAAACCTCATGAAAGCCCAGTGATGATGTGAAATATATCGGGGCTAGCTTCGCTGCGAGTACCTCACCCTGCTCCTCAACTATGGGATCCTCCACTGGATCCACTGGTGGTACAACTGGGGAGACTCTGGGGAGTCCTTTTCCCCAACCTCGGGTTGGCGCCCTCCCCCGGCCTCTAGCAACAGGGGGAGCAACTCCTCCCGGGTTGGAAACTTTTGTTGCACGCGTTTTCACCATCTGTGAGAGAATAGAATAGAGAAACTTAGTATACCATCAACTACACGATATGAGATGAATAAAGAGTAGTTTCCTAACACCCTATAGCCTCTCAAAGATAAGTATAAACGTCTTCGCCACGATCTGCAAGACCTACGTAAACCTATTTCTCTGATATATGTTGTCACAACCCAATTTTAGTTTAGGTCTGAATGGCGCCCAACACCATTGCTAGAAAAGACAACAGTGAACAGTCTAGTAAATTCCAATTTTATTAAGTTTTTCAAACAGTTAACTTTCCTTAAATTTAAAGAATTTCATGATTAATGGATTTTTATAGTGATCGAAATGAAAGGAGCTAAATGAAATCACAATTAGTGTATGCCAAGACCCGGTGTCACAAGTGTGTGAGCATTCTAGTAAAATATACAAAATAATACTAGTCTACTATTTAAAATGTAATAGACAGAAAATATAACAAAAGGAAGACTTTGGCTGCTACAGTATGGTTTGGAAGGGCAGCTCACTGTGTAGTCTCGAAGCGGGGATCAAATATGCGCGCTAGAGTGGTAACAAGATGTACTTACCTCAGATCCTATACAATTAAGTACAGAAGTGTAGCATGAGTACATAAACATTATGCACCCACTAAGTATCTAGTTTAACCTCGAAGAAGTAGTGACGAGGGGTCGACTTTGGCACTTACTATGGGCTAACAATGATATATCAAAATTTTATACTAAGCATGGATTTCATGAATAATACTAAAATCTCAAAAATAGTGAATAATAAATTCTTCTTTTGCAAATATTAAATCCCACGTTTAGTTTCATCATTTAACAACTTGCATTTCAAGATATTTAAGAAATATCAATTATGAATAGTTCCAAAGAGATTTTCATGCGCAAATTATGCCGAGGTCGTACGGCCCGATCCAACATAATATTTAAACTGTATACTGTCGAGGGTCTAATTGCATGAACCATAGATACGTATATCTACTACCTAGGCATTTGGCCCACTTCACAAATAGAAAACATTTCAAATAAAACACATATTCTCATATATAGTCAAGTGTCTCATTCGTAACTTCAAGTAAGTAAATTTTACCTTTTACAATTCTTTTCTTCCAATATGACTTAACCAATTAAATCAACAAGTACAGGTGCAAACTTTTCAAATAAAGCATGATACGGGTCCTAAACTACCCGGACAATAGCATAATACTATCTACGTATAGACTCTCGTCACCTCGTAAGTACATAGCCCCCACAAATAGGTACACACATTTATTTAATTCACCTATGCGGTTAATTCCCTATTACAAGATTTGAAAAGAGACTTACCTCATCTCAAAGCCTACTTCCCGGTTCAAGAATGTGCTCAAACCTCCAAATTTGGTGCCAAACGATCCAAAACTATTCAAATAGTGTATAAAATAATCAATTTATGCTCAAAAGTTTATATTCCCATTATTAAAGTGATTACCCAATCCTAAATGCAAGATTCCTAAAATTTTCCCATTATTAAAGTGATTCCCAACCCTAAATGCAAGATTCCTGAAATTTACCCTCAGGCCCCCGAAATCCGAAAATGTTTGATGAAAGTTGTTAACCATAACCTTAGGAACATAAATATATGATATTACCAAGTTCTATAAACAATTTCGTGGTCAAAATCATTTTTATCAAAAACCTAGGTTCTCGTCAAATCCTTTGATTTTCACTAATTTTTAAAAGCTAATCTACCCATAATCTATATGTTAACTTATGTTGTGTAGAAATTACTTACCTCAAAGTGCTAAGTGAAAACCCTCTTCCTAAAGCTCAATAAATCGCCCAAGAGATGAAGTGAAATGAGATAAATGGTCTAAGTTCCGCATTAAATGAGTTGGGCACATGTCTTTGATGTCGTATTTGTGAAACTTGGTTCACAAATGCGACAAATAACTCGCAAATACGGACCCTAGGCTCCAGTTGTTGATGTCACAAATGCGACAGAGAGGTTGCAAATGCGAACACTTTTGAGGTTGCGAATGCGGCTCAGGTATCGCAAATGCAAACTTTGCCCAGGCTGAGTTGCTTCTAATTGCGAAGCTCTTCTCACAAATGCGAGGTTCGCATTAGCGAACAAATTCTCGCATTTGCAAGACCTGCAACTACTGCGCAGAAACACCAAAAAATGGATGTGTTTTGTCACCCCTTCCGAACGTCTGAAACTCATACGATCTCTGGGGGCTCTACACCAACCACCTACATAAGCCTATCAACATCATACAAACTTTCTCGCATGATCGGAACACTGAAATAACATCAAAAACCACGAATTAGATGCCAAAATGCATGAATTCACTCATTATCTCAAAAACTTTTAAAAACACTTCCGCGCGTCCCTATTAAATTAACTTGAAATGACACCAAAATTTACGTACAAGTCTTAAATCACATTATGGACCCACTCTAACTTCTGGACGCACTCCGAAGTCCAGAGTCACCAAAAGGATTAATTCTCAGGCTTGAAATCCCAAAAAGACGTGTAGAATGTAAAAATCCATTTCAATCCAAATCAATGGAATTTTCTCAAAATGCCAACTTTCACTATTAGGCGCTGAAACGCTCCCGGATCGGGACATACGTCCAAGTTCGAAATTATCACACGAGCCTATTGGTACCGTCAAATCCTGATTTTGATGTCTTTTACTCAAAATATGTACCGAAGTCAAACTTCGCTGTTTAACCCAACCTTAAAGAAC
Source organism: Nicotiana benthamiana (assembly GCA_034376525.1). Taxonomy (NCBI): domain Eukaryota; kingdom Viridiplantae; phylum Streptophyta; class Magnoliopsida; order Solanales; family Solanaceae; genus Nicotiana; species Nicotiana benthamiana. The sequence continues at coordinate 47,672,438 of CM067323.1, forward strand.
CAAGTGTTCCGATTTTAACCCGAACCCTTCCAAATCCGAACTAACCGCCCCCGCAAGTCATAAAATAGGAAAAGCATGTGTGGGAAGTCTTATTTAGGGGAACGAGATTCTAGAATGAAAAACAGTCGGTTGGGTCATTACATCTGCAATAGCAAGTCTATCACTATATGTGTGTCTAGTCTCAAGTCGTAATGTGAAATAAAAGAATTAATCGAGCAAAAATAATCTTTGTGGACAAGTATAACATGGTGTTAGCCTAAGTCTAATAACATGAATCTAACTACGTACAAACTCTCGTCACCTCATGCGTACATATCCCTTGCAACAAGTTACACATATTAAATATATCACCTAGGCGTGGTTTTCCCCTCATAGAGTTACGCAGGAGACATACCTCGCCTCAAAGCTTACGTTCTGATCCACAATTATGCTTTGAACCCTCATCTCAGAACCAAATGACTCGAAACTAGTCAAATGTTATTTAAAATAGTTAATACATGTTCAAGAGTTCATATCCCAACTATTAAAGTGATTTTCCAACCCAAATTGAAGATTGCTAAAATTCACATCCGGGCCCACATACCCGGATTCCGAAGATTTTTAAGGAAAATTATTACCCATAGCCTCATGAACTCAAATATATAATTTTCACTAAATTCCATAACTATTTTCGTGGGTAAATTCCCTTTTTATCAAAAACCCAAGTTTTGCTAAAAATCCCATAAATCCCATCATTTTTCCACGTTAAATCTACTTATGATGCATGTGTTTAGCTAAAGAATCAATAGAATCACTAACATCTATATGTTGATGGACCCCCTCTCAAAAATGCTCTCAAAATCATCCAAGACTGAGTGGGAAAATGAGGGAAATGAGCTAAGTCCCAAAATAAAAGCTTGTGCACCAGTCGCAAATATCGCAAATTGCAACATCTTATTCGCAAATGCGATTGTCGCAATTGTGAAAAAAGCATCGCAAATGCAAAGCAGAGTCACCCCTGCCAAGGTTACATTTGTGACAAAAATCTTCACAAATGTAAAGAGGGCAGATTCCCAAAAGCAATAAATTTTCGCAAATGTGAACCCCTCAGAAATTTCCCACCCATGCAGATGCAAACTCATTCCTCGCAAATGCGAGTTTGCAAATGCAATCAAACCCTCACACCTGCAGCCCAGATCAGAAACCAACAGAACCAACGACAACTTTTTATCCAAAATTGAACCGAAACTACCCCGAAACCAACCCAAGGCCCCCTGGACCCCATCTAATCACATCAACATGTCCCAAAATATGACATGAACTTGCTCGAGGCCTTAAATCTTTTCAAACATCATCGAAGTCTGAATCACACCCCAATTCAAGCGTAATGAACTTTAAAACTCCAAAGTTCTACATTCGATGCCAAAACCGATCAAATCACATCTGATTGACCCTAAATTTTGCAAACAAGTCACATTCGATATTGCAGACCTACTCTAACTTTCTGAATTGAAATCTGACCCCAATATCAAAAAGCAGATTCCCTGTCAAACTTTCTAAAAACTTTCAAATTTCCAGCTTTCACCAAAAGATCTCGAAATAACCTACGGAACTCCAAAACTATGGATGCGCTCATAAGACTAGAATCACCATACAGAGCTATTCCCAGACTCGGAATCCTAGATGGAAATTGATAACATTTAAATTCAATTCAACCCAAATTTATGAAATCCTTCCACCAACTTTCCAAAGTAGGTGCCGAAACGTTCTCAGGTCATTCAAAACCCAATCCTAATATACACCCAAGTTTAAAATTATCACACGAATATGTTGAAACTTTCAAATCCCGATTTCGAGTTCATTTATTTAAAATTCAAATATTAGTTAATTCCTCCAACTTTAAGCTTCCGAAATTAGGATTTTCTTTCCAAATCAATTCCAAACTTCCCAAAATTCAATTCTGAACATACGTACAAGTCATAATACCTGAAGTGAAGCTACTCATGGCCTCAAAGTGCTGAACATCGGCTAGATCTTAAAATGAATGGTTACATAAGGATTGTTTTGTGTAAAAATAACACTGTATAGGACAATTGGCAAATGTAAATGGACCATAAAAATATATCAAAAATTAAGGGTTCAATATATGAGGCATATGTGGTTAAAGAAACATCTTACTTCGGTTCATACTGTTTTGAACTTGATGTGCCATATTTGAGAGATACATAGAATCGACATGTCATCAAAATCGATCCTTTGGCACCACAATTTTTCCATTTTTAATCAATCAGGTAAAGGAGGTCCGAAAAATAGTTCAAAGCGAAGGTTGTCTGAGATGGAACTAAAGTTAGCAACAACACATGTACTGTTGAATTTCCTAAGGCCCAAACTTATTATAGGTAAGTTATATTCGTATATATTATGGACTTTTTTGTATTAGATCTACCACTGATTTAACTAATAAAAGTTATAGTGGCAGCGACTTTGTGGGTACATATGGGAAATATGTTGTTTATCCCAAGTTTTCAGAGTGGTTTAAAGAATTTGTAAGTATTACTTATCATTTAACATGATTTTTATTGTATGTAAATTAATTATAAGTATGTTTGAAATTCTAAATTATATTTAATTACATATGTAGGTTCACTATTCAATTAATGGCATTAATGACCCATTTTTACGTGATATAGCTTGGGAACCTGACTCTACAGTCAGAATAAAACCAAAAGAATGGTCAAATGGAAATAAAACCAAAAATAGTGGGGTGTGGGTGAAAGGTAATGGAGATGTTGATTATTATAGTGTGTTTCAAGAGATTTCGGAATTGGAATATATAGTAGGTTGGCCGAAGAAAAACTTGGTACTCTTTCTATGTAAATGGTATGATCCAACACCGAATAGAGGTACAAAGGTGCACGCTTAGTACAAAATAGTTGAAATTAGAAATACGGGGCAATATAGACTTTATGATCCCTTTATCATTAGACAAAAGGTGAAACAAGTGTATTATGCTCCTTATCCTTTAAGTAAGAATAAGTTTGCATGGCGGGTAGTTTTGAAAACAAATCCTATGGGTAGAGTGAAAGTTGAAGATGCATTAGATGTGCGTACAAAAATTAACAATTCAAATGTTGAATCAATAGTGGATAATAAATTAACAGATGAATTGCATTATAATGAAGGGATATGTTAATAATTTGATCCTTCTGTCCTTGGATCGAATGAAGACGAAGATAGAGGTGTTGAGCATGAATCAAGTGATGAGAAATTACTAGATGAAAGTAAAACAAGCGATGATGAATACTTAGATGATTACTATGAAGATAATGATGAGGATTGACTTGTTATTCCTTTTTATGTTGGTCTTCCTTCAATTATTTAATATATTTGAAGAATTGTTTTATGTTTTATGACTTGTTAAGCATTTTATGTAATTCTTTTAATTATCTATTATGTTGTAAAATTATTTTATATTTTTATGACTTGTTAGGTTATTTATTTATTTATTTAGTCATTTAAATTGTAGAGTAATTATTTTATATTTACTATCACTTATTGTATTTTTTTTTGTATTTTATTATGATTATATTACTTATATGGCATCTCAGGGAATGAAAAGATGAAATCTACAAAGAAAAAATAATATGTTCCAACTACCTCAAGTATTCCAAATATGAGCCCTCCTCTTCCTCGGCTTCCTCTTCTTCATCCTCCTCAATCGACTTCATTTCTATCTACCATGTTCCTTATCCCCCATCCATATAATAATTTAGTTTATTATTATTCTATGTCTGCCATAAGAAGTTAAAGTAACATCATTTTTAACTTTATACCCACACCTTCTATACCATCATCGCTGGGCTTTCATGGTAGTCAACATGGTGGCTCACCAGCTGTTGAACCCCAAGCTTTTATGGTAGTCAGCATATTGGCTCACCAGCTGCTGCCTCCCCGGGTTTTCATGGTAGTCAGCATGGTGGCTTACCAGCTGCTGCATCCCCGAGCTTTTATGGTAGTCAGTATGATGGTTCGTCTTTTGTTGCTCCATCATCTTCCACTCCATCATCATCATCCATTCCCAGCTATCTAGGTTAGATGTTGGAGGCTCCCGCCCAGCTATAAATAGTGTTGCTTATGCACCATCTAGTAGACACAGGTAGAATCTTGGAGGGGACGTACAATTTGATAGGTATAATCGATTAATAATCGTCCCCAACGAGGATGGGTAAGAAGGTTCTTATACTATTTTTTAAGTTTTGAATGTACTTTAGATATGTTTATTAATAATATATATGTTAACCTTAATGAAGGTTTTTGCCATCCTTTCAGTCTATACGTTTGGTCGTGGATTTTATGAAGCCATTTTATCATGAGCTGTGGAATTCTTGGATACAGATACCGCACAACATCAAAGATCAAATGTGGAATCAATTTAGGGTAAAGTTTGATTATATTTATTTAATAATTATCCTCTTCATCTAATGTTGCTTTGTTATATCGCAGACAAAGTGTACATAGCATCTTCAACATCAACTTAAATAAATAATATTTTCGAGAAGAAGGCTGCTAAGAGAATTAAAGATACTCTCTTCGCTACTTAGAATGCTTGTAAAATTCCTGGGCGGTTAAGAGAAGATGTTTGGGATAAACTTCTAGAGAAATGGATTACCGCATAATGGAAGAAGAAGGTTGAACAAGAAAAGTTAAATTGTGCCTCTAGTAAATGTGGATCATTGAACATAAGAGGTTCGATTAGTTTTGTGACCCACAAACTAAGATTAGTAAATACTTATAAAAAATTTCTTAGTTTTACATATAGAATTTTATGATTGTAATATCCAACTCATACTTTTGTATGAAGGAAAAGGAAGAAGGCGAGATATGAGTCACACTGAGATCTTCGAGGAGATGCATGTGAAAAAGAAAAAGGCTGATACAAGAGGACACTGGATGGAGACGCGTGTGTGTCAGACACATATGTAAAATACTAAATTCATAATTATTTATGGTTTATCAATATTTTTTTGTTTACATAATAGTTATGTTTTCATTTCAGAAAGATTATCCATCTGATGATGAGGATGAACGAACTAAATCTAATGTGTAGTTGTTTTAGGTGTGGTATTTTAGTTGATTGGTAAACTTGATTATGAGAGATAACTTTATGTTTTATTTTTAAACTTGAATGTGGACTACTATTTCGCTGTTTTTATGCAAAATTGTTAGGTTTAATGGATTTGTTGGGTAGATTCTGTCAATGGTTGGTATTGTTGGTTTAGATTGAGTTAATGGTTGGTATTGTTGGTATAGATTGAGTTAATGGTTGGTATTGTTGGTTTAGATTGTGTCAATGGTTGGTATTGTTGGTTTAGATGTTATATTTGTTAATTGGTTATTGGCGTTATTGTATTGTAATAGTTTGACACGTGGTGTAGCTCAAAATTGAGCAAAATTCTGCCCAGATTTACAGAAAATTCCGACTAATTTCCTATAAAAACAGTCGGTCAACTACCTAGATTTACCAAAAACGCCCAGATTTTTGATCGAACGATTTGGAAATTAGAAAATAATAATTAATATTTAACATTTATTGACGAATTTTGTAGAAAATTAAACTAAATTTATCATGACCCAACCGGTCGTTTTTGAGAATTTAAAGTCCCATTTAGTGGTGTACAATTTTGAAAAGCTTCGTATTATGTGTTATGTCTTATGTGCATGGTTGAGTTCGGTTATCAGGTGATTTTGGAAGCTTAAGCGGTACGAGTTAACTAGAATTTGACTTTTGTGTAATCAACTATGAAATGGGGTTTTGATAATTTCAACAGCTTCGTATGGTGATTTTGGACTTAGGAGTGCATCTGAATTTGGATTCGGAGTTTCGTAGGATAATTTGAAGCATTTTAGAAAAAAGTTGGAAAAGTTGAAGTTTGGAAGGTTGATAGGTTTGACCAAGAGTTAACTTTGGTGACGAAACAGCTTCGTGATGTCATTTGGGAATTGCTTGTGAAATTTGACGTCATTCCGAGTTAATTTGATAGGTTTCGGTGCGATTTTTAGAAGTTGGAAGATTTGAAAGTTCATGATTTCGATTCAAGGTGTGATTCATAGTTTTGATATTGTTTAATATTATTTGAGACCTCGATCGAGTCTGTGTTGGGTTATGGGACTTGATGGCGTGTTTAGACGGGGTCCCGAGGGCCTAGGGCATGTTTCGGATGGGCTACAGCCATTTCCTTCAATTTTTGGATTATTGTTCTACTGGTTACTGGTTTCCTTCATTGCGATTGCATCATCTCTTCCGCGATCGTGTAGTGTGATTATCGGAGGCATGGAATATTTACTCTACGCGTTTGCATGCTTCTGCCTGCGAACACGTAAGTATGTTTTTCCCTTAAACGCATACGCGTTTATGTGTCTGCTTTCGTGTAGATTAGGCCCAGATGGTTCCCTTTTTGCGATCTTATTCACTATTTCGGGATCGCGTAGCATGTTCTTGGGGCATCAACGATTTTCTTCTTTGTGATTGCGTATACCTATACGCATCGCATAGTGCACTTTAGCATTGTTATGGAGCCGTCAGTAGCTCTAATTGGGATCAGGTACTTGAGGCTTTTGCTGCTACCCCCGTACTTCAAGAGACTTTAACATTGTTCCTGAGCATGTTTGGTAAATTAGCTCAGGCGGGGTTGATTTTGGTTGCACCATCTACTTCACATATCGAGTGAGGAACTCAGACTCCCACCGCCCACTCTTCAGAGCGGCGAGATCCTGTTGGTTGGGTTCCAGGTGCCATGGAGACACAACCCCTGGTTCCAGTTTAGCCTATGATCAAGGCAACAACATCTGAGGAAGTTCAACTTAGACTTGCAAGGTTCAAGAAATATAACCCTCATACTTTCAGTCGTTTGGCTTTAGAGGGCGTGCAGGGTTTTCTAGAGAAGTGCCATCACATCCTCCGCACTATGGGTATTGTAGAGATGAGTGGGGTTGCATTTACTACGTTCCAGCTCAGGGGAGCAACTTATCAATGATGGCAGGCATATGAGTTGGGTAGCCCGGCCGATGTAGCTTCATTTACATGGGCTCAGTTTTAAGAGATATTCTTGAGAGAGTTTGTACCTCAGTCCATTCGGTATGCTTGGCGCGTGGAATATTAGCAGTTGTACCAGGGCACTATGTTAGTGTCACATTATGCCATTAGATTCAGTAATTTGGCCAGACATGCACCTGCTTTGGTCACTACAGCTAAGGAGAAAGTTCATAGGTTCATTGAGGGGCTCATGCACGATATTCGATCCAGGATGGATCGGGAGTTGGAGTCATATGTTTCATTTCAGCATGTAGTGGGGATCGCTCGTTGACTAAAGGGCATGTGGGACTAGGAGAGAGAGGACATGATGGGCCAGGAGAGAGAGAGGACAGAGAGGCTAGGATGCCTCGTAGATCGGAGAAATTTTCTGGCCCTTACTTTGGAGGTAGGGTATGCCATGGTAGAGGTTGTATAGGTCAGCAAGTTCAGTTTGCACTTCAGGCTTTGCACAACGTTTCAGGTACTCATGGGTCTCAGAGCACCCGTACCACATAGTTCCCACAACCACGTCAGCAGAGAGGTTGCTTTGAGTATGGAGATACCGGCCACATGGTGAAAGATTGTCCTAGATTCTAGACATATGTGTCACAACAGGGTATTCAGGCGAGTAGAGGGCACCTAAGAGGGGGAGGCCTGGATTGTTAATGTGTTTCATACAATAGGGCTGAGGTCGTTGCGCCAGATGATGTCATACAAGTATGCTATTGATTTGTTATAGAGGAGAGCCATTCGTATCATGTTTCAGTTCTTCTTATCGAGGTGAGTTTCCCATCATTGTTGCTCCATCTTAGGGTGAGTTCATGATTTAGTATTCTGATTATGTGTTTGCTCATGTTGGGAGATTCTATGAGTGGAAGCCCGTGTCTGTCGTTTGTTTTTATTCATTATTGAGAGTTGCAAAACTAGAAGTGAATTCCTATTGTCCATTTACAGTAGGTTTTGATGTAATTTCTGAGTAATTTGGTTAAGATTCATGATTTACATGCTCTACCGGTGCGGGAGCTAGTATGTGTTGTAATTTTGTTGACAAAATTGAACTAGTGGAAGGTTCAGTTGGTTTGATGTTTATTTTACTTGTGATTCAGAGTTGAGTGTTGGACCATCGCGATTTCATGTGATTCGATGTATTTGAATCGGGTTGCATACAGTGGTAGTAGTTGTATAAGAATGAGATCCTTGTGATTTGTTCATATACTTTGATTCGTCTTTGTTAAATTGATTCCTAGAATGGTACTGATAGAGAGTTGTGCCTGTCCAGCTTGTTTGATAGTTCTCTTATGTGTTTCTCATTACATATTCAGTCATTTTCGTTATGTGCTTCTTGCGTTTTAGCTCGTCGGGTGTCTGACTGGTAGTGTTAATATTGATTCAGGTGTATAGTTATGAGGTCATCATGTTTCTTGCATCATTGGTAGTCGGTTCTTGTTTGATTACGGGTAGCTATTGTGATAAAAAATGTTATTATGGCATTTGTGTGGTATGTCATGCTGTGTGGTTGTACCTTGTAAGTGTAGGTATAAGTTGTTGTAGCTGGTTGAGATTGATACCAGGTGTGGATTAAGAATCGGGTCTTTTGGAGATGAACGAAAGGTGAATATTTATTTTATGGCTTATTGGTATTGGTGTCATCATCCTGTGGGGTGATCTGGGGTCAATCGTGGGTGTTTGTTGCATGAATGAATTCAGTGATTTGATGACTTTGAGGCGATTATTGGCACGTTCGAAGACAAACGTTGGTTTAAGAGGAGGAGGATGTAACGATCCGGCCGGTCATTTTGAGAATTTAAAGTCGTGTTCGGTAGTATAAGGTTTTAACACCTTTGTAATATATGTTATGTCTTTTGTGCATGGTCGTGTTCGGTTGCGGGTGATTCGGAGTCAATTTGGAAGAAAGATTCTAATTTTGGAAGCTTAAGCAGTAAGAGTTAGCGGGAATTTGACTTTTGTGTAAACGACTCCGGAACGGGGTTTTATGATTTTAGTAGCTTCGTATGATGATTTTGGACATAGGCGTGCATCTAGGTTTGGATTCGGAGGTCTCTAGGGTAATTTGAAGCATTTCAGCAAAATTGGAAAAAATGAAGTTTGGAAGGTTGAGAAGTTTGACCAATAGTTGACTTCGGTGATATCGGGGTCGGAATGTGATTCCGAGAGTTGGAATAGCTCCATTATATTTGGGACTTGTCTGCAAAATTTGATATCATTCCTGGTTAATTTGATAGGTTTCGGTGCGAGTTTTAGAAGTTGGACGATTTGAAAGTTCATGAGTTTGATTCATGGTGTTATTCGTAGTTCTGAAGTTGTTTGATGTGATTTGAGACTTCGAGCAAGTCCGTGTTGGGTTATGGAATTTTTTGGTATGCTTAGAGGGTGTCCCAGGGACCTCGGGTGTGTTTCGAATGGGCTACATGCCATTTCCTTCTATTTTTGGATTGTTGATCTGCTGGTTATTGGTTTCCTTCATTGCGATCGAATCATCTCTTCCGCGACCGTGTAGTGTTATTTTATGAGGCAGGAAATATTTACTCTACATGTTCTCGTGCTTCTGTCCGCGAATGCATATGTCTATTTTTTCCTTCAACACTTTTGGGTTTATGTGTCCGTATTCGCGTAGCATAGGCCCAGCTGGATCCCTTTCGGGATCGTATTCACCATTTCGCGATAGCGTAGCACGTTCTTTGGGCATCAGTGCTTTTCTTCTTTATGACTGCATACATCGCACTTGCTGGCAGTGGGCTTTTCCTTCTTCGTGATCGCAACTTCTTTTCTGCGATCGCGATGTACAAATACCTGGGCAGAATATAAAAGTACTCTATTCCAAGGGTTAGCCGTTTTTCACATTTTTTGGAGTTCTAGAGCTCGATTTTGAGCAATTCTTTATGGGGTTTTCAAGCAAAACAACTCGGTAAGTGTTCTTCACCTAGAATTTATTATATTCCATGATTCTATTTTTATTTTTATCATTAAATTAGTGTTTTGAGTTGAGGAAAAATAGAGATTTTGAAAAAACTTTCACAATGTAAAATGATGATTTGAGGGACAAAATGGTATTGGAATTTAATAATTTTAGTAAGGTTGAATTCATATCAGAATGGGTGTTTGAATTTTGTAAAATTTGTCGGGTTCCAAACTGCGGGCCAGGGGATCGACTTTTGGGTTGATTTTTAGTTTTCGACGAAGGGTGAAGCTTTATTATCTGGAATAGCTTCTTATGAGTCTTATTTATGCTTTGAAGTTATTTTTGGCTAGATTTGAGCCTTTCGAAGGTTATTTCACCCGAGTAGTTCATTTTAGAGTAACGGTCTATCTTCTTTGAGGTAAGTATCTGGCCTAACTTCGTGTGAGGGAATTACCCCTTAGTATTTGAGTCCTCTATGCTAATTGTACCATGTGAAGTCTGTGTACGCGAGTCACGACTACTTGCTCAGGCTTATTTTTTGAAAGTTGACCTTTTTGGGCTCTTGGTCTTTATGTTCACTAGATATGAAGTTGTTTTGCTATGATTGAGTTCTCGGTTACTAGTTTTTACCTCTACGTGTTTTAATTGGAATTAATTGTGTCATGTTCTACTCTTATTGCCTAGTTAAATCTTATGTGACTTAACTTGATTTGTTAACTCTTCTATTGCATGTTATCCCTCCTAAGTCGTTTCTCCTTAATTGAAAGTATAATTATCTCTCATGTAATTGTTCATCCTTAATTGAGGTTATGATTATCTTTCCATTGCTTACCCTTAATTGAATTGTTGTATCTCTTTCGTAATTGCTCAACCTTAAAAGAATTTTAGATATCCCATATCTTAGTTAATTTGTCCTTATTTGAAATTATTTGACTTATGTTATCTCCCTTGTTGCTGAACTATACATTATGGGGGCCATTATTACATATTATTTCTCCCATGTTAAGTTGTTCTTATTATCACTAGTATTCTGTGTTGCGTTTATTCTTTGTGAACTAATTCTCGTTTCTTTGTGATCGAAAGCTCTTGAACTGATTTACTTTCCACTCTTATGTTGTCATTTTACTGTTGTACTCAGAGTTGTGATGCACGAGGTTTCTGTCATACGGTTGTTATTGTGATGCATAGGGTTTTCGCCATATAGTTGTGGTCGTGTTGCACGAGGTTTCTACCGTGCTATTATTACTACTGATTGTGAACATGCGGCGTGACAAGGCGATATATATATATATATATATATATATATATATATATATATATATATATATATATATATATATATATATATATATATATATATATATATATATATATATATATATATATATATATATATATATATATATAGGGGAGTTGCCCACGCGGCGAGATAAGGTACGAATATTATTATATACGTGTGGAAAGACAAGGTGGGCATTTACTTCAGTATTGCGCATGTGGCGATAAGGTGGCTATGTCAGGAATTGATTGTGATGACTTGTGATGGCCTTGGGGGCATTCTTGTGGTTGATATTTGGGAAGTGGCACATATACCTGTGTGAGTTTTATCTTGTGAAAATTGTGGGAAAACATTCTTACGTGTTGTCTATTTTCTCTATACTTACTAGTTGTTAGAACACTTGCAAAAGCATACACCTAGTCAATCTCTCTTATCGATTTAAGAGGATGGATCATGATATTATTGAGTATTGTTGCGCATCCTTTTCCACTTGCCTTCTGCATGTGAGTTGTCCGTGCAAGTTACTAGTTCAACTGAGGGCACAAGGTGCCAAGTGTTTAGTGTTCATAATGTGAGACTCGTGGCTTGTGAATATAATTGAGGTATGATACCTCGTGGAAACTATTAAAAAGAATTGGTGTGATAGCGATTATCCTTGTCGAGTTGCTTCTTGTCTTTCTTTTATCTGTTTCCATCGGATGTAGACTGTGATCAGCTTACTCTACTGTGTTATTACTTGTTATGCTGTGCCGCTAATAGTTACTTCTGTTTCTCATTGAAAGCAATGTATCATTATTGTCATTATGCTTTATTTTGTAAAGATATCATTCTTTGTTAGTATTCCACTTATACTTGTCCAGGTTTATCTAGTCCAGTAGATGTTTTGATTGTCCCTCATACTTACTGGGTACCGCTGTGGTGTACTCATACTATGCTTCTGCATAATTTTTTTATATAGATTCAGGTATTTTGGAGTCAGTCAGTAGTTAGCTAGTTGTATAGATCTTGCTGTGGAGACTCAAGGTAAACCTGTTGTTGCGTTCGCAGGCTTCGGAGTCACCCTCTGATTTGGTATATACATTGTTTATCCTTATTTTGAAAGAATTTTATTTAGACGTTGTCTAGCAAGCTCTATAGATCTTATGACTTGTACTACCGGTTTTGGAATTGTAAATTGTATAGAGATTTCTATTCCTTATTGTCAGATGTTAGTTAAATACTGATATTTTCAATGGATGTTAGGCTTATCTAGTCCCTAAAACTAGGTTCCATCACGACCTCCTATGGAGGGAGATTGGATCGTGACAAAATTTTACTTTTTAATTATTAATTTCTGACAAATTCGGTCAGAAATTATATATTTTTATTATTTAATTTTAATTAAATAATTATTTTAATTTATATTATTATGACCAATTCGTTCGGTAAAATTCCAACCACTTTGGTTGGAAATTTGAAAATACTTGGTCGTCTGATCTTTTTGAATGTTACGACTAGTTTGGTTAGAAATTACCGACGGACTCCGTCGAAAATTATTTTCCGACCAACTATTTACCGAATGATCAATTTTGATCGGAAAGTAGTCGAAAATTCATGATTTTCAATTGATTTCCAACTATTTTGGCGGTAAAATTTTTGTAACTTTCCAGTAGTGAAATAGTTCAAATATTACATGATAAAGTCCTAAGTCAAGCCGGACATAAATATGCTTTTTGCTATGTACAGATACTCATCATCTCGTGCGTGCATTGTACCAATGTAATAGTATCCATATAACGTTGAAGCATATCTCTAGGAGCTCCTATAAAAGAATTTGGAGAAATGTTTGTTTTCCAACAGTAGAAGCATCCTGTTCCCCAAGTTTTAAAATATCAAGAAGTCATTGCAGTATACCCATTCTGAACAAATCTTGATTGAATGAAACAAAGTCCAACCTTTGTGTCTCTAATTTTATATATTCGTCCATTGAATATTGCTGCAATAATCTTCATATATGCAAAATTTCATCCTCGTCATCGTTCTTTATCTGAAGTTTATAGCAGTAATATTTACGAACGGAAACGTTATCTCTTTTGTGTTTTACTTTTTGAATTTTGAGCTTTCATATCATGATATCCATCAACGGAGGTAAATAATTTTATACTTGAAAATTGTTCAATTCCAGCAGAGTGCAATTTTTAGAAATATTATCTGCACTGGGAAGTTTCTTTATACCACAGTGCCTCCCGCCTTGACCATATGAAAATAACAAGGGGTATTGTAAAGGGTCATACCACCCAAAATAATAGTTTACTCTTTGTGTCATGTCGCTATGAGTATAAATTTGAAGATGTGGTGTATTACGCTTGAACAATGGTAGAGCAAACTTCAGCAAGGACGCTGAGTCCCTAAGGGGGGTGTATGTGACACCCTGGGTGAACTCATATCAACAAAGAACCGGAGAGATGTTGGGTATATAAGTACGCAGGCTTTAGACTTTGGTGACACATTTTAAAGTCGTGCGGGCCTAGGCCTAAAACGGACAATATCATTAATGGGTTGAGCTGTTATAGTTTCCCTTGAATTTTTCAAAACAAAAAAAAAATTGTTTAGCCCCGCATTGAATTTAGTTAAATCTCCAATCAAAGAAAAGGAAAGTTTTTAACATAAGAACATCTATAAAAGATATTTCATATGACTAGACAGTTGGAAAAACAAAACGATAATGCTTATACTCTTTGTAGCCCTTCCTTTCATTCTTATTTTCCTTCTTTCTAAATCCAAAAATGGTGGAAAAAACACATTGCCACCGGGTCCTATAGGCTTACCATTCATTGGAAATTTGCATCAATATGATACTTTAAACCCTCATCTCTATTTTTTGAGACTTCCCAATAAATATGGAAAAATCTTCTCCTTCAAACTTGCTTTTGCTCAAATGGTTGTAGTTTCTTCAGCAAAATTAGCAAAAGAAGTATTGAAAACACAAGATTTCGTATTTTGTAGTAGACCATCTATTCTTGGCCAAAAAAACTTGTCTTACTATGGTCGTGATATTGCTTTTGCACCTTACAATGATTATTGGAGAGAAATGAGAAAAATTTCTGGTGTTCATCTTTTTAGTCTAAAAAAAGTTCAATTATTTAGTCCAATTCGTGAAGATGAAGTCTTTAGAATGATTAAGAAATTATCAAAACAAGCTTCTACTTCACAAATTACTAATTTGAGTAAGTTAATGATTTCATTAATTAGTACTATTATTTGTAGAGTTGCTTTTGGTGTTAGGTTTGAAGAAGAAGCACATGAAAGGAAGAGATTTGATTATCTTTTAGCTGAGGCACAAGCAATGATGGCTAGCTTCTTTGTATCTGATTTTTTCCCTTCTTTAAGTTGGATTGATAATAGACTTGAGAGGATTTTCAAAGATTTGGATAATTTTTATGAAGAACTCATTGAGCAACATCTAAATCCCAATAGGATAAAATATATGGAAGGAGATATTGTTGATGTTTTGCTACAATTGAAGAAAGAGCAATCAACACCAATTGATCTTACTATGAAGGATATAAAGAACTTCTCATGTAATTTCCCCAACTTACCTACTTTATACGGGCTCGTGCTCGTACACACATTAGGTATAAGTATTAGAGGGGGGAAATTTAAAAATAGTCAGACTTACTAGTGGTCAATCTAAAATAGTCCCAATTTCAAAAATAATCGAAATTTAGCCATTTTTCAAGTAAAGATAAATCTGAACGAAAACACTGTTCAAAATTCAAAAAAATACTTAAATATAATATACTGGAGATCCAGCATAAGTATAATGGAACTTCAATATATTATACTAGAATTTCAGTATGTTATACTGGAACTTTCCGCGTGCTGGAGTTCTAGCATAATTTGCTGGAAGTTCATACACAGGTGCACTGATCTCTAGTATATTATGGTGGACCTTTTCGTGTTGCAACAAAATAGTGGCTATTTTTCAATAACTTTGTAATCACTAACTATATTTGAATGAATAACCTGAAAACTGACTAGCTCGTGCCATTTTTACGAGGTGTTAAGTTACTATTTTTCTTAAGTTACTATTAGTTTAAGTTATTTCAAATCTTTTTGATTTTGTATGTTTGATTTTAGCTTTCAATTTGACCATCAAGTTATACCACTAATTCAGGTCAAGTCAATAAATTGGTCAACACCCAACCACCGCATAAAACTTGGTTGGGCGGATAACTAAAAGATGGATTGATTTTGCTACTTCTAATGTATAGCACAAATGTGTTTATTATTGCCTTGAGAATTTCTCATGAGTTTACAACTTTTATTTTATTTTTCTTGTAGAATGTGTTAGTTGCAGGATCCGACACTAGTGCAACTGCTATTATTTCCGCAATGACTGTCTTGATAAAGAATCCAAAAGCCATGGAAAAAGTTCAAACAGAAATCAGAAAATCAGTTGGTAAGAGAGGCATTGTAAATGAAGAAGATGTCCAAAATATACCTTATTTCAAAGCAGTGGTAAAGGAAATATTTAGATTGTATCTACCATCTCCACTTTTAGTTCCAAGAGAATCAATGAAAAAAACCATATTAGAAGGTTATGAAATTCGGCCCGGAACCATAGTTCATATTAACGCTTGGGCTATAGGAAGGGATCCTGAAATATGGGAAAACTCAGAAGAATTTATACCTGAAAGATTCTTGAATAGCGATATCAATTACAAGGGTCAAGATTTTGAGTTGCTTCCATTTGGTGCAGGCAGAAGAGGTTGCCCATGTATTCAATTGAACCCACAATTTTTTTTGTTTGTAAAAATTACACATTTTGTCATTGGGCCAAAAAAATATTTACAGTGGCTAACTAATATACATATTTTCAAAAAGCTCAGAATCTTGAATTTATAAAATTTTGAATCCGTATCTGCAGGTATTGCACTTGGGATTGCATCCGTGGAACTTCCACTGTCAAATCTTCTTTATGCATTTGATTGGGAGTTACCTTATGGAGTGAAAAAAGAAGACATTGACACAAATGTCAGGCCATGAATTACCATGCATAAGAAAAATGAACTTTGCCTTATCCCTAGAAATTATTTGTAGATTATATTAAAATGTGGATCTCGGGCTAGTTCTGCGAGTTCAGCTAAACATATTGTTTATGTAATATCATGCCTAGATTTTGTTACTAAAAATTTTATCTCACGACATCATATCTTAACTAGTATTTCTTTTATTTTTTCTTCAGCGAATCAATATATAGTTTAATACCTCTATGACAGTTGTTAGCCCATAAAATATGAACAAGTGAAAAAAATATATAAAAAAGTGGATTCAGTTACTTTCCAGGTGAAATTAGGCTTTCTGTTATAAACTAAAGCAAAAGACAAGAACAATAGAACAAGAACAATAGCAATAGAGAGAAGAGTAGAGAGAGTTCTTCTTATTGAGTTGAGAGGGGTGAATTACAATGGTAGAGAGCACCTCTATTTATAGGGAGGAGAAAGATCTTGCTACCAATAATAGGACTCTAAAATCTCTCTAATTAAGTACATTAAAGACATTCACCTTAAATAGAAGTGTAAGAATCTTCTATTTCATAACACTCCCCCTTGAATGTCTATTCAATGATGTGCCTCATAAAACCTTAAAACCAAAACCCAATGGGAAAAATTAAAGTAAGGAAAAAGAGTACACATGTTTGAATATGCGCCTATTGGTTGCCTCGTTAAAAACCTCGCAAGGAAAACCCAGTGGGACAAAACCTTGTAAGGGAAAAAGAGTGCAACGCGCATTGACTCCCCCTAATGAGTACATCGATTTATATCCTTGAGCATTTGCATTCCAATCTTGTGCATCATCTTCAAAACGATCTTTGGTAGAGATTTGACAAATCAACCATATTGACTTGAATAAATATTCCGTACCTTGAAATCATCATTCTTGATAGATATGAACATCTTCATATATTGTTGTGGAATAACTCTTCAATATCTCCATATATGCATTCTCAATGCCATCATGCTTATAGTTATGGCAAGATACATATGTACACAAATTGCACTTAGGATGTGGTACTTCAGGACCACGAATTGCATATGCTTCAAGCAACTTAAATCTTTCAAGTTAAGTCATATAAGCCATATAATAAACTTTAGCTGCATATCAAGCTTTCATTAGTGATACTAAACAAATAAGATATCGAAAACTGACTATACATACCTTTGACTTTTATCTTTCAAGCATTTGAACTATAGGTTCAAAACTACATGTCTTTCATATGGAATCAATTCTTCTTGAATTGTATCTCTTCCATTTAGTTACTTTCTTTGAGTCAGCAAATGCGTATAGCATGCTTTGCAATATGTTGCAATTGCATTTCCTTTTATGAACTACAGGTTCATATCATGATATTCGGGGATATACATATACAAATGAAAATTCATCCCATGTAACACTTTCTCAAATGTTTATCATGTCTCCCCCTCATGTTAGTAAAGCTAACATGTTTCCTCAACTTTGAAAAATCATCTTTGTGCATTATGTCAATATACACAGCACCTTAGTAATAAGATGAAATTATTTGGTTCCTGACCTTGAACCACTTGTGAGGGGAGAATATACTCTCGTATACAACTTATATCAAACTGATATACACAACTTCGTTCTCATAAGGAACAGTTTAGCTATTAAGTGGAAGCACTCAATAATTATCTTGCTAAACCAACTTTGATATAAACCAACTTATCAAGATGAACTGTCTTGAGTAGAGAATCTGGAAACTATGCTCGAAGTTAGATTACTGAGCGATTTACCTCGCAAGCACTGCCAGGCTGCGGGTTAATAACAATGGCGCATGTAACCATATCATAGATGCATCATATGTGGTATACATGGCAGGTGAATGGGCCCATATTCACCTTTGATATTTCCAGAATCAAGGGGCTTCAACCCGAACTCTTTAGTTGGTCAGTTCATTACTGAGAACAAGAACTTCTAGTTCTTTGATATTCACCTATGTGAATTTGCACATCATACTTCAAATGAGATGGCTAACACGAATGTCAACTGAATAAATTATCAATATTGGTAAACTTCAAATTTACACCATGACATGTGCACTTATCAATAAACTTCGGGTTTATTATGACATGGGTTTTATACCAATAGATATCCACTTTATTGTGGCATTCTTTCGTTTGTGTAGTACAAACTGGAGAACAAAGCGGGTAGCTTTTCATATACAAATTACCCCGCTACAAGTTGTAGTAATAGGAGAATCAAAGCCTTCCTTTATTATAGTCTCAATATAATCAATCGCTTTCGCGTGTACTTTGGAAACTGAATAAGTTTCTTTGAGACTTACTACAGCACAATACTCAATTGTGTTTCTCCAACATAGTAATAATTGGCTCTTCGAGAGCTCTCAATTAATTTTGTACTACCACAGACTGAGGTTCGAGATCCTCACATTCTTGCATTCCGTATTTTCAAGAGTCTCAGGCTCAATAGATTCTTCGTGAATCTCGGAATTAATCAAATCATGAGCGTCCTCATGTGATTCTTTCATAGTGTCATTTAGATCGTTCTTTTTCCTCTTTCTAGGATTTCGATCTTTGGAACCTAATGGTCTGCCACGCTTCTGGCGTGCATTTGACTCATTGGATATGACACTAGATATTTGTCCAATAGGGACTTCAATACGGATCGGAACTTTTTCCCGCGTGAATGTGTGATTTCGTTATCCTCTTCAAGTCCGTAAATGCGTCAGGCATTTGATTTGCTATTCTTTGCAAATGGATAGTCTTTTGTACCTCTTTCTTTCAAATAGAGGTATGTGGATCAAGATGAGATAATGATACATTTTTCCACAAAATTTCCCATTTGGTTTCACCAACTTCTCCCCCTAATTTTGGGAAAAGTGTCTCATCCAATTGACAGTCTGCAAATAGTGCAGTGAACAAATCTCCTGTCAATGTTTCGAGGTAGCGAATAATGTAGGACGCGTCAAACTCAACATATATTCCTAGCCTCCTTTGCAAACCCATTTTGGTGCGGGATGGCGGTGCTACAGGCACATATACTGCGCATCCAAAGCTTCTTAAATGGGATATATTGGGTTCATGACCCAAAACCAATTGCAATGGGGAATATTTGTGTCAATTCGTCAGTCAGAGACGAACTAGCATTGCTGCATGCGAAATGGCGTGACCCTAAGCCGAGGCGGGCAGCCGACAAAGTAGCATTGCTGCATGCAAAATGGCGTGAACCCAAACCGAAATGGGCAGCCTCGTTTTCATGAAGAATTCAAGATTATTCTCATCTATTATCCATTAACTTTGCAAACGCAAGGTTGCGTGATGGCAACAAGCACACATTAGACCATCTACAGGATGCGTCTATCAAGACCATGAAATACCTAAACTACCCATTAGGTGGGTGAATAGGTCCACAAATGTCCCCTTGTATACGTTCCAGAAACTGGGGTGACTCAGTCCCAACCTTTGTTGGGGATGGTCTGATAATCAGCTTGCCTTGATAACACGAAGTGCAAGGATATTCATTACTTGAAAGAATTTTGAAATTCTTTAACGGATGCCCATATGAGCTTTCTATAATCCGTCTCATCATGGTTGATCCTGGGTGACCCAGTCGATCATGCCAAAGTACAAATGTATTGGACTCAGTATTCTTTAGATTTACTGTTGAATGTGCCTCAATTGCACTAATTCTTGTCCAATACAGGCCACAAGATAAAGACGGGAATTTCTCAATAACCCTCTTTTTGGCCGGAGACATTCTTTGAAGTGAGGACGAGATATTCGAGATTATCTTCATCCATTGTCTCAATATTGTAGCCATTCCGGCGTACATCTTTAAAACTCAACAAGTTTCTTATAGACTTGGAGGAGAACATAGCATTCTCTATGATTAACGTCGTGCCCTTGGGCAGAGTTACAATGGCTCTTCCGGAGCCTTCGATCAATTTACTTTCCATGGTATGACATACAAAAGAAATACAGGAACATAAGAATAAGCAAGTTCAATTCTTTTTGTGTCACATAATATTTTCAAAATCTGCTACTAACAGTTGACTAACAAAATCAGATATGTTGTCCATAATCAATTACTATGCAGTTTGAAAATTTCAGCGTTTTTCATAAGACAATCGATTATTAAACACACAATCGATTGTTGGAACATAGACAATCGATTGTTAAACACACACAATCGATTATTTGTTATTTTTTGAAAAACTTCAGATCACACTGTCTTAAGACAATCGATTGTTCGATATAGACAATCGATTGTGGATGATTTTTGAAAAATTCCGGACCTCACTGTTTCAAGACAATCGATTGTTGGCTATTTTGAAAAATTCCAGAACACACTGTTTCAAGACAATCGATTGTTAGACAAAGACAATCGATTGTTGGCTATTTTTGAAAAATTCCAGAACACACTGTTTCAAGACAATCGATTGTTAGCCAAAGACAATCGATTGTTGATCAATTGTTTTTCAACTTTAATGCGAAAATAGTTGATAATCGACTAGTTTTTCAGGCTAGTCGATTACCCCCACTGGAAAATAAAAGTTTTATTGATATTTGAACATATTGAAGATACTCTAAAGAACTACTGCTAACATTGCTTTATGAACTAACTAATACGAGCTAATGCTAATGACTATTAGTTTATTCACTAACTAATACAAATAAGTAGAACAAAATCAAATAACTCCATCTTCTTTCATCATGGTCCCATCGCCGATTAGGTGGTCTATTTTCCCCTCGGGTTGCTCAAAGAAGTCTGCCACATCCAGGTGGGTGAAGTCAAAGTTGTCGTCAGAGACAAAATTTGTTTCAGGGCGTTTTCTCTTTCGAGATGCTTGATAAAGGTCAACCAAGTGTCTTGGTATACGGCAAGTCCTAGACCAGTGCCCATTTCCACCGCAACGATAACATATAGTTTCTGAACTATTTGCCTTAGGATCTTCTGGACCCCGTTTCTGCTTTCGGTGATTATCTCTCTTTGGGGGGTGACGGACTTCTTTGGAATTTCTTCCTTGTCCACGTCCTTGGCTTTGACCCCGTTTATGACCGTGATCATGGTCCCTTTTATGTTTGGCATAATGCGAGTGCACCATATCTGCTTCAGGCAGTGGTGTAGACCCAGTTGGTCTATTTTCGTGATTTCTCATGAGCAGATCATTATTACGCTCAGCCACTAGTAAGAGAGAAATCAATTCAGAGTACTTCGTAAAGCCTTTCTCTCGGTACTGTTGCTGCAGTACCATATTGGAGGCATGAAACGTTGTAAACGTTTTCTCAAGCATATCGTAATCGGAGATGTTATCTCCACATAGCTTCAGTTTAGAAGTAATTCTGAACATAGCAGAATTATATTCAGAAACGGACTTAAAGTCCTGTAGCCTCAGATGGGCCCAATCATATCGTGCTTGTGGCAGAGTGACCAACTTCAGGTTGTCATATCTCTCCTTTAAGCTGTTCCACAAAACGAGTGGATCCTTGACGGTGAGATATTCAATCTTCAAACCTTCGTCAAGGTGGTGGCGCAAGAAAATCAAGGCCTTCGCACAATCTTGGGTGGATGCTTTTTCTTTATCTTTGAGGGTGTCTCCGAGACCCATAGCATCTAGGTGGATTTCAGCATCCAACACCCATGTCATATAGTTCTTGCCCGAAATTTCAAGGGCAACGAACTTTCTTTTCATAATGTCAGACATACTCGAAAATTAAATTAGGAAGAGGGAAAATACCTTGGATTTTCGAGAATGATACTTGAGACGGTAGAGTCTCGTGCTGATAACGTGTTATAAACTAAAGCAAAAGACAAGAACAATAGAACAAGAACAATAGCAATAGAGAGAAGAGTAGAGAGAGTTCTTCTTATTGAGTTGAGAGGGGTGAATTACAATGGTAGAGAGCACCTCTATTTATAGGGAGGAGAAAGATCTTGCTACCAATAATAGGACTCTAAAATCTCTCTAATTAAGTACATTAAAGACATTCACCTTAAATAGAAGTGTAAGAATCTTCTATTTCATAACACTTTCTTTGTAGTTCTTGAATTTTTATGTTTTCCCTAGATAAATATTTGCTTGTATAATTAGTCATGTTGGTGCTATAAAAAGGTAATACTCCGATAATCACTTCTTACGACAGATAAAAGTAAATGGTATTAATTTCTATGTTGCGGTAGAATTTTTAATTTGAACTCAAATTCTGAATCCACCTCTTAAATGAAAATATAAAAGGATAGTGGGAGCAAATATTTGTGGAATAATGGCAGTAGGTATCGTTCAAATCAATTTTAATCCATAATCAGGGGTGGATCAAAATTTAGATTTTATGAATTCCGCTTTTAAGATTCTTATTACTGAATCCATTGTATCTCTAAAAATATATATTTATATCTGCTATTTATTATATTTTTAGTGAACTTTGCCATATAACTTTATATTTTACATCAAAAGTTATTAGATAAGTTAAACTCTGCAAGTACTAATAATCTTTTCTTTTTTCTGTCTCGATAGCAACAAATATCCAAAACAAATTAAGATAAGCAACTGATAAAAGTGGTACCTACCTTAGCAACGACAACAACAACTCAATATATTCTCACTTAGTAAGGTCTGAGAAGGGAAGTGTGTACGCAGACCTTACCCCTATCCTTGAGTAGAGAGGTTGTTTCCAAATAGACCCCCGACATCCTTCCCGCCAAGAACTTCTCATCTTGCTCTTGGGGAGATTCGAATTCACAATCTCTCGGTTGGAAGTGGGGTTGCTTACCATCAGAGAAATCCCTATTGTCCAAACTTATATGGGAATTAAACAAAAAAAATAACTACGGACTCGTTTGACCATAGATATTTTTTACCTTTTTTTTATTTTTTCAAAAAAAATATATTTGTTCATGAAATTTTACAAGTTTTTGCAAAAAAATTGAAAATGAGTTTTTCAAAAAATTTTCGGAAACTTTCGTTTCCCCACTTACAAAATTTAAATATAATTTTAAATTTCAAATAACATTTTTCAATTCAATTCCAAATACTATTTTTTCCAATTTACAATTTTTATGCCCAATCGCCTACTATATATAAGGGTAATGAACAAATAACGTGTGAACAATAATTTTGTAACGACCCGATCGATCATTTTAAGAATTAGCATCCCTTTCAGTGGCTTAAGGTCTCGAACAACTTTGTATTGTGTACTATAACTTGCATGTGTGGTCGAGTTCAGATTTCGGACGATTCGAGGTTAAGTTGAAAGAATAATTCTTGTTTGGAAGCTTACGTGAAAAGAGTTGACCAGAGCTTGACTTTTGTATAGACGACTTTAAAATAGTATTTTGATGATTCCAATAACTTCGTATGGTGGTTTTGGGTTTAGAAGTATGTCCAGATTTAGATTTGGAGGCCCGTAGGTTAATTTGATGCAATTACCAAAAAATAAAAAGTTGAAGGTTTGGAAGGTTGAGAGGTTTAATCGGGAGTTGACTTATTGATATCGGGCTCAAATTACTATTTCTAGAATTAAATTGGCTTTATTATATCATTTGGGACTTGCATGAATGTCACGACTTGGCCCGTCGTTTTGAGTGTATTAGCCCTGATCCCCTATTTACTCCTTTCCCCGTATCCTTTTCTGTTTATGTGACTTGCCAAGAGGTTCTGTTTTTGGTTTCAGAGTGATTTAGGACACCTAGTCCCTAAAATGGAAGCTTGAGTGCTAGGGTTTTGACTGTAGTTGGAGTTGTGTGAGGACGACTCTGGAATGCAGTTTCATCTGTTCCGTTACCTTCGTTAGGTGATGTTGGACTTAGGAGCGCATCCAGATTGTATTTTGGAGGTCTGTAGCTGAATTAGTCTTGGAATGGCTAAAGTTGAATTTTTGGAAAAGCTTGACCAGAAGTGGACTTTTTGATATCGGGTTCGAATTCAGATTTTGGAAGTTTGAGTAGGTCTGTAATGGCGAATGTGACTTTCGTGCAAAATTTGAGTTCAATAAGATGTGGTTTGATAGGTTTCGGCATCGGTTGTATAAGTTTAAAGTTTCAAAGTTCATTAAGTGTGGATTGGAGGGAGATTCGTATTATTGTTGTTGTTTGATGTCTTTTGAGGGCTCGACTAAATCCCTATTGTGTTATAGGACTTGGTTGTATGTTTGGTTGAGGTCCCAGGGGCCTCGGGTGGTTAACAAATCAATTTGGACTTGTTGACATAGTAGATTTTTCTGGTGTTCCAGTTACAGGTTTCCTTATTTGCATTCGCAAAGAGGGGCTGGAGGCAGGAGGGGAATTGTGCTTCTTGTTTGTGATGAAGGTCCCACGTTTGTGAAGCTCTAGGGTTATAAGTTTACACGTTCACAATGAGGGTCCCGCGTTCGTGTAGAGGAAACTGGTCAACTGAGTACCCAGGTCATTTTGCTTACGCGTTCGCAGTGTTGGTCCCGTGTTTGCATAGGGTCGAGCTGAGTAATCTACATGTTCGCGTTCAGGTCATCGTGTTCGAGATGAGTAATTTTGGGTTGAAGAAATTTTGTTCTCCGTGAACGCGAAGGTTCTTCCACGTTCGCGAAGAAGGGATGTCTGGGCAGAATATAACATTTCAAAATCAAGGGTTAACCCATTTTTAACATAATTTGAGATAGAGAGCTTGGATTCAGATGAAATTTAGGGGGATTTTTAGAGAAAACTATTGGGTAATTATTCTTTACTCATTCATGGTTATATTCCATTAATCTATAGTTGATTCCATCCTTTAATTTTGGAATTGAGTTGGAAAATTTGGGGAAAATGAGAAAAGTCTATCAACCAAATTTTTCAGTTTTGATTGGGATTTTGATATCGGATTTGGATAATTTTGGCGCGAGTGAACTATTGAGTGAACGGGTGTTCGTATTTGTGACTTTTACCCAATTCCGAGACGTGGGCCTGGATATACTTTTTGGGGCGATTTTCTAATTTCTTGCTTAAGCCTTGATTTTTATTAGAATTGTTTCTTATAGTTATTTATGGTATGTAATTGATTTTGGCTAGATTTGGGTTATTTGGAATCGGAAAATCATGAAAAAGGCATTCTTACTGACTGATTGAGCTTGGTTCGAGGTAAGTAGCTTACCTAACCTTGTGTAGGGGAAATTCCTTTACGATTTGGTATTGTTGTGATATGTGAGCATCGTGTATGTGAGGCGACGAGTCCGTACACAGACTATTTGTTGTAAAATCCAATTCTTATTAAGCAATAACCTGTTTCATCTTAATTAAGTTATGTCGGCAAGTGTAGTTGTCTTGTTTTGAAAAATATCGAATGTCTAAGTGTCTTAAATGCTTATCTGAACCCTGTGCAGCATGCATAGTTGATTTCCAATTTTTCCTTTTTCTGTATCAGTCTTAATTGTAGAATTCTTGTTGTTAATTATTGTATTCATCGATTTCGAGATGTATGTTTACTCTGGGACTAGGGGGCGGTACCTTGGGAGATCTCTCTTGCACATTTACTTTTGAGACTACGAGGCGGTACCTCGGCAGATCTCCTTGCATATTTACTTTGAGACTATGAGACGTTATCTCAGGAGATCCCCTATTCTTTAATCCATGTATGTTGTACTGTTATTTTATTGTGTTTCCTATTTATTAAATTCCAGTCTCTTATTACACTGTAATATTTTTCTGCCTTAATTATTATATATACTAGTAGGGCCCTGACTTGACCTCGTCACTACTCGATCGATGTTAGGTTTGGCACTTACTCAGTACCGTTGTGGTGTACTCATGCTACTCTTTTGCACATGTTTATCTGCAGATCCAGGTACTTCGTATCAGCCTCATCATTAGTGAGCAGCGGACTCTTGAGAATTCAAGGCATTTTTGTCGCATCTGCAGACCTCGGAGTCCCCCTTCATTCTCTCGTATTTCAGTTACCTTCCCGTACCTTCTTTTTCTTAGACTCTGGTGTATAGAGATACTAGTTTTTTCTGTAGCTTGTGACTTATGATGTTTCAGATTTTGGGAGTACTGTGTGTACTCGAGTGTTGGTTATAGTACATACCGAGTGGTATTTTTATCAGTTATTTAATTATCTGATGCAATTAGTTGTTAAAATTTTTGCTTTTATTTTGTCATTCTGCAAATGTTAGGCTTTACTAGTCATATAGACTAGGTGACATCACGAGATCTCATGGAGGGAGGATTGGGTCGTGACATTGAAAATTTTTACGTCATTCCCGATTGATTTTATATATTTCGGGCCGAGTTGTAGAAGTTGAGAGTTCATAGGTTCATTAAGTTTGATTTGTAGTGTGATTCATTATTTTGATGTTGTTAGATGTGATTTGAACTGTCGAACAGGTCCGATGTATGTTATGGAACTTGTTGGCATCTTTGAACGTGGAAAGGGGTCCGGGAAGGGACATGTGTGTTTCGGATGGTTTTCGTGCTTTTGTTCAAGTCTGTTTCTGGTGTGTTGCACCTACGCCTTTTGGAGTGCAAGTGCAGAGACGCTTCTATGAATTTTATGTCACTTCTGTGATGTTAGGCCTGAGCGGTTCTGCTTATGCGGATTGGCGAATGCAGGTACATGATTGTACCTGCGATGTGGCCATCGCAGATGCAATTTTATGGCTCAGGGTGACTATCCAATTTTGTGGCTTTTGTATCGCTTATCCGGTATCACGGGTGCGACCTTCCTTGCGCAAATGCAAATCTTGGGATGGTAGGTTGTCTTTGCATATGTGAGCCATATCTCGCAAATGCAGACTCGCAGATGCGTGTTTTTGCTTGCAAATGCGGAAATACTAGTCAGAAAGGTTAAATTCAAGGGTTTGGTTTCATTACTCCATTTTGGAACTAGGGAGTTCATTTAGTGACGATTGTTCGTGGATTTTTTGAGCAATTCATTGGGATAAGTATTCTTTACCCGAATATTATTATATTTCATGAATCCATTATTATTTTTATCGTAAATTAGTAATTTAAGTTGGAAATTTGGGGGAAATTTGTGAATACTTCTTAGACTAAGATTTGGAGATTTGAAAGGTGATTTGAGGTCAGATTTGTTTAATTCTTGTGTGGTTGGACTCATTATCGAATGGTTGTTCGGATTTTATAATTTTTGTCGGGTTTAGTGACGCGGGCTCGGGGTTAAGTTTTTGAGTTGTATTTTTATTTCTCTTTCAAGATCGAAGCTATATTATCCAGAATTATTACCTATAATTTTTATTTATGATGTTAAGTTCGTTTGGCTAGATTCGAGCCGTCCGGAGGTTGTTTCATATAAGAAGGTCATTTTTTGTATCAGTCTAGATTCTTTGAGGTAAATATCTTGCATAACTTTGTATGAGGGAACTACCTCTTAGGATTTAAGTTAATTGTGCTAATTGTGTCATGTGAAGTCCATGTGCGCGATGTGACGAGTACGTACTCGGGCTTATTTGTGGGAATTTGAAGTTTTGAACGTTTTAGGTTCTTATGTCCATTAAAAAAGGAAATTGGGTATCATATTATATCCTCCATTTACTAAATTTACTCTGGCATGTCTTATTTGGAGTTGATTGATCCATGTTCTACCCTTGCTACCAATAAACTATTATGTGCCTCAACTGAAGTTGTCATCTCTTATTTTTCCATGTTGTGTTTTCTGTAATTGCTTAACCTTAATTGAAGTTATGTTATCTTTTCCATAATTTCTTAACCGTAATTGAAGTTATCGTTATCCTTTCTATAATGGCTTAACCTTAAATGAAGTTTTATTATCCCTTTCATTGTTGACTTATCCTTATTTGGAGTCATTGTTTTATTCTATCTCTCTTATCGTTGAATGACTTATGTGGAATCATTGTTGCATATTATCTCTCTTCTTGATGAGCTATTCTTATTGAAACCATAATTTCCTGTTGTGTTTTTCTTTGTGAGCTCGTTCTTACATTTCTTTATTTACTTGTCATACTCTCGAGTTATTATTGTTAGTTGTTGTTGTACTCATCTTTGTTGAGCTGAGAGCTATATGTCGTTTTGGTATTGAAATTATTGTGACGAAAAGTTGTGGCATAGGTGCATATGTGGTGAAAGACCTTATATTGTGTTGTTATGTTCTTGGCACACGTGATATTGTTGAGAGGATTGTTTGGGTGTTCGTATGTGAGTTGTTCGTGTTATTGTTATTATTGATATTTGTACATGCGTTGTGACAAAGCGGGCTATGTGTGTGGCGAGAGAGGGTGGAATATTATTATGCACGTGCAGCAAGAAACTTTATTGTTGCACACGTGGTGAGACAAGGTGCGCTATGTCGGAAATGATTTGTGATGGTCTGGGGGAATTGTTATTGATGATATTTTTGTATTGGTGTGCCTACCTTGTGTGATTTAGAAATTGTACATTTTGTGGTGATTGTTTCCTATATGCCATTCATCGTACCTACTCTTACTTGTTGACTTCAGTTGTGATAGAATACTTGCACAAGCATACATGTAATTAATCAGCCATATCAATGTAAGAAGATGAATCCTGATGTTATTGACCATTTACATGTACTCTCATTTACTTGCCTTCTGTGTGAGAGTTGTTCTAATAGACGTGAGTTATTTGTGCGGTCATGAGTCAGTTATTGTTGGCACGTGACTTGTCTATGAAGACACTAGATATTTTCACTCCCTTGCCATGTGAGTCGTCCGAATAGTTATGAATTATAACGTGGTCACGAAATGCAAGTGATTAGGGTTCACGAATTGGGACCCATGATATGTGACTATGAGGTGAAATGCCTCGGGGAAATCCTTGAACAAACCAGTCTGAAAGTGGTTGCTCTTATTGAATTGTTACTTGTTCCCTTTACCTCGTTTCATCAGACTTATACTATGTTCAGCTTACTTTACAGCATTATAACATGTTTGTTCCCTGTTGCTAATCACTGTTTCTATTGTTTTATTACGAGTATTGTTTGTTATCTTTACCATGTTTAGCTTTATATTGTAATCATTTTCCTGTTAGTTTCACATTCATACTTGTACATTTTATTTAGCCTAGTAAGTCTCTCGACTATCCCTCGTCACTACTTTACCGAGGTTAGTCTTGATACTTACTAAGTAATACTGTGGTGTACTTATGCTACGTTATCTGTATATTTTTGTGCAGATCCATGTACTTCGGAGTCGTTTGAGCCTAGTTAGTTGTTAGGGCTTTGCTGTGGAGACTCAAGGTATTCCTGTCATCGCGTTCGCAGACCTCAAAGCCACCTTCTAATATTGTACTTGTACTGTCTATTTCTTTTTCGGAACAGTTGTACTTAGAATATTTTTCTGGTAAACTCAGTAGAGCTTATGACTTGTACTACCTATTTCGGGTATTTTATTGCACTTATTGGTTTACTATAGAAATTTGAGCTTTATGCTTAATAGTTATTTCTGGTTATATTGTGTATTTAATTCAGTAAGTATTAGGCTTACCTAATCTTAATGACTAGGTGTCATCACGATATCCTACGAGTGGAAACTGGGGTCGTGACAAATAGGTATCAGAGCTCTAGGTTCGTAGGTGTTACGAGTCATAAGCGAGTTTAGTAGTTTCTTGCGGATCGGTACAGAGACTTTTGTACTTATCTTCGAGAGGCTAAGAAACTATTAGAACAGTCTCACTTCTTTCATTCATATCGTGCAAGTTTATTGATCTTGGAGTTTGAGCTTTTTTCATTCTATTCTCTCACATTTGGTGAGGACTCGAGCTATAGTTACTAATGAAGTTGCCCCCAGAGCCGATATTGTTTGGGTCGGGGCAGAGGCTGAGGAAGAGGAGTAGCACGTACTGCATCTAGAGCACCTGTCAGGGAAGTAGTTGAGTAGCCTCCAGTAGCTCTTGTTGGGGAACAGCTACCGGAGGCGCCTATTGCTACTCCAGGACTTCAGGAGACTTCAGCATATTTCTTGAGCATGTTTCACACATTGGCTCAGGCGAGGTTGATTTTGGTTGCGCCAACTACTCCACAAACCGGGGGAGGAGATCAGACTCCCTCCACCCATACTCTAGAGTAGTGAGTCCACGTTGGTCAGGTTCTAAGTGTCATGCCAACCCGACTTGTTGTTCCAGTTCAGCCCATAGGGGACCAGTATCTGAGGAGGAATATCTTAGACTTGCGAGGTTCAAGAAGTATTGCCCTTCTACTTTTGCTGGTTTGGCTTAAGAATATACACATGGTTTCCTAGAGTAGTGCCAACATATTCTCCTCACTATAGGTATTGTGGAGATGAATGAGGTTGCTTTTACTACATTCCAACTTTAGGGAGTGGCATATCAGTGGTGGCAAGCGTACGATTTAAGTAACCCGGCCGATGCAGCTTTACTTTTATGGGCTTAGTTTTCAGAGATGTTCTTGAGAGAGTTTGTTCCCTAGACCCTTCGAGATGCATGACACGTGGAGTTTGAGCAGTTGTACCATGGCACTATGTCAGTTTCATATTATGGTGTTAGATTCAGCGATTTGTCCATACATGCACCTGCGTTGGTTTCTACAGTTAGAGAGTGAGTTTGCAGATTCATTTAGAGGATCGATCATGGTATCCGATTCAGGATTCCTCGGAAGTTGGAGAAGGATGCTCCATTATAGCAAGTGGTAGATATCACTCGTAGATGGGAAGGCATGTGGGTTCAAGAAGGAGAGGTTAGGGATACTAAGAGGACCTAGACCGGGAGGGCCTACTGGTCCCTATTTTGGAGGCAAGGTACGTCATGGTAGATGTTTTGTGGTACAACCAGTCCAATTTTCACTTCAGACTTCGCACGATAGTTCGGACAGCTTCCACAGCCACACCAGCGGAGAAGTTGCTTCGAGTGTGGAGATACCATCCACATGGTGAGAGATTGTCTCAGACTCCTGATAGATGTGTCACAATGGGGTATTCAGGCTATGAATTCTGCCGGATGCTGCTATCCCTGCACCACCATCTTGGGGTTCAAGTTAGATGGGAAGAAGTCTCCCAAGATAGGGAAGCCCAGACCATTGATGTTCTTTCTACGGTAGGGCTAAAACCACTGCGCCACTGCACCAGATGGTGTCGTTACAAGTATGGTTCTGATTGTTATATAAGAGCATCATTCTTTTTTTGATTTTGTTCTGTTTATCAAGGTGAGTCCTCTTATCTTGCTTAACATATGGGTGCGTTTTGTGATTTTGTACTCTACTTATGTGGTTGCCTGTGCTGGGAGATTTTATAGTGGTAGCCCGTGTCTATCATTTTGTTTTGTTCATTATTGAGAGATATGAGACTAGAAGTGACTTGTTGTTACCCATTACGGTAGTTTTTATGTTATTTCTGGATGGTTGGTTACGATTTGTAAATTAGATGATCTATCGGTATTGGGAGTTCGTTACATGGTGTGATTTTGTAACACGGGATGGAACAAATGGAATGTTTCGGTTGGTATGATATGTATTCTACCTCCGATTTAGATCTAAGGATGGGACCCTCGCATTTGCATGTGATTTGATATGTTTGAATCGGGATGTGTGTTGCGGTGGAGTTATATTAGGATGAGACCTTTGCGATTAGTTCATATGTTTTGATTCTTCCTTGTGGAATTAACTCGTAAGTATGGTACTGATAGGGAGCTGTGCTAGTCGGTCTTGTTCGATTGTTTTCTCATGTGTTTATCTTTGCATACTAAGTATTTTCCCTGGTGTGTGCTCATGTGGAGCCGAGTGTGAATTGTTGATTTAGTGAATAGTGATTGTATCTTCATGTTACTTGCCTCGTTGTTAGTTTTGTGGAGGTTTGGAACAGGGTTCTAGCCGATATGAGGTTAACTGTCGATGTTGGATGTGATTATGGGAAGCTATTATGACCAGAGATATTGTTATGGCCATATGTATGATTTGTTACGTTGTGTGGTGACATAGGAGTCGGGTCTTTTGGAGATGATAGGATGGTGAAGGCTTATTGGTGTTGGTGGAAGAAATAATCTTCAATTGAGATGGTGTTGTTTGGCTTATGTGGAATGGGGTGACTTGGGCTCACACGCGAGTACATGTACGGTGAGTACACTCAGCACGTTCGAGGACGAACATTTGTCTAAGAGAGGGAGATGTAAAGACATGACTGATCATTTTGAGAATTAGCATCACGTTTAATGGCTCAAGGTCTCGAGCAGCTTCGTATTGCGTATTATAACTTACTTGTGTAGTCGAGTTCGGATTTCGGACTATTCGGGATTAATTTGGAAAAATAATTCTTGTCTGGAAGCTTAAGTGAAAAGAGTTCACCGGAGTTTGAATTTTGTGTAGATGACTCCGAAATGGTATATTGATGATTCCACTAGCTTCGTATGGTGGTTTTGGGCTTAGGCATGTGTTCGGATTTGGATTTGGAGGCCCGTAAGTTAATTTGATGCATTTTGGTGAAAATTGGAAGGTTGAAGGTTTGGAAGGTTGAGAGGTTTGACAGGGAGTTGGCTTGTTGATATTGGGATCATATTGAGATTCTGAAAATTGGATTGGCTCCATTATGTCATTTGGGACTTGCATGCAAAATTTAATGTCATTCCAGGTTAATTTGATATGTTTCAACGCGAGTTGTATACGTTAAGAGTTCACAGGTTTATTAAGTTCAATTTGTAGTGTGATTCAAAGTTTTGATGTTGTTCGATGTGATTTGAAGCCTCGAGTAGGTCTACGTTATATTATGGAACTTATTGGTATGTTTGGACGGGAGCCCCGAGTGTGTCGCAGGTGCGACATTCCTTGCGCAAATGTGAATCTTGGACTGGTTGGCTGTCTTTGCAGATGCAAGCCATACCTCCCAAATGCTGGCTCACAATTTTTGTTTGCAAATGCGGAAGTGCTGGGCAGTAAGGTTAAATTCGAAGGTTTGGTTTCATTAGTCATTTTTGGACCTAAGGAGCTCGGTTAGTGGCGATTTTTCGTGGGTCTTTCAAGCGATTCATTGGGGTAAGTGTTCTTTACCCGAATCTTATTATATTTCATGAATCCATTAATTAGTAATTTCTGTAGGAAATTTAGGGTAAAATTGTAAAATTCTTGTATGGTTGGACTCTTATCGAATGGGTATTCAAAAGGTTCCGAGATGCGAACTCGGGGTTGACTTTTTATTTCTCTTTAAAGACTAATATTTTTTATCCGAAATTATTTCTTATCTGAGACGTTAAGTTATTTTGGCTCGATTTGAGCTGTCAGGATGTTATTTCACACGAGAAGGTCCTTTTGGAGTATCGGTCTAGTTTCTTTAAGGTAAGTATCTTGCCTAACTTTGTGTTGGAGAACTACCTCTTAGGATTTGAGTCAATTATGCTAATTGTATCATGTAAAGGTCGTGTATGCAAGGTGACGAGTACGTACTCGAACTTATTTATGGAATTTGACCGTTTAGGTTCTTAGGTTCCTATGTCCATTAAAAGGAAGTTGTCTTATTAAGTTAAGTCCTCCATTTACTAAATTTGCCCTTACATGTTGTTACGATCCAAAATCTACTACATGCCGTGAAGGCACCTAACACCACCGTCAAGCAAGCCAACGATAAATGTTTAGCTTAATTACTAATTTAGTATTTGAAATCATAATTTCCATTTATTAAGTCATTTGAAATAGAATTTACAGGGTAAATGATAATGTCCCCACAACATCAATCACGAACAACCCGTAGGAACCCCCAAAACCCGGTGTCACAAGTACATGAGCATTTTCTAAGGAGTACAACAATAATACAATATTTGTCCAGAATGTAAATAAGACAGGATAAAGTAAATAGTACAGTGGTGACTCAATGGACTATAATGCATAGTGTGAATTTGCAGCTCACATAGAGCCTCCTCAACAAATGCACCTATGCGCCAAGATGATCACCAAATGACATGTCAGATACTGCACATTTAGTGCAGAAGTGCAGCATGAGTACGTAAATCCATGCTTACCCAGTAAGTATCTAGCTTAAACCCGGACAAGTAGTGACGAGGGATCGACATCGATACTTACTAAAGGTCCAGATAAATAAATGATAATTAATAACAGGTATGAAGTGCACAATAGTAGTGGAGTATATCTGAAATTTCATAATGTTCCAATTATTTCCTTTAAATCATAAATTTTTCGATCTTGTATTCTACCTCAATATCTCAAAAAAGACCAAGTGTCTACCAAAAAAACAAGGAATACCATAAAATGATAGGCATCAATGGAAAGATTAGCTCGGGAATATTCGGACTACTAGCAATATAACGCACGATTTTGTCGAGGTCGTTTGGCCCGATTCAAAATAATGTGTACACTGCTGAGGGACGTGTGGAACGATCCATAGACACCTCTATATACTGCTGAGATGTTCTACCCGCTCCATCATAAAGGAAGGAAGTCACCTAATTACAAGTCATGCATTTACAATACAGTATAGCAGCAAAATAACATGTACGCCCTTTTTACAGTTATCAAACATCTTGGCACAACTCAAAGAGATCAAGTTTGGCATGATATATTTATTCCCAAATCAATTTCAGTTATAACTTCAATTAATTAAGCCATCAGGAAAAGTTCAAATAATTCAATTATTACATGTTAAGGTCCTAAGTTTACCTGGATATAAACATATTTTAGCTACGTATGGACTCTCGTCACCTCGTACGAACGTAGCACCCACAACTAGTTGCACATACCAATAAATATTACCTAAGGGTAGTTTCGCCCTCACAGAAGGAGACTTACCTCGCTCCAAAGTTCCATAACAAGCTCCAACGCCTCTCTCACTCTTCAATTCAAAGCCAAACGATCCGAAACTAGTCAAACAATAATGAAAACCAATAAAAATACACTTTAATAGTCATAATAAATTAATTTATGACAATTCCCAACTCTACTTGAAAGGCCAATAAAGTCAACCATCGGGCCCACATACCCGGATTGTAAAACATTTCAAAGATAAAATTTACTCATAACACTACGAACCCAAATATATGATTTTCTCCCAATTCCATGTCCAAATTGCGGTCAAATTCCAAAATTACCAAATTCTAGGTTTTCCACCAAAATCTCAAACTTTTACAAATTTCTATGTTTAAATCCTTGTACAATCCATGTAATTATCTAACAATATGTGAAAATTACTTACCTTGCAATACATGATGAAATTTCCCCTTGAAGATCTCCAAAAATCACCCAAACCAAGAGAGAAACGAGTGAAATGGGCAAAAATCCCGACTTAAACAATATGCCCAAACTCGTCCTTCTTCGTGTTCGCGAAGGCTAAAAATTCTACCTCCACATTTTTCGTCTACGCATTCGCGACCTAAGGTCCGATTTCACAAAGCCTTGTGACCCTTACCCTTCGCGTTCGCAGGTCACGAACTACGTTCGCGAAGGCTTAACTCCTAGTAGGCCCCCACCTCCCCTTCCTCTTAGTGTTCGCGACCTTCACCTCGCGTTTGCGTATGCTTCCGCAGCTTCTGCCCCAAATTAACGTCTACTTCATCTTGTCGCGATGGGAAAATCCTAGTAGCCCCACAATTCCTCTTTGTGAACACATGAAACCCTTCGTGTTCAAGAATGAGGAAACCATACATCAGTTAAATAGTGACAAAATATGGAGAATCGATCCGAAACACCCTGAAACTCACGTGAGGCCCTCGGGACCCCGTCCAATCACACCAACCAGTTCAATAACATAGCACGGACCTGCTCGAGTACTCAAATCACATCAAACAACATCTATATTATGAACGATGATCAAATTCCTTCATTAAACTTTCAAACTTCCAGACTACGAGAACGCGTCTGAACCATATTAAAACATTCCGGAGTGACGCCAACTCTACGCACAAGTCACAAATCATGATACAAACATATTCCAAGGCACGAAACTCCAAACGAACATCGCTAACATCAAAACTCACTTCAAATAAAACTTATGAAGTTCTAGAACTTCCAAAATGCTAACTTTCTACAATAATCGCTGAAATTCTCTCGAACAACCCAATACTCAATCCGAACATACGCCCAAGTTTTAAATCATTATAAAAAATATATTGGAGCCTTCAAATACCGATTCCGAGGTCGTTTACTAAAAATTCAAACCTTAGTCAATTCTTCAAACTTAAAGCACCCAAATTTAGAAATTTCCTTCTGAATCAACTCTAAACTTACCGAAATTCAACTTCGACCACACGCTCAAATAATAGTACCTAAAGTGAAGCTATTCAAGATCTCAAACCTCTAAATGGCATACTAGAGCTTAAAATTACTAGTTGGTTAATTGCACCTGTCTTAGTTAGAGTTTATTGATTCATTTTTTACCCTTGCTGCCAATAAACTCTTATGTGCCTTAAAAGTTATCATCTCTTTTATTACCATGTTGTCTTTTCTGTAATTGCTTAACCTTAATTAAATTTAAGTTGTCCTTTCCATAATTGCTTAACCTTAATTAAAGTTATCGGTGTCCTTTTGTTATGACCCAACTTTCCCGCCGTTTGAGTATCATGATGGCACCTAGTCTTAGGGCCTAGGTAAGCCTAATTAATACTGAAATACCACAATAATAAATGAAATTTAACAGTCTTGAAACAGTAATCTCTACAAACTTTACAATTTTCTAAACCTGATAGTACAAGTCATAAGTTCTACATAGTTTCACTACAACTTTTAAACACAACAGTATGGAAATAAGTACAACAGTGTGAGTATAAAATACGAAGGTGAATCTGAAGCCTGCGAACGCTGCAGCAGGGCTACCTTGGGTCTCCTCGGCAAGAATCCGCATAGCTACTAACGAACAATACCTGGATATGCATAAATAAAATATGCAGAAGTGTAGTATGCGCACACAACAACGGTGCCCAGTAAGTATCAAAACTAACCTCAGTGGAGTAGTGACGAGAAATAGTCAAGACACCCACCGGTCTAATACGCATAACAAATATAAGTAGAGAAACAACCGAACATGATATCTATATATAGACTAAGCGATATTGCTAACAATAGAGTAACTACAATAAGGAAACAAAACAACAAGTAATAGCGGAGCACCATAAATAATCACATAAAAGTGAACTGAAATACGACCTAAATTTGAAATCACAAATACAGTAAGGACAAATCATAAATCAGCAAATACGGCAGTTTTTGCATTAGGCCATAGCCAACAAACTTAAATCAATTAGTCAAATCCTTCAGCTAATAAAAAATATTTTGAAATATACTTCCTTCAAATAAATATTTTCCAAAATAATTATGTAAAGATGAGTACCTTTCGAATATAACTCTTTCAAATAAACATCCTTTCGAATATAAGTCACATTGCAACACCTCATCTTATAATCATACAATACGCTTCTCAATACCTGAACCTGTACCTTAACACTCGGCATCTTGTGCCCTCATCACACCTCATAATTATACTGACAACTCACGTGCCCAAAAGAGTAATTCTCAAATGGAAGGAAAATAAACAAGGATGTGTGTATATGCTTAACAATATCAAGGAGCCTCATATCCAATAAGGGTGTTTAGCCCGTGTATGCTTGTGCAAGTGTCCTAACGTAGTTCATACGAACTAGTAATTATAAGGAACAAACAAACATCACATATAATGCTTACACAGGGATAAGACCAATGAATACAACAGCTCAAAACACAGTGATATTAACAAGGGATCTCTCAGGATATCGTCTTGCAGTCCCAAACATAAATGTATAGAGGATCTCCCGGCATACCCTCCCGTAGTCCAAATCATAAATGTGCAGGGGGATCTCCTAGAATATTGTTCCGTAGTCCCAAAGTAAATATCTAGTACAGGGGATCTCCCAGGATACCGTCCCGTAGTCCCAAACATAAATTTGCACGGGGTTCTCCCCGAATACCGTTCTGTAGTCCCAAAGTAAACATGCAGGGGGATCTCCCAGAATACCGTTCTGTAGTTCCAAAGTAAACATGTAGGGGGATCTCCCGGAATACTATTTCGTAGTCTAAAGGCGGGAAAGTTTGGTTGTGACAAAAGGACACCGATAACTTCAATTAAGGTTAAGCAATTATGGAAAGGACAACATAACTTTGATTAAGGTTAAGCAATTAAATAAAAGACAACATGGTACTAAAAGAGACGACAACTTTTAAGGCACATAAGAATTTATTGGCAGTAAGGGTAGAATATGAACCAATAAACTCCAAATAAGACAGGTGCAATGAACCGACTAGTCATTTTAAGCTTTAGTATGCCATCTAGCGGTTTGATGTCGTGAGTATCTGGACCGCATTATCTTCCTCGCGGCATACATAAATGTCTATTGTATCCTTACTATTTAACAAATCAGCAAGTACCAACAAACCCCTATCTTTTTTCAATTCTATCAAACTGCCACCCTTGGAAGATACCATATATATTTTTCCTACATTGGTAAACCAAAATCCATCGCATAATCAACAGTTTGTGTAATAGATAGTTGCGTATCCATATTAAATACATATTCAATTTCCCCCCCCCCCCCCCCCAACATAAACCGGCCTTCCTCACTCACAAGCATACCACCAGAATGAAATCTCAAATCCAGATATTTGTCTGCCATCAATCTAAAATAACAATAAAAATAAATAAAAAACAAGGCAAAATAAATAGAATAACTTATTAAACTAACATAAAAAGACCTGAAATATAAATCTAACAACAAGCATCATGCACAACACTATATATTCGACAAACCAACATCAACAATCAAAAAGATGCAACAACTAAAAAAAAGATCCAAAATTTTCTGCTCTGAACTAAATCGCAGCACCTACCTACTATAATTTAGCAATGAAAATAATAGTGAATAAAGTATAGGACCTGTATTGAAGCTATCTTCTTTAATAATCTTCAGAATCTTCAAACAATCTCCATAACTAAATGAATCTTCAGTACCCTAAACCATAATTTTTTACACTGATTCACCAACAAAACTCGAAATTTACTTCCTATTTGAAATAGCAGCAACACTAAGAAGAGAAATCGTTGGTAGAAACAAGAAGATTAAGGTAATTAAGAAGAGAAATCGAAGGTGCCTATCATCTCCGATGAGAGAATTTTTCGGATAAGAGCAAAGTTACCACTTTTACTAAGAAGATATGACCGAGTAGTAAGTTAAAATCCCCTTTTTAACTTTTACCACATAATTAAATTAATGTATGCTAATTAAGCTCATTCTAAGATAAAGATAATTAGTTATCCATGTGTCATGCCACATAGCATATTTTAAAATTTATTTAGAGTATGTACCATACACATTAGAAAAATTGAGACAGGGAGTTTTATTATGAAGGGGATATAGCTCAGGAGGATTTTGGGGACACTCAATAGTTAGGTAGGGAACTAATAAATATCGAATATTTTAAGCGGATCTGAGGGTATTAACTCTAAAATAAATCTATTTATTTATTTTTATATAAATACAAGGAACAACAACTACATGCCCTTCTGACATGATCCTAACCCGGACTCGGTCGTGATGGTGCCTCTCGTGAAGACAAGGCGAACCGACACTTCTCATTTTCCAATTATTAATAGTTAAGCATTAAGAATGGTCTAAACATGATGAAATAAATCCGAAATAACACATAATAATATAAATACGCGGAAGAACACCCATACACAGCCCTAACCGGGGTGTCACTAGTCATGAGCATATATAAGTCAAAATACAAAATCTGCTAAGTCTATAAGTTAATAAAACTGTCTGAAAAGAGATAGAGATGATAAGGAAGGAGAGACACGGGACTGCGGACGTCATCAGCTACCTCGTGAACTCCGAATGTTCGCCTGAAGCTAGAAGGATCAGCACCCGGGAGCGGATCCAGCTACGCCTGAATCTGCACACAGGGTGCAGGGAGTAAAGTGAGTACTCCAACTCGTGAGTACAAATGTAAATACCGACTAAAAGTAATAAACATGTAAGGCACAAGACATTTTATAATGAAGCAGTAAAATCATTTAAAAACAGTAAAATCAGTAAAGAGTCAAGTAAAATTCTCTTCTAATAAGTAAACAAGTAATTGATAGGTAGATAAGGTAAAGTAAACAAATAGAAGTTTGCCCCTCGGGCATAGTATCAACAAATCCGCCCATCAAGCAACATCTCATATCAGTACTAGCTCCTCGGGCTCAATCTCACATCACAATGGGTACCCGCACTCACTGGGGTGTGCGGACTCATGGAAGGGCCCTTTACGGCCCAAGCGCAATAACAAGCCATCTCGTGGCATCAAACTAGGCCCTCGGACTCATATCAATCAATCCACCTCGTGGCATATATATCTCAGGCCCTCGGCCTCAAATCAATATTAGTGTTTCCTCACAACATAGGCACTCGGCCTTACTCAGTCAAAAATCCTCACAAGCTCCTCGAGCAATGGTAAAATAGTGTTTCTCATCCCAAACATCATTTGAAATATCATTTGTCTTAAAACTAAGTAAACATGGTTGGGTATGAAAAACAGTGGAAAATAACATGACTGAGTTCAAGTGTAAAGTCAAAATAATGAGGAAATATCAATAAAAGGCCCGAAAGGTTCAAATAGTTGGCGCCTTGCCCAAATATGGCATTCAGGCCAAATAATGATGATATCAAATAGTTTTCTATCAAATATACGGTAAAAACATCAATCGAGACGGACCAATTCACAATCCTCAATAGTGCACGACCCCACGCTCGTCATCAAGCGTGTGTCTTACCTCAATATACCTAGGTTTCAAACCCTCAAAACATTATTTACAATCATCACTCGCCTCAAACCGGCTAATTATATAGCTCCCGACACATTTGCCCCTCGAATAGGCCTCCACGCACGTCGAATCTATCCAAAATCAGAACAAGGATGTCAAAATATGCTAAGGGAACAAAGCCCAAGCAAAAACAATCAATAAAGGGCACAAATCCCGAAATTGCCAAAACCCGACCCCCGAGCCCAATCTCGAAATTCAATAATTTTTATATCAATAGATTCCTTATCTCCCCACGAGTTCATACATATCAAAAGTTCTCAAATTCGGCCCCAAATGTTCCTACAAATCCCCAATCACAAGTCCAAATTTCCAAGTTCTAGTTCTTCAATTTTTAGCTTAAGTTCCATGATTTTCCAGGTGGAATTCCCATAATAATCGAGTTTTAAGTCCAAGAATCATAACTTCAAGCATTTCCCCTTGAATCCCTTTTCAATATCCTTCCAAAACCTCCAAAAATGATCAACTATGGAGGAAATAAGCCCCAAAATTGTGGACAAGACGAGCTTAAAAATATTCTGCGAGGCATATTTTCTTCATCGTGATCGTGGGAAAACCTTCGCGATCGCGAAGCACAAAAACTCAGCTCCACAATTTACTCTATGAGAAAGCATCAAAAACCCCGCAAACGTGGTGCCCAGGCAACTAACTCTACGCGATCACGGACACCCATCCCCGTTCGCAATGAACAAAAATCCAGCTAAGACCGCATGTCCATTTAAATCTATGTGAAAACGACCACCTTCCCGCGTTTGCGATGAATAACCTCTCCATTATATGTGATCGCAAGCCAACCTTCGCGAATGCGAAGAACAACATGACGGCCTCCTCAAAAGCTTCTACGCGATCACGAGACTCCCTACGCGATTGCAAAGGGCAAAATTTTGCAACAGTTGAACCTGCAACTTTTGTAATTTTCTCAACTTCAAAATGATCCGAATGACCACCCGAAACTCATCCGAGACACCGGGGACCTCAACCAAAGGCACCGACATATCCTAATACCTTATTCAAACTTGTTCCAATCATCAAAACACCTCAAATAACATCAAATCACTCAAAACACATCGGATTCAAGCCTAAATTTCTAAAATCTTCCGAATTCCTCTTTTGATAAAAAACCTAACCAAATCACGTCCGATTGACCTGAAATTTTGCACACACATCCCAAATGAGACAACAGAGCTACTGAAACTCTTGAAATTCAATTCCGACCCCTATATCAAAATCTAGCCTACCAATCGAAAATCGCTAAAATATCAACTTCGCCAATTCAAGCCTAAAACTACTCCAAACCTCCAAAACCTATTCCGATCACACTCCTAAGTCATAAATCACCTCATGAATCTGACCGAACCATCGGAACATCCAGTTTCCTTTTTCAACTTAAACTTCCTTAAAAGAGATTAAGCGTCTCAAACCATACCAAAATCATTCCGAATTCGATTCGACCAACTTGATACCACAACACATGGATAACGAAGCATAAAGAAGAAAAAATTGGGGAAAGAGAACGGTAACTTATGAGACGACTAGTCGTGTCGTCACATCCTCCCTGAAACATACATGAAGCCTCAAATAGGTGAGGATATCTTATCTATATCTCCCGCTCGGTCTCCCAGGTAGTCTCCTCCACGGGCCGACCTCACATTACACCTTTACTAAAGCTATATCCTTTGACCTCAACTCCCAAACCTAATGACCCAAAATAGATACTGGCTCCACATCAAAGGTCAAATCATTATCCAACTGAACCGTGTTGAAATCCAGAACATGAGACTGATCCCCAATATATTTTCGAAGAATAGAAACATGAAATACCGGATGCATGCTCGACAATCTGGGTGGAAAAGTAAACTCATAAGCCATCTCCCCAATCCTCCAAAGCACCTCAAAAGGCTCAATGAACCACGAGCTCAATTTCCTTTTCTTCCCAAATATCATAACACCTTTCATGGGCGAAAGCTTCAACAGAACCTTCTCGTCAACCATGTAGGACACATCCCGAACCTTCCTATCAGCATACCTCTTTTGCCTAGACTGCGTTGTACGAAGCCTCTCCTGAATCACCTTTACCTTCTCCAAAGCATCCTATACCAAATCAGTCCCCAATAACCTAGCCTCACCCGGGTCGAACCAAAAAACTGGAGATCTACACCGCCTC
Source organism: Nicotiana benthamiana (assembly GCA_034376525.1). Lineage (NCBI taxonomy): Eukaryota > Viridiplantae > Streptophyta > Magnoliopsida > Solanales > Solanaceae > Nicotiana > Nicotiana benthamiana. The sequence goes on from CM067323.1 coordinate 47,715,593, forward strand.
CGATACAAAATCTTATATGAAGCCATCTAAATACTCGACTGGTAGCTATTGTTACAAGCAAACTCTTCAAGTGGTAGAAACTCATCCCATGACCCTTAGACATCAATGACATAAGCACGCAACATGACCTCCAATATCTGAATAGTGCCCTCGAACTGCCCGTCCGTGTGAGGATGAAAAGTTGTGCTCAACTCCACCTGAATACCCAACTCTCTCTGCAGGGCCCTCCAAAATTGCAAGTAAACTGAGTACCTCTATCTGAAATGAAGGAAACCGGAACATCATGCAAGTGAACTATCTCCTGGATATAGATCCCTGCCAACCGCTCTGAAAAATAGGTATTATACACAAGAATGAAGTGCACGTACTTGGTCAGTTGATCCACAATCACCCAAATAGCATCGAACTTCTTCAAAGTTTGTGGAAGTCCAACTACAAAGTCCAAAGTGATCCTCTCCCACTTCCACTCAGGAATAACTATTTGCTAAAGCAAGCCACCCTATCTCTGATGTTCATAATTCACCTGCTGACAATTGAGACACCGAGCCACAAATCTCACAATATCTTTCTTCATTCTTCTCCACCAATAATGTTGCCTTAAATTCCGATACATCTTCACGGCACCCTAAGGACAAACAAATGCGGATTATCATACTGGAGCTCTCTGATGGATCATATAAGGAAGACCAAGAAACCACACAAGCCCATAATCGAGTGGGCTTCGAAATATCCAACCTCACGAACCGATTGGCCAAGCCTAAACATCAACTACAAAAGGTCTCTCCCCAACTGAAATGTATTCCAAACTTCCCACACTCACTGCCTTTCCGCTCAAAGCATCGGCCACCACATTGGCCTTTCCCCGATGGTACAATATAGTGATATCATAGTCCTTAAGCAACTCCAACCATCTCCGCTATCTCAAATTAATATCCTTTTTCTTGAACAAATGCTGAAGGCTACAATGGTCAGTGAACACCTCACAAGATACAACATACAAGTAATGCCTCCAAATCTTCAATGCGTGAACTATGGAAGCCAACTCCAAATCATGTATGGGATAGTTTTTCTCACGGGGTTTTAACTGATGAGAAGCATAAGCAATAACTCTACCCTCCTGTATCAACACATAACCAATCCCAACTCTCGAAGCATCACAATACACACTATATGAACCTGAAGCTGATGACAAAACCAACACTAGAGTTATGGTCAAAGCTGTATTGAGCTTTTGAAAGCTCTCCTCACACTCGTCTGACCATACAAATGAAGCATCCTTAGTCAAGGGCGATGCGATAGATGAGAGTCCTTGAAAAAATTGGCAATAATAACCTGGAAAACCAAGAAAGCTGCAAATCTCTGTGGCTGAGCATAGTCTGGGCCAACTCCGAACCACCATTATCTTCTTCGGATCAACCTGAATACCCTCACTGGACACCACGTGCCCCAAGAAAGCCACTAAACTTAGCCAAAACTCACACTTGGAGAATTTTTTATAAATCTTCTCCTCTCTAAATCTCTGCAATACAACTTTTAAATACTCTGCTTGCTCCTCCTAACTACACGAGTACACCAGAATATCATCAGTGAAGACTATGAAAAAGGAATCGAGATAAGGCCAGAACACGCTGTTCATAAAATGCATGAACGCTATTGGGGCATTGGTCAGCCCAAAAGACATCACCAAGAACTCATAGTGACCATATCGGGTCCTGAAAGTCGTCTTAAAAATATACGAATCTCTGATCTTCAACTGGTAATAACCTGAACAGGGATCAATCTTGGAGAACACCCTTGTTCCCTGAAGTTGGTTGAATAAATTATCAACCAAGTCAAAGGATACTTGTTCGTAATTAGTACCTTGTTCAATTAACTATAATCAATGCACATCCTCATTGTGCCATCATTCTTCTTCACAAATAGAACCGGCGCACCCCAAGGTGACACACTAGGCCGAATAACCCTTTATCAAGGAGTTCCTGAAGCTGCTCCTTCAACTCCTTCAACTCCGCTAGATCCATGCGATTTGGCGGAATAGAAATGGGCTGAATGCACGGCACTAGTCAATACCAAAATCAATATCCTTGTCTGCAGGAAACATATCGGGAAATTCCTTCACAACTGGATCCATCACAAATGCTAGATACGAAAGACAACCCTTCCCAACCATACGTTGGGACTTCAAGAAAGAGATCACTCTACTAGGAACATAATCGGTCACACCTCGCCACTCGATCCAAGGCACAACCGGCATAGCCAAAGTAACTATCGTAGCATGGCAATCTAGAATAGCACGACACAATGATAACCAATCCATGCCCAAAATAACATCAAAATTCACCATACTTAATAATAACCTATTCATTCAGGTGTCCAGACCCCCAATGGTCTACAATAACAGTATCACCTACCGGGGTAGATACATGAATAGGTAAAGCAAGAAACTCATAGGTCGTACCCAAATAACAAGCAAAGTATGATGACACATAAGAAAATGTGGAACCGGTATCAAATAATATGAAGACATCTATGTAGAAGACTGAAATATACATGTAATGACAACATCTAAAACAGTAGCATCGGCTCTACTTGGGAGCGCATAGAAACGGGCCTGACTGCCCCTTAATCGACCTCCCCCTCCGGGTCAACCCCTGGCTGACTGACCTCCACCCCTAGTTGGCTGAGTGGGTGGTGGTAAAAAAACTGGCGCTGAAGCCGATAACTGACCCCGCTGCTAAGATGAGCTAGCAAAGCGATGAGGACACATCCTCTAATGTGACCTATCTCACCACACTAATAATAACTCCAGGTGCCGGAGAATGGGACTGAATGGAACCTCTCACACCGGAATGACTAGCAGTTGCACTCGGCATAGAAGAGCCCTGAACCAATAGAGAACATGATGAACTCTGAACTAGAAGGGCACATAGTGATGACTGGCCCTACTGAGAACTGTGATAACCATGACCCGAAGATGCCCCACGATAACCTAGCAAGCTGACTGAGCAGGACTAAACAGACAACCTCTACCATGCTGAAACTGGCCCCTCGAAGGAGCACCACTATAGTTGCTAGATCCTCGAGGCCTCTTGGCCTCCCTTTCATCTCGCTCCTGAAAGCGAACTGACTCAATCTCACGGGAGATATCAACAACCTCCTTGGACGTAGCACTAGATACCCTCTCCCTAGTCATGAGGATACAGAGCTGATAAGTAAGACCATCAACAACTCTCATAATCCTCTCTCGATCGGTCAGAACCAAGTAGATGGCATGACGATCCAACTCAGAGAACCTCAACTTATACTTCGACACGATCATATCCCACTGACACAACCACTCAAACTACCTACGCATCTCCTCCTCGCGAGACTGTGGCACATACTTCTCCAAAAAGAGAACGGAGAACTGCTGCCAGGAGAGGGGTGTGCACCAACAGGCCTAGGCCTCTCAAAATCCTTCCACCAAGCGAAAGCAGCTCATGAAAATTGATAGGTGGTAAAAGCAACCTTGCTGGTCTCCATAATACATGCAGTACGAAGAATCCTTTAACACTTATCCAAAAAGCCTTGGGCATCCTCGACCTCTACGCCAATGAAGGTCAGAGGTTGCAATCTACCAAATCTCTCCAACCTACGCTGCTCATCCTCTGGCATGAAAGGAACTACATAGTCTTGAGCAGCTGCAACCGGCTAGGCTGGATGCTCCTCCGACGTCTGAAGTCCCTACACGACCTGCTCAGGTGTGCGAGCGGCGGAAGTGTATTGCCTCCCCCAGCCTGAGAAGTAGTTGCGGTTGTAGTGGCTGAAAACGCCTCAGCCAGGCCAGTGCAAACTAACAAGATCTGAGCCAAGGCCTCTTGAAGACCCGAATCACAATGGGCATAGCTGGTGCCTGAGGTGGTGCTGTTGGAGCATCCATAGCTGGAGCCTGATCCTGAGCTGGGGCAGCTGGTGGATCTGTAGGTGCTGCCCTGCCTCTACCACGACCATGAAAGTGTCTGCGGCCTCTGGTGGTTATTTGTCATGTCCCCTAGCGCGTGTACTCACCATCTGTGAGAGAATAGAATAACAGAAGTTTAGTACTCTGATCAACAAGTTCGCACGACAAGAATTTCAGGAATATGAAATTTTTCCTAAAGGCCATGAAAGTCTGGGAGAGGGTGGTGGAGGTGAGGATGAAGAAGACGACGTCTATATCTGACAATCAGTTTGGGTTCATGTTGGCCGCTCTACTACGGAAGCTATCCACCTTATTGACTTGGAGAAAGCATATGACAAGGTTCCTAGGGAGGTGCTCTTGAGATGTCTTGAGGCGAAGGGCATGCCGGTAGCAACATACGAGCGATCAAGGACATGTATGTTGGAGCAAAGACTAAGGTTAGGAGGGTGGGAGGCAACTCAGAGCATTTCCTGGTTGTTATGGGATTACACCAAGGCTCAGCGCTTAGCCCGTTCTTGTTTGCCTTGGTGATGGAGGCTTTGAAATACCATATTCAAGGGGAGGTTCCATGGTGTATGTTATTACTGATGACATAGTTCTAATTGACGAGACGAGGGCCGATGTTAATGAGAGATTGGAGGTTTAGAGATAGACTCTCGAGTCTAAGGATTTCAAATTGAGCAGGTCTAAGACAAAGTACCTAGAATGCAAGTTTAGCGTTAAGTTGAGGGATGTAGGCGAGGACGTGAGGCTTAGGCCACAGGTCATCCCCAAGAGAGATAGCTTCAAGTACCTTGGATCGATGATTCAGGGGGACAGAGAGATGGACGAGGACGTCACTCATCGCATAGGGGCAAGCTGGATGAAATAGAGGCTTGCGTCTAGAGTCTTTTGTGACAAGAAAGTGCCACTGATACTCAAAGGTAAGTATTATAAAGTTGTAGTTAGACCGGCCATATTGTATGGGGCAGAGTATTGGCCAGTTAAGAACTACCATATCTAGATGATAAAAGTAGCAGAGATGCGGATGTTGAGACAGATGTGCGGGCACACTAGGATAGACAAAATTAGAGATATTCAGAAGAAGGTGGGCGTCGCCCCTGCGGATGACAAGATGCGGGAAGCGAGGCTTAGATGGTTCAGGCACGTGCATAGGAGAAACCTTGATGCATCGGTGAGGAGGTGTGAGCGGTTGGCTGTGGTGGGTATGAGAAGAGGTAGAGGGAGACCTAAAAAGTATGGGGGAGAGGTGATCAGGCAGGACATGGCACGACTGCACATTTCCGAGGACATGGATATTGATAGGAAGGCCTGGAGGTCAAGCATTAGGGTGGTAGGATATGGGTAGTAACACTGTCCTTACTTCATTCCGGGGGCGAGGCGGGGTTGGATTAGGGTTGTGCTAACATGGCTTGCAGTTTATGTTGGACCCACACTATTCTTGTGGTTTGTCTTAGCCCCGAGCCTTAGATTATGGTTACTGTTATTGCATGTTATTAATCTTTTGATTTTTATGTTTCTATTATTATTACGATTTCCACTAGAGTACTAATGATTTATCTCCTTTTTTTCTTAATTACTTTCGTCTTTCTGTTCTGAGGGTCTATCGAAAACAACCTCTTTGTCCCTATCAGGGCAGGGGTAAGGTCTGCATACACATTACCCTCCCCAGACCCCATTATGTGGGATTTACTGGGTAGTTATTGTTGAAGTTCTTCCTAAAGGTTCTGCAGCCTCTCGAGGATAAATATAAAGGTTTCCATACCGATCCGCGAGACTCTACTAAACTTATTCATAACTTGTGAGACCTATGTAACCTAGGCTTTAATACCAACTTGTCATGACCCTGACCGGACCCCGTCGTGATGGCGCCTCTCGTAAAGACAAGGCCAACCGACACTTCTCATTTTCCAATTATTAACATTTAAGCATTAAGAATGGTCTAAACATGATAAAATAAATCTGAAATAACAGATAGTAACATAATTATGAGGAAGAACACCCATACACAGTCCTAACCAGGGTGCCACTAGTCATGAGCATCTATAAGTCAAAATACAGAATTAGCTAAGTCTATAAGCTAATACAACTGTTTAAGAAGGAGAGACACGGGACTACAGACGTCATCAGCTACCTCGTGAACTCTGACTGTCCTCCTGAAGCTGGAATGATCAGCACTCAGGAGCGGAACCAGCTATACCTGAATCTACACACAAGGTGCAGGGAGTAAAGTGGGTACTCCAACTTAGTGAGTAACAAATGTAAATAACTACTGAAAGTAAGAAAACACATAAGGTACAAGGCAGTCTATAATGAAGAAGTAACATCATTTAAAAGTAGTAAAAACAGTAAAAAGTCAAGTAAAACCCTCTTCCAACAAGTAAACAAGTAATTGACAGGTAGTTAAGGTAAACTAAACAAATAGAAGTTCGCCCCTCAGGCAGAGTATCAACAAATCTGCCCCTCAGGCAACATCTCAGATCAGTTCCAGCCCCTCGGGCTCAATCTCACATCACAATGGGCACCCGCGCTTACTGGGGTGTGCATACTCCTAGAGGGGCCCTTACGGCCCTAGCGCAATAACAAGCCATCTCGTGGCATCAAATAGGACCTCAGCCCCATATCAATCAAGTCACCTCGTGGCGTATATATCTCAAGCCCTCGGCCTCAACTCAATATAAGTGTTTCCTCACAACATAGGCCCTCGACCTTACTCAATCAAAAATCCTCACAAGCCCATCGGGCAATAGTAAAACAATGTTTCTCAGCTCAAACATCATTTAAAATATCATTTAAGTCTTAAAACTGAGTAAACATAGCTGTGTATAAAAATATTGGAAAATAACACGACTGAGTTCAAGTGTAAAGTCAAAACAGGGAGGAAATATCAATAAAAAGCCCCGAATGATTCAAATAGTTGGCGTTAGGCCTAAATATGACATTCAGCCGAAATAATGATGATAGAAAATAGTTTTTATTCAAATAAGTGGTAAAATAATCAACCAGGACGGTTAAAGTCACAATCTTTAATAGTGCACGACTCCACGCTCGTCATCAAGCTTGTGCCTCACCTCAATATAGCACTACGATGTGCAATTCGAGGTTTCAAACCCTCAAAACATAATTACTCACCTCGAACAAGCTAAATCTCTAGCTCGCGATACCTTTTAACCTCGAATCGACCTTCACGCACGTCGAATCTATCCAAAATCAGAACGAAGACGTCAAAATATGCTAATGGAACGAAGCCCAAGCAAAACAATCAATAAAGGGCACAAATTCCAAAATTACCAAAACTCGACCCCCGGGCCCACGTCTTGGAATTAAATAATTTCACATCAATAGATTCTTTGTCTCCCCACGAGTTCATACATATCAAAAGTTCTTAAATCCGAACACAAATGGTCCTCCAAATCCCAATCAAAAGTCCAAATTTCCAAGCCCTAGTTCTTCAATAGCTTAAGTTCCATGATTTTCTAGGTGGAATTCCCATAATAACCAAGTTTTATGTCCAAGAATCTTACCTTCAAGTGTTTCCCCTTGAATCCCTCTTCAATCTCCTTCAAAAATATGAAAAAGTGATCAATTATGGAGGAAATAAGCCCCAAAATCGTGGACAAGACGAGCTTAAAAAAACATTCTACCCAAGCATATTTTCTTCATCGCGATCGCGAAGCACAAAATCTCAGCTTCCACAATTTATTATATGCGAACGCATCAAAAGCCCTGTGAACGCAATGCCCAGGAGACTGACTCTACGTGATCGCGGACACCCATCCGCGTTCGCAATGAACAAAAACCCAGCTAAGACCCCGGGTCTATTTAATTCTATGCGAACACGACCACCTTCCATCGTTCGTGATGAATAACCTCTCCACTTTATGCTATCGCAAGCCAACCTTCACGAACGCGAAGAACTACTGGACGGCATCCTCAAAGGCTTCTATGCGATCACGAGACTCCCTACGTGATCGCGAAGGGCAAAATTCTGCAACAACTCAACATGCAACTTCTGCAATTTTATCAACTTCAAAATGATCCAAATGACCACCCGAAACTCACTCGAGGCCCCCGAGACCTCAACCAAATGTACGGACATATCCAAAAATCTTATTCAAACTTGTTCCAATCATCAAAACACCTCAAATAACATCAAATTACTCAAAACACATAAGATCCATGCCTAAGTTTCTAAAATCTTCCGAATTCCGCTTTCGATAAAAAATCCAAATAAACCACGTCCCATTGACCTGAAATTTTGCACACACATCCCAAATGACACAATGAAGCTACTGCGACTCTCGGAATTCCATTTGGACCCCTGTATCAAAATCTCGCCTACCAACTTGAAATCGCCAAAATGTCAACTTCGCCAATTCAAGCCTAAAACTACTCCAAACCTTCAAACCCCACTCCTATCACACTCTTAAGTCATAAATCACCCCCGAACCTGACCGAACCATCGGAACTCACATCCGAGCTCTCTAAAATCCGGTTGACTTTTCCAACTTAAACTTCCTTAAAAAAGACCAAGTGTCTCAAACCTTACCAAAATCATTGCGGATTCGATTCAACCAACCCGATACCACAAAACATGGATAACGAAGCATAAAGAAGCAGAAATGGGGGAACCGAAGCGGTAACTCATGAGACGACTGGCTAGGTCGTCACACCTTCTAATAAAACCTATTTCAAGATATATATAAAAAATTGTATAGAAAAACCACCATGGTGGTGTTTGGCCAAGCTTATAAGCTCCTTAAACTAACTTATCATCACCTTTTGGCCTTTTTACGTTAAAATATCATGGTATAGCCAGTTTTTATACCGATCAATGAAAAATAGCCAGCGTTTACCAAGTCAATAAAAAATAGCCATTATTTTGCTGCAACAGGGACCGATCCAGTATAATATATGGGAGTTATGGTGCATTTGTGTACGAACTCCAGCATATTATGCTGGACCGGTACACTTTGCTAACTCCTGTAAAATTTGCGGGAGACTGGAGCACCAGTGCTCCAAACTCCAGTATATTATACTGGACAATTATACTTTCTGGAACTCCAGTAAAATTTGCGGGAGTTCCAGCATAATTATGCTTGATCTCCAATAAAATTTTCGGGAGTTCCAACATAGTTATCCTGGAACTCTCGTAAAATTTACGGGAGTTCAAGCATACTTATGCTGGAACTCCCGTAAAATTTACGGGCGTATTTTTCCGGATTTTGAACACTGTTTTCACTCAGATTTAAAGTGGCTAAATTTCGATGACTTTTGAAACTTGGCTATTTTTCAACGACCAGTGGTAAATCGGGCTATTTTTAAATTTCTCGCCTTTTTTACCTATTTGGTAAATACCCAAAGTGCTTATAAGTCAAGGCTTTTTAGCTTATAATCACTTTTAGTTTGACCAAGGCTTTTACTACTTTATCATTAATAATATTTTCTAATTCACAAAATATTTCTTTCAAAATAAATTTTTTATCTTTCATTTCATTCCACTTGTTCATCTTTTTCTTTACAAAAAAATATTTTAATTTATAATTTTTTGTAAAGCTTTTAAGGATATTTTAGTTATAAAAGAGCAATTTAACAGCCTTTTATTTCAGCACCTCGAGTTAAATGCTTATTTAAAAAATTTGTTTCCGCGCTTAAAAATATTTTTCCCACTTCAACCTTATGGCTAATCCAAACGGGATCTATATTCTCAGCTAAATCAGGAACTCCTCCGACCGGCAAAGGGCACGGCATCAGCGATTCGGGTTCGGCTACTCCTCTTCTCTTCTCTGTATGCCTCTCTCTTCTTTCGTCTCTTTTGTAGTATTATTTTTGTTTAATTTGTTTCATCCTCGTTTGTTTTGATTTAATATAGTGAATCATTCTTCTATAGCTGTCGGCTATCAGCGAATTGGTTCAATTTCATGGGGAAGGAGATGGTATAGAATGTAGAATGAATGGTTGAATATGATGCGTAATTTTGTGATAGAGATTTGCAGTTACTGAGAAACCAATCAAATTATGCATTTGGGCGTAACGATTGGTTATTGGAAAATTCAAATACAATATTCTCAGAAATAATAATTTAAATTTCTTAATTCAAGTGACAAAGGTTGGTTGAGGGAGTTGTGACTTAGGTCACAAATTCAAGTTCCCAGGGCTTAGTTCAAGTGGCAAAGGTAACGAATGAGGAAGCAAGTGAAATAACGAAACGGGCAGCCCGGTGCACTAAGCTCCCACTATGCGCGGGCATGGGGAAGGCCGGACCACAAGGGTCTATTGTACGCAGCGTTACCCTGCATTTCTGCAAGAGGCTGTTTCCACGGCTCGAACCCGTAACAAGAAGCACCTAAATTTAGTTTAAGTTATAACATTAATACTTCACGGGGGAAGGAAACATAGATTTGGTCTTAATGTGACTGGATCTGAAGCTGAGAATGAATATTTACCGTCCTCTTCAGAGAGCTATAGTAATTTGTTACGCATGTTTGTTTTCATAGTGCCGTAGTTGTTTGCATAGAGCGATTTAGCAACTTGAAGAGAAGAGTGATCAGTGATGAATGGTATTCTGTGACTTAACTTCCTTGCATCTGCGATGAAAGCTCAAATTTCCTTCACACAGAGATGTGTTTTATACTGACCATGATGGTAGCTCAGATTTCCTTCATTTAATGATGTGTTCTATGGTACTAAAAGGTCTATAACAACTGAGAGCAAATATTTAGGAAGTTCAAGCTTGTCTTGACTCGGAAATGAGCATTACGGTGGTTTTCTTGGTCTTACCAAACTCAGAAAAGTTCAGTTGAGCCGATTATGAGTCGACCTCAAGTTGTTATCCTGTGTATTCAGTACATCTATTGATTATTGAGTCAGGCTCTAACTGAGTATAATAAATTAAGAAAACACACCCAGGGAAAAGAAAAACAAAAGGAAGAGTGTGTTCAAGTTTGACTACTTATTAACAGAAAAAGTTGTCCAAGCTTAGTTTGATGAGTTAACCAGATTAACTATGTTGAAGTACCAGCTAATCAGCTAGTGAGGATTTGCAAATTGACCCATTCTCAATTTATACACTAAATTCAGTTTTGCTCAGTAGTCAGTATCTATCTTGTTGCGTCCTTTATCCTTAGTTTTTCCTATTTTACATTTGTGCTGCTTATGTTGTTTTCAAAGTATAGTGTACAACTGGTTAGTCAAATCTTTCTTAGGCATTAACTAAGTCTACACATTAAAGTAACAAAATCATGCCTACACCAAATGTGCTCCATGATCCATAAGTGTTTTCACGAAAACTTGATTCCTAAAGTAATGTCAATGGCTAATTTATTTCACTGTTGTTATACTTTATTTTATATAATAGTTATTATCTTGTTGACAACGATTGTAATATCACCTGGTGCTATTTTACATAATAGTTTATCATCATCATCATCATCTTGTTAACAACGATTGTAACTGCTGCTATCTTTTAGATCCATATCACACGGTGCTGTTGGAAAGACATATTACTTTAACATTATGGCTCTTGTAATAACTCTGTAATCTTCTATTTCTCCTATGGGCTAAAGGTCATCCTTCTAGATATTATCACTGTACCTTTATTTGAAATAACATAGCTTTATTCACGTTGGGTGGCTATCCCTACTAGTATATATATGCACACACGTTGGGTGGCTATCCCTACTAGGATATATATATATATTATATATATATATATATAAGCAGGCACCTCATGGTCAACATACCTGCTTCATTTTGTCACTTCATGTGTTGTTGACACGTTCATATGAATTTGCCAGGCACCGCTTTGAATTTTCTTACATTTCAATTCTATCTCCGCTGCATTTCTTTGCTCTCTTAACGTTGACAGCAGCAAAGTACCTGCATGGATAATCCTGTGCCTTTCTTCTCTCATCTATCAGTGTTCTCTTTTTTCCTCTGTTAGACCTTCATCTCGATTGTACTCTAATTCTGACCTGCTTCTTCTCTCTGGTAAGTGCTGAATTTACAAATTTAACTTTCTAAAGCAGCCTTTTTTGCTATGATGCTTTTGATTATTCAAGGCCTATGCTTGAATCCCAAGTCAAACCTGCGTCAGCTACTTGATTTTTGTATCTAATACTGTAGCTTATTTGTTCAATTACTCTATCACAAAATTTGGGATTTTCACCCAAATCACTGTATATCTGGAGTTGTTCCCTATTCCAGTTAGAGTTGAATTCAATTATGATACAGATCCTTTTAGCCACTTGGAGCATATTTGCTGATGTTATTAATTTAGGAGCTATGGGTGTAGTGATGGTTGAGGATGTGATGATTTACCTTACAAACATGCTAGTTCTTGTAATGTTTGGTGGGTTTAATGTGTTTTTTCAACGGCATTTCTTACTCTTCCCCATTCTACTTTGTTCATGTGTTGCTTCTAGGTTTAATAAGTGTAATGAATCACCAATTGCTTGCTAGATCTTAATTTCTTTTTCTTTGGCAGCTTTGCTTTCAGTTAGCCTGCTGTTTGTGAAATTGCCTTTTGAAACTTTTGTTCTCAAACAAAGAGGGTGAGATGAGAATCAAGGTATTGAGGGATGAAAAGACTGTTAGCTTGAAAGCAATTTGGTTAATAATCATCTACAAAAACTTTTTTACTAGACATGTTTTTTTTTTACATAATGATATAATTTTGGAGTGTTTTAGTAATTGGATACTGGTGAGCGGGGATGGCAGTTATGAAGAAATAAAGGTTAGCAATTAGTTTCCTGATTGTTGTTAGTTGAGGTATGAACTATAGCTAAAAGTAAGAGACATGCAGGAAGTGATAAATAGCAAATTAGGTTCTCAGATGTTTGGATGCAGAAGAGGAAATCCTCGAAATGTTGGACAGGAAAGTGATTTGAGCTTCATTCTATTTTCGTTTTTTGTTCTACTTTTACCTGACCATTTACCTTTGTTTCGTTGTTCGATTTGTCAGCTTCTTCTTTTAACTCTGTCTTCGTGATTTTCTGCGCAGTTATTGGGTCATTTTGCAAGTTTCTGCTGTTCGTTTGTGTTAGAATTTCTTTCTCTTTCAGTTTATTTATTTCTAAACGAGCTTTCATTTATCTGTGGTGCCACTTTGATTTGTATTTCGAATTTTGACAACAAAGGGTAGTACTTCAAAACTTTGAACTATATTCTCTGGTTTCATGGAAAATTTGGGCTCCATAGTCTAATATATAGGTGATGGAATTGCTATAGTCTTCCAAATTTTTGGTTAATAGAGATGCATAGGATTAGAAGGATAAATAGCTAATCGAGTCAGCAGTTATGTACAAACAGTAGTTCTCTGATGAGGATGAGAAGTAGTGGAGACTGGGGTTTACTATATCAAAATATAAAAGGAAACAAAAAATTTAAATTAGTTATTGTATAAGCTTGTGATCAATTGTTCATATGATACAACAATAGAGGACGATGTTTAGAATATCGGATTGTTGATCTTAGTATTTCCATGATTACTCTCATGTAAGGTGCATCTTGGATTGCCAGTGGTTGACGAGCTTCAATGGTTGATTAAACTTTTACCGCTGTGTATGTCTTTATTTTGAATTTTAAAGCAAAGCGTTCTGAAACTTCTAATGTGGCTTTCTCAATGGAGATTTCTGGAGTTATTCTCTATACCTTTAGGTGAAAATTGGTTCAGTTGAGTCAATAACTTTGCTGAAAGTTGAGTACACAGTCTATATTTTCTTTAGCAAGAACAATAACAAAAATGTTAGATGTAGTTGTTGCCTATGCCATTCGTTTTGATAATTTCGACGTAGATAAAAATGTTTGTGGATTTGCTAACGTGAAGCTTCATCTAGCTGTTGGGCTCGTGCTCAGCCCTGGCATAACCTCACTAGTATATTACATAGAGAGGGCATTGGAAATAATGTCTAGGGCAAAATAAATATTGTGTAGGATTAGGGGAGGAAAATATTATTGTTTTAAGTTGGATAATGAGTTCGATTTTCGGGATGTGAATAATTTTCACCCTACCAATAATAATTGTCATTATGATTAAAAGCCTGTTTTGGGGGTTCAACAAATTTCTTTTCCCGCCCTTTGGAGAGAAGGATTGCCCCCAAAGTCTGCAAGCGAGTAGTAGAAACTAGAAGAAATGGAGTTGACACTCAGTGGGAATGCACTGAAGACATTTGCCCGATCCATCACGTGCCTCGCACGCATTGGCAATGAGCTCGTCATTCAAGCCTCTCCTTCCCAGGTGAACTAATTTGGTTTATTTGTTTATTTCTTTTCAGATTCTTGGAATCAATTAATTGATCATAACTTTATAATTTCCTTGATAGTCCCTTAGTGTTTGGTGCTCTGTAATAAGTTAGCTGAAGAACTAAAAGTATATGAATGTAATTTTGGGATTGCTTTTGCTCCATAACTTCGGGCTCTTACAGTAATTAGGGTTTTGTTATTAACGAGGTTGTATAAAGAAGCTTCAGATTATGTTGTGGGCATATGAGGGTAAACTAAAGTTGGACCTTGATTGATGCAATATCCAAGCATGAACGCCGCTGTCCCATGAAAAAAAGCTTATCCGTGCCCATTTTTTTGCACCAAACAAATGGATGTAAGATCTTGTATATAAACTTGTACAACTTACCTCATATGTATTCACACGTTAATTCGTGACTTTTATGATAAAATTGCTTGGTTTTGCATAAATCAGATAAGTATATTCCTGCCTCCAAGCTTGGTCTCAAAGACCTAACGCAAAGAGTTGTTGTTGTTCGTAGTAATACAGTAATAGAGTTGCAAACTTCTACAGGGGAGCAAATATTGTCCCGATGGTTTCCATATTTAGGATCAGACTATTGATAATTGAGCTAACCCCCTTCGAAATTAACATATTTGTCGGTTTAGAGTAAATTGCATCATTCTCTGATATAACTAGGCGATGATGATATGAGTTAAGCTAAATGAAAGAAATGAGAATTCATAGCGCCCACCCTTAAGCCCTGAAGCGAGACGCAAAGCATGTTGACGCTTCAATGTCATCATTAAGGTCCAAGGCATATTTCCCTTACCAATGAGCGTACTTCTGAAGACGAGACACTAAACAATTGATATTTCACTATATTGTTATTTTTTAAAATTTCTTTGTCCTCATTTGTTTTTCATGCTTATAAAAAATTATTATGTTTTGACTGCACATATATTATATATTTATATATTTTTTCTCTATTCGCGCCTTTCTTCATTTTTAGCCCACACTTTATTTGTGTTTTGCACTTATTAGAGGTTTTTTGCGCTTTTCGCCTTTGATAACATGAGGGCAAATTGGTTCATCTTGCTAAACCGGAAACCATCAAATTGGATGTGAAATTAAAGTTCCCAGTTCATTGTCTTTTTTTTTTTTTGGCAGCTCACATGTCACACTCTCAACTCCTCAAGATCTGCCTATCAATCAATGACATTTCAACCTGATTTTTTTGATGTCTACACCGTCTTGGGTCCACAGGTGCAATGTAGTGTGCTCTTGAAGGTATATGCTTTTAGCAATGCAATGCTGCATAGTCTAAAATGTGCCGGTTACCCGGCTGTCGAATTTTCACTTACCTTGATTTTTACAGGCTATTTGTTCTGTTTTGAGAACGCCAATTGCCAGCATTGATCATTTGAGTGTGTCATTGCCTAATCCTGATGCATCAAAGGTGCAGTGGACATTGAACTGCCATAATGGTAAGACTTTATTTCTTTTCATTTTTTCCAACTTTTTCATGATTTAACCAAATAGAAGGAAAATGCATTTTCTGGTTAGGAGCCTATAGATTAGGACGGAGCATCTTTAATTTGATGGATGGACATGGAGAGACTCTCGCAGCTATAGTGTCAAAGGTCTGGAAAATGTTACTATGATTCTCATGAATCAATGGTCATGTTTGTCTTCCATGCTTTTTCTTCACATTTTGGTCACAGTGTGATATAGTACCAAAAGGGAGAAGATAGATAGGTAAAGAAAACGTTAGAATGGAGAGAAATTAATAAAGAAAGCTAAGACGGAGAGTATAACAGCTCAGAACGAACTGCTAAGTATTGTCCGCTCCTTGGGGCCTCACATTTTTGTCCTCCTGGGCTTTGGTCCAAAAGGCGCTTCAACAATTGAAATCCTTTTCTCGCCTTTTGTGGCCTCTAACTTTCCCTTCCTATTGAGATATGGGATTTGCCTAAGGAAAGTAGGGCTGTGCATAATGTAGTAAATACCGAATTACCGTATCGAAACCGAAAATTTTGGTGTATGGTATTCGGTATTTGGTTTAAGTTTTTAAAATAATTTAGTATTAGGTATGATATTTAGTATTTAAAAAAATAATACCGAAATACCAATATCGTACTGAAATATATACTAAATTATACATTATACATATTAATGATTAACATACTAAGTTAAATAATACTTGTCTTTGGCATTTATGTTGAGATTGACAATAAAGCCAATGTACTTCTTTAGGAAAATGGAAGAACTAGGTAGGATGCAGGTTTTGATTCTTACTCTCTAGGCTGCGAAGCAGTTTAACGTAATGTTTCAACGGTTTTAGGGTGCTTCTTTCTTCGTTACTCTTGTATTGTTGTTGCATAAGTTGGATCAGTCCTTGTTGTATTCTCTAATTTTAACAATTAACTCTAAGCAAGTAATATGATAATTTCAATGATCAAATGTATTTTTTTATATACCTTTTTTCTCGTAGTTGATACTTAATGCTTTTGGACAAAGATTTTGTCAATGGTCAGGTGAACTTAGAACGTTTTTAATGAGTACTTTAATTAAAAATATTACAGTCTATGACTCCATGCACTAGTTAATATTCAAGCCGAATAAACTGAAATTACCGGACTAAATTAATCGAAACCGAAAGGAGAAAAGTCGAACCATACCTAATTGCATTCGATGTGGTATTGTTATAGCATTTTAAGAAACCAAATACCAAAAGTACTGAACCAATGCACTAAGCTCCCGCTATGCGCGGGGTCCGGATAAGGGCCGGACCACAAGGGTCTATTGTACACAGCCTTATCCTGCATTTCTGCAAGAGGTTGTTTCCTCGGCTCGAAACCGTGACCTCCTGGTCACATGGCAGCAACTTAAAGGAATATTTGCATCTACAACCGAAGAAGCATCAACAATGTTAGCATAATAATTATATAAAACTTGTAAATGTTTATGCAGATCAGAAATACAAGTCTCACTATCAGGAGTTTCAGTTGGTCCAATATCCATATAAGTATATAAAGCACTGATTAATTGGCGACACTTTATCATTTTGATAGTAGGGTTTAAAATAGCGCCAATTAGGTAAATAGGGGAAATTGGGAAGAAATATTTTTTAAACTTATCTAGCATGGTTTCAACAACATTAGTATATCCCTCTGTCGCCTTCAACTTATGTAGTTGTTGATTAGTGTAATTAGTAGGAAGATTTGATTAGATCAGATTTTGTTCTCTAGCCTAATTATAAGCTGATTATATTCTGTAGCTTAATTGTAGCAATCATTAATTTCCTTTCCTAGTTTAGCCATAAGATACATTGTATAAGTATCAGTACTCTTGATGTGAATAATATACAGAAATACAAGAAGCTCTATTCTTCTTCTTGAAATCTTCATGGTATCAGAGCCTCTGCTGCCATTTTGAGGTGAGTTTCCTCCCTCAGCAGCACTATAGGGGTCTAGTTCTTTGAAAGAGGTAGAATTTTTCTCCCTTACGGCGGCTGTCCGCATTAAAGCCACTATATACTAGTAGTGTGGAGAAACTAACACCACTACAAGCTTCCTCAGGCGACGGCGATGAAACCCAGTGAGGAGCTCCGAGAAACGCTGCCGCACGCGCTCCCACGCGCCACCAAACAATCCCAGCTCCGGCGCGCGTGAATCTCACCCGCCGGCGAGTAGACGACTTTCCGACAGTTTTTTTTTGGAAATTTTTTCTCCCTCTTGGTCGCCTGCAAATTCCGACCAAACCCCCAGTTGGAATTTTTTTTCTACCACCGGAGGTAGGGTTTCTGCAATTTTTTTGCTCTCAGTCCTATTCCGGTGAAGTTGCTGCTTTTTTTCCCTTCATTCTTGGAGTTAGGTTTGGCCTATTTACTACTACTTAAGAAATAATAGGGGACACTAAATCAACAGATAATTCTCTTTCACAAATTGTTAATTCTGTTTCACAAGTTAGCACGGTTAAATTGGATGGGGCTGGTACTTATCTAGCTTGGTCAAGATCCTGTTTGCGTTTTATTAAGTCCAGAAAGTTGCTTAGTTATATTACGGGAGAAAAGAAAGCACCTGATGTGACTGATGCTAGCTATAGTCAGTGGGATTCAGATAACTCTCTAGTTATGACATGTCTTTTGAATACTATGCATCCTCGAATTTCTAAACAGTATTTGTTGCTTGATACTGCTGAAAAAATCTGGAATTCAACCAAGCGCACTTACTCTCGTAAGGGAAATGACGTTCAGGTCTTTGAAATTCGAAATAAGATTCATGCCACTAAGCAATGTGAGTTGACTATCACTAACTACTATTCCGAGTTAACTGGGTTATGGCAGGAAATTGATTAATATCGGGATCTCGAAGCGAGGTGTTCTGACGATGCAGTTCTTTTTCAAAAATTGGTTGAAAAAGAAAGGATATATGATATTTTGGCTAGTTTGAACCCAGAATACGATCAGATCAGGGTCCAAGTTCTTGGTAAAGTTCTTTTTCCTTCTCTTGAGGATGCATACTCTTATGTTCAACAGGAAGAGAGCTGACGAGGAGTCATGCTTTATTCCACACCAACCGAGAAGTCTGGGTTAACTGTGTCTCATGAGCAAACAAAGGCGTTCACTTCTGATAAAGATCACTTGCACTGTGACTACTGTGGAAGCTCAAGACATACAAAAGAGACTTGCTGGAAACTGCATGGTAGACCAACTAGAGGTCATCGAGGCAAATGTGTCGGTCTATCAAGGGGTCAAGCTCATATTGCAGAAATGTGGGAACATTCGGAGAAAATGCTTCAGGAGAAGCTTTGTCTTCGGAGGAAGTTCAGCACCTTCGCCGTCTCCTGAACAAACTTGACACTTCTAATGTTGGGTCTTCCAATTATGTGCAGTCAGGTATTGCTTTTAATGCCCATCTTAATTCTTGGATTATTGATTCTGGTGCAAATAGACACATGACAGGCTCCTTTAAAGGCTTTCAAAACTACTCCCCTAGTCCAAAAGGGGACTGTGTCAGAATAGCCAATGGCTCTCTAACTCCTGTCTCTGGAACAAGTTCTGTTATCTGTACACCTGATATTACATTGTCATCCGTTCTTCATGTCCCTGAGTTTCCCGTTAACTTATTATCTGTTAACGCCATCACCAAAAAACTAAAATGTAGTGTTGAGTTCTTTCCTGATTATTGTGTGTTTCAGGACCTTCAAACAAGGAAGAGGATTGGTAGTGGTAGATTGCATGATGACTTATATTGGACTGATGGAACTCGAGCCTTTGGTCAAGCTTTTTTTGGAGGAAATAAGAACATCAACTAAGAAATAATATAGTGGCATAGACGGTTGGGGCACCCGTCATTTTTTGTTCTAAAGAAATTATATCCTAGTTTGTTTTCTAGAACCGAGTTTAAATCTTTGTCTTGTGATGCTTGTGAATATGCCAAGCACACTAGAAACTCTTATCCTTTAAGTGACAATAAAAGTACTATCCCTTTTTCGACTATTCACTTTGATGTAAGGGGTCCCACTCAAACAGTTTCCTTGTCTGGTAGTCGATGGTTTGTTACTTTTATTGGTTGTTGCACTAGGATGACTTGAGTATACTTGTTAAAAGCAAAAAATGAAGTTTTCTCCTGTTTTCAGTCGTTTCATAAGATGATCTGTACCCAATTTGAGGTGAAGATAAAAATCATGCAAACTGACAATGGCACAGAATATAGAGATAAAGATTTTGGTGCGTATTTGAAATCTTTTGGGATAATACATCAAACTAGTTGTCCTTATACTAGTGCACAAAATGGGGTTGCTGAAAAGAAAAATAGCCATTTGCTAGAGGTGGCTAGATCTCTAATGTTTACTGTGAATTTACCAAAACCTTAGTGGGGGGATGCCATTCTAGTAGTTGCCTACCTTATTAATAGAATGCCACTTAAAAACCTCAATTTTAAGAGTCCTTTGGAAGCTTTGAAGAGTAAGAATGACTATATTGTTCCTCCAAAGGTGTTTGACTGTATTTGCTTTGTTCACACTAGGAGTTCGGGAAAACTTGATCCTAGCGCTATTAAATGTGTGTTTATTAGGGATTCTCCAACACAGAAAGGGTATAAATGCTATCATCCTCCTTCTAGGAGATCCTTCGTCAGCATGGATGTTACCTTTTGAGAATCTGAGCCCTATTACAATAAAACACCATCACCTCTTCAGGGGGAGAGCTCTAAGAATGAAGAGATGATTCCCGCTATTGAAATGATTCCCACTATTGAAGCCACTAAGACAGGAGAATGTGAATTGAAGAAAGAATTCAGGAGGACATTATTGGGTGTTTGGATAAACCTGATTTGATGACTTATTCAAGAAAAAAGAAAGCTGAAGAAGTCATCGTGCAATCTACTGAAGCTCATCCCTTTTCTGCGATTGAAACCTCTTCTACTAGTGAGTTATCTACATTTCCTAGTGAGCTAGATGTACCTATAGCTCGTAGAAAAGGAGTCAGATCTTGCACCAAACATCCTTTATCTAACTTTGTCTCCTATAATTCATTATCTCCTTCCTATAGAGCTTTTGCCTTGTCTGTTTCTTCTGTGTCTGTTCCCCAAAATTGGAGGGAAGCTTTTGCAGTTCCTAAATGGAAGCAAGCTATGATTGAAGAAATG
Source organism: Nicotiana benthamiana (assembly GCA_034376525.1). Lineage (NCBI taxonomy): Eukaryota > Viridiplantae > Streptophyta > Magnoliopsida > Solanales > Solanaceae > Nicotiana > Nicotiana benthamiana. The sequence goes on from CM067323.1 coordinate 47,736,408, forward strand.
AAGGCCTTGTCAAAGAATGAGACGTGGGATCTTGTCACTTCACCACTAAATAAGAAATTGGTTGGCTGCAAATGGGTCTTTACTGTGAAGCACAAAGCTAATGGTTCGATTGAAAGGTTCAAAGCAAGACTGGTGGCTAAGGGGTTCACTCAAACTTATGGAGTGGTTTATCAGGAGACATTTGCCCCTGTTGCAAAAATGAACACTATTAGAACACTTGTCTTGTGCAGTTAATCTTGATTGGGACTTGCAACAGTTTGATGTGAAGAACGCATTTCTTCATGGCGACTTAGAAGAAGAGGTGTATATGGAGATTCCTCCTGGATTTGATACTAAACAAAGTCAAGGAAAAGTATGCAGATTGAAGAAAGCCTTGTACGGACTGAAGCAATCTCCAAGAGCTTGGTTTGACAGATTCTCCAAAGCAATGATCTCCTTCGGTTACCAACAAAGCAATGCCGATCATACCCTCTTCATGAAACACCAAAATGGTAAACTCACTCTTCTCATAGTTTATGTTGATGGCATAGTAATGACATGGAATGACAATGAAGAGATGGCCCGATTGAAGAAGTTGTTAGCCCAGGAATTCGAGATCAAAGATCTAGGGAAGTTGCAATACTTCTTGGGAATTGAGGTTGCTAGATCAAAAAGAGGAATCTTTATTTCTCAAAGGAAATATATCCTAGATCTCTTGAAAGAAACTGGTATGGCAGGTTGTAAACCAGCAAAATCTCCCATTGAAAGTAATCACAAGTTACAAACTGGTGTTGGGAAAGTCAATTGATAAGGAGAGATATCAGCGGTTGATTGGAAAGCTTATTTATCTCTCTCACACTAGGCTAGATATAGCATATTCAGTTAGCTTGGTGAGTCAGTTCATGCATGATCCAAGAGATCCTCATATGCAAGCTGTCTTTCACATTTTGCGGTATCTGAATTCTGCCCCAGGAAAAGGTCTACTTTTCTCTAAACATGGTCACCTCCAGATAGAAGCCTTTACAGATGCGGATTGGGCTGTATCTCTAGATGACAGAAGTTCTACGTCTGGTTACCGTACACTCGTGGGAGGGAATGTAGTTACTTGGAGAAGCAAGAAACAAAATGTCGTTGTTAGATCCAGTGCAGAAGCAGAATATAGAGCAATGGCTCAGGGTGTTTGTGAACTGATTTGACTACAAAAGTTAATGGATGAATTGAGATTGTCTGAGACAGGGAAGCTTTTGTTATATTGCGACAACAAGGCTGCAATTAGTATAGCTCATAATCCGGTTCAACATGATAGAACAAAACATGTTGAAATCGATCGACATTTCATCAAGGAAAAGATTGTTGGTGGTACCTTGAGTTTGCTTCATGTATCATCAGAAAAGCAGCTAGCAGATGTGCTCACAAAAGGTCTCAGCAAAAAGATTTTTCACACTTTGGTTTGCAAGTTGGGCATGTGCTACATCTTTGCACCAACTTGAGGGGGAGTGTTGATTAGTGTAATATGTAGGAAGATTTGATTAGATTAAATTTTATTCTCTAGCCTAATTATAGGATGATTATATTCTGTAGCTTAATTGTAGCATTCACTGATTTCCTTTCCTAGTTTAGCCATAGGATACATTGTATAAGTAATATACATAAATACAAGAAGCTCTATTCTTTTTCTTGAAATCTTCAGTAGTAAAAGAGAAATTTCAGCAATGTGAACTAACAACAACAACAACAACAACTACCCAGTATAGTCCCACAAAGTGGGGTCTGGGAAGGGTAATATGTAGACAGGCCTTACCCCTATCCGAAAGGGCAGAGAGGATGTTTCCAATCGACCCTCGGCTCAGGGAAGTAAAGGAAAAGCAAACAAATACAAAAGCAAAAGAGCATTAGTAACTCTAGCAAAAATCGTGTAAATAATTATCTAAACATAAGAACCATAAATAAAAAGACATGCAATAATATCAAATGGTTTAGCAATGTGAACTAAACCATTTACAATAGTAGGATAATAAGCTCCAGAAAACTCAAGTGTAGCCACATAAATTTTTTGTAATAATTGAACAACATCATGAATGAGATCCCAAATTTTAGACATTAACAGACGGTTAGGATCAGTACAATGAGAGTTAGCAACTTCAGTTATAGGCATTCTATATTTATAACATCTTAGGAACAAATAAGTATAATTCCACCTAGTAATTGTTTCTTCAGGCATGAGTCTTGGTTTTAGTCCATATTGTACACATTTTTCCTTAAATGCATTTAATCTGGCACTTCTATTATTTCCTTCAATTACACCAACAACTCTTCTAACTAAAGTGATGTCATTGTGAAATAAGTCAAGGCCACTCTTCACAATCAAGTTATAAATATGACATGCACATCTAATATGAAATATTTCAGGAAGTGGTGGGCGTAGATGCAATTTTAGTAATGTAATAGCAGAAGTGTTGTTAGAAGCATTATCAAATGAGATACACAAAACTTTTTTTCAGAAAGATTATTAAATAAAGCAACTTCATGGATAGTACCGCTTATAAAAGCACCGGTATGACTTTGATCTTCATCATATTTAAAAGCAATAATACGTTTTTGCATACAAAAATTATCATCTATCCAATGACATGTAACAGTTAAATAATCATTTTCATTTACAGCACGACCGATATCAGAAGTAAGATATACTTTACAAGAAAGACTAGCAAACAAATAACGTATATATGTTTGATATTGTCCATAAAGCCTAAAGATATCAGATATAAAGGTACTTTATAGAAATACTTTTAAACATATGGTTATGAATTCTTTGAATATAAGTAACAAGATATGGTGAAGAAGCAAAACTAAAAGGTAAACAACCTAAAACAATCATTTTAGCTAATTCTTCTCGATCTTTTTTAATATCGTATTTACCCATTAACCCTCAGTGACCGGGTTAAGTTTTTGTTGCCCAGCTTCATCGCGTACTCCCCAATCAATAGGATGACTTTCTTCTATGTGCCTACGAAGTTGACCCGTTCCCCCATTCTTACCGGGCTCATGTTTATAAACTTCATTACATATTTTACATTTTACATAATTTTTCTCATTTTCTAGTCTTTCAAAAAAAATTCCAACACTTCTTAATCTTCTATTCTTCTTACTAGGCAAAGGAGGCTTACTTGCACTTCCACCCCTAATATTTTGACTAGCATTACCGGGAGTAGGTGGTGGTGTTTCAAGATTATCGGGTGATTGAATATCATCTAAATCATCATCAGTACCAAAATTTTCTTGAAGTAGCTCATAATATACATTTACGTTTTCGGGTGAACTTTCAGAAATATGTGTTGCACTACTAGAAGAATCGACTCTTACTCTTTTGGAAGTTTTCTTACTAGTGGCTTTACTAGTGCAAGCTTTTTTGGCCGCTCTAAGTAAATCCATTATGTAATCTAAAATAAAAAATTCAAATAATAATTCTAAATAATAAAAAGAAAGAGATGGAACAAGTGTACCGGGATTCCGAATGCTGTACTAAATTTGGTATAGAAATGAGAAAGTAGAAACTCAAACTTCAATTGAAACTTGAAAGCTTGAAATAATGAGCAATTGAGAATATTATCAATAGAGAATTGAGAGATAATTGTGAGGAATAATGAAGAAGAAATGGGGTATTTATAATTTTTTAAAAGGATACAATTGCAATTTACAAATTATAAAGGGGGGGGGGGGCTAAAATATAAATAAAATAGGAAATTTTGGTTGTTTTTGGCAGATTAGGCCGTTTGCCAACGATCATTTTTGAAATTTGACTGTTGGCAATGGTCAGATTCAATTAAAAAAAATTTTTATTCGGGTATTCGGGCTGGCGCGGGCTGAAACCCGTTAAGCCCTTAACGGGTTGTGGCGGGTTCGGGTTCCCGTTTAGCGAAAACTTAACGTTACTAGCCCCCCCCGTCCAACCTGTCCCAACCCGCACATATAAACACAGTAACGGGCTGGACCAGGCTGACCCGGGTTGTTAGCGGGTCAGCTCGACCCGATTAACACCTTTACTTACACCACTCGCAGGAAAGGAAAATAAATGTCAGGTCTTATCATAGTCAGTGAGGTAATTCAATTTTCCAACCAACCTCCTATATCTTGTAGGATTGGTAAGAGGCTCCCCCTGTCCTAGCAGAATCTTAGCATTCAGATCCATAGGAGTGGCAACAAGTTTGCGGTCCATAACTCTAGTCTTCTCAGGAATGTCTAAGCAATACTTTCGCTATGAAATAATAATACCTGAGCACTGAGCGATCTCAATAGCTAGAAAATAGTTCAATCTGCCCAGATCCTTTGTTTGGAAGTGCTGAAAGAGATGCTGCTTCAGATTAATAATGCTATTCTGATCATTGCCAGTAATAACAATATCATAAACATAAACCACCCGATAAACACACACATTAGGAGCAGAATGCCGATAAAACATAGAGTGATCAACTTCACTACGAGTCATTCTAAATTCCTGAATAACTTGTGTTGAACTTACCAAACCAAGCTCGAGGGGACTGTTTCAAACCATACAGTGACCTGTGCAATTGGCATACGAGACTACTAGACTCTGTATGAGCAACAAAATCAGGTGGTTGTTCCATATAAACTTCTTCTTCAAGATCACCGTGGAGAAAAATATTCTGAATGTCTAACTGATAAAGAGGCCAATTGCGTACAACAACCATGGACAAAAAGAGGCGAACGTATGCTACTTTAGCCACGAGAGAGAAAGTGTTATTATAATCAAGTCCAAATATCTGAACAAACCTTAAGCAGATCAATCTGGCCATCTGGGTCGGCTTTGACCACATAAACCCCACAATAACCTATAGTATACTTACCTGAAGGAAGAGGAACAAGCTCCTAAGTGTCATTCGCATGGAAAGCAAACATGTTGTCAACCATAGCCTGTCGCCATCCTCACCTGTAGACTTAGGGATGGAAACAGTGGGCAAAGATGATATTCAAGCATAATGAGGTGATGATAGACGATGATAACTTAAATCGACATAATGGGGATTATGATTAAATGTGGATCGTATACCTTTTTGGAGTGCAATTGGATGGACTAGGTGGAGACAAATCCGCAGTAAGTGCGGAATCTGATGCTGGGACGTGAATTACCTGGGCCTGATGCTGGACGTGGATGACAATGCTAAGTCAAGAGTGGTGGCCTTGCGGCTGGGATGTAGGAGGAGCAGCTGTAGACTCCTCAAAAGTAGGCAGGATAGCCTAAATGACACTTATATTTGTGCCACTTTGTCATCCCGGTCCCCAAACTTAATGAAGTTCCATCTAGACACCTCTACTCGTTCAAAAGTAATATTTTAAACCCCTCTGACCGTTGACCATGTCTATGTGGCAACTTGACAGTTGAGTTGGACAAAATACATGTATTTCACACATGTAAGGAGCGTAAACATAAAAATTAAAACCAAATATAATTAAAATAAGGAAAAAGAAAAAGAAAAATAGAAAAAATCAAATTAGAAGAAAGAAAGAAAAAGGTCAAAGATTGCTTTTCTCTCTCACTCATGTTCTACTTGCCTTGTCCCTCCCTCCCCCCCCCCCCCAAATTCTCATTTTTCTCTCTCTCACTCCCTTCTTCACGATACTCCCCATCCCCTATTTTAACACAAAACCCACTGCAACAGCCCTCCCCATGGTAACCTTTCAATTGGAATAACTATGACCATTAAATTTAATGAATGTTAAGATTGTACCCATAATTGTTTTTATTTTTTTGTCTTGCTCTATGGATACAATGAACAGAAAGTGGAAGGAAGCTAAAAATGTGATTTTTTTTCTTCCTCTAGAGGATTTTAAAATTCTTCATTGATAACATATGGACTGATATATAGTGGGTTTTACGGCCAGTGATGTTGCTTGTTGTTCTATGTCCCTTGTCCGTTCATTATTTTTTCTGGGGCGAGGAGACCGGCGGCAATGGTTGAAAGGGGAGACTGAAGCAGAAGGAAAGAAGGCATAGAGGGTGGTGGTTGATTGCGTGAGAGAAGAGAATGAGAAGTGACGGCCAGTGGCAGCAAAAAATGAGTCTTGGATATAACCTTTTTGTTTTTCATTATTCTTGTATGGATAAAATTAAATATGATGGAGTGTAATACTAAGAATGGATGGGAAGTGATGAGTGAAGGAAAAAAGATGGACGAAAACGGCGAAAAAAGTGACGAAGTTGGGTTGCTACTATGCTTGGCAAGCTGGGTTTTGAAAAAGAAAAAAAATGGTGAAGATAAAGTATTTAGGTAGAGGTGGAATAAAGTATTTAGGAGTCAACGGGTGTTCATAGTGTTTTTTGCTGGCCAAGAAATTTTCACATGATGGCAGTGATGACAGTGATAGCATAAGGAGAAGGTGATGGTGAAGAAGAAAGAGGAAAAAAAAAAGTTAAAAATGAAGAAGAAGATAGAAGGATTTCTTTTTCATGTAAAATTAAAAAGAAATGGTGATGTAGCATAATTTTATCTGACGTGGATTCTAGCATCATGCAATTGAGAGTCACGCAGCATCAGAGGGGTTTAAAATATCGCTTTTGAACAACTATAAGTGTCTAGATGAAACTTCGTTGAATATAGGTACCGGGATAACAAATGACAACAAGTACAAGTGTCTAACATGCTATTCTGCCCTTTACGGAATGTCTACGGCATACTTTCGCTATGAAATAATAATACCTGAGCACTGAGCGATCTCAATAGCTAGAAAATAGTTCAATCTGCCCAGATCCTTTGTTTGGAAGTGCTGAAAGAGATGCTGCTTCAGATTAATAATACTATTCTGATCATTGCCAGTAATAACAATATCATAAACATAAACCACCCGATAAACACACACATTAGGAGCAGAATGCCGATAAAACATAGAGTGATCAACTTCACTACGAGTCATTCAAAACTCCTGAATAACATGTGTTGAACTTACCAAACCAAGCTCGAGGGGACTGTTTCAAACCATATAGTGACCTGCGCAATTGGCATACGAGACTACTAAACTCTGTATGAGCAACAAAATCAGGTGGTTGTTCCATATAAACTTCTTCTTCAAGATCACCGTGGAGAAAACATTCTTAATGTCTAACTGATAAAGAGGCCAATTGCGTACTACAACCATGGACAAAAAGAGGCGAACGTATGCTACTTTAGCCACGGGAGAGTAAGTGACACTATAATCAAGCCCAAATATCTGACAAACCTTAAGCAGATCAACCTGGCCATCTGGGTCGGCTTTGACCACATAAACCCTACAATAACCTATAGTATACTTACCTGAAGGAAGATGAACAAGCTCCTAAGTATCATTCGCATATAAAGCAGACATCTTGTCAACCATAGCCCGTGACCATCCTCACTGTAGACTTAGGGATGGAATCAGTGGACAAAGATGATATACAAGTGTAATGAGGTGATGATAAACGATGATAACTTAAACCGACATTATGGGGATTAGGATTAAATGTGGATCGTACACCATTTCGAAGTGCAATTGGATGGACTAGGAGGAAACAAATCCGCAGTAGGTGCGGAATCTGATGCTGAGACGTGAATTACCTGGGCCTAATGCTGGACGTGGACGACAATCATATGTCAAGAGTGGTGGCCTTGCGGCTGGGATGTAGGAAGAGCAACTGTAGACTCCTCAAAAGTATGTATAGGTAGTTGTGGTTGTGGTGGTGCTGTTGATGTGGATTCCTCACAAGTAGGTACAGGTAAGATCTTAGATATATTAAGATGATTAAAAGAAGTAAAGTAAGGTTAACAAACAACAAAAAACCCGGTGTAATTCCAAAAGTGGGGACCGGAAGGGCAGTGTGTACGTAAACCTTACCCTTACTCTATAAAGGAAAAGAAGTTGTTTTCGATAGACCCTCGGTGGGGCAGTGTGTACGTAAACCTTACCCCTACTCTATAAAGGAAAAGAAGTTTTCGATAGACCCTCGGCTCAAGGAACAATAAAAATAAAGCAACTTGACCATGCTTAGTACAACAACAACTACACAGTAAAATCCCACCAAGTGGGGTCTGGGGAGGGTAATGTGTACACAAACCGTACCCCTACCCTGATAGGGCAGAGAGGCTGTTTCCGATAGACCCTCGTCTTAGAAAGACGGAAATAAAAAACAAGAAAAAATAAATCATTAGTAACTCCAGTAGAAACCGTAATAGTAACAGAAGCCTAACAATCAAAAAATGAATGACATGCAATAACAGTAACCAGTATCTAAGGCCCCGGGGCTAAGATAAACAGCAAAGCCATCTAAAATCAACCCTAATTCAGCATCGCCTCACCCCAGTATGAAGTAAGGAAAGTTCTACTACCCCTAACCAACAACCCTAATGCTTGACCTCAAAACGTTCCTATCAAGGGCCATGTCCTCAGAAATCTACAGTCGTATCATATTTTGCATGTTTACTTCTCCCCAATACTTCTTAGGTCTCCCTCTACCTCTTCTCGTACCCACCACGGCCAACCACTCACACTTCGTTACCGGGGCATCAAGGCTTCTCCTCTGCACGTGCCCGAACCATCTGAGCATGATCCAATAATACACACTTAACATTTCTGTATGTGAATAATCCAACTTTAAAGACTTAATTTGCCAAATCAATTTCTAAGATAATAATTTAGTCTTGACTTACTCTTACTTCATAATAACAATTATCCACTTTTCATCTTAAAAAAATGTAAAAATGAAAAGAAGAGTTATAGATCCTTTGGCTACCTAATCCAATCCTTTGCATTTTTTTAATGATGGTGGTCCAGGCCAACTTGCGCATACCTCGACTATTCCATCGAGCATTTGCTACCTTCCACCGGCACCGTACCGAGTAACTCTACCACCAGTCCTTTGATTATTTTCCATAAGCTTTCAGTGATCCTTCAAACATGTGAATTTCGGACACTTCAACCATCTCCTTTTTTCTTTTCTTGATTCCCCTATCTTTTATTTATGCACTCTTCATTCGAAAAACAAAAACAATTCATGGAAATTTTTTACATCAAACCTCTCTATAACCGCCTTGTTTGTTATGATATTTTTTGGCTTGTATAATAATGGCTGTTATATACCTACAAAGGTCAGGTGAATAGCAGCGATACCCCTTTTGAACTCGAGAATAACCAAGAACGATACACTAAGAGCATGAGGAGCTAACTTATCTTTTCAGGAGCTAAGTTGTGAACAAATCATGTACTCCCAAAACACGAAGAGAAAGAGAGTATAAAGGCGACTGAGGGAACAATACTGAATGTGAAATCTGATTCTGGATGGCCGATGAAGGCATTCAATTAATCAAGTTCCAAGTTGTAAGAACTACATCGCCCCAAAAATGCAGACATGGGACTGAATGAGAAGTCTGCGAGCAGCTTCAATGAGGTGCCTATTCTTTCTCTCTACTACCCCATTCTGCTAGGGAGTATATAGGCAAGATTTTTGATGGATAATTTCTTGAGAGGTCATAAATTGCTGAAATCGAGAGGATAAGTACTTTAAAGCATTATCACTACGAAAAGTACGAATAGAACACCAAATTGATTTTTAATTTAAGCACAAAAATTCTGGAAGATAGAAAACAACTCAGTACGATCTTTTAGTTGGAAAATCCAAGTACATCTTGAGTAATCATTAATAAAACAAACAAAATAACGAATCCTAAGGTTGAACTAACTCTACTAGGACCCCTATATATCAGAATGAACTAAAAAAATTTGACTCAAAACGACTCTCAGCACTACGCAAAAAAGTGGCTCAGGTATGTTTCCCAAGTTGACACAAGACTCACAATCTAATGTAGATAAACTAGACAAACTAGGCACCATTTTCTGAAGTTTGGATAAACTCGAATGTTCCAAACATCCGTGAATTAGGTCAGGAAGATCTCTAACTGGATATGTTGTGGAGGAATTGAGTGAGTTAAAGTAGTAAAGGCCTTGTGATTCAAGCACTACGCCAATCGTCTGCCCCGTACTGCGATCTTGCATAATAAAAGAATCAACAATAAAATATATACAACAATGGAAGTCATGAGTCAAATGACTACCAGATGCAAAACTAAAAGGATAGACAGGGACATAAAGAGCGAAATCTAGAGTGATAGATGATGAGGGATTAGCTTGTCCAACTCCTTTTGCTTTAGTTTTGAACCCATTAGCTAAAATAACAGTAGGAAGAGAATGTGAATACACAATATTCGACAGAAGTGATTTATTACAAAAGATATGATCAGAAGCTCCTGAGTCCATGACCCACGGTCCAAGAGTACTAGACTGAGAAATACAAGTAAAAGAATTACCAACAACAAGAGCATCAATCTAAGCAACAGAGGTTGCTTGTGGAGATGTCTGCTTACTTTATTGATACGGAAGTAACTCATTATATTCCCCTTCAGATTAAGAAATTCCTTGGTTACTTGGAGTCTTGGTCTGAGCAACATGAGCGTTTATGGGTGGTCAACCATGTAAAGAATAGCACACTTCACGAGTGTGTCCAAGTTTATTACAATAAGAATACTTGGGTCGAGATCTCCCAAAACGACCTTCTCCTCATCAACTCTCCATTGCCCGAGATATTCGATTTTCCATTTTCTGATATGTGAGAATAGAGGAGTCAACAGTTCGTTTTGAGACCACTGTGTGGTTGGGTGGCGCAACAAGACGAAGCAATCTAGAGAATAGTCCAGCAACTATAGGAATCGAAGGACTAGCCAAAGTTTGGTCTCTCACTGAATCAAGGTCATTAGTCTGTCCAATAAGTCTAAGAACCAGAAACATATTCTGTCATTGCTCTTGTTGTTTTTCAACACTAGCCGTGAGTGGCATCAACTTATCAAACTCCTCCATAAGTGCCTGCACTTGTCCCAAGTAGGTAGATATATCAAAATTCTTGTTGCTTAAGTTTGTCATCTGAGATATCATATCATAAAAATGAGATATATCATTAGTTTATAAGTGCGAGCCTTCTTCCAAACCGAATGACCTATCTGGAATGGGCGAAACAAAGGCATTAACTTGGAATCATCTATCGCCACAACAAACAACATAATTGAGCATCAATTTTCTCGTAGAGTGCTTTGGCCTTTTCATCCCCATCACTAGTCTTCTTGGCTAGGTGATCTTGAACACCTTGACCCTTGCACCACAACTCAACAGAAGAATCCCATGCTAAGTAGTTTGAACTCTATTAAGGATTCCAAAGTAATCATCAAACTTAAATTTCCAGTTAGAACAAAAAATATCAAGTCCTAAACACATTGTTGGACCAAATAGCATAAACAATCAAGAACAATAAAAAGCTCACAGGAATAGTGAAGAAAAAACACGGTATCTCGCCAGAAACTGAACAATAGCCAGAAATCTCGCCGGAAAATAAAAAGGTCATCGGGATTTGACGGAACTTGGATGGATACGCTCGAAATAGCTTCGCGAGCAAGCTGTCCAAAAGAACTTTTTTCAGAAACTGGCGGGAGGGCAGCTCACGCGCCGACGCGTGAAGAGATCTCTTCGGAATTTTCCTCCTTATGGTCAGTGCGTGTGGTGGTATTTTTTGGTGGAGTTTGCCGGGGTTTGGTCGCAGGAGGGTATAGGACCACGCGGTGGTGTTGGTTTTAGCACAACATTGAGGGAAACATAGGTGGCGCAATAACAACCTAAAAGTCGTCGAAAATTGACACACAACGACTGTTTGGTGGAGTTTTCTTTCATGGATGTTTCTCACTAACGCTCTGATACCATGTGAGAAGTATAGCACGGAAAAGTTTTATTAATTATGCCTACAATGTTGTACAATGCCTATTTATATACGTTGATTACATAATAATAGGTACCTACTTCCCGATGTGGGACACTATACAGTACTAACTATTTAATAAATCTAAAAGACCCCTCAAAATTGAATTCCCACTCGTCCTTTTAGGCCCCCAACACCCCCTCCATTCCAATGTGGTATTAGTCTAAAATATGCTCACCTCGAACCCTTCGAGTTCAAAAACCAACCAGTGGTTCTTAGACTAATATATTCATTAGAACAATATACAGTATGTTCCTATTTGTAAACTTTACCTCACAAAAAAAAATACTGTTCCTATTTATAAATTAGGAAACATGAACAAAGTATAACTCTTAAAAGAACTGAGACTCAATATTGAACAAAAGGACAATGGTCAAATCAAACTAAATCTTGTAATAATACTGCGCGATAAAGGCTTGGCGTAACTGATAAAGTTGCTGCCATGTGATCAGGAGGTCACAGATTCGAGTTGTGGAAACAACCTCTTGTAGAAATGCAAGTTAAGGTTGCGTACAATAGACCCTCGTGGTCTGCCCTTCTCCGGACCCCGTGTATAGCGATAGCTTAGTGCACCAGGTTGCCCTACTGCGGGATAAAATATATTTATCTAATCATAATTTGGTTAAAGAATAAAAACGAAATAAAATGTAAACTAATCTGAAATAATCTAGGGTCTGATATAAAATGTCTCATTTTTAGAAGCTGCATCATGATGTCTTGGTGGGCAAAAACTTGACCCTCTGTAATCAATGATTAGGATAAATCAAACAGAATGATAGTATTATCTTGATTGTTGATCCTTTCACCGAGTGATAGTTTTTATGGGTTTCCTTTTGGAAGGTTTTCATGGTTATGTACAACAACAACAACAACAACAACTACCAAGTGTAGTCCCACAGGGTGGGGTCTGGGAAGAGTAATATGTATGCAGGCCTTACCCCCACCCGAAAGGGCAGAGGGGCTGTTTTTAATAGACCCTCGGCTTAGGGAAATGAAAGGAAAAACAAGAACAAAAGAAAATTAGTAACTCCAGCAGGAATCAATACATAATTATGTAAACATAGACCATAAATAACATGACATGCAAGAGGAAAGGTAAACAAAAAACAGAAGCAAAAGGGCATCCAGAAATATTTATTTAGCCACATCCCGTAAATAGAATGGCATGCAATAACAACGACCACTAACTACCAAAAGGGCACACTACAATACACAGACCATTTGTGGAGAGCCCCACCAAACCCCGACCAACCCCGGGAGAGAATTGCGAAAAATTCTAACAGCCCCTATCCAACAACCTTGATACTAGACCTCCAGACTTTCCTATCAAGGGCCATGTCCTCGGAAATCCGCATCCTAGCCATGTCGTGCCTAATCACCTCTTCCCAATATTTCTTTGGCCTCCCTCTGCTTTGACTCGCATCAACCACCGCCAACCGCTCACAACTCCTCACCGAGGCATCTGGGCTTCTCCTCCGCACATGCTCGAACCACTTGAGCCTCGCCTCCCGCAGCTTCTCATTCACTGGGGCCACCCCCACCTTCTCCCGAATGACTTCATTCTTAATCTTATCTAATCTGGTGAGCCCACACATCCACCTGAGCATTCTCATTTCCGCAACCTTCATTCTCTGAACATGAGAGTTCTTCACCGGCAGCACTCTGCCCCATACAACATGGCGGGTCTAACCACATCTCTATAAAACTTTCCCTTGATTTCGTGGCACTTCCTTGTCACACAGGACTCCTGATGCAAGCCTCTATTTCGACCACCCTGCCCCTATGCGGTGGGTGACATCCCCGTCGATCTCTCCATCCCCCTGAATCACTGACCCAAGATATCTGAAAATGTCCCTCTTAGCGATGACCTGAGATCCAAGCTTCACGACCCTTGCCTACTTCTTCTTCGCTCGACTCTGCGCTAAACTTGCACTCCGGGTACTCTGTCTTAGACCTACTTAGTTTGAAATCCTTAGACTCGAGAGTCTCTCTCAGACCTCCAACCTCTTGTTGACATCGACCCTCGTCTCGTCTATCACGACTATGTTATCAGCAAATAGCATACACCATGACACATCCCCTTGAATATGGCGAATTAGAGCATCCATCACCAAAGCAAATAAGAGAGGGCTAAGCGCAGATCCTTGATGGAGCTTCATAAACACCGGAAAATGGTCTGAGTCGCCACCCACCGTCCTAACCCTAGTCTTAGCACCATCGTACATGTCCTTGATCACTCTGATGTAGGCATGCTCTTCGCCTCCAGGCACCTCCAAAACACCTCCCTTGGGACCTTGTCGTACGCCTTCTCCAAGTCGATAAACACCATGTGTAATCCTTCTTCTTATCCCTGAACTGTTCCACCAATCTGCTGACAAGGTGGATAGCTTCTGTTGTGGAGCGGCCCGGCATGAAGCCAAACTGGTTCACGGAGATGGACGTCATCTCCCTCACCCTCGCCTCTACCACCCGCTCCCAGACTTTCATCGTGTGGCTAAGTAAGTTGATACCCCTATAGTTGTTACAACAACGGATATCCCCTTTGTTCTTATACAAGGGCACCAATGTGCTCCAGCTCCACTCCTCCGGCATCCTTTAGTCCTAAAGATCACATTGAACAACCTTGAGAGCCACTCCACTCCTGCCCTACCTATGCTTTTCCCGAGCTCCACCGGAATTTTGTCTGGCCCAGTCGCACGACCCCTACTCGTACTACGCAAAGCCCCCACGACCTCTCCCACCCTGATGCGCCTGCAGTACCCAAGGTCTCTATGACACTCTGAATTCCCCAACTCCCCTAACTCAAAGTCTCGATCCCCTTCCTCGTTAAGCAGGTCTCGAAAGTACGCCTGCCACCTCTTCTTGATTTGGGATTCCCCCATCAGGACTCTGCCAACTTAGCAAACGCCGCTTTCTTCGCCTCCACTTTTCTTTGGACTGCATCGTTCCACCACCAGTCACCTTGATGTCTGACTGAATAGCCCTTGGATACCCCGAGCACATCTCGCGCTGCCTCCCTAACCAAGTTCGTCGTCTCTGACCACATTGCGTCCGCTTCCCCAGAACTTCTCCAAGCTCCATCATCAACTAACCTCCTCTCCAACTCCTGGGCTTTCTCCTTAGACAATGCTCCCCATCTAATCTGCGGCCGTCCCCGGGCACCCCTCTTCACCCAGAGACCGATATCCATCACTAGGAGTCTATGGAGAGTCGAAAGGGACTCACCCGGGATCACCTTACAGTCCTTGCACAACCCTCTATCACTCCTTCTGAGGAGAAGGTAATCAATCCGAGTCCTTGCCGCAGAACTTTTAAAAGTAACCAAGTGCTCCTCTTTTTCCTGAAATGTCGAGTTCGCAGTCAAAAGCTCAAAAGCCCTGGCGAAATCAAGCAGCGAAGTGCCTCCTCCGTTCCCAACCCCAAAGCCATAGCCACCTTACATTAACTCAGTATTGAGCGGAAAGACAAGTTCCTCAAGGTGGTCAAGTTGTTACTTTTTGTACTGTCTTGCAGAACCTTAACATTGTCCCCAACTTCCAAAATCTCAAAATAACTGAGTGATTGTCGATATAACCTCCCTACTGTAGCTGCACTGATGTTGTGAAACCAGTATTGTCAAAGGCAAAAGGCTCTAAAAAGCGCTTTAGGTGCTTTAAGAGCAAATTGCAATTTAAGCGTGGGCTTTGGTAAAAAAGGCACAATGAAGGACAAAAATACAATTATACATGTAAGTTCAGAAAAAGTAATAAATTGATTCTTAATGTTTTCCTCAACAACTAATTTACTTATTTGCCGATTCTATTTGTTGTTTAGTACCGCTCCGTTCAAGATAGAACTCATTGGAAATGAATGCTACCGCGTTAGTGCATTCCCTACACTGAAGCGTAGTTTAAGCGAGGCGAAGCACCGTCCTTGAGCTTTTTTGGGCTTCAAGGTTTAGGCACGCCTTAAATGAGCCTTTGACAAAAGCAGGTTTCATTTGAATGCTGAGGTAGGGTTATTTGGTAGAGAGAGTGTGATGATTATGTTCACGGATATGGATATTAAGAGTGCCACGCGATGAATTAGAATTTATGCTCCTATACTAAGATCGATGCAATACCAAAAAGAGAGAAGGAGAAAGGTAAGGAAAAGATATGGAGGGAATTTATAGGAGAGGTGAGGGAGAGAGAATAAAAAGATCCGTAGTTTTCAGATCCTATCTAATTAAATGATAAGGAAAATTTCAAACTAAAGCAATATAATAAAAATGAATAGGATGTAATAAATGAAAGTTCAAGTATAATCTAATAGATAAATTTGACATCATAAGAATCTAAACAGATAATTACAAAATCATTGTAAACTTAATGTGGAAATTTAGCAAGATAATCTCAGAAGTAAACATTGGTTTGGCTTTTCTAGTATAAAATCTCTATCTTTAGGGATGCATCTTAAGGAACCCGGGTTTTCCAAGTACGAAATTTGAAACAACTTAAAAATAATATATGTACATACTTTTTTTTGCCAGATTCTTACAGGAGTATCATTGGAATATTCCGACTATGTGGTTTGTCATATTTTAATCTCCTGGAAGTGTTATGCTTACATTTGTTATATTTTAATCTCCTGGAAGTAATGCTTAATAGTTTTACTTGTAATATTTTTCAACATTTTCTGTTTTAAACTTTCCTGAGCACTTATTAGCAGTCTTTGAGTTGAGCTTTCACAATTTGTATCATGAAGGAATGATTTGCACCATTGAATACGTCAAGAGAAGTTAGAGATTTCCCATACACCTCTCAACACCTCATGACCTGCTTAATCTTTCAGATTACTTGATATGTACGACTTAGATGATCCAGTTGATGTATAGCACCATCTCCTTACCATGCTAATTCTACAGGTATGAGGAAAGCTTATTGGATTACTTGCAATGTTGAACCTGACATACAACACCTATCCCTTGATAGGAGAAAGCTTCCAAGCAACTTTGTGGTGAGGCCTCGTGATCTGAACAGGTTATTGTCCAACTTCCAAACAACCCTTCAGGAGATCACAATCATTGCTACCAATCCAACTTCCTTACCTCCTGATGCTGCAACTGAAATTGGAGGGAAAGCTGTTGAGCTCAGAAGTTATATAGACCCAACAAAAGGTATACTGGGTCAGTCTCTTCTTCTTTTTTTTTTTCCATTTTCGTTTTGTTTTTTCTTTCTTGTTTGTAGGCAGTTTTAAACTTTAGTTCTTTCTTTGTAGACAATGATTCATCACTACACACTCAGTTGTGGATAGATCCTACTGAAGAGTTTGTGCAGTACAATCATATCGGAAACCCTGTGGATGTGACCTTTGGAGTGAAGGAATCGAAGGTATCCTCATTTCTCGTCTTTGATAGGAACTTTTCTAATCCAACTAAGCCTTTTCCAAGTCTGAAACCTTTTTCTTGATTTATTTCATTGATGACATGTAATCACAATTTTGTTGCTGTAAAATAGTGCTTGTGTTTTATGGAGGTCTTTGTAATTTTTGCTGAACCTTCTTTTTTGTTTCTTTTGCAAATTTTATATTCAGGCCTTCCTTTCTTTCTGTGAGGGATGTGAAGTTGACATACACTTCTATTTTGATAAAGCTGGCGAGTAAGATAATCTCACACTCTGCTTCTCCATTGACATCAGCTCATTGTTTTTTTTACCCCGTCCTTGTCTTGTAAGAGGAACTCTTTGCGTTTAGGATATTTGCACAGAAAGCTGTTGTGAAGTCAGGACATTCTCCATATCAGCACTTGTTAGCTTGGATGGTTGATCAGTAATTCAAAGGAGTATAATACTAATCTGCTCTCATCACAATGATAATTTAGATCGAATGTGTTAGAATAGTTATGTAAATAGTAGTAAATAACCCTAGTCCCATATGTATTAGGAGTAGGACATGTTATATGTATATATAGGGCTCATTGTATCATGTTTAACATATGAGAATGCTATCAATAATATTTTCTCCCATGCTTTCTCACATGGTGTCAGAGCAATTATGAGAATTTATCGTTGTGCAAAAATTCCAGCGATTCCGGGAAGAGAAATCAGTCTCGGAAGCCTTTTCCGGCGACTTTTTCAAGGCTGTTTGCGTCTGCGTTGTCTCTGTCAGTGTTATGCAAAATCCAATACTACCACAAGAGTCGCCAGTGTCTGACGACCAAACCCAGAAAAATCTCCGGCAACAGCAGCCCCACACGCCACCAGAAGTTTTTGAAAAAATTTCTTCAGAACAGCTAGGTCGTGTACCAATTCCGACCCCGCCCATACTATGTTCGTTTGATTCCGACCACTTTGAGTTTTTACGGCGAGTACACTGATTTTTTCCGGCAATAACAGTGTTTCCTTCATCTGTTTCAACGAGTTTTCAGTTGATTCTTTCTGTTATTTGGTGATAATTTTATAGACTCCACTTCAATCCAACGATGTCTTTGGGAGTCGATGCCTTTGGGTCTAAAAATCCGGGTTCTGGCAGTTCTGGTGTTATGATTACCTCAGAACCTTTAATGGGAAGTTCAAACTACTTAGCTTGGGCTTCGTTTGTCGAGTTGTGGTGTAAAGGTCAAGGTGTTCAAGATCATCTAATCACGAAGTCTAGTGAAAAGGCCAAAGTACTTTGAGAGAAGATTGATGCTCAATTATGCAGTATTCTGTGTTGATCTATTGATTCCAAGTTGATGCCCTTGTTTCGTCCATTCCAGACATGTTATTTGGTTTGGGAAAAGGCTCGCACTTTATATACTAATGACATATCTCGTTTCTATGATATGATATCGCGGATGATAAATTTAAAGAAACATGAATCAGATATGTCTACTTGGACAAGTACATGCAGTCATGGAGGAATTTGAGAAGTTGATACCAGTTTCTGCTAGTGTTGAAAAGCAGCAAGAGCATCGACAAAAGACGTTTCTAGTTCTTACTCTTGCGGGGCTTCTTAATGATCTTGACTCAGTACACGATCAGATTTTGGCTAGTCCGACTGTCCCCACAGTTAATGAATTATCCTCTCGATTACTTCGCCTTGCTGCAGCACCAAGTCACTCAGTGATCTCATCACAAACACTTGGCTCATCTGTTCTCGCATCCCAGACAGTGGACAATCGGGTATCTCATACTATGGAGAATAGACGAGTAGGAGGTCATTTTGGAAGCTCTAAACCCAAGTGCTCTTATTGTCATAAACTTGGACACACTCGTGACGTGTGCTATTCTTTACATGGCCACCTACCCAAAAATGCTTATGTTACTCAGATCGAGACTACAGGTAACCAGGACTTTCTTTATCTGAAGGGGAGTATAATGAGTTCATTCCATATCGGGCAAGTAAGCAGACATCTCCACAAGTAGCTTCTATTGCTCAGACTGATACTTTTGTTGCTGCTAATTCTTTTGCTTGTGTTTCCCAGTCCAGTACTCTTGGACAATGGGTTGTGGACTCAGCCGCTTCTGATCATATCTCTGGTAATAAATCACTTTTGTCAAATGTTGCATATTCACAGTCTCTTCCCACTATTACTTTTGCCAATGGGTCTCAAACTAAAACAAAAGGAATTGGACAAACGAATCCATTCCGTTCTTTATGTCCCTGGCTGTCCTTTTAATCTTGCATCTATTAGTTGTTTGACTCGTGCCCTCCATTGTGGTATATATTTTATTGATGATTCTTTTATTATGCAAGACCGCAGTACGGGATAGACGATTGGAACAAGACTTGTATCAGAAGGCCTTTACTACGTTAACTCACTCAATTCCTCCAAGGCATGTCTAGTTACAGAGCCTCCGAACCTAATTCATAGACGTTTAGGACATCCAAGCTTATCCAAGCTTCAGAAGATGATGCCTAGTTTGTCTAGTTTATCTACATTAGAGTGTGAGTCATTTCAGTTCTGGAAACATACCCGAGCCTCCTTTCCTCGTAGTATTGAGAGTCATGCAGAGTCTGTTTTTTCTTTAGTTCATTCTGATATATGGGGTCCTAGTAGAGTCTCTTCAACCTTGAGATTTCGTTATTTTGTTAGTTTCATTTATGATCATTCAAGATGTTCTTGGATTTTCTTAACAAAAGATCGTTCTGAGTTGTTTTCTATATTCCAAAATTTTTGTGCTAAAATTAAAAATCAATTTGATGTTTCTGTTCGCAATTTTTGCATTGATAATGCCTTAGAATATTTATCCTCTCAATTTCAGCAGTTTATGACTTCTCAAGGAATTATTCATCAGACCTCCTGTCCTTATACCCCTCGGTAAAATGGGTTGCAGAGAGAAATAATATGCATATCACTGAGACTGCTCGCACACTTCTCATTGAATCTCATGTTCCATTGCGTTTTTGGGGCGATGCAGTTCTCACAACTTGTTATTTGGTTAATCAGATGACTTCATCTCCCATCCAGAATCAGATTCCGTATGCAGTATTGTTTCCCCAGTCACCCTTATATTCTGTTCCCCCTCGTATTTTTGAGAGCACTTGTTTCGTTCATAACTTAGCCCCTGGAAAAGATAAGTTAGCACCTCGTGCTCTCAAGTGTGTCCTCCTTGGTTATTCTCGTGTTCAGAAGGGATATCGTTGTTACTCACCTGATATTCATAGGTACTTTATGTCATCTAACATCACATTTTTTGAGTCTAAACCTTTTTTTACCTCTTCTGACCATTCTGACCATTCTGACCACCTTGATATATCTGAGGTCTTAGCTATACCGACCTTTAAGGAGTCTACTATAGCTCCTCATTCACCTTCCTCCACAGAAGTCTTACCCACTCTTGACATATCATCGTCATCCGCACCCGGTATCAGGCGCAGCTGATTCACGTCCTGCACCTGATCTTGCTCCTACTGCGGACTTGTCTCTTCCTAGTACACCAATTGCACTTCGAAGAGGTATACAGACCACCCTTAATCCTAATCCCCATTATGTCGGTTTAAGTTATCATCGTTTGTCATCACCCTATTATGCTTTTCTATCTTCTTTGTCCTTTGTTTCCATTCCTAGATCTACAGGTGAAACGTTGTCTCATCCAGGATGGCGACATGCTATGAATGACGAGTTGTCTCCTTTACATACGAGTGGTACTTGGGAGCTCGTCCCTCTTCCTTCAAGTAAATCTACTGTTCGTTGTTGTTGGGTGTATGCAGTCAAGGTTGGTCCGGATGGTAAGGTTAATCGTCTTAAGAGCGTCTTGTTGCCAAGGGATATACTCAGATATTTGGGCTCGATTACAGTGATATCTTCTCTCCCGTGGCTAAGATAGCATCAGTCCGCCTTTTTCTATCCATGACTGCTGTTCGCCATTGGCCCCTCTATCAACTGGACACTAAGAATACTTTTTTATACGGTGATCTTGAGGATGAAGTTTATATGGAGCAACCACCTGGGTTTGTTGCTAAGGAGGAGTCTCGTGGCCTTGTATGTCGCTTGCACCTGTCACTATATGGTCTAAAACAGTCTCCTCGAGCATGGTTTGGTAAATTTAGCACAGTTATCCAGGAATTTGGCATGATTCGGAGTGAAGCTGATCACTCAGTATTCTATCAGCATTCTGCTTCGAGTCTCTGTATTTATCTGGTGGTCTATGTTGACGACATTATTACCGGCAATGACCAGGATGGTATTACTAAATTGAAGCAACATCTCTTTCAACACTTTGAGACTAAGGATCTGGACAAGCTAAAGTATTTTCTGGGTATTGATATCGCTCAGTCTAGTTCAGATATTGTTATCTCACAACGGAAGTATGCCTTAGATATTCTTGAGGAGACATGAATGACAGGTGGTAGACCTTTTGACACTCCGATGGATCCGAATTCTAAACTTCTGCCAGTACGAGGGGGGGGAGGCTCTTAGCGATCCTGCAAGATATAAGTGGTTGGTTGGTAAATTAAATTACCTTACAGTGACTAGACCTGACTTTTCATTTCCTGTGAGTGTTGCGAGTCAATTTATGGATTCTCCGTGTGATAGTCATTGTGATGCAGTTTGAGGATCGAGGCCATGAGTAGATCGTTGGATACTCAGATGATGATTGGGCATGATCACCTTCTGATTGACGTTCTACTTCTGGATGTTGTGTCTTAGTATGAGGGAATTTGGTATCTTGGAAGAGCAAGAAACATAATGTGGTTGCTCGATCTAGTGCAGAAGTAGGATATCGAGCAATGGCTATGGCGATATGTGAGCTAATTTGGATCAAACAGTTGCTCAAGGAGTTGAAATTTGGTGAAGATTAGTCAGATGAGACTTGTGTGTGATAATCAAGCTGCTCTTCGTATTGCGTCAAATCCAGTATTGTATGAAAGAACTAAACTCATTGAGATTGACTGTCACTTTGTCAGAGAAAAGATACTCTCGGGATATCTTACTACAAAGTTTGTGAAGTCGAATTATCAGCTTGTAGATATTTTTTCACCAAGTCCCTCACTGGTCCTTGTATTAACTACATATCTAACAAGCTCGGTACATATGATTTATATGCACCAGTTTGAGGGGGGTGTTAGAATAGTTATGTAAATAGTAGTAAATAACCCTAATCCCATATGTATTAGGAGTAGGACATGTTATGTATATATATAAGGCTCATTGTATCATGTTTAACATATGAGAATAATATCAATAATATTTCTCCCGTACTTTCTCACAGTGTGGTTTTTGTAAAACGGCTTAACGAGGATATTCACTTACCATTACTAAGAAAATGAAAGAAAAGGTGAACGCAATAACTTCCAAAGACATGTCTGCTACTTAATCAATTTGGCTAGTATGTTTAAGTTAATTGCAGTTGATTATTGTGGGAGATAAGGTTGGCCATCTCTCCTGACAAGACGGGTCACAACTTTTGGCTTTACTTGTTACTGGACCCAGTACATACTACTTCGGAGTCTCGTGGATCTAGTGCATGGACCATGTTAAACTACTAATGAATTTGCATTTGTGTGCATATGTGCGTCTCTTCAATTATTATAACTTTTTTAATGTCGTACAATTTCAATTCTTTAGTAGATTTCTTCTTTGCTGTTTTAGGCACAAGTTTTTTGTTTTCATATAAGATTTTCTTCTAATCGAACTGAAATCATGGACAGGCCAATTCTAATGGCGCCAAAATTTGGTTTAGATGATGGCTCCATCTCAACTTTTGATGCCACCTTGGTACTTGCAACCATGCTTATGTCCCAGCTCAATACTGCTGGCTCCTCTGAAAATCCACAAGTTGCTGGCACTTCCCATGGTGAGGCTAATGATGGCAGACAGGCTCCACCCCAGGAGAGATCAAAAGGGAATTCTGGGCTTCCATCTGGTCAGACCAGGATTTGGTCCGATCTTTCAGGTTATTATTCTCTGAACTCTTGTTTATAGATGGTACAAGATATTTGATGGTAATATTTACTTAATTGTCATAAATTTCAACTATAAAACAGGAAGCAGAACAAAAGGTGGTAATGGTGCTGAACCTGGAGGGGGTAGAAATGAAAACGATATTGAGCCAAGGGAAATTCACCGAATTGGTGCAATACACATATCTGAAGCTGGAGCTGCTGGAAGAGATATGTCTGATATACATAATGAGTATCCTAAACTTCTTTTGCTCTCAAAGTTATTAGCAATTTTAATGCTCCATTTTTAAACCTATTATTAACTGCAAAATATAAGCTAAAGTGTTTAAAGCTAAGCCAACATGTCAAGTAAATTTGGTTTGCTAAAGTTTCAATTATAGGTACATTTTTTACAACTTATTGACGGGTAAGAAGTATGAGGTTTTGCTCCCAAACTATTGGGGTAGCCTTGATAAGCCTCGATATGGATGAAATGTCTCAGGAAATATGACTCTCAGGTCTGGTTTGGATTGATACAGTAAATATTTCGGGGAGAAACCTTTGTCCATCTGAAGCTAATATAATGGGAAGGTATTTATACGACAGGGCACCTATATCAACCGTTCCAAATTTCTTGCACATTTTCTTATGCATTTTCCACGTGGTTGTTCCAGGTTGTAGTGGATAACATGTTATGCTGAGTCAGCTCTCTTTATGTTAAGCGGTCATTTGGCTGACCTCATAAGAAAAGTAATCCAATGAAATTCCTTATCTAATACACTGTTTCATTTGAAATATTAAAGCTCTGCATCACTGTTGTAATATCTACATAAATAGTTTTCAAGTATAAAACTCTACATAACTTATGCAGCGTTGGTTTCCAATATTAAACTCTATTTACGTGCATGCATAATTTATGCGTGAATTTATATATTATTTTATGCGGGATAGAATCTGAAAAGATAATGTATATTAGCAATTCGAGGATAGAGTATCGAAAAGACAAAATTACCCTTAAAGTAGGGAATCCCTGCATATCAATCCCTAGATTGTTATTCATTGCATAGCAATTCATGTTATGCACCCTTGTTTATGTAGTCCTTTAGCCAGACAACCCCTAGGGGTATCTAGGATGGACATAGTAACTAGACAAAATCGCGCGCGCACACATGCTCCAATCATCCAGATGATCTATGTGAGCGAGATAATGGAGTTTGATGGTGAATTTGAAAATAGGTGTGAAATTCGAAGTACTTTATAACTGGACTTCCCAGACGAAAGTGGCTTTTCTTGACAATATCCATTAGCTTCCCTTCTGAGGACAGAAATCATTTGGAAGAACCTCAAGGTTAGTCAGATTCCAACTCTGTTCATTTTTATTTTTCTAGTCTAATCAGCTTAAGATGCTCCAATTGTGTTCTTCAGGCGTGACAGATTTGAAAGGTCATGCTTCTCAACACCATCCTAGTAACTGGGTGGATGCAGATGACGACGATGATGAAGCAGATGAGTCGGAGTTGTGTGTTCAATCAACGCCTCCATATCATTAGGAATACAGCAACTCCAGTTTCTCTGTAATCCTTACAAGCAATTGTTTATTGATGATGTCTGTTGTAAGTATGTACAGTTGTCCTCTCAATCCTCCACTGATCTGACTTTGCACTTTGTTCCCTCTTACCTAAGCAGTCTTCTATGGTTAAATCATGTTTACCATGAATTATATTTTGCCTGCAAGCATATATGATGATACAGCTCATTAGTTTAGCTTTTGAAATTTTCGTTCCCATTCTGGTAAAAGAAAATAACACATGGAGAGAGGCTAGTATCTCAGTACCATAAAAAATAACAGATCCTTTTGGAATCTTTAATTAATAGAGGATCTTTTGAGTTACCAAAACTTTAGTCAAGAATCTACTTCCCGGAGTGGTTTGACGTATTGCATAATCTGGAAAGCAGCTTCTTAGTGAAATGATGCCGGCTTCTCCATGTAAAAATTGGCTGATCACTCCTCCATGTTGTAAGTATAAGCGATTTCCAGGATAAGTATAGAAAAGGTTCTCAACAAGTCTCCTTGTTAGTAGATAGGTGTCTCGACTCAAATTCCACCAAGTTGTGATGACACTTAAGCCCTAGACGAACCAACTAACATAGAAGGTAACCTAAACTGAACATCAAATAAATAATAAAATAAGAACGAGATATTTAATACAAACTACTCTAAGAATTGGTATCACAAGTGATGAGCAAAATATGAATACTCTGCATATATTGGAAAGTACATTATGAGTTTGAATATACATAAACAGAAATATAAGATCCTAGGCTACCGTGAACAAATAGCAACTAATATCTGAGATGTTGATATGTCTTCAATGCTCTCTTTCGAACTTTGCAACAACTCAACTCCAGAATTTAAACATAAGGTGTAGAAGTGTAGTATGAGTACAACCGATCTCATGTACTCATCAAGTATCAAGACTAATCTCAATAAAGTAGTGACGGTATTTAGTCAAAAGATACTCACTTTTTTTTTTGGTAATTAAAATTTTGTATTAATCACCAAAGGTGTTTTTTTACAAATCCATAGTGCAGCTAAACACAGCTGACTATCAAAAAGAGAACTTAATCACCATCTACTGATACTGTACCTATACTTCTGTTTACAGTAGAGAATGCTGAAGGTGTAGGCTAACTTTAGGGGGACTCCTAACATTACAAACATATGCAATAGTCCTAAGTAATTGATCACTAGAACAAGAGACATCCTTAAACAATCTCGAGTTCCTCTCTAACCAAATGGTATAAAACAGTTCTGCTATAATCATTTTGACAATGTGAGCTCAACTAGTTTTTCCTTTAGCTTTGGCAATGATCCAGTGAATAAACTGCTCCCAGTACTCCAATCCATAACATTGTTTGATGCCTCAGTTGCCTAACAAAGGGACAGGAAAAGAAAAGATGATCTCTGTTCTCCATACCTTGTTGGCATAAAGCACAAGTGCTATCCACAGTCGAGTTCCATTGGCCCAACCTGTCTTTAGTAGGCAATCTGTCTTGCAATACCAACCAGAGATTGAAAACTGCCTTGGGTCTGGCATAGTTTTGGATAGTTAGATTCTTCCACAAGACTCTAGGCAATTGTCCAATCTGGTGTAGGTACATCATCTTTATAGTACACACTGGTTGATTCATCAACTGAGATTGCTGCAATGTAACAGTAGCTTCAATAATCTTCCTGACCATCCAGCTGGCTTGGTTAGGAATAACTATGGAGTGAAGCTGCTGCTGTTTTATATAGACTGTGTGAATCCACCTTACCTATAGAGCATCCTTCTTGTGTGCCAAATTCCATCCAAGCTTGGTAATTGCAGCTTTGTTCCACATTAGCAGGTTCATAATATTTAAACCTCCAGCTGACTTAGGCAAGCATACTTTATCCCAGGCTATATATGCTTTCTTTGATATATTGGCTGAACCTGTCCATACAAGGGATCTACAGACAGCTTCTAGAAAAGTTGAGCCCAGTAAGCTTGTATGCCAAATATCACTGATTGAACCAATTGAACTCTACCAGCATAAGACAATTTTCTGGCAGTCCAGGATGTGATCCTGACAGTGACCTTATCCACCAGTGGCTGCCATTGTACCAAAGATATTTTCTTGGTAGATAAGGGAACTCCCAAGTATTTGAAAGGCAATTCCCCATATACATAGCCAAGATGATCTACAATTTGATGTTGGATATCAGTAGGAACACCACCAAAATAGACAGAACTCTTACTCAGATTAGCTTTCATCCCAGAGGCTTCAGTGAAGTGAGAAAAGTACTTAAACATGGCTGCTACAGACTGATGCTCTCCTTTGACAAACAACAAAAGGTCATCTGCAAAGCTAAGATGAGTAATGCCTAGCTTTTTACAGCCATGGTGAAACAAGAAACCTTTATCCTTCTTCAATTCAACAAGGGCTCTACTTAGATACTCCATCACTATGGCAAATAGAAAGGGGAAATTGGATCACCTTGTCTCAAACCTTTAGCTGCTTGAAAGGGTTCGTAGTTTCTCCATTCACCATCACTGTATAGCTGAATGTTTGGACACATTCCATGATCCACTTCATAAATCTACATGGGAAGTCTAAGGCCTCCATTACCTGCTGTAAGAAGATCCATTCAACAGAATCATATGCCTTCTGCAAATCTATTTTAATCATGCATCTAGGAGACACATGAGTTCTTGTATAGTGTTTAATTAGTTCATGAGCTAGTATAACATTATCTGCAATCCTCCTGCCTGAGATAAATCCTGCTTGGGCATCACAAATGATACTAGCCATGCATTTTTGTAGTCTATTGGCCAGTATCTTAGAAATTATTTTATATAAGACTGAGCAGCAAACAATTGGTCGAAATTCCTTGACTGATTGTGTGTTAGCAATTTTGGGTATCAAGGTGAGGGAAGCACAATTCACTGGCCTATACATTTTACTGGACTGGAAGAAGTTCATAACTGCCTTGATTATATGATTGCCAGTGGTACTCCAGGTCTGCTTGAAAAAAGCAGCATTATATCCATCAATCCCTGGTGCTTTGTCATCACCAATGGCTTTTAGGCTGTCCTCTCATCAGCAGTGATATCAGCAGCTAACTGTTGCTTCTGGAGATGTGTGAGCTTTGGACCATTACCCATATACACTCTGTTAGTTGCTGGTAGTGAGGCAGCTGATGTTCCCATCAAAGACTTATAGAAATCCTTGATCTCCTTTCTAATGTCATCTGGATTGGTAAGCCTGGTTCCCCCTGCTGTAATCAGTTCATTTATGCTTTTGTATTGATTCCTTTCCTTCAAAACAACATTAAAATATTTATTATTTGAGTCTTCCAATTGAATCCACCTGGCCCTGGACTTCTGTTGTAAGATATTCTCTTCTATCATTGACCATTTTTCTAACTTCAAGACTAGTTCCTTCTCTTTGATCTGCAAGTCATCAGTGTAATTCAGCATCATCTGGTTCTGAATGTCCTTCAACTCCTCCCTGCTAGACTCAATTTTCTGTGCAATATTCTTAAAATTTCTAACATTTAGAGATTTTAAAACTGGTTTCAGTGCTTTGAGATTATTCCACACCTCCTTGACAGTACCTTGAGTAGTATTTCTCCAATTCTCCTTGATAAGTTGCTGGAAGTCCTTATGATTAGCCCATGTATTATAGAATCTGAATGGGGCCTTCCTGATCATAGTATCTTCAGCCAAAGTGAGCACCATTGGATTATGATCAGAGATTAATGGGGGGTCATATACAGTCTGTACATGGCTCCATTTAATCATCCAGTCATAATTACCAAATATTCTGTCCAATCTGCTATAAACTCTATCATTGCCAGTTTGTTTATTGGTCCATGTGGAAAATTATCCTTTCCAAGGAAATTCTGATAGCTCAGCCAGTTGGATACATTGAGTAAAATCCAGAATTTCAGCTTGTTTAACTTGACTGCAGGATTGCCTATCATTGATAGACATAACAGCATTGAAATCACCTGCTACTAGCCAAGGGTCAGAAATACCAGCAGCAAGATTCTGTAGTTGTTGCCACATTGTTCTCCTTTGATCCAATCCATTGAAGCCATACACCACAGTGAGGAGGCAAACCAGATCACTTGCAGGGGTGTTAACACTACAATGAAGGAATTGAGTCTCCTCCTGAATACTAGTGATCCTAATCTTCTGAGTATCCCATAGGACCCAAATTCTACCCCTTAGGGAGTCCCTATAGTTAGTTAACATATCCCATCCTGGAACCAGCAGTTTAGCTATTCTCTCTGCATTTCTCTCCTTAACCTTTGTCTCTACCAGACCAACAAGGTTAAATTTATTATATCTAAAATATTCCTTAGCTTCCTTCTGCTTATACCTCTTATTCACACCTCTAATATTCCAAAATAAAAACTTCATTGGGTATGACTAGGGCCCCCTTCATCTAGGGGATTTCCTGGTCTACTAGCTGACATCACTTGAAATCTGTTACTCATCACAACAGGAGATAAAGGGGGAAAGTTTGCAAGATTGAACACTGGAGATTGCACCTGTTTGCCTCTATCTTCCTGTTTGTTCAACTCTGTACTTCCTAAAGGAGCAACATCTTTAGGAGGTACATCATTCTGCTTTGGTCCAAGCTGTTGTTTAGGAACCTCCTGATGCTGCATAAGAGTCTGGATTGGAACTTTAGCTCTCCATTCCTGAAGTACTCTAGGCTTTTGCATTTGAGTAGACCGGGAAGGTTTGGGATTAACCAGACAATTGTGTCCAACCACAAGGCATTTCTCACAATATGATGATTTCCAATCATATGACACTTCCTGCACAAATTTCTTCCTATTTGGATCTATTAGCTCAATCTCACTTGGCAATTCTTTAGAGACATTCACCTCAATAAGCATGCGTGCATAAGAAATTCTAGTCTGCTTAGTCGTACATTCATCTGCAAAAATGGGCTTACCAAGGACACTGGCTATCCTACTCAAAGACCTGATTCCCCAGCATGACATAGGGAGTTTGGGGAACTTGACCCACAGAGGAATTTCAGTAGGAAAAGCAGCATTGAAATCAAAATCAGCAGTCCATTGCTTCAGTACCATAGGTCTACTAGCAATGGAGTATGGGCCACCACATAGAACTTCTTTGGCATCTTCCATAGATCAAAATTTGGCTACATAATAGCCCTCCTCATGATAGTATAGATCTGGTTCTGCAACATGGGACCAATGTAGGTTAATGAAACATTTCATTGCATTGTACCCTGGCCCAGTTCCTAGCACAAAAATTACTAGGGCACATTTCCATTTCTGTTCTTCCGCCTCTACTTCCTCCTTAATCAGATGACCTACAGGTTTCCCATCAATCAGAGTCGGTGGGATATACTCCAATGCCATGCCATTAGAAGCAAATCAGTTCTTCTGGAAGAGATTTGCCCACCCTTTGGCTACTTCATTGGTCTTCTCCTCTGGTTCTGTCACTGGTGTTTGAGATAGGTTCTGCATGTGGTCGATTCCACCATTTCCTTGTACCATCTGGGGTTAAAGAAGCACAGAAACTTCATTTGCTTCTAATACCTCATCTAATTGTGTCAATGGAACAGTGATATTCAATGGAACAGTAACCGCTACTGGAACAGTATCAATGGGTTGATTAACACTGGTTTGATGGTTTATCGTTGAAATGATTCGGTCTATGGTTGTAATCGGCAGTTTTCGAGGTCGCCCCCTCCCTTGTCCTCTTCCTCTTGCCATGGAAACCAAGCTCGGCGTACGTTAACTAACGTGCACCGAGAGGAGAGTCGGGAGAGAGAGAAAATTCAAAAATAGTTTATATAACCTGTGCAGTTCATAAGCATATAGAAAAATAGTGAAACAATCAAGGAGTAACAAATATAAATAATAAGGTGCACAACCAAAGTAGAAGATACGAAGCATGTTTTTCTTAGATATCATGATCAAAAGCATATATCAATGCATTGAATCCGCATACAAAGGAGATACGTGGCAAGAAACATTTATTCGAATGCTTTTACATGAGTCTAAAATGTCTATGCATGATATTTCGAACTTTATATCAACTGACACCATCCGAGTGTACAACAACCTGCTAATAAGTCTCATGCATATGCAAAATGCATCGACTAGCATCTAAGAATGATATGCATGAATGATGCACATAAGAATGCATGAATACACATATCTCATGTCAAACCAGAAACCAGTCGGTTTCTCACAACCTGCACATACAGAGCCCAAGGTTACATAGGTGGGGATAGATCCAATCCATATGCCATATCGGAGAGCTCTATTATCAATCATCAATCCGCAAAAAACTTATCATGCCAATATTCACATCCTCACTCTATATATATATATATATATATATATATATATATATAAGTGTGTGTGTGTGTGTATGTGTATGTGTGTGT